>CM076575.1:793621328-794272110 GCA_034641835.2 Pinus albicaulis | reverse complement strand
CGCCTTTCTTCAAACCATCCATATTAGCTTCCACTCCCTTATTCAAACCATCCATCTTAGCTTCCACACCTTTCTTCAAAACTTCCATTTCATTTTTTGTTGCTCTTGCGAGAGCGAAATTTGGTGCACCTGCTCTTGTAATTTTGATATATCATGTTTCACTTCTTCCTCTTCATGAGTCATATTAGAGTATCCTGAAGGCTCAATTGGTGTTGGATCCTTTTTAGGGGGAATTTTAGAACCTAATACTAATATATATGCTTTAGTATGCCCTTGGAATCACTTCAAATTGATTTTTTAAACAAAAATTGAAAAAACAAATACACACATTTTTCTTGCTTTTGAGGAGCTCGATATTGAAACTGAATTATCTTTGTGATTTTGGTTCTTCAATATATAGAATTTGGTCCTGTAGTAGCCCTCTGAATCTTCTTTCGAATGATATAGGTCTGACCTTATTTGGATTCTTCAAGGCAAAGTTATGCCCAATCTCCCACAATGACCTAATTATGGACAAGTTCAGTAGAGAGAATTTGTACGGCATGCCACGTGTCATTGTTTCCTCCTTCGGCTCTGAAATTGATACACAGGAAACTAAAGTCTGTGTACTTTTGGCCACTTTTTACATAATTCCAATCCGATGCTCAAAGAGAGAGTTATGACATTTTTCCCAAGGTCACCTCTTTTAGATGAAATTTAGGAGCCTGCAAAAACCCTAACTTCCACAGATCATATCTCCAAAAATATTGTGAACCAAGATCTAAAATTTTTACACGAAGTTCCTCAATATTTCTTCAAAATGGGTTTTTTTTTAGTGTTTAAACCCTCATAGAAAAAAAATTATAGCTAAAATTCCACGATGACCTGTTTGAAGCAATGAAACCCTAGAATCCAAAGCTCTGATACCGAATGTTATGAAACGAGCTCCAAAAATAGAAGAAAAGAGAGATCAACGCCTTTGAAATAAGCCACTTCGAGGGGGAAACCTCCTTTACATTACATAAATGAACAATTCTTGGATGATACAAATGAAAAAACCTCCTTTCTACATATAGGAGTCCATGGGGTCACAATATAATCCTAACCGGCCTAAAAATAATAATGTAAGGGCACAATAATAACAATATGGGGGTTACAGGGGTACAACAATAAAAAAAAGGGGGCTACACTAATAATAATAAGGGACTAAACTAGTTATATAGGGACCTAACAATGCCCTAACTCATCCTCAAAGAGTATCGGATGCCAGATTTTTACCCAATCCTCCATTTTGTCTTCTCAAGTGAAGACAATAATGATGTGTCTATCTCTCCCTCTCAACTTAGGGAGAACACACCCATTCCATTGTAGGAATTTACCCATTCCTATAAAAGGAATTTACCCAAGCTTCCACTGAACTAAGGACTTGACCAAGCTCCCTCTTGACCAGGGACTTGCTTCCAGTAGCTCTTCAGGTGGGGATCATGGGATAACTAGCTGCTTGTAGAACTCCTTCTTTTGATGTCATGTTTTTCTTATTTATTGTAGAGTCTACATCTTTCAGGGCTTCTTCATAGGGAACATACCATCCATCAATTTCATCACTGATTCATGTCAGTCATGTCATCATTCCTTTCATTGGAAATTGATCCATTAATCCATATCTAGCCTTCCTTCATGCCATGTTTTCTTAAGGACCTTTCATCCTGCTACATGGGTATCAGTTGTGAAGAAATCCACAACTCTTCCCTTGGAAGCCCTTTGTGATGGTATTTCATCATGACATATTATAGTTTGCATCAACATCCAACATACATATTGACACATCTCCAAAAGACATATATTGTCAAGGGTCTTGTTCTTTTCCAGACTTCATCAAGGTCTTCATATCTTCCATGGAAATATTATAGTCAAATATTTCAATCCTTAGATGTTGATTTCCTTCTCCATAGTTGCATATTTCACGATCTCTTCCTTTCTTTCTTCACACATTTTCTTCCAGGAACTTCCAATCATAGTTCCTCCAATTATTTTCAACCACCTCATATTTCATATGTTGATTTCATCTAGTCAATGTGTGACCCATGCATTCCTGCATCTTTTCAAAGGAGGCGACTCTTTCTTTTGATCATGCTCTCAAGATAGAGCATTTATCAATGTTACCTACAACCATATGACATGACTCTAAATTATTAATTACAAGCATACATACATCATTTTCATTTAGGTCATCTATACTTCCTTCAGCAGTTTCTTTGATTGAAAGAACTTCAATTCCTTTCCCTGCTTTACTTCTTTTGGCATCATACCATCATCCCATGAATTCCTACAAGTTGGAATTCTTGATGAAATCCTTACTTCCTTTTATATGGAGAAACTTCCAATGATGATTCCAAATGTTTCCTTTTGACCAATGTATGATGAGCTTTGTACTAAATGACTTTTTCCCTTTTTCCCATAAGTACCACTTATGCTTCTAATGAGGTTACCAAGAGCTATTTTCTTTTGTAGGTGACTGTCATAGACTTATATTTTAGCCATCTTTCACGATTCTCTATGGTGTTGTCACGAGCTCTTGCTTTCAATGCTTTTATGATGTCATGATGCATCCTATCATGCTCCTTAGTGACTCATGATAACCATATCTTACAACAATAAAATTCAAAATTAGAAGCTTGAAAAGAACTAGGTGAGGAAGACTATATCAGTCATAGTAGAGATATTTTACTTCCTCTTTCTTGGACTTCTTCTTTTCAACATCCTCCACTTCTTCAGTGATATGGGCTTCTTATCTTCCCCTTTTATTATTTTCATTCTTAAGCTTAGGACAATCTCTCTTATAACAACCATATTCTTGGCATCCATAGCATTGAACCTTAACCATGTTCTTCTTCTCTTTCTAAGGGCCAATTTTTCCAATTTTTCCCTTTCCTTTTATCATTGTAGCATATCCTTGATTTTTCTCACTTGATCCTACATCAGTTTTTGCCTTGAACCTAGTTTCTTCAATATTTCATAATGACCATAGATCCTTGAATTGAGTGGCTTCCTTCTTCCAATAAATGCTTGATGTGAAGTTAACCCATTCCTCCAGTAGTGCATTAAGCACTACAATGGTCATATCTTTGCCAGACATTATTTCTCCTGAGTCTTGAAGTTGATCCCTTATTTCTGATATCATCATAAAGTATGAGGTTGTCCCTTCTTATTTTGATATCCTTAGCTTGTAGAGTTTTTTCCTTAATGATATAACTTCTCTTGTAGTTCTTACGGAAAACAAATCTACCAATTTGTCATATTTTTCTTTTAAAGTTTCGAGTTTGGATACATATGGAATGAGGGGATCCTCGATGGATTATATGAGAATCCTTCGAGCTCTTACTTTCCGTTTCATAAACCTTGAAATTTATTGAGCATATTCCTTTGGTGATTTGTTTATTGTGCCCTTAACATGTTCCATGACCTCATTTTCAATGAGATTCAAATGTGTCCTCTTCTTACATGCAAGAAAGTTGGAAGACCCAACTAACTTGTTGCTTTCCTTGCAAAAAATACATTTTGACAGATTCAAATGTAAACATAAATATACTTACTTGTGAATATGATTCTTCCACTTGTCGCTTCCTTGAGTTTGATGATGATATAGATAATAGAAATTTCTCCTTGAAGAAATTTTTCTTCAACAGCGTTCCTTAGCTCCACAGAGAGGGAGATCACCTAAGAACTTTAAATGATGGTGTCTTTGTTGATGATGATGACAACTTCTTTGATATTGCTTCTCTTGGATGAGTATACTTCAAGTTACTTTGATTTTTAGATATTCTTCAACTTGAGTAGAGGTAGGGTCTTTGTGGTCTCTTTAATGATGACTTGAGCGAGGATCCCAATGACTTCTTCAGGTGTATACTACTTCTTTGATCTAAGGTTTTGATACTTCTTTGTAGATATTGACTTCAAGATGATATTTAGATTTTCTTTGATTCCCTTCTCGATATTTATTCCTTGAATGCTTGAGTGTCCCTTGATGAGATTCCCTTTCCTTGATTTGTCACCTTAGTTCTGATACCATGTTGAGAAATCTAGGGCATCAGGATTAACTTATTTATCTTCTATGATAACTGTTTGTGAATACTTTTTACTTATTTAGATTAGGTTCTTATTTTGACTTAGATTATTATATTGTTCATATTCATTAAACAACTACCAAAACATAAAGAATAATGAGATAAGAGATACAGGATGTAGGTGATCAGTCAGGGCCAAAACCTCTCCAACTTGAGAGGAAAACCCAAATGAATTCTTCTTCTTATAGAGACTTCAATTGAAAATGACCAAGACCAAGACCCTTAACACAAAAACCTCTCCAAGACCAAGCCAAAAGACCTTTCTTCACCGCTTCTTCTTCTTTCCTAAGTCAACACAAGTCAAACTGACTTCTTGCACTGCAAATCTTGGCTACTCTGAAATTTTGGCTTCTTATTTCATACCTACAACCATTGACCTCTTCTGAAAACCTAGTTGCAACATGTATGATGGATGTTGACTAGTTTTTTCACCTTGTTACCCCTTCGCTTGGATGGAAATACTTCCTTATATACTTTGGTTTGATGAATGTTATGTCTTCTCCTTTGATTATGCTTCTAGGATGACCTTACTAGCCTCAACCCTTCTCTGCAGCAGATGCAACCAATTTCCTTCGCATGTCTGATGTATATTAGCCCAAAACAGATCGGAATAAATTTGGCTTCTTCTTCTCTTTTCCTCGCTTGATGGGAGGCTTCTTCTTTTAGGTTTATCACACATTTTCCTCTACTTTAGATCCTTGTTCGGATTGTTTTCTTAGTAAGGTCGAGCTCACTCTTTATATAGAGATTTGCTCTTTGAAATAGGACGACTTGTGCCATGGGTTAGGATGACTTGTCGTTCTATAAATATCTCCATCCTATTTTGAGGGTTGACATGAAGGAGTGCTTGTGAAGAGACCGGAGTGTTAATGACTAAAAAAATATTACTTTTTACAATATGTAACATGTCTTCAATACATGACATTGACTACCTAGACTTTATGACTTGGTGACCAACCCTAAAGGCTCACAATGGGAGCCTTAACTATAAAATAAAATTCCTTAATTATGAAACCCATGACTCAAGCATTAAAAAATAATTTTATTTTTCTTCTTTACATAAATTACATAAAATCATGATTACATATGTCATTATGAAGACCAAACCTAGTTACATTTTTAAACACAATGGGATCTCCTACTTTGAAATATTATTTCTCTTCCATCACCTAGGGTCACTTGAGTTGGTAACAAGGTAAGTCGTTGGATGAGCCTTTTTTTTACATACCTGGCCTCATGTATCTTGAGATTGTAAGAGTTGTCATGCACGTGGAGTAGAAGAATTTAATACAATTGATCTAAATCATGGAGGAATCCAGTGGAAGCACATTAACTTACACAAATTAATCTGTATAACAAGGGGATGTAATATTGAGAGTTAAGTGGAGTGCTTGAAATTAACATGAATAGAATCTTCATCCACATATTGAATATAATATAGCAAAAATAATAAAGGAAAGTGCCTAATGATTGTAACACGCAAAATCATTATCTGAAATACATTTTATTCATAAGCGACAAAGACATGGTTGTATCACTCCATGTGAACAAAGAGATACTTATGATGATCATGTGCCAAAATTCAAAGAGAATGCAAGAGAGTGAGGCCCTTGTTTATTTATTTCCAAATGGAAATAAAACATACAAAAGAGTGAAGAGATAGAGAACTTAAAATATAGGGCAAGTAGAAATCCAAGAGACAAGGGACAACTGAAACCAATATGAAATCTCATCCATAGGAGGCACATCAATTAAATGATCTGGAATTTGTTGACGAGGGATTGTCATCAATGGATTCGTCAATAAAGGACCCATGGACAAGAGGGTTATTAAGGAAGGGCTATCTAAAAATAGGTTTTTCACTAAGGGACTTGTTGATGAGGGGCTAATTGACAAGAGATTTCTTAATTAAGGGCCCATTGACCAAAACCTTATTATTGCCAATGCTGACAAATCATACAAGAAAGTAGTTGGTCAACATTGATGAAAGCAATGTCAACATAATTGTTCTTAATAACAAAGAAGTAGATGGATCATTAGATGTGAGGCTTTAATAATATTTAAACTATCCAAATGTTGAACTAGACTATCGTTGACTTGTGTAAAAAATTTCAAAAATCCCTCACCACAATTTTTGAGAATACATTAGAAGCATTTTCAACCTAAGTGGCACTATTTTGCAAGTGAATGAACCCCATTTTTTCACAAATGATATCTTCTTATACAATTGACACCTAATTATACCTTTAGAGTACATTTACTAAGAAGTAACGCTCATCTCTTACTAGTCACTATATCAATAAATAAAATGGTATCTCTCTCCCTCTCTCTCTCTCTCTCAAAAATATGAGAACCCTTTTTCTTGGATTAAATAACCCTCAAACTTGCCTATTATGATTTGTGAAAAAAGATATATTATTTATTAATGCTAAAACAATGTCAATTCAATGCTTAACAAAATCTCTCTCTCGCTCCCAAAAATATGAAAACCTTTTTTCTGAGATTAAATAACCCTCTAACTTACCAATTATAATTTGTGAAAAAACATATATTATTTATTAAATACTAAAGCAATATCAATTCAATGCTTAACAAAATCCTTGCACTCATACAGAGACTTATATGGTCTCTTCTTATTTAGCTCCATGGACATAAGACAATTTTCACCTTTTCATCCTTCTCATTTTTACCCTTAAGACATATAAATATTTATAATAGTGTTTAAAAATACTATAAAGTTAATAATATATCTCTTTTATTCTCATACCAATAATTTCTAATAAAAGTAAATTTTAACATATAATTATATATTTCTTATGTACAAATCACACCAATCTACTT
This sequence comes from Pinus albicaulis, assembly GCA_034641835.2. Taxonomy (NCBI): domain Eukaryota; kingdom Viridiplantae; phylum Streptophyta; class Pinopsida; order Pinales; family Pinaceae; genus Pinus; species Pinus albicaulis. The sequence goes on along the minus strand of CM076575.1, from coordinate 794,265,166 downwards.
CTCAATCTTAAAATAAATTGCCACTGCCTTCAATTTCGCATGTACTCTTCGTGCTTTTGTCAATGGAGTCATTAATGCTCTTGGTGCCATTCATTGATTTTGTGGGACGAGGCTTATTTTTTAAGTCCATCGGCTCATAAATGTGTCGAGGCAAGAAATGTCCACCGTTAGATTGAAGCAGTATATCATCTGACGATAGGCATTTCCAGTCTCGGCGCATTTATGGGCCGATGGACTGGGGAAATATTGTTTAGATTGAAGCAGCCTATCATCTAACGATAGGCATTTCCAGCCTCAGCGCATTTATGGGCCGATGGACTGGGAAATATTGCTTTTCGATTTTGTGGTCGTTCATCAATGGAGCCGTTAATGCTTTGTTGTAGTTCATGATTTCGAAGATGCAAAGGGATTATTCTCTTAAGATGGGAGCACCGCCATCCTGCCTTCAAATTCCATTGGTAATGGGTCAATACAATATTCATCGATGCGTCCATGGAGTGAGTTGCCTTGAGATCTGGAAAAAAAGGTCATGGGGTGTCTACTAATGGAACGTTGTTGTTGATTTTCGCATTCGACAAGGCCACCAAGTCCTCGAACGTCGTTATCGTACCTCGCAATGGCAACCTGACCGTAATTTTGGAATTCAATAAGTCGCTCATGGCTTCCAGAATCCCCAGCGGACTCCCAAGTAGCCTTGCAGCAATGTATTCGCTCACACCAGCATCGTCATATCGTGAGGTAGTGAGTTCCAATCACCACAGGCATTGAGGAACTCTCCATACTTTCCATCACCCAATTACTGCCTTCATTTGTTTTCCATCTTAATGCAAATACGTTCATATATACGCAGAATCCACTTTGCGTAGGACTTGGATCACATAGTAGATATGTGTTCGTAATCAAAATATTATTATATGATTTATAGAACTTTCCACTCTCACCTTCCTTTTGGTTGTATGATATATATGTATAATCTTTACGAAACTTTCCACTCTCACCTTGCTTTTGGTTGTGTAATATACATGCAAAATCCACTTTGCACAATACTTTGAATTAGAGTAGAGATGTCTTCGTAATAAAAATGTTATTATAAGATTACAAGATTTGTGAAGTACATATTTCTATCTTCTAAATTAACATTTCAATCCTAATGTGTGGAAAAAATAGAAAATATGTTTTTTTCTAATATCTCTTAAATGGTAGTTTTGTTTGTTTTTTTTTTTTAAATGGAAGTATGGGTTTTTTTATATTTCTTAAATGAAAATAGATTATTGGTGTTCAATGTTATAACCTAAGTTACAACGATGATTTTAAGGGACTACTAGAGGTCATGTGAGGGTTTCTGTGTGAGAGAATTTCCAGACCTTGCCTTTGCGGGTGCGCCTGCAAGTGGGTCTAAACATCTTTAATGAATTATATTTTTTCTTTGTTGTCAGGAGGGTTGTAGCAGGTACTTTTTCTTGGCAATGCCTCTTTTGTTGGTGTCTGGTTTTCTAATATTGTCCTCGTAAATGAGCATGTACTCGTTTTCTTTTTCATTCATGTTATGTTGATAACAAACATATACACAGGATAATCAGTTGCAATATGATGAGGTTTTTTGGCATAAGGGTTACTGCTTTCGGAAGCTTCAAAATTTTACAAGTGGAAGCAGTTTCAATGCCCTACGCAAATATTAGGAACAACTGACCGACAATTACAATCTTTTAGGAATTTTTTTTTGTTTGCACTTCTCAAATGAATTATTTTCATAGTCTCATTAAGATAAATAGGAATATTGAAGCAAAATAGCATATTGCTATGTAATAAAATATGGTAAAATGGAAATATAAAAAGAAAAAGGAAAAACCTTGAAAGTAAAAATATTAAACCACATAAAAAAAAGGGCTTTATAGGATAGAACAAAGGATGTGTGTGGTTTTTTCTTAAAAATATAACTAGCACTTTCCACTAAAGGTGTAAATATACATCGAAGCAATAGAAGGCTTGGAAGATTTTGAAGATCAGCCAAATTGTGAAGACAAAATGGAATGGATGGGTCTTCACACTGTTGCTTTTAACAGTGAGAACAATGCAACTAAAATGGCACCTTCAAAGAGCTAGACAAAAAATTGACTAAGTCAGAGATTGCCTAGGGGATGTTGGAGCTACTCCTGAGTTTCCAAACGATGATTAGAGATCTCATCTGTTGGCCCATGTCCAACGCTTCTCTTCTCGATGAAACAACTGCTACAACAAAAGCCATGTTGATTCAGGTTGGTTCACTTGCTATGAAGGCACTTAAAGCTATTTTGATGGATTTTGATTACAATAATTCCAAGGATGCCTACAGGGTTCCCAAATGTCTATTGCTTCAGTGTGTATTTGCACCTTTAGGGGCAATTGCTAGTTTAGCTATATTTAAACTAAGCAGGAGAGACTAGCTACTATGTAGCACTTGTTTATAACCATCTAACCTTTAAGATTCTTGAAAAATAATCAAAACCTTATTTTTTAAAATCATCGTTCCTTTCCCATCCATGTCTATATTAATAGCAATGTAAAATGTGAACATCATTCTTTGTTGATTTATTTATTTATGAATATCCATATGATTAAAATTCTTGAAAAATAATTAAATCATAAATACCATTCCTTTCTCTTGAATATCCATATTAATGATAAGACTGTATCAATAACACACAAGAGGCAGCAAAAACAATATTGTATTCTAGTAGGAAGTACAAATATGTTTATCCATTACATCAAAGACAAATAAGTTTGAGTCTACAATTGCATGCACAGAGACAAATAAGTGATGTACTAACAATGAAAAGAATCACCAACAATATGTTGACATTGACCAATACAACTATATGATTTCTTTTGCTCCTTTGTATGGTAATTTAAATGATGGGATAGTTAAAAAACTTATCTTGGACGTTGGATCAAACAATGAGTTATTTTTGACAATTCAATTGATTTTGAAGAATATGTTAAAATCAGTTTAGCTTTATTATTTGATATTATTGATAGAATATAATATGAATTAGTGTTAATTTTAAGGATTTAAGGATTATTAATATAAATGTAGATTTATTTTAATTCCAAACCAATCATGTGTTGAAACAAGATTAAATTTAATGCATATTCATTTATCTTTCAAATACCCTTTATTTTATATGATTTTATAATGAAATAGAATACTATGTTTATCATGAGATTTTAGTGGAAAGTTATTTTTTTAATTGAATATTGAATCACATCGACATTTTAATCATTAAGATTGTTAAGGTGTTTAGTTATGATAATTTATAGAATAATTGATCTAGGCAGATATTGGTGGCCACCTATCTATTTTAATTGGATCTGTTATCCATGTCAACCCCCATCAAAATTTTTGGCCATCAGCCCCTCCTGAACCTTTAAAATTTCTATCATAGCCTAAGGAACCCTTTTTCTGTTTATCGTTGCCCTCCTCTGCGCTCAAATTTCATAATAGAAGGCCGAAAGACTCGCTTTTTGAAATATTTAAATCTGAGCCCCTTTGGTCCTAGCCTCTTACAGCTAGTCCTTCACGTGACCCGGGTGCATAACCCTGTGCTAGACCAAAAGGAGCTCATCGTTTAAATGCTACCGGGCCCGCTCTTAGCCGTCAGATCAAACACAGATCAATGTTCCACGACATGTCGCCCTGGTGGACCCCGCGCTGCGCATCGATGCCAAAACCGGCCGGTTTATTTCGCACCACCTTTGCTGGGCAGGCGGTATTCCCCATCGGGCCAGCGATTCCACACGCTGCGTGACAAGTGTCCCAGAGTACGACCCCAATACCGCCCTATTTCGCGAATTATCTCCTGGGCAAAGACGTGCAGTGAAATTCATATAAACCGTCCGATCTTAAGCGTTCGATCCAACGGCTCTTGCTTTCCAAAGTCGTGCAGCTTTTAACTCCCGTCCACATTGCCCCTAACCCACCTCCTCATTGCTTCTAGTCACATTCTTCACCGTAGATTACCCTCTAAATCGGACGATTACGATTTACTCACCTTTGTTATTGACCAAACCCCACAGTCAGTACTCCACGTCATATGTCCCCATCATCCTGTCATAGTACCACCTGTCCCTCCATTTTACTCCACATGCATTCCGCCACCACGGGTCTACATTAGGCTCGTCGCTTCATTTCCAACGCAGTTTCACGATTATATTCGCCTTCTCCTCCAAGCCTGCTCCACACTGTTACGTTGCATTTCTCATCATAGTCCTACATTTTTCACTGGTCGACCATGCAGCAGTTGCCACCCCATTATCCCCACCGTGTCTGCATTCCCGTGCATTATTTTCTTAACATGTTTGCGGATTTTTGCAAGGTTTTCAGCGCCGGAGGCTAACCATAATTCATAGCCCTCATTGCAGAGGTCAAGGGTGCATCAAAGGACCGGTTTTTAAATGCAAATTTATGAAGAAGGTCCTGGGTAGTTGCTTCGACGCGACTTTCATTAAAAGAAGCGGGACTCAGATTTGTCCGACCTTCAAGAACCATTCAAGAGGCAGATTCTTGTAGATGAAATTATTAATGGTGCAGATAAATATTATCAGTCAGAGAGAGAGGAATTCAACGTCTGGAGCCGAAGATTTTAAATAACAATTCAGCATTCAGAGGGAAAAGAGTACAAGTGCATAAAAAAATCATATCCTCCAGGTTTAATTTCAATAGATTTTTCTCTCAGGAAGGTGCAGGATGTTACATATTTTATTCTTCATGTCTCATCCCCGGAGAAATTTGCACCTACAGCATTTACTTCATGGAGCCGGCCTCAGAGTACCTATAACTCAGCATATTAATTAAGCCACATGGGCGCGAATGTTTCCACCATTTTGTTCAAATTAAGCAAATTAAATGTTTCACCTACTTCTTTAATTAGTTTCTCTTCTCCTACCTCTATAAAAAGGAGGAAGAAAGACATTGTAGAGGTTCCAGATTTTTATAAGAGAATTGTGCAGTGAAAGGCATTTTTGTATACATTTTGTAAAGCTTTAGTACGAAGGCTCAGAGCCCGTAGGGTCTCAGTGAGGAGGAGTTCTATCTGTAATGAGGATTCTCGTCTTTGGTGTTTCACAGTATGTAACTTTCTCTTACGTGTTAATATAACATCTCTTTCAATTTCATTTATCTTCTTGTATCATGTACTGGAATGCGAGTGGCTCACTGATTTTAGGTAAGGATTCATCCTAGTTGATGCCCATACTTGGATCAGTCAAGCGCTTTAAATATGGCTCAGGCATGATATACTGTTTCATGTTCATTTCATCCATCTTTCTGCTATATTAGCTGCTTTGGGAGGGTGCTTTTAAAACGCCATTGTCATGTATGGATTCTTAGATTGATAAGCCCATGCATGGTTCTGTTGTGTATCTGGGTATCAGACCAAAGTTAACTAATATCTCCTTATATTTATTTCACTACATACACCTTCTGATACTTGATTTCTGTGGCATATTATTTGAATCGGCCCTCTTTACAGTAAACTGTCTCTTAACTGTCTGATGCTTTTGTGTTGGAGTTTTGCATCTTGTCTCTGCAACATTACTTTCCCTGTGGCAATTTCTGTAAGTTCTGGTCCCATTTAAAATCAATTTCCTTGTTTACAAGAGATAGCAGGAGAGCTTTTGGATTGACACCCAAGTTATATTATATGCTCCTTGCTATGATAAGATGTCCTAGGCACTGGTCTATGGCAACTCTAGGTTGTCTCTAGGAGTGACAACAATTGTCGACAACATCTTTCTGGCGTCGTTGCCGGGGACAAATTTAAGAAAATAATTATCCCTGGGCCTCGACAAATCATATTCACTCTCTAATCAGGTGAGCACAGAGAGTTGAAGAGTTGTATATCTCTCACCTTGGCGACTCCACTGTTGTTTGTTGATAAATCTATTGGTAGTCCTGGCTCCTCATAAGCCACATCTGAGGTCAGATACATCACAGTCAAAGACACCTTCAGTATCTGACCCTGAGAGGATTATACATAGAAGAAGTTGGAAAGAAAGGAAATCAGTCCATGCTGAGATCCCTAAATATTCTGTAGAAGATTATCCATCCTCTTCTTCTCAAGAAATCCAAGTAGAAAATCTCGACTCCACTGAGGAAAATCCTGAATATTACTCAGATAGCCCACCCCGGGGAAGTGCTAGAACTAAAGAGAACTTTCATCCTACCCCTGAGGCTGAGGAAGTTAAAGAAGTCACAGAAGTAGCCCCTGTTAATCGTGAATTGTTTCCATCTACACCTCAGGCTTCTGTGCAGTATATCCCTATTGTTATTCATACTCCACTTCCACCTCCTCCTCTTCCTCCCTTTGTACATTAGATTGTTGCACAACCCCCACCACCTCCAATGGCTAATGTTCCTGCTTTCCTGTTGAACAAATATGCTCCCCTGGCATTACCTCAAGTGCTGAACGATATGCCACAAGATTATTTGAAGATACTGCCCAGATTCACTGGGGAAAATGAAATTGATGCTCAGAAACATCTTGAGACTTTCTGCTCTTTTGCAGAAAACTTTAATGTAGAACATTTGGATGTAGTCTTAAGACTATTTGTACAATCTCTGGACGCTGAAGCCAGAAAATGGTTCAAAACATTAGGAAACCGTTCCGTAACCACCTGGGACGATATGGAAAATACCTTTCTCAGGAAATGGGGAGAAAAGAAAGATCATGGACAGTGCCTTACTGAGTTCAATACACTTAAGAAGAAACATAATGAAGGGGTGTCAAAATTTATCAAGAGATTCAATAAGTTATATCTAAATCTCCCTGCAGATATGAAGCCTCATCATAATGCTTCCAAAGTTGTTTTCATAGCAGCCTTTGACTCAGATTTTGGTTTCTCTCTCAGGGAAATAAAGCCTGCCACCCTAGATGATGCTCAATCAGATGCTCTTGAGTTGGAAGCAAACTTTGCTTCCACAGGAAAATTAAAAGGGAAAGCTGAACAAGATACCAGAAGAAGAGGTAAAGAGGAAGTATCTACTTCTAATCAGGATAAGGATTCAGATAGAATTGAAGAAATGAACAAAATGATTAAGAATATTTCTAATAAATTGGTCAAGCTTGAATTGGAGACCAAGAACGCAGCCTCCAAGAATTTCCAGAACGCTCCAAACAGGGGTTACAATCCTTAGTATAGAAAGCCACCCCTGTAAATATTGCCAAGGGAAGCAAAGGAGCAACAGGATCAAGTTCCACACCCATTATACTTGGAAGGCCCAGTAGATGACTCCACTGATGATGCTGCCTATGAATTGCAAGATGCAAATCTCGCCTTCTCAAACAATGATGAAGTAGAATGCCCATTAGAAGAAGAAGAGATCAGAGACACGGAAGATGCAGAAATTGATCACTGTTGCAAACAGTTTAATGATTTCATGCAAGCACATTTTAACAGAAGATATGATCTCAAATCTTCCAGGAAGAGAACTCGGACTCAAGATCAATAAGAAGAGCCTCCCCAGAAGGAAGCATCTGCTCAAAAGGAATCAACAGTGCAGAAATTTATAGACAAAGGTAAGTGCCCTCTAAACAAACCTTTGCAATCTGATGATCAAATTCCTTCTTCTTCAAAAGTAGGCACTCTTCCTAATGATGAATCTGTATCAAAAGAAGTTAAACCTCCAGCAAAAAATAAAGAGTCAAAAGAAGTTGTAATAGAAAAGCCCCCTTCTGCTTTTAATCTACAAAAAGAACTTGAAAAATTCAAAATCCCAATCCCTTTGACTGAGCTGTTGAAACAACCAGTATATCAATCTCAAGTGACTTCTTTCATGTTCCCTCCTGAAGCACCAATTATTCCAAATATTCTTAACCTCCAAGAAGAAAGACCCATGGTAGTCTTTGGCCCACTTGTCGAGGAGATAGACCCCTCTACTCCTCCCTTCTATGTGTCTCTAGTGATTCATGATCTGCTATTACACAATTGTATGTTAGATTCTGGGGCTTCCCATAATCTTATGCCTCTGTCAGTCATGGAACAACTAGGACTACAAATCACACGTCCATATAAAGACCTATATTCATTTTATTCCAAAAGAGTTAAATGCTTGGGAATGATTAAAGATTTAGTGGTCAATTTGGCCCAAATTCCAGCAAAAAGTGTAGTAATGGACATTGTGGTGGCTGACATTCCAGCCCGCTTTGGCATGCTGTTGTCAAGGTCCTGGGGAACAAAAATTGGTGGGTCACTTAAACTGGACTTAACGTATGCCACTATTCCAATTTTTGGTGGCCAAGAGAGGAGGTTGTACAGAGAAACCAGATTTGTCAAGATAGTGACTAAAGCTGACAACTCAGAGAATTCACCAATCTACAGCAAGGAAGGAGATTTCTCATGTTTAATGTTAGAAGAAGATCAAGAATATGCTCATGAGCCATCCTTCTGTCAAGTCAAAACTGAGCGGCCTTCAGGGAACCATGAAGCAGGAGTATGGACTCTACATTTTGATGGAGCAAATTCAAGAGAAGGAAATGGAGCTGTAGTATTAGTAATCTCTCCTACAGGGAAATGGGTCCCACTGTCTTTTAAATTAGAATATGAAGCTACAAATAATGTAGCTGAATATGAAGCACTTCTATTGGGATTACAAACAGCTAAGAACATGGGCATACAGTGTTTAAAGACCCTGGGAGACTCTGAGCTGGTGGTCATACAGGTCAGAAATCAATGTCAAACTAAACATCCATGGCTGAGAGCTTACAGGAATGAAGTTTGGGACATGGTGGAGAATTTCTTCTCAGCATTTAATATCCAGTTCATGCCCCGGGAGTAGAATAGAATGGCAGATTCCCTTGCTGTGGCTGCTAGTACATTTCGTCCTCCTCAGAACCCTCTCCTGAGGTATGAAATCGAGGTACGTTATAGAACATCAATCCCAGATAATATTAAGCACTGGCAGGTATTTGAGGATGATGAACAGATGAAGAAATTTCTGGAAACAGTGGGAGAATTCTCCAACATGGAGATTGATGATTGTGAAGAAGATGAGGTTGGGAATGTTTCAGAAAATAATTGGGAAAAGAAAATGGCAGGAAGTAAAGTGCTGCAGTTGAAAGGAAATGTCATCCCTAGAGGGTTGGTGCCTCTAGAAATATTATTTGATAAAAATGATGTCCCGTTGCAGCCTAATAAAATGGTAGAAGAAGATCAGGTAGAAGACCTGAATTTGGGTACTGAGGTTGAGCCCAAAATTGTCAAATTATCCAAGAAGATACCAGTGGAATATAAGAATAAATATCAGAAATTGTTTCAGTCATACAGGGATGTATTTTCATGGTCATATCAGGACCTTAAAACTTTTGATATCGATATAATGCAGCATAAAATTCCTCTGAGGGAAGATGCAAAACCTTATAAGCAGAAGCTCAGACAGATAAATCCTCTATTGCTTCCCTCCATTGAAAAAGAAATCAAGAAGCTGCTAAAGGCCAAAGTAATTGTGCCATTAAGGTACTCAGAATGGGTTGCTAATTTGGTCCCTGTCCGAAAGAAAAATGGAGAAATAAGGTTATGTGTAGATTTCAGAAATTTAAATAGAGCATCTTTGAAGGACAATTATCCACTGCCCAAGATGGACCACATCCTGCAGAAAGTGGTGGGAGCCTCTAGAATGTCAATGATGGATGGTTTTTCTGGTTATAATCAGGTAGCGGTACTCCCAGAGGATCAGAAGAAGATTGCTTTCACTACACCATGGGGTACATTCATGTATGCCAGGATGCCTTTTGGATTGATAAATTCAGGGGCCACTTTTCAGAGGGCTATGGATATTGCTTTTGTTGGGGATCAAGATAAATTTCTAGTGGTGTACCTTGACGATATAACAGTGTTTTCAAAAGGTGATGTTGAACACATTGAGCATTTAAGAAGAACTTTTGAAAAAGGCAGAAGGTATGGCCTTTCCCTTAATCCACAAAAGTCTTTATTTGCATTAGAGGAAGGCAAACTTTTGGGACATATTGTAACTAAAGATGGGGTGAGAATAGATCCTAAAAGAGTAGAGGTGATAAATAGTATTCCTCTCCCCAGGAATAAGAAAGAGGTGCAAGTTTTTTCAGGACGGATAAATTTCCTGAGAAGATTTATTCCTAACTATGCTAAGATAGTTAGGCATATAACAGATATGCTAAAGAAGAATAATGAGGTGAAATGGTCACAAGAATCACGAGAGGCCTTTGCTAGAATTAAAGTTGCATTTTCTGAAGCCCCTATACTAGCTAGACCAAATTATACTAAACCATTTATGATCTTTTCTTTTGCATCACCACATACAGTGGCCGGAGTGTTATTACAGAAAAATGAATATGGATATGAGAAGCCTATAGCTTTCTTTAGTCAGGTGCTCCATGATGCTGAATTGAAATATAACATATTGGAGAAGCAGGCATATGCCCTGGTGAAATCCCTTAAAGCTTTTCGCATGTATGTTTTGCAGTCCCACATTACCGCATATGTCCCTACAGCAGTTGTCAAATACATTCTCATTCAGGGAGACAGTGAAGGAAAAAGAGGGAGATGGATTGCAAAAATACAGGAGTATGATTTGGACATCCATCCAACTAAGCTAATTAAAGGACAGGGCCTTGCAAAAATTTTATCTGAGTCAAACTACCAAGCTCTGGGCATAAATTTTTCTATGATTTTAAGTGAAGAGTCTGAGAGTGAAATGAAGCAGCAAGGACTGGAAGTTACTTCGCAGAAAGCACATATAAAATATCTCACATGTCCATGGTATAAAGAAATAGTAGAATATCTTTTAACACTCAGCTGTCCTCCGAGTTGTGATAAAGCAAAATACAGGGCTTTAAGATTGAAATCACAAAAGTATATAGTTGCTAATGGGCAGCTATATTGGAGAGATCCTTCCGGAATTTTACTTCTGTGCCTTACAGAGGAAGAAGTAGAGAGTATAATGATGGAATTTCATGAGGGAATTTGTGGAGGCCATTACAGCTGGAGGGCCACAGCTCATAAAATTATGAAGGCTGGTTTCTACTGGCCTAAATTATTTGGAGATGTTTTTACTTGGGTCAGAGCCTGTGATAAGTGTCAAAAATTTGCTGAGAAGCAGAAATTGGCAGCTCTGCCCTTGATTCCAGTTCATGTGAATGAGCCATTTCAACAATAGGGAATAGATTTTATAGGTGAAATTCACCCACCCTCAAGTGGACAACATAAATGGATATTAACAGCCACATATTATTTTACAAAATGGGTGGAAGCCATACCTGCAAGGAATGCTACTGACACTGTCATCATAAAGTTCCTGGAAGAAAACATTATATCCAGGTTTGGCTGCCCTACTAGAATAGTGACTGATAACGCACAGGCCTTCAAATCTGCAAAATTTGTGAATTTCTGTCAACAATATAACATTGCACTTAATCACTCCACAGCTTATTATCCACAGGGAAATGGCTTGGCAGAATCTTCCAACAAAACTTTGGTAAGGGCCTTGAAGAAAACTATAAATGAAAATCAGAAGAATTTGGATTCCCAATTGAAATATGCTCTATGGGCTAATAGAATCAACAAGAGAGCAACTGGGAAATCTCCCTATGAGTTGGTATATGGACGAGCAGCAGTGTTTCCTGTGCAGCTAGCCTTGCCAGTGGCACGTTTCATGCAGGAAAGTCAGGAAGAACCAGATGATATGGTCAGAAGAATTAATCAATTGGTGGAATTAGAGGAAACACGGAACCAAGTGAATCAAAGATTAACGGAGTATCAAGAAAAAATGAAACGCATATTTGATCAGCATGCAAAAGGTAGAAAATTGCAGATTGGAGATCTAGTTCTCAGATGGGATGTATGAAGGGCTGAAAAAGGAAAGCATGGAAAATTTGATCCCCTCTGGTTTGGCCCATTTAAAATTGTGGAACAGGGAGAAAATAACACGTTTATATTGGAGAATTTACAGGGTGATGTGCTGGATGCCCCCGTAAACGAACAATTTCTCAAGCCCTACTTCCAATTCTGATTCAGGCAGGGCAAGTCCGATGTACCATGTTGTATATAATTTTTGTTTCGGTTTTGGTTTGATCCAGGAGGACATGCTGATGAACTATGAGGTAAGGTGCAGAGGGGTTGAGAAATAGAGTTTACATAAATGATAACCAGGTGGTCTGCAGGTTCTCGACACGTCTAGGGATGAACGTGCCATCCCCAATTGGAGCCGATGTTATCCATGTCAGCCCCCATCAAAATTTTTGGCCATCAACCCCTCCTGAACCTTTAAAATTTCTATCGTAGTTTAAGGAACCCTTTTTCTGTTTATCGTTGCCCTCCTCCGCGCTCAAATTTCATAATAGAAGGCCAAAAGACTCGCTTTTTGAAATATTTAAATCCGAGCCCCTTTGGTCCTGGCCTCTTACAGCTAGTCCTTCACGTGACTCGGGCGCATAACCATGTGCTAGACCAAAAGGAGCTCATCGTTTAAATGCTATCGGGCCTGCTCTCAGCCGTCAGATCAAACACAGATCAATGTTCCACAACCTACCACCCTGGTGGACCCCGCGCTGCGCATCGATGCCAAAACCAGCCGGTTTATTTCGCACCACCTTTGCTGGGCAGGCGGTATTCCCCATCGGGCCAGCGATTCCACACGCTGCGTGACAAGTGTCCCAGAGTACGACCCCAATACCGCCCTATTTCGCGCATTATCTCTTGGGCAAAGACATGCAGCGAAATTCATATAAACCATCCGATCTTAAGCGTTCGATCCAACGGCTCTTGCTTTCCAAAGTCGTGCAGCTTTTAACTCCCGTCCACATCACCCCTGGCCCACCTTCCCATTGCTTCTAGTCGCATTCTTCACTGTAGATTACCCTCTAAATCAGACGGTTACGATTTACTCGCCTTTGCTATTGACCAAACCCCACAGTCAGTACTCCACGTCATATGTCCCCGTCATCCTGTCATAGTACCACCTGTCCTTCCATTTTACTCCACGTGCATTCCGCCACCACGGGTCTACATTAGGCTCGTCGCTTCATTTCCAACGCATTTTCATGATTATATTCGCCTTCTCCTCCAAGCCCGCTCCACACTGTTACGTTGCATTTCTCATCATAGTCCTACATTTTGCACTGGTCGACCATGCAGCAGTTGCCACCCCATTATCCCCACCGTGTCTGCATTCCCGTGCATTATTTTCTTAACATGTTTGCAGATTTTTGTAGGGTTTTCAGCGCCGGAGGTTAACCATAATTCATAGCCCTCATTGCAGAAGTCAAGGGTGCGTCAAAGGACCGGTTTTTAAATGCAAATTTTATGAAGAAGGTCCTGGGTAGTTGCTTCGACGCGACTTTCATTAAAATAAGCGAGACTCATATTTGTCCGACCTTCAAGAACCATTCAAGAGGCAGATTCTTGTAGATGAAATTATTAATGGTGCAGATAAATATTATCAGTCAGAGAGAGAGGAATTCAACGTCTGGAGCCGAAGATTTTAAATAACAATTCAGCATTCAGAGGGCAAAGAGTACAAGTGCATAAAAAAATCATATCCTCCAGGTTTAATTTCAATAGATTTTTCTCTAAGGAAGGTACAGGATGTTACATATTTTATTCTTCATGTCTCATCCCTGGAGAAATTTTCACCTACAGCATTTACTTCATGGAGCCGGCCTCAGAGTACCTATAACTTAGCATATTAATTAAGCCACATGGGCGCGAATGTTTCCACCATTTTGTTCAAATTAAGAAAATTAAATGTTTCACCTACTTCTTTTATTAGTTTCTCTTCTCCTACCTCTATAAAAAGGAGGAAGAAAGACATTGTAGAGGTTCCAGATTTTTATCAGAGAATTTTGCAGTGAAAGGCATTTTTGTATACATTTTGTAAAGCTTTAGTACGAAGGCTCAGAGCCCGTAGGGTCTCAGTGAGGAGGAGTTCTATCTGTAATGAGGATTCTGGTCTTTGGTATTTCACAATATGTAACTTTCTCTTACGTGTTAATATAACATCTCTTTCCATTTCATTTATCTTCTTGTATCATGTACTAGAATGCGAGTGGCTCACTTATTTTAGGTAAGGATTCATCCTAGTTGATGCCCATACTTGGATCAGTCAAGCGCTTTAAATATGGCTCAGGCATGATATACTGTTTCATGTTCATTTCATCCATCTTTCTACTATATTAGCTGCTTTGGGAGGGTGCTTTTAAAACGCCATTGTCATGTATGGATTCTTAGATTGATAACCCCATGCATGGTTCTGTTGTGTATCTGGGTATTAGACCAAAGTTAACTAATATCTCCTTATATTTCTTTCACTACATACACCTTCTGATACTTGATTTCTGTGGCATATTATTTGAATCGGCCCTCTTTACAGTAAACTGTCTCTTAACTGTCTGATGCTTTTGTGTTGGAGTTTTGCATCTTGTCTCTGCAACATTACTTTCCCTGTGGCAGTTTCTGTAAGTTCTGGTCCCATTTAAAATCACTTTCCTTGTTTACAAGATATAGCAGGAGAGCTTTTGGATTGACACCCAAGTTATATTATATGCTCCTTGCTATGATAAGATGTCCTAGGCACTGGTCTATGGCAACTCTAGGCTGTCTCTAGGAGTGACAACAATTGTCGACAACAGGATCCTTAGCACTATTTTCTTTGAGTTTCTTGTTTTCTAGCATACTTTCTATTTTTAGCATTTTTTCAGGTCCTAAACTTCTAGAATCATTTTGAGGCCCATGTTGCAGTGAGGTCCCCTAGGGCAAATTTTGGTAAAGTTTTTGTATATATTTTTGTTATGTGTGTTGCGTGGAAGAGTCAAAGGGGCTTTGGGGTGGGTCAAAGTCCCTATTTTATCTAAATGGGTTTTAAGGGAAAACTATGGGCCTCAAACCATGGTTTGCGACCATAGTATCTGCACGCTAAGTTGATATAAATATAGATAGATCGAGTCAAGTAGAGTAAGTTAATATCATACTTATGTTGATGAAAGTTTTGTAAGGATTTCATTCTAAGTCTTGGTTTTTGGGTAGAAAGGATCTTGTTGGCTGTGTGCGCGGAGACCTATTCCTGGTTGTGTGTAGACTCTGCTGGTTGTGTGCGCAGAAGCGTAATTTGTAAGGGAAATTTGAATGTACTGAACTGATTGGATATATTAATGCAAAGATTGTTTTGGTGAAATCAAATGTGTTATGTGATTGATGTGTTATCTATCTAATTACTGCGAATCTATTATGTTTATTTCTTTAAGATCAGAACTATTTCTGTGACTGCGCTTTTACTTATTTTTATGATCAAATGCATTTACGCAAATGAATGAAGTGCATTATGTCTAAAGTATATTGTTGATGAATAGATCTGCTTAAGTGTATCTATGCGCGTGAATATATATATATATATATATATATATATATACTGCATACTCGAATAATTTGCAAGGATCTCCGATTCTATTATATGTTTATGCACGCTTACCTGTAATTTGCGACAAATTTTATCTTATTGTTTTTTATATGTTATGCGTGCATCTGCTTGTTATCTATGATAAGTTTTGTTACAAGTTTGTTTAGGGCTACCACATCAAATTCTTCCTCAGGGTGCAGAAACCTGGTTCCAGCAACCCACCATACTGCTTCGAGTCAAACTTTGATCTTCGCAAGCAGCTCATTGTCAAAAGGGCTAGTAGTTGGAGGGTTTGTTGGTTGCCAATAAATCTCAACCTAGTTCAGGACCCCTCAAGCCAAAAAATTGTTCTATTTCCGGGACCAGGATAGGAGGGAGAATTGATGTATTGGCATTCTATGCAGAACAAATTGCAAGATTGGCTGGATAGAAAGATCCTTGAATTCGCAATCCAAGAGAACAGAAGTTCCAAATTATCTACTGAAGATTGGATTCAAAAGTATATTTATACATAATTTCATGAGATATTATTTGCTTCCTTTCCGATTGAGCTGCATGAGTGGTTGTGTCGATTGACCGAATTTAATACATGCGCGAAGGACAACGGATTCACTCAATGGACTCCAGAATTGGTACAACAATTATAAAAGACAAGTAATACGATCACCCGCATTATAGATTATTGGATCGATCATGTTCTAGGAGGATTTGTAACTAATTTTTCCATTTATAAGTTTGTGTCTTATTCTAAAGCTGAAAGAAGATTCTTCAAGGGTCCCAGAGGTAAGTTCCTACGCTCTTTGAAGTTGTGGATTAAGATGTTATTGTGTGAACAGGGTTCTCTGTGTGAGCATATTGCGTGAATGTCTCGAAGAGGCTCGACTACACGCAATGGAAGAATTTACCATGGAGTTCTGGAACAAGGGTTTATTTACAGTCCTTTCAAGGGTAGATCTGATGGTGACGGTGACGATGAACCAGAAACTAGTAACTCTAGTGAATCTGCGCACTTTGAAGAAGAAGAAGTCTCACAAGATCAGAATAATCAGGGAGTGTTGACCATATTTCAGATCCCATCCACCCCACTTCCACACTCATCTCACAAGTTGTCCCCTCCACCTCCACCTCCACCTCCACCAAGCGCAGATATGGTCGCATCTATGAAGTTTCCTACTTTTTGAGGTATTGGGAATGAATATACAGAGTAGTTTTGGTTTGTCACTGATGTTTTATGGAGAGCACGGCAAGTTAAAAATGATGATGTTACGAAATCACAGTCAACCACTGCTTTCCAAGATCGCGTGTTGGACTGGTACATATGATATGTATCAGCGAACCCTAATGTGATTATGAATGACCTGAAGGACACTCTAAAAGAACAATTGAAGAAGCCTAAGTCATATGCACAGTGTGTTATGAAGTTAAAAAAGATTCACCAGTGAGTGAATGAATCTATCTGGGATGCATATCAGAGACTGAAGCGCACTATCAAAGACAGTGGATTCATTATCGATGATACCCAACACAAGGAGTGGTTTATTTCTATGTTTCTCCCGCATCTACGCCAACCATTGAGTCAACAGAAGATTTCCACGAAGGCTGAGGTTGTAGAAATCGCAATGAAACCAGAAGCTACATTGGAGCCCGCTATGACTGGAACTCGGAAAATTCATAGTCAATTAGAAGCAATGCATTTGGAGATTCAGAATCTCCGCAAAGATAAGGGAAAGGAGGTGTTCGCAGAGGTATGGTGCATACGATGTAAATTTGTCGAGCATCATAAGGATCAATTCCTTGTGTTCAATGATTATCTACACACTGGAGGACCGAGCTCGTTCAAGGGTGCAGTTGTACCGAATGGGACACCTCCAATATGGTGTGCAATCTGTCAAACTACAAGTTTGCAGGCGACTGATTGCTGTCCATGAATTGGAAAATATATTCTTGAGCTGAAGCAGTTTTTTTGTATATTCTTCTAATCACTAGGACATGATGAACGACAATGTTGAAGTTTTGATTTGATGATTGACAAAGGTGAGTTGTACATAATGCAGGATGAACCTACCTCACCATCGTCCCCATTTGGGCATGGTGGATTCCATACTAGAGGAAGAGGAAGAGGAGTAGGATCAGCAGGTCGAGTAAGGGTACAGGTCATATGCTACAATTGTGTAGATGTTGGTCATTATGCGCGCAAATCATGTGCGACAAGCATGCAGGTACTGTAGGCAGTTTGATCATGTAAATTAAGATTGTATTGTTTTAATTGCTAAGATGCAGGAGAAGAAGATGCATAATCCGACACAGAATATTCAGATGGTCATGGTGGAGCTGCGTGAACAGGATCTTAGCCTGAATGTTTTCGCTAGAAGCAGTGCAGCCACTAGTGAGGATAAGGGAAATAATTCGGATGTTTATCTTTGGATTCGAAAGGTTCCTGAGAAAAAGGATGGATTTGACTTACAACATGAAAAAAGAAACTTTTATAGAAGCAAGAAAGGGGTTTGCAGAAGCCATCACATCGACATCTGGTAGACCTATGAATGAGGAAAGAGTAGATGAAGAAATAAATCCATTTTTACAAGCTTGCATTAAGTCACTGCACAAAAATAAGGCAATAGATAATATTCAAGCATTGATAGATAACTGTGCACAAAAAGAGCAGCCTCAGATGGAACAGAAAGTTGTCAACAATATCTATAAGAAAAATAACAAAAAGAGAACGAGACAAGAGATGCGTTTGATTGCTCAGATTGGTGCCTATGAGATGGATAAAGTCATTTTGGATCTAGGGTATGATGCAAATGTCTTACCTAAGAAAACTTGGCAGTGCATGGGAGAGCCTAATTTGGAGTGGTCTACTATTCAGCTACGTATGGCGAACCAACAGAAAATAATTCCATTAGGAAGACTGTCACAGGTGCTGGTAGATATTGAAGGAGTTTAGGTGCTTGAAGATTTCGAAGTCATACAAATTATGGATGACATTGATCCTTATCCTGCGTTATTGGGATTGGATTGGGCTATTGATATGGATGGCATCATAAATATTAAGAGGAGAAGTATGTTATTTATGAACAATGGAACCAGAGTTATAGTTCCCTTAGATCCTGCAGAAGGTGCAAGATATACAGAACATGTGCGCACAGACAATGATGTTGAACATATCTATAAGCTGACTACGTGAGACGATGACTGGATCAATCCAAAAGTTGATGGGAGGCTTAATTGGGAAAAACACAGTTCATGCTTCTCATATTCATATGAAGAATTTGAAAACTGGCAGAACTGGTTACATGAAGTATCTGCGGTACACTCCAACCGCGTGACCAGATCTCTTCGCTGCATATCATCAGAGGTACAAGAATTACCGTATTATGATGGTTTAACTAATGTGAACATGCTTTTAGGAGAACTTAAAAGAACTATTCCAGAATGACAGAGATTCCATGCATTGGATATAGCATTACGCGCTACTCCAGTATGATGGTGGGAGACCCACAAAGGAAACATGGGAAACTAGGAAGAATGTGTGCGAATGATGAGATTGTGCCAACTACTAGAATGGAAGAGGTGTATTCTGGAAAGGGTGATCCATGCAAACATACAGCAAAATGGACTGAATTATGCGGCGCAGAACCAAGATCGGAATGGGTTCACATGTTCATCCATACATCGGTGAAGGTTCCTACTGATTGGTACTTGGAGACGGAGCTGCGCTGAGGAACTAATGAATGGTCTACGCTAACTAAAAGTTTCATTTTGACCTTCAACTTTGAGAGTGGGTTTGATTGCTTGGGTAAAGCACTGCAAGGTATTCAGGAGGTTATCTTTGATACTTAAAAGCTGGAGATAGAGCATGATTCACAAACATGGGATGCACAAATGAGGGATATTGTCAATTGCAGAAATTAGAGAGTGGAAGAAACTAAAAAATACCCATGAAATATCACAATTCATGAAATTTAGGGACAACGCGCAGTTGTTGGGCCTTCAATTACGTCACTAGATGTTACAAAGCCTCTGAAGATTTGACAAGTGAACATTGGATCTGAATAACAACCGAAGCTAGCGAATATTGGAGATTACTAGGATGATGATATTGTAGGAAAGTTTGTTGAGCTATTGACTGAGTATCAAGACCTATTTCCTACAAATTTTTTTGAGTTGAAAGGGATAATTGGAGAGCTTGGGGTCATGAAGATCACTTTGAAACCTGATGTGTGACCAACAAAGCAATGCCCTTATATATTGAATCCAAAATACAAGTAGAAACTGAGGGAAGAGCTCGATAAAATGGTGGCTGAAGGCATTATAGAACTAGTGGAAGAATTTGATTTGGTGAGTCCCAGGGTGGTACAGGATAAGAATAGAAAAGGAGGGATAAGGATATTTGTGGACCTGCGCAAACTAAATGATGCCTGCATACATGATCCCTTCCCAACTCCATTTTCTAATGAGATCCTCAACAATGTTGGAGGTTAGGAGGCTTATTCATTTATAGATGGGTTCTTAGGATATCATCAGATCAGGATTGCACCAAAGGATAGAAGACAACTTTTGCAACAGAATGGGGATATTTTCAGTATATAGTCATGCCATTTGGATTGAAGAATGTGCCTGCTATCTTCTCGCGCATAGTAGTTGCTACATTCAAGGAGTATATCCACAAATTCCTATAAGTATACTTTGATGATTGGACTGTCTTTGGGTTGTTGAAAAAGCATGTATCAAGTTTGCGTCTAATGCTAGATACCTGTAGGAAGTATCAGATCTCACTGAATTTGAAGAAGTGCATATTTTATGTGCCATTCATGATATTGTTGGGTCATATTGTCTGCCAGCAAGGGTTGATGGTAGATCCCGCGAAGATCGTAGTGATTGTTAATCTGGAAGTTACTGTGAATGTCAAACAACTGCGCTCAATTATGGGGCATACAAGATACTATCAGAAGTTCATTCAGGGTTATGCGCTGATCACTGCACCCATGGAGAAAATTTTCAAGAAGGATGCGACATTCTGTTGGGATGAGTAATGTCAGAAGAGTTTTGAATTGTTGAAGGAGAAGATGGTCACTGCGCCCATATTGATCTTTCCCGAATGGTCAAAGGTGTTTAATGTGCATGTTGATGCCTCCTGCATCACGCTTGAAGCTATCTTAGCGCACCCAGGATCCGGAGAGATTGATCACTATATTTCCAATGCAAGTAGGAATCTCTCAAGCGTAGAGCATAATTATTCAACCACAGAGAGAGAAGGATTGGTGATGGTTTATGCGCCGCAGGAATTTTGCCACTGTCTATTAGGAGGAGACTTCAAGATGTTTACTAACCACTCTACTTTTAAGTACCTGGCCAATAAGCCTGTGTTGGGGGGGAGATCTATAGGTGGTTGTTGTTGTTTCAGAAGTATGATTTTGAAGTTTTGTGAAGCCTAAGAGACTGAATTCTGGGCTAAACCATTTGTCATGCATTGAGAATGGAGAAGATCTAAATAATTTGGAGGATGGTTTACCCGACGCGCAGTTATTTTCTATAAAGGTGGTTGATGATCATTTCCCGAATATCATTCATTTTTTTAATATTGGACATGCGCCCAAGGAGTATACATTGCAGCAAAAGAAAGAGTTGGTGGCGTGCACAACTGACTTTACTATCATTGTGGCCAATTGTACAAGATGGGTGCACATTAAGTCTTGCGAAGATATGTCTTGGAATTCGAGAGATGAGACATCTTAGCTGAAGCTCATGGAGGGATTTCTGGAGGTCACTATGCGCAGAGATGAGATGCCCTTGCATCCACAGATGGCATTGAAAGCGTTTGATAAAATATATTTTGTTGGACCTATTGACCCTCCAGGAAAGAAGACAAGTGCGTGTTACATAATCATTGCGACAAACTTGTTGGGTGTGGAGCCTGATTATCTTGTTTATTTTGTATCACAGTGTTGGACCCCTGTACCTTAATGGGGTGGCAACGCCACCCGTAATTAAACGCTACCTGGGGGGTCCAAGGGGGGGTGGCTGCGACTTTATGGAGCCCCCCCCTGGCGAGGGTTTTCGGGAGCAGCGCCCTCGAAGCTAAAAACAAATTTAAAATTGCTTGATAAAAGTATAGTAATTTCTAGTCACTCTGGGCCATTCATTAGACAGATGATCTGACAGTAGAAGTTATGTTTAGTTTAGGGTTTTTTTCCCTAGAAGGCAACCCCTTGCATGTATGAGGGTATTGTATTGCAGCTATGTATTGTATGTGTATTCTCAGAGTGAGAAACAGATAGGGAGACTGTGAGAGAGAATAGAGGATATTACAGTGGATCTGTTGTAGGTTGTGTCTCTTCATTTTATTGGATAATAGAAAGGAAGGACTGGCTGTTCGGGGTGGACGTAACCCAAACTGGGTGAACCACGTATATCTGTGTCTCTCTGATTTTATGTGTTTTGTGTGCTTGTGTTTTCCGCATATTTTATGTGTTGCATTTCTCTATAATATATAATTTTCTAACAAGACTATGTAACCCGTTGGGCCGAAGATAATATGGTGAAGGATTGTAGTGCGGACACAGCTGCGCACTTCATTTTTGAGAACATATTGACTCGGTTTGGATGCCCTAATATTTTGATGAGTGATCGAGGTACGCACTTCGTGAATGAAAACATTGAAGCTTTGAAAAAATAATTTTGGATTCATCACCAAAAGAGCACTCCATATCACCCACAGGTGAATGGCGCAGTAGACGCTTTCAATAAGATATTGGAGAATGCGCTCACTAAGATTTGCAATGCTAACTGGAATGATTGGGATGTGCGCATACCTTTGATTCTTTGGGCATATATAACTAAATGTATGAAGCTGATAGGAAAGACACCGTTTAGAATGGTATATGTGCAGGAAGCTATGATGCCAATGGCACACATTGTTCCAAGTTTGTGCATTGCAGCGTTCACAAATATGGCGGAAGAGGATATTATGGAGGAACAGTTGTCGCAGTTGGTTGCGCTAGAAGACGATCGCTTTATTGTGAATTTCCATCAACAAGTGCAGAAGGCACGCGAAAACACATGGCATGATAGGCATATTAGACAGAAGGTCTTTAAGGAAGAATATTTGGTCTTGTTGTATGCCATCAAGTTTGCGGGCCACCTAGGGAATTTCAAGATGCATTGGCTAGGAACATATATTGTTAAGGAGATCACTGACGGAGGCGCGGTGCACCTGGCCACATTGAGCGACGAATATCTTTCTGGGTATGTCAACGGAAGTCGATTGAAGCTGTACAGGGATGACCCTCTCCCTGCGCACACCAAATGACTATATGGATGGAGAATTGGATTTGCATAGAAGGGATGGCAGATGCGCAGACAAGTGTGACGCGTGCACGGAAGCTGCGCGCGAAGGTTGACTGGGTCGCAGAAGTGCCAGAATATAGCCGTTGGAACAGTAAATCTGGACAAGCCAATATTATTACTGTTGGGAGGAGTGTCTAAGTTGCATTTAATGAGGAGATTATGCCAGATTTGGAGTCATTTTGTCACTTATGGAGCCACATTAATGCACAAGGGATCGTTTGAGACGCGCCTAAGCTATAAATATGACTGAAGGGATCGGATTAGTTCCCTTTTCCTTCTGTGTGATTTTTCTGTATTCAGCTCTTTGATTTCTAGCCTCTCTTTGCAGTCTATGTTTGGTCTTGATCCGGTGTTTGAGGAGGAGTTGTGTTGTCAAGGTCTAGGCCATGTAATTCCGCCAAGTATGAAATCCACCCGACCAGGAGAAGATCTCGCTGCGTAGGCCACTAAGACCCTTGCGCTAGCTAAGACAAAGAAGGGACAGACCTCAGGGTCCCAAAGATCCCCAAGAGAGAAGACCCCAAAGTGGCTCCACTACGACTGAGCGTCAGAAGAAAACCATGGAAGAGTTGCATGATACTATTATGGAAGAGGAGGATGTGGTGGAAATTTTCCCCATCTCGCGATTGCCTACCTATGTCGCACTGTGCAAAGCTTCAGTGAAGGTCCCAAAGGACCTAGACAAAGTGTAGGTATACATCAACATGCCCTTGATCCCTGAAAATGTACCGATGGAAGGTGATATGTTTACCAAAAAGCTGCTGTTGAAAATGGAGGACTGGGTCCGCACACATGGAGATAAATTTTCAAAGCGTGCACCTGAAAGATACTTAGACCAAGTTTCTTATGAGGGGGGTATTGTGCGCGTTGAGTCGAAGTGTTGGGTGTTGGGCCTGCACAAGGCAAGAATGCTAAACTTTCTGTTGATATCACATTTCAGATGCAACCCGATCAACGACATTTGCGTCCGTCAATTTCTCGCGCTCATCCATGATGAGTGTTTATGGCTGGGAGAGTGCATCACCATCGATAGCGCACTGATCCATCGGATCATCGGCTTTCTTGATCAAGGCGTGGACCCTGTGGCTGATTTTGGAGGCAAAGGAAAAGATAAGAGAGTCACAGAGAAGATTAATAATGACTATCAAGTCATGTGCCATAGTTGTGGATTTGTCGTCAGTGAAATTAGTGACCCGGCTGTCCGATTTGGAACTCTTGTCCTAGCATGTAAGATGATGAGGAAGTGTAGACCAAAGGAATTCCATGCACAAGTCATTACGCTCACTGGGCAACGCGAGAAGGGCTTACAATACAACTGGGCCCAGAACCTCTGCCGAGAATTTTTGGAGAATGTGTGCGAAGCACAAGAAGACGGGAAGCACTTCTATTACGCCTGGTTACTGCTTTTGATCGTGCTCATTGGCTAGAAGACGCTGGAAGAAATGCAGTTTCCTGAAATTGAGCTCGAGATGTGTGAAGCCGTCTTGTATGCCATGCTATGAAATTCATTAATCCTCGCGCGCGTCACGGAGAACAAAATATTTTGGGTCCTTTTTTATGCTGTGATATTTCAAGCCATTCAATCCAATCCAAGGTTGTCTCCAACCTTGTACGAGCAATAAAACTTGATCGTCGACTTCAAGGCAACATTTCACAACATCCATATCTGCGTGAAGGGCGTCATGGAGGGTATATGGTACAAGTTTCCATATCTGATTACTGAAGAAGACTTGGTATGCGTCAAAGCAGAGTGGCCGTCAGCTTGGTTGGAGCCGCGCACCACGTAGGGTGCATCTACATATATTCCAAAGTCTCCTACCAAGCCCCAAACAGGTACACAGACAACAGACAAAAGCACTGGAGCAAAGGCCACGCCGACCACAACCAGCGAGACCATCGACCTAGAGAAAGACACTGCGCCTGAAAAGAACGGTGCAGGGCCCAAGGAGACCAAGGCTTAGACTACTAAGAAAGTTGAAGCGCAGACTGCCAAACAGACAAAACGTGGCTCCAAGGCCATGAGAGGTCTGAGAAAGAAGAGGAAAGGGTCAAAAACTATTAGAGAAGAATATCTTACGTTGACCAAGGATGACCTTAACGAAATTGCAAGCACCGTCACGTTTGCGATAGAATATATATGGACTGACTTGGAGGCATAGTTCAAGGTTGTGCTCGACGACATACAGAGTGGCATTCAAGAGTTAAAGGTTCAAGCAACCCTGATACAAGCGAGCATAGCCCGGGAGAGCCAGATGCAAGCGAGAATGCATGTTATCAACGTGCAACCACTCACTACAGTTTTACCATCGACCGAGGAGAGCTGCCTAATCCATATGCCTTAGCCTTCCATCCGTGTATAATCGTCGATTTTGCGCACGCAAATTTGAGCCTGCAGTGAAATAAATATTAATTTGGTTATGCTGCCCGCAGGTAAGCTCCACATGATCCACCACATGATTGTGGATGAGTTGTAGTTTTGAGAAGCTCGCGCCTACCGCACTACCACTAAGTAGCAGCAGCATGCAGTCAAGCTATAGCAGAAGACGTGTGTCGCGCAGCTGAGGCTCGGCTCGTCGCCTTAGAAGAAAAAATTAATCAGGAATGCAGCGATGTGCCAACGGTCCCTGCCTAGGCGGCTCCAACAGAAAAAATGGAAGGGTTGGTCGTTGTGTTGAAGGCATCGCGTGCAGAAGTACAAAATGTCATAGCAGAGTTTGAGCAACAAATTTCAGATTTTCAAAGCTGGAGACCCCTCGGGAAGTCATAGCTCAATGTGTTGTAGAGGTAAAGGCAACAACATATAGCATCGTCGTCATAGTCACATAATGTGACCAATTATTAGATGAGGCCATAGGTGTTTGGACTTCGATTCAGAATGACTCGACGGTGTAGAAATTGCGCAACGAATTGCACGTCAAGGACCAGTAGTTTGAAGATATAAGGATGGTGATGCCCACCTTGGTGATCGCATAACGCCTTGCCCACTTACAGGAGGGTTGGGTTATTCAGAAATAGATAGAGGACCTGCATCGCCATGAGCACTTACTAGAAGAAAGGATGCAGCCGTGGGCTGAGGAAGCCTAGCAGTTGTCTCAGAAATTGAACAACGCATTAAAGAGCCTTCAGCAGACCCAACACAACATTGATCTAGCAGCTGAAGGGTCGACAACTAAGAAACTGGTCAATGAAGCGCAAGGAGATACTGTGCAGAGTGTTGAGGTGGTCTTGCCACTGAAGACAGCTATCACCGCGCTCAAAGCAAAGATGAAGTATCCCACCCCACATTGACTCGAGATGAGTCACGAGTTTGTGTTGGGGACATGTTGGAGCGAGGTCCCCCGAGGTAAATTTTGGTAAATTTTTTGTATATATCTTTGTTATGTGCGCTGCACAGAAGATTCAAAGGGGATTTGGGGCGGGTCAAAGTCCCTATTTTATGTAAATGGGTTTTAAGGGAAAACTATGGGCCTCAAACCATGGTTTGAGACCATAGTATCTACACGCTAAGTTGATATAAATATATATAGATCGATTCAAGGAGAGTAATTCAATATCATGCTTATGTTGATGAATGTTTTGTAAGGATTTTAGTCTAAGTATGGGTTTTTGGGTAGAAAGGCTCCTGCTGGCTATGTGCACAAAGACCTAGTCCCTGTTGCGTTCAGATTCTGCTAGCTATGTGCGCGGAAGGGTAATTTGTAAGGGAAATCTGAATGTACTGAACTGAATAGATCTATTAATGCAAATATTATTTTGGCAAAATCAGATGTGTTATGTGATTGATGTGTTATCTATCTAATTACTGCAAATCTATTATGTTTATGGCTTTAAGATCAGAACTAGTTCTGTGACTGCGCTTTTACTTCTGTTTATGATCAAATGCATGAAGTATATTGTTGATGAATAGATCTGCTTAAGTGAAAATGTTACTGTGTGCGAATATATATATATATATACTGCATACTGGAATAATCTGCGAGGATCTATGATTCCATTATCCATTTATGTGTGCTTACCTATAATTTGCGACAAAGATGATGGAATGGTTGTTGATCTATTATGCGCACATCTGCTTGTTATTTGTGGTAAGTTCTATTACAGGTCTGTTTAGGGCCACCACATCAAATTCTTCCTCAGGGTGCGGAAACCTGGTTCCAACACCCCCCCCCCCCCATACTGCTTTCGATCAGAATTTGATCTATGCAAGTAGGTCATTACCGAAAGGGCTAGTAGTTGGAGGGTTTTTTGGTTGCACAATAAATCTGAACCTGGGTCAGGACCCCTCAAGCCAACAGCCCTAAATGACATTTTTTGTGGAAAAAAACAAATGAAGTCTTGAGGTTTTAACTTGCGATAAAAAAAAAAAAGTTGTCTCAAATAGATCTTTCTAACGAGGCATCGTGCACGTCAAACGAAGATCATATGTAAAAGTTACAACCCCAGGAAGTTGACATTCCAATTAACTCCATCGGGGCCCACAAACTTTTGGTGCTTCATTTCTTAGGGTTATATTTTTGATGTGTAGGGTTTATTATTGTTTCTTCATGATAAAAAGACATTTAAGCCTCATTATAACTCAGTTAATAAGGCATGTAGTTGTCACGTCTCTTTTAAGAGATAAGTTTCCATCGCCTGAGGTAGTTTGCTTCTTTTATGCATGTAAAAAGTTTGCAGGAGTTGTTATTTATTAATTAAAGTTTTGTTTCCTTGTATCTCTGAGTTTTTGTTTGAATATGCATTTCATTAAATTCCTTCATAAATATGGATCAGTAGTATCAAAGTGGTCTACTCTTTCTTTGTTCTTCGGTGCACATCCCCAACAAGGTCGAGGTATAAGGAGTTGGACTTGAATTGGTTGAACCCTTGTAATAGTGGCCTTGCTAACCCCGACTACCTCCCATGGCAAAAGAAAAGAAATACAAAGGAGTAAGAGATCCTTTCAAAAAAATTCTCGAAGAGGCCCTCGAATGACAAAGGGACAAGATGATGACCAATTTTTCCCAGATCCTTTGGCGACTATCAGCAGGCAAAGCATCTTCATCCAACGTTCACTTCAAAGGCACCACCCCCATAAGGTACAAGTCAAATTGGACATTTCTATATTTGAAGGACAGGTAGATGTTGATGCCCTAGATATATGGTTAAATATGTTGGAATGATATTTTTCAGTCCACAATTTTCCTAATAGTACTTTTTCACTCTTCAAAACCGCCCCCCGTGTCAAAGACTAGTGGGAAACTTACTGTGAACAAAGGGGCGAGGAGGAACACTCATTATTTTTAGTCACACCCTCTTGGAATTCTTTTTGAGATGTCGTTAAGGAACAATATTACCCAATCATGAGCTATGAAGATAAGTACATAAAGTGGACCACACTATGATAGGAAAGGGGCTAAGACGTGTTGGATTTCACAAACATTTTCCATACCTTACGCACGAAGTTGGGTATCAATGATTTTGAGCGACATATAATACTCAAGTACCATGACTATCTGCACAAATATATCTAGGTAGAAATAGATTTCCTGGACATTTCCTCGCTTGGCACAACGTACCAATATGTTGTGATGAACTAGCATAAATTTAAATATAATAACAGATACTTTGGATATTCGAATCCAAAGTAGGGAAAAGGCATCTCCAAACTGCAGAACAAAGGACAAAACCAAGGTGGAGTGACCCAAGACAAACCATATAAGTCACAAGTAAAGAATAACATCATGACGATGAAGAAAGACACCAGAAAGTGGTGTGAGTTTCACAAGAGCCCGACCCACAACACAAATGAGTGTCATGCGAGGCAGTCATTGGTGGTCAAGCTAAAAGCTTCAAAGTCAAATGCATGTTTCGACTGTGAGCTTGCCCCTGACAAGGGGAATGATGAGGGGAAGAAAATTATTGATGTAGAACCTAGTGCCACCATTATCGCCACCAAGGTCTAAAAGATTGATCCCAAAAATCCAAAGGAGGGGGAGTGTCTCTTCCACTCACAAATGTGGGTGAAGGGTTCTCCATTGCATTTCATTGTCTACAATGGGAGCCAAAAAACCTCATCTTAGCAGAGGTCATTAAGAGATTGGGCCTGCTGAACACACTTTACCCATAGCCATACACCATCGGGTGGCTCCACCAAGGACAAGATCTTTGTGTTGGCCAACAGTATCGCCTTCCCTACAACATCAACCCCTTCACGGATGAGGTACTGTGTGATGTTTCTATTAGGCCAACCATATTGTGGAAGCATCATGTTATGTTTTGAGTCTATACCTCGCACTTTTATTATTACTTTGGGCAGAAAATTATATAGGATACCAAAGGTAGCCCTTCCTACCACCATTTATTTGATCCCTGCTCAACAATGTAGTAAGATCATCTCCCAGAATGGGAAATTTTCTTTGTTTTTGTTTCACCCTCAAAGTAAGGGGAAGGTCATGGCCACATCCATGGCCCCCAGAAAGGGTTCCTCTGCATAGCAGAAGCAATTTTATAAGGTTATGGAGGAGTACAGGGACATGTTATCCTCACCCACAAAGGTATCCTTGCACTCTCGGACCAAGCATTTGATCGATCTAACTCCCATAGCACCTTTACCCAGTGGGCTAGTATAGCATCATTCTCTTATGGAAAACAATGAAATCAAGTGGTAGATCCAGAGTTGCTACGAAAAGGGAACATTTGACCAAGTTCCTCTCCTTATGGGAGCCTAGTTGTACTTGTAAAAAAAAGAATGGGACATGGAGACTCTACATTGATTATCAAGCACTGAATAAGATCATTGTTAGGAGCATATGCTCGATCCCACGAATTGATGGCCTCCTAAACCAACTCAAGGGGTCCAAGTACTTTAGAAAAATTGATATGAATTTTTGCTATCACCAAATTCCAATAAAACTTGTAGATGTAGGGAAGGTTGCATTCAAATCCAAGGAGGGACTCTTTGAGTGGTTGTTCATGCCCTTTGGGTTGAAAATTTCCCCTACAAATTTTATGAGGATGATGGATGACACCTTGCATCATTTCACAACTCATTCATGTATGTATATCTAGACGACATCCTCATCTTCAACAAGAGTTGCGGAGAGCACTTGGAACATATTCGACAAGTCCTTCAAACCTTGTGTCAGCACAAACTATGTGCCAACTTGGAGAAATTCTCCTTTGTCATGAACCGAGTCCAATATGTGGGATACATAATTATTAGCAAGGAGTGCATGTGGATCCAACTAAGATCCAATTTATTCAGGATTGGCTGGCACCAAAAATTCTCACAAAGCTTCATAGCTTTTTGGGCCTTGCCAATTTCTATCGAAGGTTCGTGTTGGGAATTTTTCATATCGCTTGGCCTTTGAGTCAAGTAACCATTGGTAGAGTGAAAGCAACACTTTTTTGGTCTGAGGCACAACAAAATTCATTTGTGGAGATAAAAAAATTATTTTGCTCTGTGTCAGTACTCACATTTCCAAGCCTGCAATGACCATTTGAAATTGAGACAGATGCCTTTGGCTATGCTATTGTTGAATTTCTCACCCAGGAAAGTCATCTAGTGGCCTATCATAATGAGAAACTCTCTGATACTATTAGAAAATACCCCACCTACAATAAGGAGATGTACTCCATCGTGAAGGCTTACAAATAGTGGAAACATTACATTCTGGCCAAGGAGGCGATCATCCACACAAATCACTGACCTCTTCAGTTTATGTAGACACAAGGGAAGTTGAAAAATGATCGCCATTATGAATGGTCCACATATCTACAACAATTCCATTTGAACATTAATTATTATAAGGGAAACACCAATAACATTGTATATTTCCCCAATGGGCCCTTGGTCATGGCATTAACTATTGTTCTCAACTCTTGTGGGCACGAGACTTATGGATGGATGCAACTATACATAAATGATCTTAAATTTGCCACCACATACCCAATTTCTATGGATGGAAAGTACGTATCAAACTTCCATCTCCATGATGCATCGTTATGCTACCCGGGGCACCTTTCTATTCCTTCAAGCGAGTGTGACAAGCTAATTTTGGAGGCGCACTATAGTTGGGTCGAGGAAACTTTGTTTTGGAGAAAATTATGGCAGTATTGTAGAAGTATTTATGTTGGCCAAAACCCCGACAAGATGTTGGAAAATATATCAGATCTTGCACTGCATGTGTCATCGCCAAGCCAACTATTAATAAGAAAGGCATGTACACTCCTCTTCCTACTCCTAGCTAGCCTTGGGAATCCATCTCCATGGACTATATGTCAAGCCTTCCTTCTATCAAGCATGTAACGACCTTGTGTTTGTGGTCGTTGATAGATTTTCTAAGATGTATATATTTACTTATTGCAAGAAGACTATCACAGCAGAAGACACTACCAAACTCTTCTTCGAATGAGTGTTATCACTTGGAGAAAACCCTGGTTGTGGGAAAAACTCTAAAGTAACCTCAAAGCACTTTGAGGTTGAAAGCTGTCACTTCAACCTGGAGAGGTATCTCTCCCTAAAACTCAACTACCCAAGGTCATAATGGTAGAAGGTTTGCAATATGTCTTATGGCCAGATTTATTTAAGAAAAATTGAGGTTGGTTGGACTGTAGTAATATTTCACCATTGGGCATGGATTGTGACCTAATCAGCCTTATATAATCACAGGTTCATTGAGTAAACATCACAAAAGCGAGATAGTGACAATTCCTTTGACAAATTTTAGGAATTTGGAGGGTAGTAAAGGAAATCAGTGTGATATTTATGTGAAAAAACAAGTATTTAAATATCTGACTATAAAGAAACTAGAGCATAGAAATATGAATTCCAATTTCAAACCACTTAATTACATTTAGACATTGAAGAAAATATTTGAAAAACTAAGAGATAGATAGGGAATTGTGAAACAATAATTTCTGCAAACTGCTGAGATAGACTACTTTCATTAAAATTTGATCACACAATACATAAGAGAGGTTATCTTTCAAAAAAGTTCCAACCCTTTTCAATTACAGAGTCTCTGTCTTTATAGAATACTCACACACTGTAAGCAAGTCTCCAACAAAGATTTAATTACAAAGTCTAAAACTAGACAAGTAATTCTCTAATTAAAAACTGAATACATTAGATATTTTCGTTGTAAAACAAAAGAAATAATATTTTGAATCTGAAGATCATGCTTTTTTTGGAGTCATTATTGAAGCTAAGGATCCCCAAGTCAAATTTGATGAGGTGACATCCAATTCAAAGTTTATAAGGTGTTTTTTTTCTAAATATAGAAAAAAACTAATTATGGTGAATTCTTGAAAAATAGGCTTCAAATATCGATACAAATCTCTCAAACCATGGCACCTATGTAAAAACTGAGAGAGGTTAATGTTAATGGGTCCATTATCGACAAATCCTCTTTCATATTTGGAAAATTTGTTTCCAGCTACTCAGAAATCACACCTGAAGTTACTGCCTTTTACAAGAAAAAGCAGAGTAAAACTAAGTTTTTTTTTATAACAACTACTTATTCAACGCTCGTTCGATAAATGATTGTCGACACATGCTTTATCAGCACATTATTTGGACATAAAAAAAAAAAATTGAATTTTCCCTTTTGGCGTTGATACCCTGAATGTCGATGCATTTTTAAAATTTTCAAAAATAAAATAACATTGACACTCCTGTTGTCAGCGCTTTTAACCCTATTTATTACAAATTTGCACTGACACTCCCGTTGCCAGTGCTTTAAAAATTATAGACTAAAAATGTGATAACAAGTACATATTTGTATTTCAAAAACCACTATATTAAATTAAGATAGTATGTTCTTGAGCGCATTCTGGTCGACCATCTGGTCGTTGTTTGACACTAAATTCACCAAGTCAACTACATTCCATCCTTAGACTGATGGCCAAACATAGGTTCTTCACGGGATAATAGAGCACATACTACACATGTACAACTCAAAGCATCCACGAACATGGGATGAGAGTCTTCCCTATGTGAAACACAACTATAACAGATCTCTCCATTGCTCGACTAGTCAAACCCCTTTCAAGTGGGTCTTGGATTTCAACCATTGTGTCATATTGATGTTGCAATGCCTCTTGCTACAACATAAATATGCACATTCAGCCTGAATTTGATAAAGCCACTAATTTTATTTAACACATCCATCACATATTCCAATAGGTTCATGATATCCTAGATAATTCCAATGCCAAGTACAAACAACATCATGGATAACATCGGGTGGCACATAAGTTTCAAGTGGGCGACAAATTTTGGTTGCTTTTGCATAAGGAACGACTTACTAGATCCCATCGAAATCCTATACCACTCCGATATGGGCCTTACACCATCACTAAGGCTATGGGTGACAATTATTTCAAGCTAAGTATTCCCCCATTCCTTGGCTTGCACCCAGTATTCAATGTGGATTGCCTTCAGCGATACTTTCCATTATTGTTGGATGCATCAAACATTGTTGAGCAGCTGACACCAACAAAGCTAAACCTAGGTTGCATTGAACAAGCCATGACTAATCGGATCATGGACACACAAATTATGAACACTCTCCAATAAAGGATCCAACTGTGTCAGGTTGTCAAAGTCGGTTAGCTCCTCCACTAAGGCAAGTGGCTCATCAGGGACCAAGTTCAGCAGAAGTTTACCCATCTCATGGAGGCACTCAATACAATTGGGACCATTACTTCCTAAGGGGGGTGGAGTGATCCAGGTAGATATTAGTGGCCACCCGCCTATTCCACTTGGACCCCCAACAAAGTTTCTTTTTTGTTTCCTATTTTCTTGCATATTTTCTATTTTTAGCAGTTTTTCGGATCTTAAACTTCTAGAGCTATTTTGAGACCCTAAACAAAATTTTTATGGGAAATGGGAAAACAAAAGATTATGAGAATATTTTGTTGCAAAATGCATTGAAGTTTCGGTTGGAATTCTCCTTCTAGCTCCATCTGCAATACATACCAGTCAATCACATGATCAACATATTTCACATACTTCTTAAGTAATGGCCCGTGGAAAACATCATGGACTTTCACTGTCGAAGGCATTGCAAGTCGGTAGGACACTGGTCCAATCCTCTCAAGAATCTTGAAAACCCAGCAATATTGAGGTGTCATCTTGGCACATGATCCAATCCTTGAGGAGCTCTACTTGGGCTTGATGCGCAAGTACACATATTCCCCAACCTGAAACTTCTTAAACACATTGTGTCGATCTACATAACTCTTCTGATTTCCCTGTGCTACCTTTAAATTCTTATTGATTTCCTGAATTTCCTATTCCATCTCTGCCAACATGTACGGTCCAATCAATACCTTGTTAAATGAATCACTCCAACTAATAGGAGTATTATAACTCTTCCCATACAATGCCTCAAACAGACTCATATTCAAATATTCTTGATACCCATTGTTATATGCAAACTCCACCAGTGGAATATACTCTTCCCACTTTTGCTTTTGACGCATGACGTACAACCTCGACATGTCCTCCAAAATCCTATTGACCTTCTTTGTTTATCCATCTATCTATGAATGTTAAGTTGTAATAAAGGCCATCTCTATCCCCAAACCTGCAAAAAAAATATTTCCAAAACCTCGAAGTGGACTTGGCATCTTTGTTTGATGCAATATTCTTCGGAACACCATACAACCTTACTATATATCTGATGAATACCTATGCTACTTCACTGATTGAATTCATAGATTTTACTAGAATGAAGTGTGCTACTTTTGTCAACCTGTCAACCACAACCATCATATAAACATGTTGTC
This sequence comes from Pinus albicaulis, assembly GCA_034641835.2. Classification (NCBI taxonomy): domain Eukaryota; kingdom Viridiplantae; phylum Streptophyta; class Pinopsida; order Pinales; family Pinaceae; genus Pinus; species Pinus albicaulis. The sequence continues at coordinate 794,230,644 of CM076575.1, read as the reverse complement.
TATATGCCCTCAACAAACTTGTAATGAAGTCCATAGAAATGACCTCCCATTTCCACTCTAGAATAAAAATCAGTTGTGGTAATCCACCTAGATGTTTACACTCTGCTTTTACCTACTAACAATCCAAGAATCTCGCCACAAACTCTGACACTTCTTTTTTCAAATTCGACTAGTAGTAGAACTTATTCACAACTGTCAATGTCTTCTAATACTTTGGGTGACCTGAATATGGCTTAACATGAAATTCTCTCAAGATAAGCTTCTTGAGTTTATTTTTGTCTAACATATATATCTTGTCCCTAAATCTCACCAAAACATATGTCGTAAGATGATAATCCACATCTTGTTCATGTATACCCTATTGTTGCAACATGTGCCTAAGCTCCATGTACCTGTCATCCTGTTTTCTTGCCTACAAGATCTAATCCTGTAAATTTGTCCCATATGAGCTCATAACTGCCATGTGATTTACATGTACTCTCCTACTAAGAGCATCTGTAACCCCATTCTCTTTACCCTTGATGTACCTGATCTTTAAGTCAAACTCACTAATCATGGCCAACCACCTAGCTTGCCTAGAATTCAAATTAGGTTGGTCAAATAAATATCTCAATCCACTGTGATCACTCATCAAGATAAACCTCCTACCCAAAAGATAGTGTCTCCACATCTTCAATGCATGGATGATCGTTGCCATCTCAATATCATGTGTCACGTAATTCTTCTCGTGCTCATTTAGTTTCCTTGACTCATAGCATACTACCTATCCTTCATGCATTATAACATCACCAATTCCTCTCTTGTAACAATCTGTACACACCACAAATTCTTTATCCATAATTGTAGTCATGAGAACTGGATAATTTGTCAACAACTGCTTCAACTACTCAAAACTTGTTGCACATTCCTATGTCAATTCAAATTCCTTTCCTTTCCGCTACAATGATGTAATGTGATAGGCAATCTGTGAGAAGTTCCTGATGAACCTCCTATAATAAATTTCTAACCCCATGAATGATATGACATTATTCACATTCCTAGGAGTTTCCTATTCCATGATAGCTCTAATCTTTTTTGGATCCACTGCTATGCCTTCCTTGGAAATGACACGCCCTAAATAATGAACCTCTATTTGAAAGAAGTTACATTTACTAAGTTTGGCATACAACTAATGCTCTCTTAGAAACTTCAACACTGCTGCTAAGTGTTCTTCACGCTCTTCCTAATTCTTATAATGTATCAATATCATCAATGAATACAATCACAAACTTATCTAGATAGGGATGCAACACACTATTTAACAAACACATGAAAGTAGTCAGAGCATTAGTTAGACCAAAAGGAACTATAACAAACTCATAATACCCATACCTGGTCTGAAAAGTAGTCTTGTAAATGTCCTCTTCTTTGATGCGTACCTAATGATATCATGATCTCAAATCGATCTTCAAGAACATCGTTGCTCCCTTCAACTAGTCAAACAAGTCATCAATCCTCGGCAACAGATACATGTTCTTAATCGTCACCTTGTTCAACTTCCTGTAACAAATGTATAACCTGAGAGTACCATCCTTCTTCTTCACAAACAACAGTAGTGCACCCCAAGGTGACACACTTATCTTATTGTATCCCTTGTCCAAAATTTCCTTTAATTGCAACTTCAGTTCTATTAACTTTGGAGCGATCATCCTGTAAGGTGCCTTTAAAACTCGTGTTGCTCCAGGTACTGTTACACTGAAATTTGTCACCATGACATTTTAGTACTCCCTTGGAAGTCTACAACATCAAAGTTCCTAAAGTCAAGCCTTGAAATTGAGAGAAAATCTCATAAAAGTCTTAAAAACACTTGTACCGCACTTTCTCTTAACATTGCCTGCGGTGCCGCACTTTATTGCTCTAAATAATGCAGAGCTAAATGCATGTTTTATTCGTTAAAGGTGCGGACCCCTGTAAAAGGTAAAATGAGGGCGGAAAGTAACATTTAGAAGCCCAACAGTCAAATCTGCAAGCTTCTAGAAGCAGTTATCCGGTCGAAGGTTCGCTCCTATCACGTATGTTCATTCCTCCATTATGGGAGCCTACCCCTTGATTTATGGAGCCCAATCCCCTCAAAAGAGCATTCTATCCCTTCTTATGTGAAACCATAACCTCCTCTTTTTTCCCATAAATTGAAGCCATAGTGCAGCTTCAAAAGTTAGATAGAGAGTTAGAGAATTAGACTTAGAGAATTTTTGAGGAGAAATGTTATGAAAACTTAGACTCTCATAGCTAATCATTATATGGGAATGATTACACACTCATGTTCTTTTAGCTAAGAGAGTGCAAGGCTTGTCAGAGTAAAGGAAACGCCTGTTCCGGACCCCAGGAAGGCCTGTATGACATCAAGGCGGACACGATTGTAAGGCTCTTCTTTATTTAAGTTAATAAAAATGAATATTGTTTTCTCAATCAGTTCTTTAGTTAAATATCTTATTTATCATGTTTAATCAATGGGTTATTTAATTAATTATCTCATTTCTTGAATTCCTTGATCATCTTGATAGATGGTTGATTCATGAATTAATTTATTATACAAGTGCTTTTGATATTTTCTTGTGTTTGTGATTGCAGATCCTTGACGACGACTTTCTTTAAGCCACTGGAAAGAATATCAGCGCTGGACTACAAGTAGGTTTCTAAAACCCTGTTATAATTAATTCCAAGTCAAACAATATCTAGAGAAAATAGTTTTTATTTGTCCGTTTGTTGCTAGCTATCCGTAGGACACTTGGAAGCTCTGTCTTGTCCTTAAGAACGACTTATCCGTCCAACAAAATGGCGACTCCACTGGGGAATGGATCTTGAATTTTGATTTCTTTTATTTTTGACTTGTGAATTTTATTTTATTTTTTTTAATTAATTTATTTATTTATTTATTTTTTTCTCTGATTTTGATTGATTTTAATTGATTTATACTAGCTTGGGTAGTTTATCCCTGTAGAATCCCTAAGAAATGATTTAGAGTTTTTTATTTTTTCTTAGGTTTTCTGGTGTCCGCTCTTTTCTTTTATAGACAGTGTGGGCAGCTCCACACTTTTCTTGTATACACAGTGCGGGACCACACTGGTTTGCACTAAATCCTGCGGACCTTGTGAAATTTTGTTGAAAATATTAAAATCCTCTTTTCTGGATTAGTTTGTTAGATTCTTAGTGAATACCCAGACTTGTATCTTCTGTCAAGAAACTTTGATTAAGAGTTTATTTCAGCATTTTTAGTTTTGAATGATTTTCTGAAAGATCTACATGTTATAATGATTTTTGCTTTGTCTTTATCCCGCTCAAAGATTAGAAACCTTGGTATACCTTTAGATCACTGGTATTTCCCTGCTTTCTTGCTGAGTCTGACATCATAGCAGAAATTGTTTTATGAGATTCAGATCCCATTTTTCTCATTTGCAAATCTTTAAAAAACTTTTGTTTATAAGTTTGGAATTTCATTTTAGAAACCAAATTGGATGGTTTTTTTTGAGTTCTTGTTGATCCAAGCAAAAAATTTCTTAGTTAGATAACAAGCTAACCAAGACATCCTCAAAATATTTGAAATTTTAATTCAGATTTAGTTTTTAGAATTTTTAGATCTCAAAACTAGTGTTTTTAGTTTTGAGTGTTATTTCTAGAAATTATAGTGTTCTTTTGAAGACAAAATTTGTTTGTAGTTTCGATCTTGAATGATAAAGGGATTTCTTATTGAGCAATAGATCATTTTGAGTTCTCATAAAATTAGATTTCTTTTTATTTATTCTTGTTTGAAGGAAATGATTGTTTTAAAAGATTGCATTTCTCAACTCTTCCTTTAGATAGAATTCATTGAAAGGAAAAGAATTGTTTCTCATAATAGATACATTTTTAGTGTGTTTTGAGTCGGGTGTTATAGCATCATTTTTCACCCTCATGTGATTCATGATTGTCTTTTTGGCCTTGGGCACCCATTCCCACAGACTTGAATAAAAGTTCATAAAAAACAGTGTTTAAAATCCCATACGCGGGTATGCCCAGACTTTTCCGCGTGTATACGCGAGTCCAGAGATACTTTTCCGCGTATGCCATTAAAATCATTAAAAATATATATATATATCCCTAATTTCGAGGCTAGGTTGATGGTTATTCCAATAATTCAACCACCCCAGCCCGTGGCCAACTGTTTCCAACTGATTGAAACTACTTTGAGGGAGTATAAAAGCCCCTCATGTGCATGACCTAAGGGGAGAGAGAAATTATAGATATTATACTCTGTTGGAGCCCTAATTCAAGTCTGATTTCCCATGCCTCCTGCACTTCCCAGATTTTTACAGAAAACCCTTATTTCCTGGAGATGTTCATCAGTTTATATTTCATCTCGTGTGCACAAGTCTTGAAAGTATCTTAGCGAGGCAAGGGTGGGACGGATCCGGACAACGGTCTGTTCGAAGATCGTGGAAGGATTCAGGTGATCTCTCCACCTTTCTATCATTGTACATGTTGTTTGTAATGAAGAAGAACCATCTTGTTCCCAAATTCACGTGTTAATATCTGCTTGCATATGTGAAAAGATTATTAATTAAGCATTTATTATTGTTTATATGATGTTTCACATGGATTACACTGACATTTAGGAGAAATATATGATGTACAACTAGATTTCCGTGCACGTTTCTTCTTGATTTTCAGGTTGAAGAGGAAGAAGGGTTGCTGGGGGTTTGGACCCCGCGGGATCTACATCAAATGTAGCATCTACGGGTGAGTTCTACAATCGATGTTATCTAGTTTTCAGTATACAAGTGTGGTTGTGTGAGTCCTTCTTGAAAAGTGTGCCCTGATTTGTGGAGGTTTTGACCCAACGACCTCTAGGGAGCTATTTCCCGAAACAGAACTGGCAACTCCACTGGGGATCGCATTCTTGTGATTCCCCTGTTGGGTGGTTTCAGCTGTTTTAAAGGTTTCCAACAGTTTTAATAATTATTTCCAATCCAGTTAGCTTTTTCTCAGTTAGACTAAAGACATGGTTCTTTAGCCAGGCTTGATCATTTTTTATTTTTCATTATTTACCTTTCCATACGCGAGTTTTCCTCTACACAGTCGCGTATACACGCAGTTTTTTTTAAATGAAGTCGTGTATACGCGGGTTTCCTTTGACACAGTCGCGTATGCACACTTGTTGAAAAGCTGATAAGTAGCGTATGCCTGGGCAAATTTTGAAATTTTTGATTTCTTGACTTTTTAGTCTTGTCTGCCTGTGGAGACCTGTTCCTGCAGTGTCTTTATAGTCTCTGGATTGTGTTAATAGTGGCTATTGGTCTTTTTCTCTCTTGTTTGGTTGAACACTGGCTTATTTGGCAACTCTTTTTTTTGGTGCTTGCATTTCTGGTTCGAGTACCAAGATCTATTTCTAGAGATTCTTGGTTGTTCTGCTTTATCAGGACAGAGAGCTTATGCTCATATGCTCTTTCCTCACTTTATGTTTTGCTTTGCACTTTAATTTTTTCCTACTTTTCGGTTAGTTTTCTTGATTTCATGTGACTAGGTCTTGTTGCAATTTTTGAAGAGTCATTTTTGGGTCTTTGAAGTTTTTTTTTATGCAAGATTGTGCTATTCTTTTGGGCTGAGTTACTGAGTTTCTTGTCTTCCTTTTTGCTCGTATAAATCTTGCTACTAGTTGGCAGTATAAGATTTGGAGCATTTTGTTGAAGTTTTGCTTGAAATTCAGAGATTGTTTGGCTTGGTAATTGGATAGTTTTCTTGGTCTCTTTGAAGTTTTCTTTTATAAAATTCAAAAAGCTCAAAAACATTTTGTTTTGCCTTTGCTTTTGTTTTGCATTTTTGTTTTGGTTTCTTTTCATCTTTTGAAGCTTTGTTGAGATTTCTTGCCTTCGGTTTCTGACTTGATTTGGGAAGGGAATTTTCATTGGTTTCTTTCTCTTGTTTCGAGCATATTTTGGTGTCTTTATACTGAGAGTTTCTGATTTTTGGGAACTAGCTTTGTGGACAACCAGAAAAGTGATAAAACTGAAGGATTCTTTGGAAATTTCTCTTTGCTTTGGTAGATTTTGCATCTTAGAATTGGCATGCTCTTAGTAATTTGCATTAGGTGCACTTAAGCATTTAGTCTTTTTCATAATTTTTGCGAGTGTGAAGTTTGTTTTTGAAAAGAAAAAAATATAGTCTCGTAGAACCCGTGTAGAAATTTCTTTTCATCGAAAGGCAATTAGTGCATTTGCATGTAGTTTGGTTTTCATTAATTTATTTTCTGCGTCATAAAACATCACGAGTTTCATTTCCATATTCCTTTGACTTAATATAACAGCCAACTAAAATAAGCGCATTAATTAAAAAACAACTAGCAAGTTTTTTTATTAAGTGTCATACACCAACTAGCTAGGTTGTAGGGCCTTGGATTAGGTGAGTGGAGAGTTAACTCTCCAAGGCCGCTCAAACTAAAACATATAAGTTTATTAAATGAGCGAAATCCAACTCCGTTAGGTGGACCGGGAAAGCTCTCCTCCAGAGAGTCAAGCGCGAGGGGAAGTGAAGGCCGAGAAGAGAGATACCCCCTCTCTGATTTGTTGGATCTTGCCTCAAGGCCGTTCCGCCCGGCTGTTGACACGGATTGGTGCCCATAGTTTCCATTCCTAGGTTCCACACAGGTGACTGCAGGGGGGAATACCCGTGGTACCTAAGGCAGACATCGTATCACTTCCAGCAGTACTTCTGGAGGGTGCCCCAGCGAAGCTTGGGTACTTGCACCGGCAAAGGCTGTTGTTAGGAGGTCGGCATAACTGTTTATGTTACCTTCGCTAGTAGGCCTGGGCCGTAATTATCCCAGACTACTTTCGGGAGGTCCTATTTTTCGCTTTCTCGTATTTTGGTGTCCGGTCCTAATCACCCGGAGCGGAAATACCTAAAGGCTGCTTGCTTGGCTGTATCTTAGGGATTTTTGTAGTGAGTGCTCTTTGATCCTAGCTTGCTTAGATTTATACTTTTTTGAGTCTAATTAAATCTATTAAAGTGGCTGATCAAGTGCCTCGTCGATCGAGGAGAGTTCGGGGGTTATCTCCCGAAACTGTTGAGCCTTCTTCAAGAAGGCGTAGGAGTAACATAGCAGGTGAATATTACCCTGTGGTATCTGACGTAGTGGAGAGAGATCCTCCACAAGGGCTTGAAGGTTTCGTAGTTGGTTCCAGTGTTGGTTCCGAGAGGAGCGTTCCGCTCACCTCGAGAGTCTTATTTCCGGGAGAATTAGGAATAGAAGTAGAGGAAGTACCTGAGTCTCCTCAGTCACTTCCATCTCCTCTTCCTCCTGATTATCCATTTGTTGTTGAGTACATCGGACCTGAGTCAGGAAGACCAGAAAGTCCTTATCCATCTTATTCATACCTTTCGATGGCCACGACTGCGAACGCGGCTTCAGCTGTGAGTGCTGCAGGCATTCAGACTCCTGCTTCAGTTGAAGGAGGAGGCACAATTGCTATATCTTTGATTGCCTCTAGTACTGTTGTGTTTGGCTCTAGTTTCACCCAAGCACATGCTTCTCAATCTGGTCCCTTTTGTTTTGGAATGCTCGCTAGTGGGATTCCTTCGTTTTCCTTTTCCACTGCTGCAACTGCGTCTGCACCCATGTCTTCCATGGCTAGTGGGTCAGCTTCTTTTCAAGGGTTCCCCTTCGAAACTAGGCATATTCCTAATTCAAATCCTTCCTTAGGGTCTTTTCCTTTTACTTCTCAAACTCAAAGTTTTAACCCTTGGTCTGGAGGTCAGAGTTCGACTACCTTTACAGGTTGGAACCCTGTATTTACAGCAGTGGGGGCAGGGAATCAGTTTTACACTAGTCAACAAGGGGATGTTTCTTTCCCTTCGTCGAGTGCTTATCAGACTTTTTCCCCTCTTTCCAACGCTTGGAACCCCTATCAGGGGCTTTTCTCTTCATTCATTACTTCGCGGGGGTGGGGGGGGACTGGTCCAGTCTTTGGTAACTCTACGTTGGGAGGGGGTCCTTCTCCAAATGCTGGTCCTTTGGCCCAACATTTTCTACGAGTTATTTTTGGCAACCTGGTGCCTCATCAAATCCAGGGTACTCTTTTCAGAATGTTGGGAATTCATCCCATCAAGGATGGAATCCTCAGGGCCCTCCTCGTTTACATTTTCTGGCAACGTTGAACTTGCCAGATTTGTCGAAATTGACGAATGATCTGATCCGTTATAGTCCGGGGTGGCCTCCGGTTCCTACCAAACTACCTTCAGACATTCCAAAGTTTGAAGGCAAGAATGGAGAGGACCCGACTAACCATATCACCACTTTCCATTTATGGTGTTCATCTAACTCCCTGATCGACGATTCGATTAGGTTGAGATTGTTTCAACGCACCTTAACTGGAAACGCTGCCAAGTGGTATATTGAGTTAACTGGGGGCAGTTTTGCTACTTTTGGAGATTTGGCTACAACATTTCTAAATCATTTCCAGTTGCCTGTCCGTTATGATGTCGGGACTGAACTCCTAGCTAATTTTAAGCAGGACGATGCAACCCACATTTCTGATCATATTCAGGAATGGTGGAGAAGGAAGAGGCTTATTAAAGCTCATATTCCAGGAGAATTCCTTTTGGAATGGTTTCTGAAATCTCTGCAGTTAGATATTTCTAAGGATGTATCCCTGTCCGGGGTATTTTCTGAGGAACAGGCCATTTTCAGGGCTCAGCGGCTTGAATTGATATATTCTCAGTCTGGAGTCCTTCATAAATATTTTCCTAATGCTCCTCGCTCCAAATTAGACTTGTCCAAGACTAAACCTGGTCCTCATGGTGATGGACTTATTGGGTCGATCAATAGTGGTGCAACTAACCTGCATAGTCAATTGCAGCAGTTGTCTATACAATCTGCTTCTTCTGGTCAGGTTGTGCCTGCTGAGTCATCACCTTATCAATCTTTGTCAGTAAATGCCGTTCAGACTTCTAACCCTAAACAAAATCAACAATCTGAAGGGAAGAAGAAGGGACGTAATAAGAAAAAGGGCAAGAATGGGAAGGGTAATGCAAATAAATCCAACGAGCATGATGGTGAGGGTCCAAAGGATAAAAAGAAAGTGAAGTTTCCATGCAAATTATGTGCTGGAGACCATATTACTCACCTTTGCCCTAAAATTCAGGATGCGCAGCGCTTGTTAGCTCAGCAGGGTTCTTCTAGTTCCCAGGCTGTGTTGACAAACCCTTTTCCCCAAGGGCAACAGCTAGTTGTTGGCGCGAATCAAAATACTGGGGCTTCCTCTGGGGGCACCCAGGAAGGGGAAACTTCGTCAAACATATACATGATGAGTGCTTACGCGGATATCGCCATGAGATCTCGTGATTATGGCGAAGATGAGTCTTTGAAAGCCAAGGGTGCTCCTGATGGTACTGAGCCGCTTCATATTACGAGGCCTACTGTTGAGCCTATACCTCGGATACCAAAATCATCTACTAAGCGTACGACGATTAATCCAAATGCTAGGGCTAACCATAACTACTCTATTGTGGAAGATCTGGCGCAGAGTCCTTGTGCCATGTCGGCTCTTGAGGTGCTCCAGTCTTGGTCGGCTCAGCGTAGTGCTCTGCTCACTGCTATTGGGGTTGTCGATCCAAAGAACTCTCTTATGATTACATTTGATATGTCTAATTTTAAAAAGAGACTCCCCCATCATATGGCTTTCCATATCAAATCATCGTTCTAGAAATTCAATATCTTTCGGACGGTCGTTGATGAGGGTGCTTCCACATGTGTGATGTCTCTCACATGTTGGAAGGGAATTGGATCTCCCACAGCTGTTCCATCTACTACTCTTCTGACTGCGTTTGATTGTCATTCTCACAGACCGCATGGTATTATCCCAGCTTTTCCCATCTGTGTTGGGGGAAAAACTGTAAATATAGAGGTTGAGATAGTTGATGCAAGCTTGGACTACAACCTTTTGTTGGGGTGAAACTGGATTTATGAGATGGATGCCATTACATCCTCATTATTTCAGGTTATTTGTTTCCCCCACGAAGGGAGGATTGTTACAGTGGATCAACTGGACTGTTCTCCTGTAGACCCGAATGCATCTACTGACTCAGCTATTCCAAAGTTGGATAATGCCAAGCTGCCTGTTGAGAATTTAGGGGTTGGAATGTATTCTTCTTTGATGGGTACTTTTGATATTCCACCTCCTACTGTTCATATAAATGAAATTTCATCCTCCAGGGCTCTTGTTCGAAGAGATTTCTTAAGAACTCATTATTTTTCGGATCCTTGGACCTTGCCTTCCCCTACCTCCACATTAGCGGAAGGTCAAGTGGGTGGAATGGCATTTCCGATGTCTGCAGATGAGATTGCTTATCAATCTATTGTTGACTCTGCAGAGTCCATTCCAGCTCCTCTTTCTCCGGAAGAGTTGGATGGCGATGTGGCTCCGGCTTAGACACTTAGTTCTTCTTCTGCCCAGGATTGCCTTTATACCAGTCTTCCATCTGAAGAGGCCATCCTGGAAGCTATGACTAGTATAGATAGACCGTGGGATGATTTTCATAATCGGTCTTACTTTTTACCTGATTTGAGCAAATTTGAGTCAAGTTTTCCAAGTCCTTTGTCTACTGGTCCTGTTCACCCAGTCCTAAACCCTTTAGCACCAACACAGGTATATGTTGAAGGGAACATGGTTGTGATTTCTCCAATTATCCCGCTGAACATTTCCAGGAATCCCAATGTTATAGAGAATGTATTCATCGGAGCTGAATGTTCCCCTAAAGAGATTCAAATTTACACCGATCTTTTTAAAGAGTTTAGGGATGTGTTCGCTTAGTCTTATGAGGAAATGCCTGGTATAGATCCATCTATTGTCCAGCATGAGATCAAGACTTACGAAAATGCTAAGCCTGTGAGGAAAAAACTTCATCCGGTAAATCCTAGGAAGGCTGCAGCTATCAAAGCCGAGGTGGAGAAGCTACTCAAGGCGGGATTTATTTTCCCTGTTCCTTTGACAGAGTGGGTTTCGAACCCTGTTCCCATAGTCAAAAAACAAGGAACAATTCGATTTTGCATTGATTTCAGGGACCTTAATAAATCATGTCCGAAAGATAATTACCCCACACCATTTATAGATCAGGTTATCGATGAGTGTGTCGGTAACGAGATTTTCTCCTTCATGGACGGTTTCTCCAGATATAATCAAATTACTATCCGTCCTGAAGATCAGCATAAGACTGCCTTTATTTGTCCCTGGGGTACTTTTGCTTACAAGAAGATGCCTTTTGGTCTTAAAAATACTGGGGCTATGTTCCAGCGGGCCATGTCATATGCCTTCCACAACATCAAACATATTATCGAGGCATACTTGGATGATTTAGCTGCTCATTCTCGAAAGAGAATTGATCATCCAGCTCACCTCCATCAAGTATTTGAACGATGTCATTTCTACAAGATTAGGTTGAATCCGAACAAGTGTGTTTTCGCAGTCACATCCGGTCGGTTATTGGGATTTATAGTGTCTAGGGAAGGGATTAGGGTAGATCCCTTCAAGTTTGAGGCAATACTTCGGTTGCCTCCCCCGTCGTCTATTCGTCAACTTCAAAGTCTACAAGGAAAGGCTAATTTTCTTTGGAGATTTATCGTAAATTATGCTGAAGTTACCAAAGGATTTATGAGATTGTTGAAGAAGGGTGTTCCATTCTTTTGGTATGACTTCACTCAGCGCTCATTCAATGCTTTGAAAAAAGCATTGACCTCTGCTCCTTTATTGAGTCCACCTGATTATAGCAGGGATTTCCTTTTGTATCTTGCAGCAGCAAAATCTACCATTGGTATGGTTCTGGTTCAGGAGGACGACGCTCTGGCAGAGCATGTTATATACTATCTTAGTCGAGGCTTGGTAGGACCTGAACTCTGGTATACTCCGATAGAGAAACTGGCTTTAGCAGCTGTTCATGTTGTACAGCGACTCAGACATTACATTCTTCTACGAAAAACTTATGTTTTGGCAGCAGCCAATCCATTTCAATTTGTTCTCAGTAGGCGAGTGATTGGGGGCAAATACAATAGATGGATTGTGATTTTGCAGGAATTTGATCTTGAGTTTATGTCTGCCAAGTCCAAGAAATCATTAGTTTTCGCGGAATTGATCTCCGAGTTGCCCTGTGGAGAAGAGATAGTCTATGATGAATCCTTCCCGGATGAACATTTGTTTCTCATCTCTCCACAAGATCCTTGGTATGGAGATATCATTGTGTATCTTCAGACTGTGAAGTTTCCCTCTACTTTTTCGAAAGATGAGTGCCGTAGGTTGCGTCACTTGGCTAAAAATTACTTGATTATTGGTGATGCTTTATACCATCGAGGGGTTGATTAAATCTTGAGATGTTGCTTAACTCTCGAAGAAGTTGAGGCTGTGCTGAATGATTTCCAGAGTGGAGCTTGTGGTGGTCATTTATCTGGGCTTGCTACAGCCCAAAAAATCTTGCGTGCTGGATACTTTTGGCCTTCAATTTTCAAAGATTGTATGGATTTGGTCAAAAAGTGTCATCCATGTCAAGTCTATACTCGAAAAATGGGCGCTCATCCAGCTCTACTTTTTCCGGTCATTACTGTCGGTCCCTTTAAAAAGTGGGGTATTGATTATACCACTTGTAAGCCGCCCTCGGCTAGAGGTCACAAGTATATTATTGTAGCAGTAGACTACTTTATAAAGTGGGTCGAGGCTATGCCTACTTTTGGGAATGATGGTGAGACAGCATCTCTTTTTCTTTTCAACCAGGTTATTTCTCGTTTTGGTATTCCTAGAGAGATTGTCACTGATCATGGCAGTCATTTTCAGAATAACATGATGGCTGAGTTGGCTTTAAAATTAGGTTTCCGGCAGGAGCATTCATCTCCGTATTATCCTCAGGCCAATGGGCAAGTGGAAGCCGTGAACAAATCCCTGAAGACCATTCTTCAAAGGAAAATTAATAAAGCTCGATCCAACTGGCATATCATGCTATATCCTACACTTTGGGCATACAGGACGTCAGTAAAAACTGCAACGGGCTTTACTCCGTTTCAACTAGTTTACGGGCTGGAATCCATATTCCCCATTGAATGTGAGATTCCTTCTCTTAAGTTAGCTGTTGAGCTTCTTCCTGACACTTATAGTCTCGAAGAACGTCTCCTTCATCTGGAACATCTTGATGAGCAGCGTCGAGATGCTGCCACGATGAATGAGGCGCATAAGAAATGAGTCAAATTTCAGTACGATAAGGCGGTCAAGCCTAGGGTTTTCTCGGAAGGCGACCTTGTTTTGGTCTATGCCCAAGAGAAGGATGCCCTGGGCGCAGGAAATTTTAAGTCTATGTGGTATGGCCCCTTCATCGTTAAAAAAGTCCTTAAAAAAGGAGCATATACCTTGGTTGATTTTGAAGGAAATGAGTTGTCGGAGCCCAGAAATGGGCTCTATTTGAAAAGGTATTATGCCTAGGCTTCGGCCTGGCATTTTGCTTTTGTATATAGTAGTTTTTATTTTGTACATGTCTGGTTTTTAGGTCTTTGATGTGATGGTGATGTTTTTGATCTGCTTTGGCAGGTTGTGTCGAATGTCATGAGTCATTATGGTTTCGCCGATGGTGCTAGTAGACACACCCGGAACTTGGCTTCCATGGCTTGGGTGCTTCATCATCCATCCGGTCAGCTGTTAGTATCAAGAGGAGTCTGCATTGGTCCTGCTTCCAATAATATAGCAGAATACACTGTAGTTATTTATCTACTCTCAGAGGCAATATCTTTGGGTGTTGATTCGTTGGTAGTTTTCTTGGACTCCCAGCTGGTGGTGTCGCAGTTGAACAATACTTATCGGGTTCGAGATCCATTTTTACTCCGGTTGTATTTGAGGGTACGTTTGTTACAAAGATCATTTCAATTTTTAACATTCATTCATATTCCTCGAGCAGACAATTGGATGGCAGACTCATTAGCTAATCAAGTAATTGATTGGCATATTAATCATTCAATACATTAAAATTTAATTATCAAAAAACATCATACATTTTTATACATTTGTCACATCACATCATAAATCGTTGTATATATATCTCATCAGAGTGTTCAAAAACTATACAAAATTTGGATCCACAAGTCGTACAAAATTAGGGCTTATGCCCAATCATGTTCAGTATCAAAAAATATACAGTCATCTGGTAATCATATCTATCTATTCTTGTGGTCCCTACCCAAAATTCGTGTTCCTATAGAACACGATCGCAGTAGCGACTTGTCAGAATAATCGCACCCAGTCACGTGGTACTCCCACTACCCGTCTCTGGATGGCCTCGGGTAGATCTTCCACTGCAGCCATAGGTACTTGGCGGTTCAAACCCTCCAAGTTCCTCTGTACAGCATGGAGGGTTCTGTCTGGGTCTACTGTCTCCGCCTCGCCTCTGTGGCGCTTATGCCGTGGGTAGCCCTCAGGACGGACTGGTCCAATATCTGTATCATGATCATCATAATATCGTAAGTCATTTGGAATCCAATCAAAAACATGTTTTGTTTTCACATTTTTTCACATATATTGAAAAAATCCAAAAAAATCACATAATTTAAAAATTGCAATCTTACCGATTGTGCCCCATGCCGCGCCAGGTGGAAGGACGAGGTATGGATCACCGCGGAAATCCATCCCAGCATAGGGGTAGTCCTCCACAGCGATGATTTGTTCTCCCCACCATTGGAAGAACTCGTCATCCCAAGTGGTTCGGGGAACTTCACTTCCCCCCAGTCTCTTCATCAGATCTGCCCATTGGGCAATTCTTGGGTCTCTTGGGCTACTGATTGAAGAGATCACTTTAGGTCGAAGCCCAGGAATCTTCTCAAAGAAGAATGTCATCAAAATCGTACCATATCCGAAATGTTTTGTTTTTTCTTTGTGGATGGCAGTCAGTTGTTGCTTCATGTTCATTAGTAGATCTGTACACCAATCATATAGGTGAACTAAGCATTCTACTGCTATGCTCATCTGCGTCCTGGATGCCTGATGTAAGGAAGCAGATCCTGCCACCCTGCCAATGGTAAACAGGAGAATTTTCATGTGCAAATCTCTTAAATCTTTTATAAAAATTTGAGTCCCTACTTTCTTGGACCCCTCTACACAGTAGACGTGGACATAGTCATCCACTGTAAGCCCTCCCAAAGGCTTACCGTGCAAATCTACTGGGTCTCCCCTCCGGGAGAGTCCAGTAATGAAGTAGATGTCTTCTACCTCTATGTGTATTGGCATTTGATCTATGATGAAGCAATCATCCTCTGGTTCCCAATAATTTACGAGCATTTCGAGCAACCGGACATTACTCTTCATATTTGGCATTTTGAAAAATTTGAGCTATCCACAATTTCGGAGGACATTGAGTGACTGTTGGTATTGCATAACTTCATTGTCAATAGCACTGCGCTCACGTTCCCTCCAAGATATAGTCATCCTGAGAAAAATCATTAATTTTTCCATTAGAAACACATTTTTTCATTTCGGGTTGCGCATACGCGACTTAATCTGTACACAGTCGCGTATTTACGCGGCTTGGTCCATACAAACCCGCGTATGCGCAGAGCTGCAATTTAAAACAAATATTTTTATGGTGAAATTTCCAAATTTTAACCCTATGAATGGACAAAATTGATGATAATGATGGATCAAGAGCTTACCTGATTAGTTTGGTGAAGTTTGACGACCGATTGCTCCTGTTTTGACGAAAGAGGCTTTTTCTCCAGAGCTCTTTTTCCCAAATCAGCAAGTAACAATGAACCAAATATGAGGTAACATGTGTATTTATGCCCAAAAAATTGAAAATTTTTACAAAAATTTGTTATGCCTATTTTTTCAATCTATCTTAAGCTGCATAACCCGGATGCTTGGAAGTGCCCAGATTGGTATATTTTCAGGTACATTTTGATGAAGTTGAGATTTTTCCGATTTTTTATCCATGACCGCTGACCCGTCATGGCAGGTATATGATCTTCACTGGCATATAGGTTAGGAAATCCACTTTTCGTTGCATTTTGCATACTAGCCTCCATTCTGATCACTTTCCATAGGGTCGATCCCATTAGGTCATGAGTATTTAACCCATTTCACTCGCCGATTTTTAAATCATGACTTGTTGGTAGAGCCTTCCTTTACATGGGCTTCCTAGTTAGTTCCTCGCTATCACTTGTTTCCCATGCTGCGTTTTATGTAGGCTCGGGATTCCTCTTTAGTCCCGCCATGACTTATGTGTTGAAGCTTCATTCTTCTTCTTCTTCACTATCATTATTCTGGCTATTACCCTAGAGGCTCCCTGGTGTTGTTGAGTTGTATTACTGCATTGCATATTGGCTACTTGTTTATCCTAGCCTTTAGCCGGCTTCATTTGGACTCGATGTTTAAGCCATCTTTTGAACTTGACTATATGTACAAGTTAACCATTGCATGCACTTAGCTATCGCGACCTGACACCCTTTTTACCCATGGATGGAACATTCCTTTGAGTATCGCTGACCAGTTTCCGCCATCTTGCATTGAGCATAGGATTGTTCCTATCCCAGGAACTAGTGCATCTGTTTCTTGATACTCGTTCTATCCATTGTACCATAGCATTCTTTTATTATTTTTCAAGCTTATTATATGAAAAAGACAAAAAAATCAAATATAACAAAAAGAGCGAGAACGGGATGTTACTTCGTAATTTGATGGCAGTACAATGTCATTTTGTCGCCCTTGAACAACGCACATACACTTATATATTTCCTTCATTTGGGATGGTTTTAGTTTTGACCTAGGTTCAGCTTTTGCCTTGTTTCACTGGTCAGTCCTCCCCCGTTTGGTTATCTCTTCCAATCATATGGAGAATTTATTTTTGTCTCCTGCATAACAGACTTATACAGTGTCATTTTTACTGCCATGGTCATCACGAGTCGTGCTTTTGTTCAAGGGAATTCTAACCAAAGTCGGCCATTCTGCGGTGTCTCTTGACTCATTATTCAGTCGGCCTTCCCGATCTTGTCAGTATCTTGTTCTATCACATCGGATGTTTTGGTCTTCTGCTCGTGCTGGTTTGAGAAGGTCTCCATTGACTTCTTGCTAGCGGGTTTGTCTCTCATTGACTATGACATATTGCTCTGAGAGTAAACCTAGAGCCGCACCCTGGCCCTATTTCCATCATTGATAGGTGACCTTGTGCTCAAGAGCTCGATCAATGCTAGGCCTTTGACTCGAGTTGTTTTCCTGTTCACGTCGCAGAAAATATCACACTTGGGATTCGTAAGTGTATCTCTGATTACTAGATCCCTATCGCAGGATATCTCGCCTCGTGTCTGATTTCATTATTGGCCTGCCTCATGCTTCGTCCGATTCCTTCCAAATTTTGGCCTATGGGTTACACTCGTGCTGGACTGATGTGGGATGCCTTAATGCCTTCCTTCCAACAGATCTTTTCCCATCGACTCCGACTCATTGCTCTGGGAATAAGGTCTAGAGTATTTTTTTCAGTACCTTAGGGTTTGCAGTCATCAGTGGCAGACTCTTCGCTATCGACAGTGGGGATTCATCATTGCCTCCTGATTGGTAGATTCTTTCAAGTGTTCGACTTCAACTCATTCATTCGCACTTGTTAGATTGTACCGGGGCACCTTGACACTCATTTTCATTATTGGTGGGTTGTCTCGCGTTGGTTAACGGTATACATTATTGACCAGTAATCCAACGATTTCTCACATGGTCGACTTCAGCTCATTTATTCCCATTGTGTAGAATTGTGCCATCGAGATCGGTGAAGACCTCGGGTTGCATCAGCATCTTTTGGTTCACATTTGACAGTCCATTCAGTTCCTGCCAGTGATGTCGTCCACCCTTATATGTTGCAGTTCAGTACAAAAACAACCTATATATTGGTTCCCGAGTTGCGTGATTGTACCATGTGTTCCGCCTCTTAAGATTTGGTACTTGGAGATTCAGTTAATTTTGTGATCAGACATCTATTTTCAGCATCATTGATCAGTTTGATATATGTGATACTTGGACATTGATTCCAACTTGTACTTCCGGGCTGTGCTCAGTTGATTCATTGTATACTTTCAGTTTAGCTATACTTGTATACATTCTGGATCTATTCTGTACTTTCTATATGGATATATTTTTGACTGAGCATGGGTATGCCCGCCTCAGACATGAGCTGACTCTCTGTTTTCTTTCATTGGTTTTTGGCAGGCTGAAATCTGGTGAAGTCCTCTCTTGTCCTCGCGAAGTTCTTTCTATGCACATAATACATTTCGACCATCATGTACCCCTTCTGACCTCATATATTAGGGGGCATCTGTTATAGCATCATTTTTCACCCTCATGTGATTCATGATTGTCTTTTTGGCCTTGGGCATCCATTCCCATAGACTTGAATAAAAGTTCATAAAAAACAGTGTTTAAAATCCCATACGCGGGTCTGCCCAGACTTTTCCGCGTGTATACGCGAGTCCAGAGATACTTTTCCACATATGCCATTAAAATCATTAAAAATATATATATAAATCCCTATTTTCGAGGTTGGGTTGATGGTTATTCTAGTAATTCAACCACCCCAGCTCGTGGCCAACTGTTTCCAACATATTGAAACTACTTTGAGGGAGTATAAAATCCCCTCACATGCATGGCCTAAGGGAGAGAGAAATTTATAGACATTATACTCTGTTGGAGCCCCAATTCAAGTCTGATTTCCAGTGCCTCCTGCACTTCCTAGATTTTTATAGGAAACCCTTGTTTCCTGGAGATGTTCATCAGTATATATGTCATCTCGTGTGCATAAGTCTTGAAAGTATCCTAGCGAGGCAAGGGTGGGATGGATCCGGACGACGGTCTGTTCGAAGATCATGGAAGGATTCAAGTGATCTCTCCACCTTACTATTATTGTACATGATGTTCGTAATGAAGAAGAAACATCTTGTTCTCGAATTCACGTGTTAATATCTGCTTGCATATGTGAAAAGATTATTAATTAAGCATTTATTATTGTTTATATAATGTTTCACATGGATTACACTGACATTTAGGAGAAATATATGTTGTACAACTAGATTTCTGTGCATGTTCCTTCGTGATTTCCAGGTTGAAGAGGAAGAAGGGTTGCTGGGGGTTTGGACCCCGTGGGATCTACATCAAACGTAGGATCTACAAGTGAGTTCTAAATCGATTTTATCTATTTTTTAGCATACTAGTATCATTGTGTGAGTCCTTCTTGAATAGTGTGCCCTGATCTGTGGAGGTTTTGACCCAACGACCTCTAGGGAGTTATTTCCTGAAACATCAGGTCACTACATATCATCAGTTTCACTTTCGCACCTATTGTCCTAAGAAACAGCCTTTTAAAATCAACGCTTAATCTAAAATCAATCTAGTAATTTTTATATTTCTAGGGCTCTTTTCACCAATATAGCTTAGGCTGGTGTCTTGGAGTAGGGAGTAATTAACTCTCCAAGACAATTAAAACAAACAAGTAGTTGATCTTGCAGTAGGAAAAATCCAATAGTCGCTTGTATGCTCTGGGAAGCTCCTCTTAAAGGAGTCAAGCACGAGGTCATATCTGAACCAGTGGGATAATCAATTCTATCTCATTGGGAACGATAGTAGATGTGCGCGTATTAACAATAGTAAACCTTGGATAGACCATTGTCGAGGAGCCTGGGGTCACTTGTCGGTATATTTTAGATTATGTCAAGGAGCCTTTAAGGGGATTGAGCTTTTTTACTCTGCCCTTGCGTGTATGTCGGATTGTAGACTGTTCCCCCAGGTATATTAGTTCTTGTTGGTAACCATAGTGGCCATAATCTTTACGATTTTTTCCTAAGGTGACAGTGGAGGAAAGATCCCACTGTACCTGGAGCAGACGTCGACTAGACTCACTTGGACTCTCCGGAGGGTTATCTTCACTCGAGATGGTTTAAGTGGAGAAACTTGCACCGGTCTATTTCATTAAGTAGGTTGTCGGGGTAACTGTTCCAACCGCCCTTTCTACATTAAAAAACTACGATATTGGATTTCATCACCAACTAGTGTTTTTAGTGTGGGAATTTATTGTTTGTGTGTGGTTTGATCTCCTAGATTTTTAGGCGTGTGATTCATTTGTTTATTTCCTTAGCAACTCTAGGAGTTTTCATTGAAATTTTCTTTGATTGTGTGTGATTAATAATTTTTAATCGTGGCTGAATTACCAAGACAATCGCGTAGACTCCAGGGGAAGCCCCCTGAGTATACACCAAGCCAACTTGAAGGGCTGCGAGCTCTAGTATCACCTAGTGACAGTAGAATTAGATCAACAGAAATAGGAGAATCATCTATAGTTATTCATCCTGATTATCAATCACAAACAAAAGAGCATATTCAAGAGCCAATTTCAATTTCGGAAGTTACTGGTAGTATTTATCCTTCCAGTGAATTAGCTAAAGAACCTGAAATTTCTAAGCCTGACACTGAACCTGCTGTATTGGAACCATCTTCAGGATTTGTTACTCTGACTTCTAGTGATCCTGGTTCACCTAGGGTAAGACATCGCATTACTGAAAATCTTCCTTCTGACCTCATATCTATTGAAGAACTTGTTGGTCCAAACGAAGATGTAACTCTTCCCGAAACCCAAGAAAATTTGAATCTTAGGGAGCATGAATCAATATTCTACAGTCCTTTAAGAACTGATGTTTGGTATTTATCATTAACGGATTTTTTAGAAAAATCGGGTCTTATTTATTCACCACCCCGAATTCCTTTTCATCCTACACCAAGAGGTTATTATCCTTCATCAACTATGTCAGGTGAGTTATCTATGTTTTCCCAATCTTCAGAAACATTTTTATATCGTGCTCCTTTTGTTCCTTAGGGGTACCAGTCACTCTCTAATACTTTCTCAGGAGCAACTCCTCAACCAACTGAACAAGTGTTATCATTTGGTACAAATGGAACTAAAACTGAAACGTTGAACGCAGAGCAAATTTTTATGATGTCTGGTAATATTCCAAATCCTCAACCTCAAGGTAGTTAGTTACTGCCCGGGGGGCAACCTCAAGGTAGTCAATTACCACCTGGGGGGCAACCTCAAGGTAGTCAGTTACCGCCTGGAGGGAAACCTCAAGGTAATTTTTTACCACGACAAACTGTAGGACAATATTATTTACCTGGAGAACAACCTCAAGGACAATACATACCCCAAGGTCAACCCCAGACTCAGTATATTCCTCAGGGTCCTTATCAACCTCAGATTCAGTACATGCCTCAAGGTTATCAACCTCAAGGTCAGTACCCAACTCAAGGTTTCCAACCTCCTTCAGGTCAACCATTATTACAAGGAACTGGAAATTTACCAGTTAATTATCAACCCTACGTTCAACCAGGTTATGGTCCTTCATATGCACAACCTTCTACGGGTCAATACCCTGGAATGAACATGGTGTGGAATCCATCTCAAATTAAATAGACTATGCAATCTAATGTGCAGTTACCTAATCAACCTGGACAACCTATATTTTCTGGTCCAACCCAACAACCTATCCAGCCTACTGTTCAAGTCCCTGCACCTGGTTTTGTTCAGCAGCCCAGGCCTAGTACACCTCAAACTCCGCCTCAAACTGCTGCAGATACTGCAACTTTTGTTAAACCTACCACGCCTGTTTCTGGAGTATCCGTAGCTCTGGTTTCTTCTATCCCTGCATTAGTGAAAATTCTTCAAGTATCTGTACCACAGTCAGGACCTACAATTCAGACTGCAGTCCAGATGCCTACAGGACAAGCTAGTACTAGTACGATTGTCTCTAGTCAACCACAGTTTACTTATCAACCGTACTAGGGACAGTATCAATTTGGAAAGGCTACAAAAAATCCAGTATATCAGTATCAGCCGTACCCTAGGTATACTTATCAAGGACCTCAACATACCCAGTATGGTCCAGCTAATCCTGGTTACCTAGGAGGGTTCACGATTCCAAATGCGCATACAATTCTAGGGTATCCTGGATATCCTCCTCTGGGCACTGGTTTGATCACACAAGGTTATCAAGACCCTAGCCATCGATCACCATTCATAGCAACTTTAGATTTACCGGATCTATTGCGCCTTACGAACGATCCCATTTGTTATCTTCCATGTTGGCCGCCGATGCCTAACAAGTTTCCCAGTGATATTCTGAAGTTTGAAGGTAAGTCAAGAGAGGACCCATCTAATCATGTTATGACTTATCACCTCTGGTGCACATCCAATTCACTAATCGATGATTCGATTCGATTGCGTCTTTTTCAGAGAACTCTCATTGGTCTAGCTGCCAAATGGTACATTGAGTTACCACGCGGCTCTTTTAATAATTTTAATGCGCTAGCTACTGCTTTCTTAACCCATTTTCAGTTGCCTATCAGATACGACAATGGCACAGAATTGTTGACTTCATTAAAACAGTCTACGTCTACGTACATATCTAATCACATTCATGAATGGAGACGTAGAAGGCGTTTAGTGAAAGTCTTTATTCTAGATCAAATTTTGGCTGATTGGTTTATTAAATCGTTATTGCCCAAAATTACTGAAGATGTGGCCAAAGGAGGTGTTGTTACAAAATAGCAAGTCATTGCTCAGGCTCAGTACCTTGACCTTGTATATACTCAGTCAGGTACTCTGTATGATAAAATCCTTGATTTACCAAGACCCAGTCAATTAACTACAACTCCTTTTGGCTCTCATGTCGCTGATGGTGTAATTGGTTCTGTTAGCACTGGTGAAAGTCAGAAGAAATCTTCCAAGATGGCTTCCCCTATTATCACCTTACCCGATTCACCAAAAGGAGATTCTTCTATTGAAACTTCCGCTGATATTCATGTTGTAGAATCATCTACAACCAAATCTAAAACTGGTGGTAAGAAGAAAGGTAAGAATAAAAAGAAAAAATCTTCAAAAGATAAAAACGAGACAACTGAACCAGCTGACGAAAAACACAAACCTCGATATCCTTGTCTCGTATGTGAGGAGGATCATTTTACAAAAGAGTGCCCGCATAGAGCGAGGTATCAAAATTCATTAAAGGTTCGCCTATACCTGTTGTCTTGAAGGATCCTTTTTCTGCTCAAGATAGTAACATGGTTGGATCTTCCTCAAATCCACTTGAGAATATATTGATGGTTGCGACATGATCGCAATATTACAGTAGTAAAAATCCTGGTAAAGAAGCAGAAACATCTAATTCAGCATCAACTACATCTCCCTCAATTTCTGATTCGTTACAGATCGAGAAACAAAATCCTGACTTAGTAATCAAACCGCCTGCTAAAAGTGTACTTCGTAAATCAACTTTCAATCCACATGCGAGAGTTGCTCAGAATTACAATATTGTTGAAGATTTGGAAATTTCCCCTTCAGCAATGTCGGCTTTAGAAGTATTGCAAACATGCCCAGTCCAAAGAAAATTACTTTTGTCAACCTTAAGAGCCGTAGATCTCCAGGATTCGAACCTCATGATCTTCGATTTAGAGAATTTTACACCCCGCCTACCCCATCAAATGGATTTTCAGATTCCGGTAATAGTAAAAAACAAACGTATCTTTTGTATTGTTGTTAATGAAGGGGCTTCTACGTGTATTATGTCGTTAAAATGTTGGAAATCACTTGGTTCTCCGACCATTAACCAATCACCAACTATTCTCAAAGCTTTTGACGGAAGAGGTTTTCAACCGTATGGTATCTTATAATATCTACCAATAGAGGTCAAAGGCAAAATGGTTAATCTAGATGTGGAAGTGGTTGATGCCCCTCTGGATTACAACCTTCTCCTGGGTCACAGTTGGTCTTACACCATGACTGTTGTTGTATCATCTATCTTTCGTCTCATCATGTTTCCTCATAAAGGAAAGATCGTTAAAATAGATCAGATCTCATATTATTCATTCGACCCAGCCTCTACTGATAGCATCCAACATATCGGAAAATCGACTATCCCTTATAAGGATGTCGGAGTAGGTTTGCTTAAAGATTCGGCTTTACTGGGAACTTTTTCCCTGCCTGCTCCCAACGTACAACTTCCTATTGCTAATATCAATATGATTACATCAAGTACTGTTTCCTTTGATGATCCTTGGATAGTACCTTCAGAATCAGAATTGGAATCTTTTGATGGCCCGATGCCTTTGAGTCCTTTTGAGTTAGCATATCAGAATGTACAATCATTTTCTGATACTCCTTCAACTGAGTCTGATCCAGTGAATGTGATCAATCAGGAGTCATTTTCAATATCGAGCTTAGCTTCGACGCCAATTCTGGATCCTACTCAACAAGTATTCAATACTGATGAACATATTCGTGAATTCTTGTCAGTAGATGAGTTACCATGGGAAGATCTTCATCATAGGTCTTCGTTTTTACCTAATCTCGATCATTTTGAGAATGATTTTTTCTCCATTTTTACTACTGATTATGTCAAAGACCCTCAGAATCCTCTTTCACATTTCAATTCTGAATTGAATTTAGAAAATATTTCTACAACGGTTCCTCTTGACATTTCAGTAAAACCTGGAATTTTTGAAAACATTCATATAGGTGCTTCTTGTACGACTAATGAAATCCAAGCATATAAAGCCCTATTTCAGGAATTCCGCGACATTTTCACATATTCATATGAAGAAATTCCAGGAATTGATCCGTCAATTGTTGTTCATGAAATTAAGACATACCCGGATGCTAAACCCGTTAGACAGATATTACGTCAGATACATCCGAGAAAAGCTGCCGCTATTAAAGCCGAAGTTGAAAAATTACTTCGTGCAGATTTTATTTATCTGATCCTGTTAACGGAATGGGTATCTAATATTGTTCTAGTCAATAAAAAACAAGGAACAATACGAGTATGTATCGATTATAGGGATATAAATCGAGCTTGTCCAAAAGACAATTATCCAACCCCTTACATCGATCAAATTATTGACGATTGTGCTGGAAGTGAAAAGTTCTCATTCATTGATGGATTTTCCGGCTACAATCAAATCAACATACTCCCTGCAGATCAACCCAAAACAGCTTTCCTTTGTCCATGGGGAACTTTTGCTTATCGCAAACTACCTTTTGGCCTTAAGAATGCTAGCGCCACTTTTCAAAGGGCTATGTCTTATGAATTTCACGACATTAAGCACATTGTGCAGCCCTACCTCGATGATTTTCCTTCTCATTCTTCATGCAGAGCATATCATATTACTCATTTATGAGCCATTTTTATATGATGTAGGCATTATAAGATTCGTCTGAATCCTCACAAATGTGTTTTCTGCGTACAATCCAGATGATTATTGGGATTAATTGTCTCAAAGGCAGGCATTCGTGTTGATCCATCGAAGGTTGAGGCAATCATCAATTTACCTCCTCCTTCTACTCTTCGCCAACTCCAAAGTTTGCAAGGGAAAGAAAACTTTTTACGTCGATTAATTCCTAACTACGCTGAGTTAACGAAAGGTTTCACTAGGTTGTTGAAGCAGAATATTCCTTTCTTTTGGGACGAGGTCATCAATAGATATTTTCATGATTTGAAACACGCATTGACCCATGCACCATTACTGCATCCTCCCAACTACAACCAAGATTACTTTTTGTACCTCGCCACTTCCAATTCCACTATAGGGATGGTTTTAGTTCAGGAAAATGAATTTCATGGTGAACATGTGATTTACTATCTTAGTCGAAATTTGCATCCGACTGAAATCAAATATTCACATGTGGAGAAATTGGCCTTGACAGCTGTTCAAGTTGTCCAACGTTTTCATCATTACATACTATTACGCAAAACAATAGTGATTTCTGATTGTAACCCTATGATGTATATCTTGACCAAACAATTGCTAGGGGGAAAATACTCCAAATGGATTATTATCCTACAGGAGTTTGATTTGGAATTTGAAAAGTCCAAATCAAAGAAATCATTGATATTTGCTGAACTTACGTGTGATTTCCCACGTACTGATACAGAAACTGTGGCAGAACAACCAATCGCAGATGAATCCTTGTTTCTTATTAGTACCATTGATCCTTGGTATGGAGATATCATTTTTTATCTTCAGACCCAATCTTTTCGGCCTGAAATTTCATGGTCACAACGATGTAAAATCCGTTTCCAGTCTCAACAATATAATATTGTTGGCGATACACTATACCGTCGCGGTGCAGACTCTGTTTTTCGACGTTGTCTCACTCATGAAGAAGTCGAAAAGGTTTTAAATGACTGTCACTCTGGAGCATGTGGCGGTCATATGTCTGGGTATGCCATAGCCCAAAATATATTGCACACAGGTTATTTCTAGCCGTCCTTATTTAAAGATTGTATTTATGCGGTCCGAAAATGTCATAATTGTCAAATCTTCGATCGAAAAATGCGTGCACCACCTGCTCCTCTTCACCCTATAATTGTTGTCAATCCTTTTGAAAAATGGGGCATTGACTTCATTACATGTACCCTTCACTCGGTCGAGGGGCATAGGTATATTATTCTAGCAGTAGATTATTTTACCAAATGGGCCGAAGCGATGTCTACATTTGCGACAGATGGAAAAACTGCAGCTACTTTCTTGTTCAATCATGTGATTGCTCGTTTCGGTGTACCCCAAGCGATAATTACTAATCACGGGAGCCATTTTCGAAATATCATGATGATCGAGCTAACAGACCAACTTGGCCTACGCCATGACAGTTCTACACCATATTATCCACAGGCAAATGGTTTAGTCGAAGCAATTAATAAAGTCTTAGTCACCATGATTAAACGAATCATTGGAATTCATAAGTCGAATTGGCATACCATGCTCTTTTCAGCACTTTGGGCATATCGAACCTCAGCAAAAACATCGACAGGCTTTACCCCTTTTTAACTAGTTTAAGGTTTAGAAGCGGTATTACCCATTGAATGCGAGATACCGTCACTCCAACTAGCTATAGAGTTACTAACAGCCACTTCTGAAGAGGAGAAACGTTTTTTATACTTGGCTCAATTAGATGAGAATCGGCGCACCGCTGCATTAGCTACCAAGACTCATGCGAAAAGAATGAAAGCTCAGTATGATAGAAGTGTTACCCCTCGTAATTTTTCATAAGGAGACCTAGTGTTGATTTATGATCAAGCCAACGATAAACTAGGGACTGGGAAATTCGAACCCATGTGGCATGGTCCTTATATTGTCAAGCGACAGCTTGCAAAAGGGGCCTATGAATTGATTGAATTTAACGGGGTCTCTTTAGATAAACCCAGAAATGGACTTTAAATGAAGAGATATTACACTTGATTTTTGTGTGGAGATCTTCTCTGTATATTAGTTACTTTCTAGCTGGTGTGCTATAGATTAGAAATGTGTGCCTAGCTTAAGTGTGCTTTTACTACTATTCCTGCTTATCTGGATTACTCTTGATATCGCAGATGTCGACGTCCTTTCAAACATATATTGGTTTTGCTGATGGCGCCTGTCGTAGTACACGAAACATCTCTTCCGCAGCCGAGGTTATTTATTCACCCAGTATCTATGCATGGGGCCTTTGACATTAACTGTTAATCGCCGCACCCGCTGAATATAGTGTCTCTTGGCACCCATCGCAATCCGCATCTGAGATCTAGTAGCTACATGCAAAGTTGCACTTCCGCACAACTTGGTAACGATAAATGCAATCACTTTTAACTAGGGACGGATGATAGTTTTAATATCAATCCATTTGTCTCTAGGATTGGCTTCATCATTACAAAGCTCTAATTGTAAGCTAGCAACAGATTGGCCACCTGGCCTAGCCCCAAATAGAGAAAGTGGTTCGCCTCTCTGTTTACATAAACTAAAAATATATGTCTACCAATTTGAGCTCTGGTAATTTTACCACGAAACACTCTGTCTACCCACTTGTTTACGGCCAAGTGAGAAAGATCTACTTGAGCTCATGCCACCGATAGCTCAGACTCTAATAGCCAGATGTTCTTAAACTTTGCACAGTGTGCCGATGAATCATTGCTGCTTCATCTACCTCCTCATGTTCACGTTCTCGCCAAATGAGCATTGTAAATATCCTACAATGAGCAAAATGAAAGATTAGAATCATTTTAAAACAAAAATTTTGGGTAATTTGGGAAGAAATTGTGTTTTTAAATTCGTTATGGTGCCCCCGCACATTACGTTAAAAGACAGTGCGTAGCTCCGCACAAGCTATGTGCTAAAAGTGCGGGGCCCCGACATTTTCCTTTGTAAGAAAATGTCAGGGTCTGCAGGTACCATGTGTCTTACCTGCAGACCCTCGAGGGCAGATTTTTGAACCAATTTTCTCTTCAAAAATGAATTTTAAACCCTAATTTAAGGAAATGAATGGATGAAAAGCAAGGAAAAGAGGATGTGGATTACCTGGAGTAGACGATTTTCGATTTCAACAGTCAGTTTTTCTGGAATCTTCTTCAAAGCGTTTTTTTCCAAAAGCTCTAAAATTTTCACTCCAAACTCAAACCGTAAAAATGAACTTGAAAAACTCCTTTTTATAAGTTTTTTCGAATAAATGAAATTTAAATTTGTTTATTTTTCACTTTAAAAAGATGGTTTTTCAAATTATTTTTATTATTGAAACAGGTATGTTTAATTTTTTGAGTTTTTTGTGTAAAATGCCGGATTTTTCAGGCAAAAAAATCATTTTTGACAAAGAGTATACTTTTATCACTTTTTCGGGCTCTTTAAAAATGAAAAGATTGTCGAGTACTTGACTATTCGAACTCGTTAAAAGAAATGAACAGTCGTCCCTTCAGTATAAGTTTACTCCTTTTCCGAACTGAAATGGACTATTTATGAAAAAGGTATACGTTGACTAATCATGGTCAATAGAGTTCTCTCTTGCATTATTTTATCCTTTTTCGGGCCTGAGAGACTAAAATTACGAAAAAGTATACCAATGGAGTTTTCTTAAGTTTTTTTCTTATGACTCCCTAAAAATGAAAAACACCGAGTTTCTCCTATACTGGACTCGTTAAAATTTAACAGTAAAGGACCTGTCAATTTCAAACAGGAACAGACCACTCCTTCTTAGGGTTCGATTTTAAACTAAGTTGGACTCATCCGAAGGATGAGCTTATAAACAAGCAAATGTTATCCTCCTCAAGCTTGTCAAAAATAAATAGGTACTTGCCAGAAATGGTGGGGGAAAAGAGAGAAAACAGATTCATTTTTTACACTTTGATTTGTAAAAACATTACACCACTCTTGAACACGGCACTTTTTGTCACACTTCTACCTAGGTTGGGAAATCCTTTGCCTATCAGTTAATCAAACCATATTGAACGTCTTAAGCCAGTTTTTGGGTATTAGCTTAGGGAAATTGTCACCAAACCATCTGTAGTGTCATTATGTGTTCAAGAGGACAGTCAAACAAACCATTCATCTGCAAACATTTGTCTCCATTCGCGTTGACCATCCCTGAGTCAGTCCTTGTGAAAAATTTCTTCAAAACTTGATCTATGGTTTCGTGTCGTGAGACTTCTTACGATGGATCACTTTCTATCGATGACAGTTCATCATCTAGGAAGTTGATCTAGAATCCGTCAGTACCTTGGAATCTGCATGCCTTAATGGCAGGTTTCTCGCCTTCGATGATGTAATGTCCCTTTTTGGAGATTCTCAAGATTCTATGTCAGAGATGGACTATAGAGAAATTTACTGGTTATGTCACCTCTGAAAAGAGGGTGAGAACCAAAGGCTACCTGGCCAACTATAGACTCTGCCTATAGAACTTGGAATAATCCCAATTCAGGACTCTCAACAAGGCCTTATGTGAAAATGTTGTATAAGAAAATATGAGAAATAAAAAAGTAGATCAGGGCTGGGATCCCCTCATTCAAGCTGTATGTGACATGTATATACAATTTCAGTGGAAACAAATATGTTTAAGCATGTTAAACAGATCTCCTGGAAACAAGACTAGCTAGAAATCAGCCAAAGAGAGAGACTGCTGCAAAATGAAAACCCCAGCTACTAGAATTTCACAGATCTAACTGGAACTCAGAGGAGGTCAGAAAAAGGTCCGATATTGTAGTAATATAATAGTAAATCAGAATTACATATGATCTTATTGCCTTTACAACTTATTACAAGAAGAACTAAGGCAAGATCCCTTCAGAAATAAGAGCTGCAACTAGAAGTAAACTGCAGAAATACATAGACAGTGCTATTTTCCAGATGGTTCAGCTGTTTTACATTAAATTTAAGATCTAGGACAGATCTATGGATGAATCATCAGATATAATATAGATCTGGAAGCTACATGACTTTAAGAACAAGATCCAATTGGAATTACATCAAATACTGCATATTAAGCTATAGATCTGAATTACAATATATTGTACTGCAGAAAACCCAGAAATTTTTGAAGATAAATTTTATTACTAAAATAGATCATATCTATAGAGAAATGGATCAGCAACCCAATCCATGAATCACCAAGGGAAGGCAAGCCTAACACCAAGAGATCTCCTCCAAACTGATAGCAAACTGAAATAACGAAGCCCTCTTACAAAATAACGCAGTATAGAGCAGAAACTACGCAGAGGGTGAAGGAGACTGAATACATAGAATGAAAAGTACAGATATGATATAAAATATGGATTAGCTAACTCCTTGGAGGCTGAAGAACACTCTCCAATAGAGAAATCCTCTCAAAAACAACTATATCTAAGCAGATCTACAATGCCACTTGCTACAAAAATAGCAGCTGCAAAACCCTCAATGGACCAGTGCTGCTCATGAAAGACAGAACTTGGTCTCAAACCAGATAGTGGCCAACTTCAGCAAAGAACTCCTCCAATGATCCTCAAGGGAAGAGATGAAATCCCTAAATAGGAATTCCAATCACAATCCTCCACTAAACAGCAGAGAATGGTATTTATCTAAGCAGACAAATACTTCAGAAATATAATTCATCAACAACCTTTTCATGTGTCTTCTCCTCCTTTTTATAACATGAGATAGCCTTTGGAAACCCTAAACCACTTGGATGAGTTGGTCCCTTTCACATTAGAAGCTCTCTTCTAGAACTGCGCAGTCCCCCTTGGTGATGCATTGAACCTAGACAGTGCAGTTGATTTGGTCAAGGTGGACCCAATCTTTGGCTCAATCCTCTTTCATATCTGCAAGTGATTATTTACATAGCCCAGATTTGTCTTTGTTCACATGGGAATTGATTTATTAGGAGTTTTACATGTCCTCCTTTATTCATTTATTCATAAAACATAAAATAAATCAAAATTCAATGTCTCCTCTTAGCTAAGGCTAAGTAGGGACATTACAGTCCTCCCCCTCAAAATGTTGCTTGTCCTCAAGCAACTGGTAGGGTAAGAGTTGTGTCTCTTGTCCTTCTCCATTGATGAAACCATCAAGAATAAACCTCTCATCATGAAGCAAGTGTTCACCAAGGCAATACATCAAAAACTACTCCTCCAATGCTAGCATGATAGGTTCATAGTCTGCCCCTTCAGGAGTGTAAAACTCAACAGAAATATGCATGGGTGAACCAATGTCACTCCCATGTGGCTCATGTACGCTACTGACTCTTTGCCCATACATACCCATAAACAAAACCAATATGTCATCTATGTATGGTAGCAAAATCACATAAAGGCAAATTGTAATTTGCACATGAGGAAGTGGGTCACAATCCCACATAAGGTACCAGCGCGGTACACTCCTTATTCTGAGTAGATCTGAATGTGATAGGTGGTACTCCCACCACATATTTGCTGCATAAGCCACTTTGACATGGCTGAAAGTGAAACTCTCATTAGGTGCCTTTGGAAAGCACCCATCATGAAAAACAATCTCCCTTTGCACCTCAAGGGAGTGGCCAGCTTTGGAGTTTTCATTGGCCCCATCTTCGCCATGAGATCTGCATGTAATATTGCTCCTTGTAGGAGCCATGGCCTGCATACATATGGTAAGAGAGTGTGCCAAATTAGAAAAATAAACTTGCTCTACAAGATCAGATTTCTTACCATACAAATCTCCCATACTCATAGTGTTAGGCATGGGCTTTTCCCCTCTTTTGAGAGAAGAAAGAGATGGCTGAAATATATATTGCATAGGATCCTTTGGCTGCCCCATCTCCACATAGCTATTGCACTCTTGTAAGTGTTGATTTAGTTCCTCCCAATCATAATGCTGATGTAGCTCCTCCTCCATACCTTCCCAATCAAAACTCTTCAAGACTAGGGAGTAGATTTTTGCTAATTGCATGTAACTGGAAAGGAACTCCTTGTGTTCCCTTTGTAGTATTTCTTGTTTAATCTTTGAGGCTTGAGACAAGAATACTTTTCCAAGATGACAGATGACCCCTTCATAGACCATATAGCCTCCTCCTTGCTTTATGACATCTAAAATCATCCCGGTGTGCAGATCTTTGGAGTACTCTACAAGGAGTTGAGACTTCCAATATGGATCTACACTCTTCAACAAGGACAGCGATGTAGATGTATATATGGTGGTGCTTGCCTTGTTTCTACTTGCTCCTTTGGCATTATGCATGCCAAAATTTTGTGTGGGAAGGTTGATCCTCCCCTTTGCTTCTTCCCACGGCGCAGTGACTCTTTCTTCCATTGTTCCAGCACTTGGTGAAGCTTTCTCCACAGAATCTAATGACAACCCAAGAGGCTTGCCATGATGTAGGAATGTCCCTTACAGCAATCTCATGAACATGAGAGAAGAAACCATGAGATCCTTGCCCTCACTGCGCAAATACATCTTTGTTGTGTGGGTAGAGATATCAAGTGAAGGGTAGGTGTGCATGCCTTGAATAACTTGTTGCTTCCCACTCTTCAAATCCACCCACTCCATCTGCAAGGCCCTCCAATCAGTGGTGACTTTTCCCAAAGTAATCAACCACTGGACACCCAATATGATGTTGGTGTCTGGTATGTCTACCACAAAGAAGTGGTCCCTCAAAGTGTAGGTCCCCATAGTCACAGAAAGTGAGGGAACATACTGCATACACTGCATAGTTTTGTCCCCCGGAACCAAAACAGAGAACCCATCAAAAGAATCAGTAGGGATCCCTCTCCTCTGCACAAAGTGAGCATCAATAAAATTGTGGGTTGCCCCACTGTCAATAAGAATAGATACTCTTTGGTCCAATACTGAACCCTGCACTCTAAGATTCAAATATTTGGGCACTCCCCTCAAAGAAGCAAGAGTCCCATTGGTTGGATAAAATGCTCCTTCTTCTTCCCTGGATGATGATGGATCCTCCTCCTCATCATCACCAATGCTATGACCTCTCCTAGGTCCATCATTGCCTTCCTCCTCCTCACAATCAGAGAAGACTTCAATATAATGTGCTCTCCCAACAGCACATCTATGTCCCGGCACCCATGATTCTTGACAAGTAAAACATAATTTCTTCTTTCTCAACTCCCTCCAAAGATCATTGTCAAGAAGATTTTTTTATGAGCTCTCCTTGGGTGGAGCAGCTTTCCCTTCCTTCCCTTTAGAAGAGTGAGTGGCTTTGCTAGGAAGGGTTTCCTTTGCTCTTGGCAAAGCATCTTGGAGATCTCTTGTTCTTTCAATGACATCATGTAGTGTGGTGGGTTTGGTAGACTTGACCAACCCATGCAAAGGTTCCTCCAAGCCATCTATGAACATATAGACTCTCCTTGCAACTGAAATATTAGGAACCATAACAGACAGCTTCAAAAATTCAGAAATATAGGCTTCAGCATCTCCTCTTTGCTTAATCTTGGCCAAGCTTATGAAAGGGGCCTCCGGATCTTTCAAATCAAATCTTTCCACTAGTCTCCTAGTGAACTCAGCATAATTGGACACATTGATGTGCCCCAACGTAGAAATTCCATGAAACCACCAGTTGTGGGCTTCTCCATCAAAATGCAGCGTAGCAATCTTAATGGCTTCTACTTCAGGCACTTTATTCAGCTGGAAGTAGATGTCCAACTTTTCCACCCATGCTTTAGCTGAAAAAGATGGTGATCCATCAAAATTAGGCAAGAAGAACCTGCCCATGGTGTGGTGCCTCCCATGAAGGAAACCTCCATCTCTAAACTGCTGCAATGGTCTCCTCTGGTCCTTAAGATGGCAGAAATCTTGAAAGCTCAATTTATCCTTGAACCTTTGACTTTGTGCATCATATTCTGCAAAATAACCTTCCAAAGAGGTTGAATCTTGAAGCCCTTCATTCTCTACAACCAAGAAGGTAGGCATTGTAGAGCGTTGTGAGATCTGTGGAGCTTGTGGCAAGATCACCGGTGGACCAGCCCCAAACTGAGACATTTCTAAACTCTCTCCTTGATGGAGTCTTCCAAGGGACTCCCTCATTCTTTCTATCCTCATCTCCTTTATTTATTTGGATAGATCTTGCATGGTTTCCAGAGAGTTTTTGCAAACTCTTCTGCCTCCCTATCTTTATCATTCAACTCAGGGCCTTTCCCCTTGTCTTGACCCTTGTCAAAGTCAACAGTAGTATAGTCATTCTTTCTATGACTTCTATTCTAGTATCTCCTCTCCCTCTTAGAAAGGGGATCTTCATCTTCGGAATGCAACATGACTAAGGCTCCAAAGCTAGCACAGGTTGTGCCAAGAGTGGAGCTCTGATACCATTGTAATGTCCCTTTTTGGAGATTCTCAAGATTCTATGTCAAAGATGGACTACAGAGGCAATTAATAGTTATGTCACCTCTAAAAATAGGGTGAGAACCATAGGCTACCTGGCCAACTATAGACTCTGCCTATAGAACTTGGAATAATCCCAATTCAGGACTCTCAACAAGGCCTTCAGTGAAAACGCTGTATAAGAAAATCTGAGAAATAAAAATGCAGATCAGGGCTGGGATCCCCTCATTCAAGCTGTATGTGACATGTATATACATTTTCGGTAGAAAAAAATAATTTTAAGCATGTTAAACAGATCTCCCGGAAACAAGACTAGCTAGAAATCAGCTAAAGAGAGAGACTGCTGCAAAATGAAAACCCCGGCTACTAGAATTGCGCAGATCTGACTGGAACTTAGAGGAGGTCAGAAAAAGGTCTTATATTTCAGTAATATAACAGTAAATCAGAATTACATATGATCTTATTGCCTTTACAATTGATTACAAGAAGAACTAGCGCAAGATCCCTTCAGAAATAAGAGCTGTAACTAGAAGTAAACTGCAGAAATACATAGACAACGTTATTTTCCAGATGGTTCAGCTGCTGTACATTAAATTTCAGATCTAGGACAGATATATGAATGAATCATCAGATCTAATACAAATCTGGAAGCTACAAGACTTTAAGAACAAGATCCAATTGGAATTACATCAAAATATTGCATATTAAGCTATAGATCTGAATTACAATATATTGTACTGCAGAAAACCCAAAAAATTCTGAAGATAACTTTTATTACTGAAATAGATCAGATCTATAGATACATGGATGAGCAACCCAATCCATGGATCACCGAGGGAATGCAAGCCTAACACTAAGAGATCTCCTCCAAACTGATAGCAAATTGAAATAACAAAGCCCTCTTACAAAATAACGCAGTATAGAGCAGAAACTGCGCAGAGGGTGAAGGAGACTGAATACATGGAATGACAATTACATATCTAATATAAAATATGGATCAGATAACTCCTTGGAGGCTGAAGAACACTCTCCAATAGAGAAAGCCTCTCAAAAACAACTAGATCTAACCAGATCTACAATGCCACTTGCTACAAAAATAGCAGCTGCAAAACCCTCAATGGGCCAGCGCTGCTCATGAATGATAGAGCTTGGTCTCAAGCTAGATAGTGGCCAACTTTAGTAAAGAACTCCTCCAATGATCCTCAAGGGAAGAGATGAAATCCATAAACAGGAATTCCAATCACAATCCTCCACTAAACAGCAGAGAATGGTATTTGTCTAAGCAGACAAATACTTCAGAAATATAATTCATCAACAACCTCTTCATGTGTCTTCACCTCCTTTTTATAACATGAGATAGCCTTTACAAACCCTAAACCACTTGGATGATTTGCTCCCTTTCACATTAGAAGCTCTCTTCTAGAACTGCGCAGTCCCTCTTGGTGATGCATTGAACCTAGACAGCGCAGTTGATTTGGTCAAGGTGGACCCAATCTTTGGCTCAATCCTCTTTCACATCTACAAGTGATTATTTACATAGCCCAGATTTGTCTTTGTTCACATGAGCATTGATTTATTAGGAGTTTTACATGTCCTCCTTTATTCATTTATTCATAAAACATAAAATAAATCAAAATTCAATGTCTCCTCTTAGCTAAGGCGAAGTAGGGACATTAAAGACGACAGGTTACATCATTGACCTTCGATCGAACGATTCCATGAAATGTTCTAATTCAGATCACTTATTCACATTTCATGGATTGTACTGAGTACTTTGAGAGCCATTGTCATTATTGGTGGTTTCTCTTACACTTGTTAACAGTTCACATCATTGACTGGTAATCAAGTGGGTTCTACCATGTTCGACTTCAACACATTTAATCACATGGCAAGAATCGTGCTAGTTTAGGAAGGAGAAATCAAGACCCTGGATCTAGTTTCCACCATCCAGGCTACGAGGAGTTTTATTATTCATTATGCAATAGACTATTCATTACAGATGGCTGCGTCCATGTTGTGTCTACACTATTGATGTAATATTAAAATCATTTATGTATCAGAACAAGTTTAGTTAGTTTTTATCTGAGTATGGGAATGCCTACCTCAGTGATGATATATATTATTTGCATTGAATGTTTTTACAGGGTTCCAACTAGGGTGTCCACAGGCTAATCCTTGAAATGATAAAGCACATCACTCTTCGAATGCTCTCAGACTTCGCACTTTAGGGGGAAATTTGTTACACTGAAATTTGTCACCATGACATTTTAGTACTCCCTTGGAAGTCTACAACATCAAAGTTCTTAAAGTTAAGCCTTGAAATTGAGAGAAAAGCTCATAAAAGTCTTAAAAACACTTGTACCGCACTTTCTTTTAACATTGCCTACGGTGCCGCACTTTTTTGCTCTAAATCATGCAAACATAAATGCACTTTTTATTCGTTAAAGGTGCAGACCCCTGTAAAAGGTAAAATGAGGGTGGAAAGTAACATTTAGAAGCCCAGCAGTCAAATCTAGAAGCTTCTAGAAGCAGTTATCCGGTCGAAGGTTCGCTCCTATCATGTATGTTCATTCCTCCATTATGGAATCCTACCCCTTGATTTATGGAGCCCAATCCCTTCAAAAAAGCATTATATCCCTTCTTATGTGGAACCGTAACCTCCCCTTTTTTCCTATAAATTGAAGCCATAGTGCAACTTCAAAAGTTAGATAGAGAGTTAGAGAATTAGACTTAGAGAATTTTTGAGGAGAAATGCTGTGAAAACTCAGACTCTCATAGAAGATCATTATATGGGAATGATTACACACCCATGTGCTTTTAGCTGAGAGAGTGCAAGGCTTGTCAAAGTAAAGGAAACGCTTGTTCCAGACCCCAGGGAGGCATGTATGACATCAAGGTGGACACAGTTGTAAGGCTCTTCTTTATTTAAGTTAATATAAATGACTATTATTTTCTCAATGAGTTCTTTAGTTAAATAGCTTATTTATCATGTTTAATCAATGGGTTATTTAATTAATTATCTCATTTCTTGAATTCCTTGATCATCTTGATAGATGTTTGATTCATGAATTAATTTATTATACAGGTACTTTTGATCTTTTCTTGTGTTTATGATTGTAGATCCTTGACGACGACTTTCTTTGAGCCACTGGAAAGAAGATCAGCGCTGGACTACAAGTAGGTTTCTAAAACCCTGTTATAATTAATTCCAAGTCAAACAATATCTAGAGAAAATAGTTTTTATTTGTCCGTTTGTTTCTAGATGTCCGTAGGACACTTGGGAGGTCTGTCTTGTCCGCAAGAACGACTTATTCGTCCAACAGGTACCAACTCAATAGAAAATTCCACTTCCTTATGAGGCGGTAACTTTGAAATCTCTGTTGGGAACACATCTTGAAATTGTTGTAAAACTGGGTACCTCTTGAAGACCTCTGCATCCTCAACATCCTTACCTTTGTCACAATAAATATGCATTTCAAATAATACACACCCTTTCCTATGACTATGCTTTTCCTACATAGTTGTAACCATTATAATTGATGTCGCCTTCTTCTTACCCTGCAAGACTCTTTGTTCTCCATTGTCATCCAAGCACTCACTAGCCTTTTCATAACAATCCACCTTAGTCCTGTGAAGATACAACCAATACATTCCTAACAACATATTCTATGATCCCAACAGAAGCACATTTAGATGCATTTATGTAGACATTCCATTTAACTCAAATGCACAAGCCCGTACCCAATGATGAAATATTTTATTTAGTACATAGCTAACTGCACTAATCAAGACTCTGCATGCACTTCTTTATTCAAACCACACTTATCCACCAGGTCAGGATTAACATAACTATAATTATATCCAGGGTCAATCAAAATAGAAACAACTTGATCATAAATCTTACCATCCATATCAATAATATATGCTTGGTGATCCACTTATCTATTATCTAATGTTGCATAAATCCGAGGAATAATTTGTCCAACATCCCCCACTGTCTATGCCTCCGTAGCACTGTAAATCTGCACTCTGCCACCCTGATGTTGTGGAAAATTTCTCCTACAATGATCCTTGCCACAAGTCCAACATTGTAAAGGCTTCCTCCCATCAACCTTCTTCTACTCCTCATACTGAAATCCCTGTTCTCTGTCATATGCATTGAACTTCTAATGTAGTGTTGCATTCTCTTTGTTACATTGGTCCTATATTCTTCCTTGCTTCTTATCCCATTTTCCTTTAGTCTTGTCATTACCTTTCCAATCCTGTTTAGATTCAGTACTGCGCTTCAATTGCTCATAACGATGCTTTAACTTTTTTATGGCTTCCTCCAATGATCTAGGCAAATCAAACTCAATCCTGTCTTCGAACACTATCGACAACCCACTAATGAATCTTTGAATCTTTTCTTTCTCCTCCTTCAAATAAGGCACATATCACAACAACTCAAAGAATCTGCCGATATACTCCTCATTGATCATATATCCCATCATTAACTCATAGATTTCCTTTTCCCCATCATCATAATATCTTTCAAATAGATACTTCTTCCTGAAATGTGTTTCAAACTCACTCCAAGTCAAATCCTGTTCCTGAATTCCTTTGACATTCTCCATCTCTTCCCACCAGATGCATGTGTTAACTTTAATACTGAAGGTAGCTATCCTGACTTTCATGTTATCTGAATAGTCATGCAATCTAAAGAAATTATTCATCCCAAGTAACCAAGCTTCTTCATCTCGTGACTTCTTCATTTCTCCATCAAATTTAGGTGGTTTTTCTTTCTTAAACTCTTCTAGAAAATACTACTTCTCACTCCTCCTATATGGATGGTGACAATGATGATTATGTCATCTCTTTAAACCATAACTAAGATAAAACCCAAGATCACTTATCCCCAGGTTAGGTGTGTCTAGAAATCTGCCATCTCTGATTGTGTCCTCTTTATCCAACCTGTGTCGTGATCGAGATCTGTTTCCATATGCCCCATTTTTCATTTCCTCTTTTCCATGACTAATACTAAGTGGTCATTGTCTCTGAAAATCTGATAAACTATGAATAATCACAGCACTAACCTCTGCTTGTTTCTCTTGTGCCCTAGCAAGTCTTTCTTGTGACTGAATTATATTATCATTATCTTCTTTGCAGCTTCTTATCTCTGCCTTCAAACTTCTTAATGTATTCGCTATGTGAGGGGAGTACTCATCACCACGTTTCTCATCTGATATGTGGGGAGAGTCGCGTGAAATGTAGTCATCTTGATCTTCTTCCTACAAACATAATATGTTAGATAAACCAAATACAAACATAATCAAATGTACCTCAGTGAAGTTCATGGGAGGCTATCTCATATGCAAGGTCATTCTATATTAGCATAACATGTGTATATATATGTATAATGGAATTAACATGTCCATCATCCCAACACCAACATCATCAACTTCTACATGACGACACAATTGTAACAATGACCATCACCATGCATACATAACAAGCACATATATAACCTACATGCATGCATGCCAAACACATTTTCTCCATCCAGTATAAGTGTTGAACCTGAGAGCTTTGATACCACTCTATAAACACCCCTCCCATATCTACCCAATTTCACCCGCTTATCCGGGTAAACATGAGAAAAAGAGCTACTTTTACATGACTCAGATCTCTAATTATAATTAAGGAAGTGGAATCGACAACTAGAAACTTATTGAAATCCCTCAGGTGCTACAGGACCCCCCCTCCCCAAAAGAGATAAAACATATATTAGGTCATGCATTCAATAACCATTAATTTACCAATCAAAACATGTCAAGAACCATAACTAGAATTTGTCATGAAACTATGCTTACAACCAACATATAACGAGAATGATAACAATAATAGAGCAACCATCAAATCCACATAATGACAAGTATAAATACTCATGAAATACAAGAGGAAAATAGCTATTATTAACATATGAAAAAGCCAACCAAGTCAAGGACTTCCACGTAGCACCCGACCATAGATTGGGTTGAACCAAATCTCTCTTTTAGCTAATCACCCTCGTGCCATATTCCAAGCATGAATGTGAAATCTCATGGTATAAACCAACCAAAACCAAACCAGGGCTTCCAGAGGCCAAACCACTTCAACCCTCAACTATTGATTCCACCTCACGGTCAAACATCATTAACCATCACTAGATCGGTCTCTACCCAAGTTGTCCAGGGATCCAAAGTGTTTGTTCCAACTCAGCTTCAGGACTAGTAACTCAACCCATAGTTTCCATAGGGCTCTAGAGCATTTTTTTCAACCAAGGCTCCAGGACTAGTAACTCAACCCACCAAGGGATCTAGAGCGTTTGTCCAACCAAGGCTTCTAGGACTAGTAACTCAACTCGAGTTGTTAAAGGGATTCCAGAGCATTTGTCCAACCAAGGATCTAGGAACTAATAACTCAACCCATAGCCATAAGGAACATGAGCACAAATGATAAAACAAATTGGAAAACCCACAACGCCATGGCTATCCAGGAAATGACAAGGCTAGGTAAAACCATTGTCAATCCAAGCAATCCTCCATGCCAATTATAGATCATAACCAGATGACTACATGCATATATCATGCATGCCAAAACTAGCAAGGAAATCATACATGCAACTTAGTACCTACAAATAAAATGTGTTGTAGCTGTTGATCCCACCATCCTCTTGTGCTTTCCTACTTTTCCTTTGCCTTATTTCTCCATATCCAAAGAATTCCAAAATCCTCCAAGACAAATCTGAGTGTGCAAGAGTATGAGAGAGACAAAATAGAATGAGAGTGCCAAAGGTTGAACTAATAAAAACTGTGAATTGATCCTCATAATCCTTTTTATCATTGAGCCCTTTATTTTCTTCATTTTCCTCAATTTTTCTCACATCCAAGTATGTAACCTTTCACCTTCCTTTTCTCCTATTTTCCATTGTTTTCGTAAATAAATGCCACTTTGCCTTTGCCAATGCCTTTGTCAATTTCCATAGCCATTTATTAATCACAAGTGATCCCCGTCACTATCT
This sequence comes from Pinus albicaulis, assembly GCA_034641835.2. Taxonomy (NCBI): domain Eukaryota; kingdom Viridiplantae; phylum Streptophyta; class Pinopsida; order Pinales; family Pinaceae; genus Pinus; species Pinus albicaulis. The sequence goes on along the minus strand of CM076575.1, from coordinate 794,188,977 downwards.
TGTTTCCCAACATTTAGCTTGGAATACATGTCCCATGACCTTGGTCTTTTTTTGCCTTTATTAACTTTATTACACAGATATTTAACCGAGGTTGTTACAAAGTTGACGTTCCAACTAACCCCGTCGGGCCCCAAAAAATTTTGGCGCTTCATCTCCTAGGGTTATGTTTTTTGATGTTTAGGGTTTCTTAATGTTTCTTCATGATAAAAAGCCTTTTGAGACTCTTTGTAATTCAACTCAAAATTCATGTACCTGTGACGTACCTTCTCATAGATAACCTATCATCACTTGAGCTAGTTTGTTTATTTTCTGCATGTAAACAATTTTCACTAGTTGTTATTTATTAATTCAAGTTTTGTTTCATTGTATCTCTGTGTTTTTGTTTGAATCTATATTTCATTTCGTTCCTTCATAAATATGAATCAATAATGCACTAAAAAAAAAAATTCAACAATAAGTTAATCTTTTAAAATATTTCTACATCACTCAACAAAACATTTAATGTTTAACCATTTAGAATTTTGTTTACTTTTGATTGTTAAAGTATTTGTGTTCTTATTTAAAATTAATTACACTAGTTTACCAAATAGTACGCATAGCTTAAAATTTTAGCAAGAAATTAATCTCCCAAATTGTGTTTAAACTAAGCAACAAAACACATAAATTATTTAACTAAGGTGAGTCTAGTGAGCATAGTAAAAGAATAATTGATGCTTTGTTCTCCCGACTTTCTCTAGGTAAATCTGTGTTGTAAACCTACAATGAGATATAAAATGATAACCTAATTTCAATGTAAATAAGTGGTGTTTATTCCAGGGTGTTGGTTCCATTATTAGAGAGGAGAGGTCTAGTTTGTGGAGAAGATGAACATTTTCTAAACCAAGGTTTTATTTGGAAGTTATAGTTGAAAAATAAGACTTTCTTTATTGAAATAGACTTGACTAAGAAATACCTAATTCCAAAAAGACTATAAAACTAACTAATCCAACTTGATTAAGAAGATATAATTCATACTCCTACTACTACTACTCCTTAGACTCAACTTAGGATCTCTTATACTGGATTATATAGATTAGGGATCGACTATAGTTTAAATAGATGAATATTTCATTACTATATTTACAACAATATTAGGATTAGGAATCTTACTAAAACATTATTGGTTCTCCATAGGATACTCTCTTTTACATTGCAAGGATTTCTCTTATGCTTTATTAGTCTTATTTAATAGTATTTCCAAGATTCTAAATACTATAACACCCTATTAGTTATATTATACTTCTCATCTCTTCTAACACTAGTACTAATACCATCTTGACGTCCTAATCCAACTTGATTAATAAGATATAATTCATACTCCTCCTACTACTACTCCTTAGACTCAACTTAGGATCTCTTATACTGGAATATATAGATTAGGGATCGACTATAGTTTAAATAGATGAATATTTCATTAGTATATTTACAACAATATTAGGATTAGGAATCTTACTAAAACTCTATTGGTTCTCCATAGGATACTCTCTTTTACATTGCAAGGATTTCTCTTATGCTCTATTAGTCTTATTTAATAGTATTTCCAAGATTCTAAATATTATAACACCCTATTAGTTATATTATACTTCTCATCTCTTCTAACACTAGTACTAATACCATCTTGACGTCCTACATCCGCTGCTTCTTTTAACTACTTTAAGAATCTCTCTATATTAAAATGTGACATGAAATGTTTCTGTTAAGAATTATATATTTTTTTGTTTTGTTATATATATATATATATATAGAGAGAGAGAGAGAGAGAGAGAGAGAGAGAGAGAGAACAAAACAAAAAATAATCTTATACACACACATACACGTTAGCTCCATGTTAGGCACTTAAGAAATCACACATCTTCCTCATAATGACTTCTAAAAAAAGTCCCTCGATAGAACAAGAATGTTATTCACATCACTACTTAAATAACATAGTTAAAATTTTAGATATTTGCATTTTCCTTTGATACTTTGTGTATCATTTTGGTTTAAAACGATGAAGAACTCATTACTTATATAACCAAATACTCAAAGACTCATCACCAACTTCATTAGTGAATCTCTTAAATTAAACATACTAGTTCTAATCCAAGGACAAGAATAAATCACAAAACACTCAACCACTTATGATGTAGTAAATAGTATTTTTATTTTCTCTTACTATTACTAGTAGTGACTTACTTTAGTGGCTCGCCTTCTTCTATTTAAATGTTATGTAAACATAAGGCCATTTTAGTCTCAATAGAAAATTTAAATGTATTTAATGAAAATAATTATTTTGCACTTTATATTGGAAAAACAAATAAATAAAGCAACACTTTTTTTCAAAGAAAACCTTTCTAAGGGATGTTTTCCACATTTATGAATGGCATCCCTAATAAATATATTGGCATGAACTAGTGCACCTAACCTAGGGGGATTTGATTTTGATACTTGCTAGCATAAAACTAGACAAATGCTCAGTGACATCGGTGACAACTGGTTGAGCTAATCCCTTTGGCTTGTAAATAAAATAACTTATGTAGTCACGTAATGGTAAATTTTCCATGACATGATTTTATTATTTCTTTATTATATCGATAATGAGTTATCCATATGCTACCACGCCTGGGACTAATCCATTTTGACCTATTTAGGAACAACATTGACGTAGTAACATTCTTTAAGACTGAGAAACCTCCACATTATTATGCATTTGTAGTGGACTAAACATGTATTAGTCTTGAAATTATGACTTGCCAACAAAGGACTCGAGAATGACAGGCAAACCATCTCTCTACATGTCATATAAAATTAATGAAAAAATAACCATTGATCATTGTAATATGGACTTGTAAACGTGAGCAAATATTGATTGATGATTTGTACATTTGTAAAGTTTGATTTACACAATAAAATAACTTATAATATACCATAATCCTTATATCAACGAGTTGTATACACAAGTAGTGGCCCTTTTTTCTTTTTTTTCTTTTTTTTTGTAAGCTAGACAAATATTTGTATTACCTTTATGACAAAATATGGCCCCATTAATCTGTGTCTATTGGTCTTACACAAGAGAGACAATACTGTTGAAAATTGGTAGCTATTGTCAGTATTTTCTAATGTAGGAAAGTCTCACTTTCTTGCATCTTCAACTTCTTCTTCTAATGTTGTTGTTGCATTTTTGCACGTAGGCCATTAATTCCACCACCATCTATTCTGATCCAATAACCAACATTCCCTTCATTTTATTACATGCAATTCCAATTCTCGTAATGACTAGTTTTAAAACAAAACTATAGGATTGCTCAAATCCCCTCCTAAGTTTTGCTCACTTAATTGTCTTGAACCCTCTAACTTAGGCACACATTTCTCATTATAGTTCACTTAGTATAAATTGTCATAAATCCCTACAAAAAAATCTTCTTCAAATAAAAAATTAATAAATAAATCCATCAACAGTTTCTGGGATCTCACAGATACAAAAACTATGCAAATTTTAGATGTCATGTACACTAGAATTATCCTTAATCACACGGTTACTCAGATAATTTATGAACACGATGAATTTCTATTCATTCAATGGTTATGCATACATACTCAAAACTCTCGTTCTGAACACACAAAGATCACTTTATTATTGTAATCCTTATAACAGGATTTCATATGCATCTTCTCCTCATCCTACATGGTTATTTTACTCATAAGAGCCTTCCTCGAATTCTTTGACTTGAATTCATTCCCACTCTGCTTATACAAATATTTCTTCTATTTGTCCTGCAAAACAAATACACATGCACAAAAAAATTTTCTTTCACTTAATTCCATATTATACAAGATGTTGGAATTCTTCATTCATTTATACACATAGAGACAATTACAAATTGGCATGAAATTTTATTTCATTCATAAAATGATGTACATACTATTACAAAAACATTTGTTCCCCTCTATGGCCTGATATCACCTTCATTTGACCACTAGCCTTGCACGTATGGTTACAATGATTAAATACAAAGTTAGAGGAAAAGTAAATTTTTCTACATCCATAAATCACACCCTAATTTATTCCCCAAATCTCTCATGATTTATTGCCTAAATCTCTCATGCTTTTCAACATAAATTAGATTTTTCCTTCTGGAAAAAATCTTGTCTATCCATAGCTTTTATAAACCTATGAATCATACTTCCTATAATAAAAAAAGAAACCAAGAGGATTTACAAATAAGGAATTAAAATTCCTTTTCAATGTTGAGGCCCCATTTTGAGCTTTTCTTCAAAAAAATTGATGGCTTTGGGAAGCTTTAATGCTAATGCATCATACTCCCAAAGTAGAAAAAAATCATGACCTCCTATCCATGTGTCATTACTTCCTGAGTCCTCCAGGATCCCAAACTTTATTTTGTCGTTATCCATTCTTTTCGTTGTGTCGTTATCCTCCTACTCTTATAGTTGTATTTGGACTTCCAAGTTTCCAAACCTTATATTGCAACCTTCCATTAATTTTGTTGATGTGCACTTGTGCAACCAATTGTATTATGTTGTTGATTGTATCCTTATTCCTACATTACCTCACTTTATGTGTCCTTTTCATCAACATCCTTATTTCTTCAATTTCAATGTCCAACTTATGCTTTTGTCGGAGCATGTTGCTAGCACTGCTAATTTGCATTGGTATTTTGGAATTTACAATTTTTACTATTGCTTCCATTTCATTTCTCCACAATCACACATTTTTTCAAATATGTGTAAGACACTTGAATGCCTTCTCAATAACTGCTTTATAAAAGATTGTCTTTCATCTTCTACACATTCACTACAACAAATCCTCTGCTCATTAAATTCTTCCTGATCTTCCTATTTACCTTTTACAACCTCTTGATTATCCTCTTGACTGTCCTCCAAGACAATTTCCCAGTTTATATCTTCCTGTTGAAAATAAAATAAAATTTCATTTTCATGAGACAAACTTGCCTCATCTTCTCTCATCTCATCTTTTTTTTCTGACTACAATTGTTTTCCTTTTTCTTCATCTCTAGGAAATAACATAGATTATGTCTCCTTTATTACAACTTCATGTTCATCATGTTTCTTTGTACCTCGAAGCATATAACTAGTTTGGAAACAAAAATTCACCCTTGTTTCATTAAATGTAATAGGCACTTCTTCCTTGTTAGGCACTATTGAACATTTATCCTTTCTATTAGTAATCTCAGGTTCTCTTACTAACCTTTCCAGTAATTTTATTTCCTCCTGAAATTTCATGAGCATTCATCTGAATGCTTCCTCCCTTCCATGCTTTGACTATCTCCATGAACTAATTTTACCTTGTTCTCTTCACTAACAGGTTCTTGAAATTATGCACCATTAATTGTATTTTCCCACTGTGTATGATTTCCATTCTGATTGGCCTTATGAAACAATGATGTTTCATCTTCCTCCATAACACAAATCTACTTGTGTTCTTCTCTTGTGCTTTCAAAAGCATACCTAAACCTTTTTTAGTGATCATCCAACTTCATCAACACCTATAACCATACACAAATCATTAGTTTTAAAATCATAAGACCTATGGTCTCATTTTATGACTCAGTCATCAACTCGTCATATTGTTATGAAATTTCCAAATTGTTGAGAATATATTTTGTAGATCTCTTCTCATCATCCTCGTTACTATCCTCACCAAATAATGGTCCTTCCTTTGGTTCATGTAAATGAATTGTTTCTTCTACCACTCGCTTTTATCTAAACTTAACTCTACTAAGTTTATGTTATTTCCATTATTCATCCTTTAGATTGTTATCAAACTCTTTCTCAATTTATGTGCAAACAACTGCACTATAGGCTAGGTGACATGCTTATTCATACTCCATCCATATCTTTGTTCTTCAACATCTTGTTGTAGCATCTCCATAAGCACATTCAACCACGCCTTCATCTCATCAATTTCCTTATCAAAATCTTCATCACTCATTTTCCTCTTTATGTCTTTTACCCTAACATCTTCTTTCCTTCTGTTGTGGCTTTCCCCTAAACCTTATTTATGACCTTTGATAGTCATTTTCTCTTTCTCCTGTCTTATGTGAACTTATCCTTTTCCACTAAGCCTCTGCAATAGTAAGTTTGTACCACCCTGCTACAAGTATCTCACCAAGTTTCCTCCTTTGAACCTGGAATTTTGGTAATTTTAAGGTCCTCTCCCTATAACCTTCTCTCTAAGATTCCTCTCCTCTATGATTCTACACTTCTCTTAAGAACTTTCCTTGTTTTATCTCCTTCCAAACTCAGTTGGAATTATTACATCTCTTTGTTGTAAGGTTCTTCTGCCATAAATCTCCACTTACTTGTTGCTACCTACAAATTAACATTAACATTGTCAATTTATAAACACAAAGATATTCCATTATCAAACTATGTAGGAACTGCACTTCTTACATTTTTGTGAACTTCACCATTGGTACCATCTCTTGTCTGTCTACAAATTTTGTACTGCAAGGTTTATTGTCTTTCATAAGTTTCTACTCCAAAAGCGGAAAATTTCCTTTCTCTGTAAACTTTTAAAGAACATCAGTGTTGTTGTTATCCTTCTCCAAGAGCTCAACCTACAAATATCATCTCTTGCTCATTTATTAAGACATTAAAGCTTCACCTGTCATATTTCACTAAATATGGTCCTCTAAAAGTTCTACCAGCTCTATCTCTCCCCACCAAGAGCTTTAGAGCTCTGATACCACTTAATGCAAGAAAATCCCAATTTCCCGCATCTTCAACTTATTCCTCTGATGTTGTTGTTATGTTTTTGCATGTAGGCCATTAATTCCACCAACATGTCTTTTTATCCAATAACCAACTTCCCCTTCATTTTATTATAGGAAATTCCAGTTCCCGTAATGATTAGCTGAAAAAAAAAAAAAAAAAAAAAACTAAAAGATTGTTCAAATCCCCTCCTAAGTTTTGCTCACTTAATTGTCTTGAACCCTCTACAATATGCACAAAAATCTCATTCTACTTCACTTCATCTAAATGATCATAAATCCTTACACAACATTTCTTCTTCAAATAACCGATTAATAAATAAATCCATCAATAGTTTCAACGATCACATAAATATTGAAACTCTACAAATTCCAGATTTCACATAGACTAGAATGTTGAAAACGCAACAAGATGATGGAGCTTAGTGAAATGAAGTCGCCTTCACTAAGTGGGCCCGCAGGCTATTTTTGGCGCAAAGTCTATTTTTAGACATATGGAGCATGGTCTAGGAGTTGCAGTATGCTATTCTTGGATGATTGGTAGAGTTGGTAAAAATAGATGGACCTCTATTTTTAGACATACAGGTCGAAGTCTATTTTTAGACTGCCTGTCTAAAAATAGGTCAGTCAAATATTATTTACCCTTAATAATATTTGGACTATAAACTTCAGTTTATCCTCTTACAGCACTACAACACTCGAGTTGGAGCTACGGATGTGGCCCATTGCAGGTGACGGAAGGATTACGCTATTCCTTGGGGTTTGAGTGAGCTCATGCATGATTAGCCGATTGGAACCCCGGTGGCGGAAGTTTGGTGGAGTTGATGAGACGATTGGTGGAGTTGTGTTCGGTTTAACTTAGTTGAACTAGTTGAGAGATTAGTTTAACTAACAGCTAATCAACTAGAAATGAGTGGAGTGAATTAAATATTATTTAATTCACTAATTATTAACTCATTATTCAACTCAAGAACACATCAGTTAACTGCAATGCATGGACAGTTCAGTGGAGACCAGTGTTAGAGGTGGGTGAAAGGGTGAGTGTGACTATCAGTTATGACTATACCTGTGCATGAGATTTGCACACACATTGATGGAGATTGCCAATGAGGATTGCGCGGTTGGAGCTAGTGGGATTCGAACTTGGATCTCATCATTAATCAACTTGGATTGCACAGTAGAGGCAGGCAGACTGGTGGAGGAGATTTGAACCTGTGACTTGTTCATCTTCTGAACTAGTTTTGTGTGTAACTTTTGGAGATAGTGCTGAGTACTTGTGAGGAGTATTGTCTTGAGATTGTTACATGTTTCTCTTCTATTATAATATACAAATAGGCGGGGGTTTTCGTGATAAGCTTTCCCCATTACATATTGTGTTTTATGTGCGCATACGCTTGTTTCTATTTCCGCAAATTGATGATTGATTGTAGAAGATATTATGTGTTGCATATGAATTCGAATTAGTATGTGATCGGGGATAATCTCGGTGGATAGAAATCTTAATTATTCGGAGAAAATTTCTACATGGTATCGGAGCAATTAATCCTTGGGGACCTATTGCAGTGATTACAATATTATTTCGGTAGACAGAGTCTGTAACGGGCCAGGTAGCCTCTGGATCCATCCTTTCTCTGAAAGGTGATATATCCAGTAAATTCCCTTACAATCGATCTCTGTGCTAGAAATAATTTGTTCTCACAGATCCAGAAGCAGTTGAGTTTTTGAGTTTGGAATTCGAATTTTGCAGCAGTTTGTTTTCTTGGTGCCGGAGTTGAAAATGTCTTTCAACGATTTGTGACTCGAATATGCTCTTGAAGGCAGTTCGAATTATGTTGCATGGAAAGATCGCATGGAGGCAGTATTAGAAGATAATGGACTGAAGGAGTTCGTAGATACGGATGTCCAAAAGCCCATTGATCCTGCTAAAGTCGAGGCTTGGCAAAAGAAGATGGTGAAATGTCGAAGGATTTTGTTGGAGGGCGTGAAGGATCACATTGTATCTAGCCTGCATGGAAAAGCTTCTCCATATTTGATGTGGAAAGCGTTGGCAGATCTATTCCAGAGCAAGAGCGACCAAAGGAAGCTGGCGCTCAAGGATAAGCTCAGAAACATTAAGATGGAGAAAGGCGACAGTATCGCCAAGTACCTCACGAAGTTCACTCAATGCAGAGATGAGCTGGGAAGTGTGGGGTGATTGTCGAAGAAGAGGATATGGTAGACCTGGCTCTCCTTGGTCTTCCGAAAAGTTGGCATGCATATCAAGTTAGTGTCAATGGTCAGGAGAAGTTGCCAGGATGGGAGCGACTTTGGGCGGATCTCATGCAAGAGGAGATAAGGAGGACTACCAGGGACGGATCTTCATCAAAGGTATCTGATGAAGAAAATTGCGCTTTGGCTGCCAAAGCAAAGAAAGGGAAGAGCAAGAAAGCTTCTCAGTCTGGTGCGAAAGGCAAGAAGCAAGACATGTCCAAGGTGAAGTGTTTTCACTGTCACCAGCACGGACACTATGCCACAAATTGTCCGCAGAAGAAGAAAAATAAGAAGGTTGTTGGATCTGCAGCGGGAGAGGCATTGGCTTCTCAATTCGAACTGGATTTTTCACTGATCGCATGCTTGGTTTCAAGTGTGATGGGATCAGTATGGTTCTTGGACAGTGGTGCGTCATTTCACATGACCGTAGATCGAGATCTGTTTTCAGATCTGGAGGAAAAATATCTTGGAGTGCACATCGAGATGGGCGATGATGGTAGATACAGTGCGACCGATATCGGTACCATTTCCTTTGAGAGGGAGTCTGGTAAACCCTTTGTATTGAAGGAAGTATTGCATGTTCCAGGATTGATGAAGAATCTGATCTTTGTGGCGATGTTGGAAGACAAGGGGTATGATGTGGTCTTCAGCGAAGGAAAGGCTTTCCTGCGCAGTAAGACAACTGGAGAGACCCGGAAGATAGGGGTTCGAGTCAAGAACCTTTATCATTTGCAAGTAGATGGCTGCGCAGCAATGGCATGCAAGGCGGGAGAAGTGGTGAGCCGGGATGATGAGGGCGAATTGTGGCACAGGAGATTGGGCCACCTTCACCATGGAGCTTTGAAGATCCTGCAGCAGATTTCTATTGGGCTTCCTAAGGGCACTCTTGCGCAGTCAAATCAGTGCAAGGGGTGTACCTTGGGGAAGTATGTGAAAGCCACCTTTCACGAGAAGGATAGTCGCGCCACGACGATCCTTGAGAGAGTTCACAGAGACGTGTGTGGTCCTTTCTCAGTTGCTTCGACAGAAAAGCACAAGTATTATGTGATATTTGTTGATGATTTCTCTCCCGGAAATCTTCAGAAGGATGGACTAATGCGGAAAGAAGCGAAAAACAAAATACAAAGTTACGAATTATATATTTCAAAGTAGGCGGATTTGAGGAAAAAAGGAATCGAGAAGCATGTGAAAGGCTCTCGAGAACCTTGATGGTGGTGAATTCATCTCTACGAATTCAAAGAGGAGTTCTGCAGCGAGAAGGGATTCGGAGAGAGCTCATCGCACCCCATAACCCACAGCAGAAAGGGGTGGCTGAGCGGAAGAACAGAACGATCGTGGGTGCTGCACGGGCGATGTTGCATGATCGGGGCCTACCCCTTCACTTGTGGGCTGAGGCATGCAATACAGCAGTGTATGTGCAGAACCGTTGTCCTCACAAGGTTCTTGGCATGAGTACACCGGAGGAGGCGTTTTCTGGCAAGAGGCCTGATATTTCTCATCTGAGAATTTTTGGCTCACCTGTCTACATGCATGTGACGAAGGATGCTAGAAAGAAGCTGGATCCGACCGCAGAGGTCGGAATATTTGTGGGGTACACTGATACACCTCACAACTATCGGGTGTATTTGCCAGACAGTCGCAAGACTGTTGTGCGACGGGATATCAAGTTTCAGGAGGAGAAAGCCATGCAGTGTTCGCTTGAGAGGGAGCCACATTTGCATGCAGATGAGGAGCTGTTAGTTCCTAAGGAGGAGCTTCCGGATGTGGATCAGCCACAAGAGGAAGTTCAAGAGGTGGAAGAGACCACCCATGCAGCGCCAACCATCAAAGGGCGCAAGCGCATTACGTGGGCCGAGCGCTGGCTCAAGATGCAGAGAAGGTTGTAGGACCACCTACAGCACAGCGCAGACAGAGGCAGTCACCGGATCGGTACACTGGATACATGGCTCTTGTGAGTCAATGTGTCGTGACAGAGCCATCCTCTTTTGAGGAAGCTGTGGAGGAACCCGCATGGGTAGATGCCATGATCGAAGAATATGATTCGATCGTCAGAAACAGGGCATGGGAGATTGTCCCAAGACCAGAGGGGAAATCGGGCAGGGTTCAAAGGAGGATCACAAAGTGAAGCAAAGGGCCGACGAGAGGTGGAGAAGTACAAGGCGAGATTTGTCGCCCGTGGCTTCTACAGATCGAGGGGTCGACAGAGAGACTTTGCACCCGCGCGTGCAATTTCCTTCCATACGGACGATCCTAGCTCTCTCAAAGGCAGATACGGGGATGGCACATCCATCGATGGATGTGAAGATCGTATTTGATTCTCGAACAACGGAAATAATCCGAGGAGGTGTACATAGAGCAGCCTGAAGGTTTTGAGATCTTCAGCAGTGAGTCGCATGTGTGCCGACTCAAGAGAGCACTGTACGGGCCGAAGCAAGCACCTCGTGCTTGGTACACACGGATAGACAAGCATTTCACCGGCTTGGATTTTCCAAGAGTGAGGCGGATCCTAACCCGTACAAGATTGTGGTTGAGGGGGAAGTTTCTGATCATTGTACTGTATGTAGATGATCTGATTTTGACGGGTGATGAGCTGTTGATACTTTCATGCAAGGAGGATCTTGCTAGAGAGTTTGAGATGAAGGACTTGGGCCTCCTTCATTATTTCCTGGGATTGGAGATATGGCAGCGCAGTGGTGGACTGTTTGTTTCTCAGGGTAAGTATGCCCGAGAGATACTGGAGAGGTTCAACATGCATGGCTGCAAGCCTGTTGACACTCCTCTTCCTGGTGGTTGGAGGAAGGAGGATGCTACTTTAGCAGAGGTAGTGGATGCAACTGTCTATCGACAGTTGGTGGGGTCGCTTATGTATCTGGTCAATACATGACCCGATATATGCTATGCTATTAACTAGCTTTTGCAAGCTATGGTTAAGCCTACCAAGCTCTTCTAGAAGGCAGGTAAGCATGTATTGTGTTATCTTAGTGGCACATCGAGATATGGTCTATGGTACAGACAAGAGGATGGAGCGAAGCTTTCTGGCTTCACTAATGCAGATTCGGTAGGGAGCCCAACGTATCATAAGAGCACATCTGGAGGTATTTTTAGCATCGGGTCGACAGCAGTTTCCTGGTACAACAGGAAGCAGAGATCCGTGGCACTCCGGGCCGACAGAGGCCGGAAGCATGGCGCGACCTGGCTGAGCAAGAAGGCCGGATGAGTGGTGGATCCCGTTGATCGTTCGGCTGTGACTTGAGCCCATCAGATTGATGTGATAACCAGAGTTGCATTAAACTCTTGGCTAATCCAGCATTTCATGATAGATCCAAACACATCGACATCAGGTACCATCATATCAGAGATTGTGTTCAGCGGAGAATCATGATGCTTTCATATGTTCCCACGGAGGATCAGGATGCCGACATCCTGACGAAGGCGCTCACCAGAAGCAAGTTCGAATTCCACAGAGGCAGGATAGGGGTTGCAGATAATCCATATCTTGCTGAGAGGGAGTGTTGAAAATTCAGCAAGATGATGGAGCTTAGTGAAATGAAGTCGCCTTCACTAAGTGGGCCCGCAGGCTATTTTTGGCGCAAAATCTATTTTTAGACTATGTCTATTTTTAGACATATGGAGCATGGTCTAGGAGTTGCAGTATGCTATTCTTGGATGATTGGTTGAGTTGGTAAAAATAGATGGACCTCTATTTTTAGACATACAAGTCGAAGTCTATTTTTAGACTGCCTGTCTAAAAATAGGTCAGTCAAATATTATTAGCCCTTAATAATATTTGGACTCTAAACTTCAGTTTATTCTCTTACAGCACTTCAGTTGGAGCTACGGATGTGGCCCATGCAGCTGACAGAAGGAATTACGCTATTCCTTGGGGTTTGGTGAGCTCATGCATGATTGACTTCAGTTAGGACTTCAGTGGCAGAAGTTTGGTGGAGTTGTGTTCGGTTTAACTTAGTTGAACTAGTTGAGATTAGTTTAAATAGCTAATCAACTAGAAATGAGTGGAGTGAATTAAATATTATTTAATTCACTAATTATTAACTCATTATTCAACTCAAGAACACATCAGTTCACTACAGTGCATGGACAGTTCAATGGAGACTAGTGGAAGAGGTAGATGAAAGGGTGAGTTTGCTATTAGTTGCGACAGCAGTTGTGCATGAGATTTGCACAAGCATTGGAGGAGATTGCCCATGAGGATTGCGCAGTTGGAGCCAGTGAGATTCGAACTTGGATCTCTCATTAGACCAGCCTTGATTGCGCAATAGAGGCAGGCAATTAGTGGATGAGTTTTGAACCTGTGACTTGTTCAAAACCGAGCTAGTTTGTGTGTAACTTTTGGAGACAGTACTGAGTACTTGTGAGGAGTATTGTACTGAGATTGTTACATGTTCTCTTCTATTATAATATACAAATAGCTGGGGGTTTTCAGCTATAAGATTTCCCCATTACATATTGTGTTTATGTGCGCATGTGACTGTTTCTATTTCCGCAAATTGATGATTGATTGTAGAAGAGATTATGTGTTGCATATGAATTCGAATTAGTATGTGATCAGGATAATATCGGTGGATAAATATTCATTATTCAGCAAATTTCTACATAGAATTATCCTCAACCACACATATACACTGACAATTTTTGAACACAATGCATTTCCATTCATTCAATGGTTATGCATACATACTTAGAAATTTCGTTCAGAACACAGAGATCAATCTATTATTGTAATCTTTATAAAAGGATTTCGTATGCTTATTCTAATAAGGAATCTTCTCCTAATCCTACATGGTTAGTTTACTCATAAGAGACTTCCTCGAATTCTTTGACTTGAATTCATTCCACTCTACTTATACAAATATTTCTCATATTTGTCCTGCAAAACAAATACACACGCACCAAATTTTTTCCTCTCACTTAATTTCAGATTATACAAAGATGTTGGAATTCTTCATTCATTCATACACATAGGGACATTTACAAATTGGCATGAAACTATGTTTCATTAATAAAATCGTGTACATGCAATTACAAAAACATTTGTTCCCCTCTATGGCCTGATCTCACACTCATTTGACTATTAGCCTTGCCCATAGGCTTACAATGATTAAATATTGAGTTATAAGCAAAGTATATTTTTCTACATTTATAAATTACTCCTTGATTTATTCCCTAATACTATCATGTTTTTCAAGGTAAATTAGCTTTTTCCTTATGCACAAAATCTTGCTTATCCATAAATTTTCAAAACCAATGACTCATACTTCCTATAATAACAAAAGAAACTAAAATTATTTACAAATAAGGAATTAAAATTCCTTTTCAATGTTGAAGCCCCTTTTTGAGCCTTTCTTTAAAAACCTCCTTGGCCCTATGAAGCTTTAATGCTCCTGCATCATTTCCATTTACAAAACAAAGGAGAAATTATATTTTTGAATGTTTACCAAGTTGACTTAAAGTGCACAAGTCAGCCCCACATGATGAATAGGTTTGACCCTAACGTAAAACCCTCCTCCTAAGTCACACATAAATAAGAGTTCGTTGACCCTCATTTAGTATCATTACAACACACATGATTCGATTTGAATCACAAGAAGAAGTCCACTCGTGAAAAGGAGAAAGAGGAGAGTTCAATTGTGTGTTGACCAACCTTCTATTATTTTGTTTGACCAGCATTTACTTGAGAATAATTTATTTTGTTTGACCATGACATTGACTGTTTGAGCGGGTTGAAATATTCTGAGGTTTGTTGTCTCTTGTTTGATTGAAGTTCGGTTCTCTTTCGAGGTCGTTGATTGTAGGTCAACTCTGTGATTTAATCAAGATATTGACTAGGGTCATTAATTGAGGTTTTGACCGAATTTAGGCCCTCCTGTTTAGGGCTACCTCGGGCTGAAATTCAAACATTCTATTGCAAACTTGAATTTGACCAACATTGACTTTTTATATCTCTTTTAACTAGTTGACTTGGCATTTGTTTGGGTCAGGAAAATTGGAATCCTATTGGAATATTTTGATGTATAACTTTATGAACTTAATTCTTTATTATAAGGAAATATTGTTGGGTTTTTCCCTTGTGGGTTTTACCTGGTTGCTAGCCTAGATATTGGTGTCTCTTATCTCTTGTTTTATTGTTTACTATGATCTCTATTGCTCTATTGAAGAAACTGAATGGTTGAAATTTTTCATGTATAAGTGCTTAATGATTGGAATGCTATAAGAATACTAATTGTATCATCTGAAGTAGTTATCAATTTGAAAATTTGTACTAGTTTTTATTGCACTAGAAAATCAACATGGTATCAGAGCTTTATTAAAGGGAAAGATCATTGAGATCACATTGAAAAGCATTGTGAATTACCTTGAAGAGTTTTGGGATTCTATGTTCTATTTTCTATTTTGATTGGATATCTTCATCATGAATTCCTTCATGAAGACTGAGAACAAGCTTGAAGGAGCTACAAATTACAAGGTGTGGAAGGCTAGAGTTGACCTAGTGCTTGCAAGGCATAAGGCCTCGGGGATTGTATTGGGAAAAGTCACTGAACCAGCTGAAGAAGTAGGAAAAGACAAGTTTCAATAAGATGATATCTTGGTTAGAAGCATGATTGTGGAATATACTAGGGATCATCTAATTCCCTACACTGTTGATCACAAAAATACCAAGGAGATGTATGATGCCCTCATATAATTGTATGCTCTCAACAACATCAATCAATCTATAAGTCTAAGGGATAAAATTCATGAGATAAAGATGATAAAGAATGATATTGTGGCATCATACTTTATAATTATCTCTCAAATAAAAGATCAACTCAAAGCTATTGATGCAGACGTATCTGACAAAGAATTTGTAGTTGTGGCAATGGGTGGTCTGCTTGAATCTTGGGATCCTTTTGCATAAAGTATTGATGGTAGAGAAAATGCACCTATTTTTCACAAGCTATGGGCCGCTTGCACTCAAGGAGAATCAAGGTTCCTATCCAGAGGCAAGATTTCAAATCCAGGTGAAGACTCTCAAGCTTTTGAAGCGCACTCAAAGAGTAATGAAAGAAGGCCTACTTTTGGAAGATTTCAAAGAAGTTTAGAAAGAAGAATTAATTATAGACCTATATTAAGACCTACTCCAAGAAGGGGGCCTACTATATAAACAATAGCTCCTCCTCCTTCACAAGATAGAAGAGGCATGGCAAATTTTCAATGCTATCATTGTCAATCATATGGTCAATATCAAAATAATTGTCCTCAAATAAATGAGCCACAAATGGATGATGATCGATAAAGGAAAGGGATACATCATGCTTATGTTGTTGATCTTGATGAGTCCTCACGTAAGAGAAGGATTAAAAAGAAATATTATAATGATGAATATTCATTCTATTATGCTTTTACAAGTTCTATTATAGGTCATGATGAAATGTGGGTTGTGGACAGTGATGCCTATAGAGACATGACTGGAAATCATGAGAACCTCTCTGAATTGGTTGAAAATAAGATAGCTCAAAGAGTTGAACTTAGCGATAATGGAAAACACAAATTCAAAGGCATTGGATCATCGCCCTTCCAAGTGGAATCAAGAGGTAATGCATTTATTAATAATATTTTATATGTTCCTGGTTTGAAGAAGAACTTGTTGTCTATTTCATCTCTTGAAGACAAAGGATATAGATTTGCTTTCATTGATGGACAAGTTATAGTATGGAAGAAGAACTCCTCTTTTGAATATACCAAAGTCATCAATGTATGAACATCACCATAAAAAGTCACACAACACAATATGATGGAGTTCACCCCGCCTGGGCTACGTCTCCTTGGTCCAACTTCCAATGGCTTAGACATCTTCTATTATGCTCAAAAGTGTGATTACATGTGTTTACAATGCTCTAACAGCTCTGAAATCTGTTCCATCATCTCTAAAATACCCAAAAATTCCTATGTAGCGTCTTTCTGCATCAAATTTGGCAAAACACTGGAGAAGTTATGACTTCCCCTAGTTGCTCCACTATTCATTCCACATTTTCCCCAAAATATGGCACCGAACCCTTAATTTTGCCCCAAAAAGAACTATCAGAGTGCTAATTTTACCAAAAAAGGGTGAAATTGTCGGGCCATTAATTTTCCCTCTAACGCCTAAAAATTGGATTTTTAACCATATACCATATGGTCAAATAAATATTTTTTTATATAGGAGCTGACAATTAGGGCTAACCATTGGACTTGACATCGTTGTGGGCACATGTGGTGGTGTCATCATGGTTAGTGCAAGTAGTTAGGGCTTCACAGTTCCGGATCCATGGTGGTCACACTGCAAACCACTAGGTTAATTTTTATGGCTACGGTGAAGAGTGGGGGCACGGGGCTAGCCTCCCACCTCCGGCAGTGACCAAGGATGGGAGTAGACCTCGACCCCCTCCCCCCAATGCGCCATGAACATTATAATAAACCATATTTTATTCCATATATATTACGTCTCATGTGTGTGGCGCAATAGTGGCTCTTGGTGTTTGTTGCTCAGTGGTTGCAGGTTCGACCCCCGCGTGCTCCATTCAGAATTGACCCAAAAATTTGTGGCCTCCCGTACTGCTATTAGCCACCTATAATATTTGATTATAGCAAAGGTGGCTAAGAATTTTTGAGCCTTCAAGGAACAAATTTCATTGCTAAAATTGTTGGCTCTTAAAGACTCTTGAAGTCCTCATGCCTCTGTCCAAAATCTTCATTGTTGTTCCCATTTTATACTCAGAAATTCTGCTATTTCCATGAGTGAAAGACTGCTCAAAAACCATCATTTTCCCCCTCCCCCTCTTCCAAAATTAACCTTCATTTTCTCCCCTTTTCTCCATAAAATTCCTCTATTTTTCATGATTTCCCTTCTTCCATTCATGAAAATCATCTTTACAAGGTTAAAAACTCACTTTTTAACCTTACTGAAACCATCAAATTCCATTGAAAACTTTGGAAATTTCATAAAAAAACTCAGTTTTATTACTATGGACTTAAGCCCCTTGGGCTAAGTCCTAACCACTTCCCCACCACACGTTTTGAGGCCAGAACCACGTGTTAACCCATATTGGCACTTATCGCATCGCAAATGTTCAAAGTGCGCAAGTCTTTTCCATGTTTGAAAAGTTCCGATGTGATTAACCCGTCGTTATAAAGCTCGATCGCGCAATCGCATTGGAGAAATACAAATGGGTTGATCGATAAGACCACATCAAAAGTTTCGATGCGATTAGCCTTTGTGTTGTAAAGACCCTCGATTATATTATTTTTCGTATAAACCATAAATCCCACCTCGGCGCTTAAAACCTTGTAAAATTTCATGCCCGATCCATTTTTTCCTTTGTAAAATACAAAAACCCACTTTTCCAAAGTTTAAACTAAAAAACCAAAATCACGTATTGAATATTTAAATGGGTTTATTAGGCCTTATACATATAAACTCCCCCCCCCCCCCCAAACCCCCCCGGGTCGTTTTATCTCATATGACTCTCCCCCGGGACCAAGTGTCGAAGTCCCGAGGCGCTCAATCGCATCACAATATTTCAAATGGGTTGATTGAAAGACCAGCCCAAGGCTTCGATTGCGATTGGCTCCTTTGAATATATAAAGCCCCGGACCCATTGTATTTCATATATCCAACGGCCCCGCAGTCGGGCGCCTATCCACCTTATATAAATATTCCGCCCCGATCCATAAAAACCTTTGTTTTATTTAAAACTTTGGGTTTATTACATTATATAAGGGTTTTCCGCCGGTTGTTTCAAAACTAATCCACGCCGTTTATTTAAAAACGATCAAGCGGCCAGCACTCCATCGCATCGGAGCTTTCAATCACATCGCAACTTTTACATCACGTCCATTTGTTTGTTCCGCCGATTGGCCATACCCCAATTCATTCTCCGTCGTTGATCTAACCTTTAGATCGACGGCTTGCGCTTCGTCGCATCGCATGTTTCAATCGCTCCATTCGCTCGCCACACCCGATTGCGATTCTCCGATTGAATCCGAACCGTCCACGTGTCCAGATCGGACGGTCCAAAATCACTCCGCTTTATTCATGTCCCCCTCTTCTTTTTGCCTATTCTTCGCAGATCTCCACAGTTGGATGCTTTCATCCAATGGCTACGCTCCTCCCCGAAGCCTCCAAAGTAGTTAAAACCTAATTACGCAGGATTTCATAATATTTTGTTTGTTTTACAGGTTCCGAAGGTTTTTTCCCATACTACGAAGGAAAAGAAAGTCAAAGGGTCACGATCTTCTGGACTTTGGTTATCAAAGGGAAAGAGATTAAAAGGGCTCCACTCCACGTTTTATCAAATGCTCCATGGGCGCCGATACCATAAAGAGCCCTGCGCGGCCCTGCACATCGACAAGACAGTGTTTTATTCAAAGCACAGTTAAAGAGTATAAGTATTGAAGAATAGAACGCAACAGAGATGAAGATTGAAGACAGATTTGGGGAATTACGGCTAAGAATGATTATCAAAAGCCTAATTCCCTGGATTAAAACACAGTCAACAGAAAATTATAAGTGTTTAGCAGACAAAAAGGCCTCCACCGCCACATTTGAGGTGAATTAATTCCTCAGCTACCATAAAAGCCACCTATTGCCTCAAACCATTCAAACAGAGGACGAAGTTATTGATTAAGAAAATATCTGCCTCACAGCTTAGCCATGCAATTACTTCTACAAGGGAATAAATGCAAAAATATCTGCAGAGTTACTCCAACATAATGCAGAGCCTCAAAGTCAACATAAAGCTCCCACCGAGCTTAAATCTTGATTGTAAAACAGTTAATACAGTGAAACACCTATAAACTTCTTCATCAAGCCCCTCAAAAGGCCAAGAAGTCTCGAATATGTATTAATTGTCTTGGGAGATCTTTTATCAGATCTCACCTCCTCATTCTTCTATAAATACTTCTGTAGGAGATGAGAAACTGTTGGTTGCAGAACTTTGAAATACATTTGAGCTTAAACTTCTGATTGTACATAGTGTTCACTGGCCCTTGGAGCTCTGCTTGTAATAGATTAGTTAGGCTAAGATGAGTAGATGACTGCTGAACTAAAGCATTGGACTTAAAGCTGTAACTGGTTTGGAGAATCAATACAAGCCAATTTATGGGATCCCAGTCTATGTTGACGGTGATGTTTCTCTAATTGTAACTTTTTATTTTGTTTATGTTTTCATTGTGTTTCATATTCTCTTATAAATAACAGCATGCATAGAGTTAGGACCTATTGTATATCAGTAACCTTCTCTGACTGAAAATCTTTATTTATATGTTTTCTTCTAAACTATGTTATTTAGGAATGATTTAATTCAGTTTAAGCATAAGAATGCTGACATTCCCTCGTCTTATTGCCTTAGCTAAATATTATTCTTGAATGTTATGTTCAGTATTAGTTAAGTAGAGATGAACTATGGAAGATATGGTGTGCCCTGGTCCTAGTTTTGTCCCCAAAGACTGTCTGAATGTTTCTCTTGGAATGTGTTAAAAGCTGGCTAGTTTCAAAGTACTTACCAGATCTTAGGCCATTCTGTGTTACCTTTGTGTTGGTCTTGAAAGTAACCAAGTAAAGCAAAGCTAGGAGAGGATTTGTGGTGAGCCCGACCCGCTAGTTTCTACTTCAACAGTTGCCTTCAAGTTTCCCTTTGTTTTAAAATGTTTTCTGTTGAAAGTGTATCAAAGGCTAGCTAGTTTAAAAGTACTTACCAAATCCTAGTTTGCTTTTATGTTCTTCTTAAGTGTTTGTCAAAGGCTGGCCAGTTTAAAAGTACTTACTAGATCCTGGGCTACTCTTTGTTCTGCGTCTATTTAATTTTTCTTCTTGTTGTATCATTTCATTCCATAAATAAATCTTCAAAGAGATCCTTAGACATAGATGACTTGCCCCATGGACCACTCTTTCCTCTTGCTATTCCAATTAAACCCTATTATGACTCCATAGCCCAATGGACTAAAACCTGCAATTATCTATCTTCCTCACCAAATCTTGTTCTATCTGCTTGTAACTTCTCACCTTTGAAACTCTTTACATTTAGAACTTTCCACCTCAAACGGTAATCATGCTCAACCATCCAAAAACAAGACAAACCCTAGGCCTTCATAACTAGCCTAATATCATTACCCCAAACTTCAAAGACAAATCCATCTTTGCACTTATTGGAGAGATCCCTCTCTGGATTCAGGAGGGCTAGATCCTAGAATCCCAAAGTGGTTGGAAACGATGTTGTTTCTCTGAGTTTAGTCTCTGATCTGCTAAAAATTGCATATTCCTAACATTTCTAGCGACTCCAGCTATAGGGAATTAAGTGCATTTATCTTACACACCCATAGGCACTCAAAAACCCAAAGATCTACGGTTAGATTGGTATCCAATAAACATGGTGGTGGACCATAAAGCCCTTTACCTACGAAAAGAGCTAAAAATTTCCACTTGGCGACTCCACAATCCTCAACAGACCTTAAGACTCCACTGGGAAGAACCCTTATCATTGTAATATCATTCAAACTCAGTTAGATGACTGTAGGATTAAAATTTCTGTAAAAAGACTAGTTAACCTCTTAAATATTGTCATACCTAGTTGAACTTGTCTTGTTTATTTAGGTCTAAAAACGCAGCATAGCGGCTCCTAGAAAGATTCACACTAGAGCCCATCTTGATCCTGATCCACCTGAAGTAGTTGATAACCCAGAAGGTATCCTTAGGAAGTCTCCTAAGATAAAATTATCAACTATTTTCAGATCACCCTTGAGAGCTAATTCAATTCCTGAAAACTGTGTAGCTCTACAAGAGACACATGGTGGTGGAACCATTAAAACATTTTACCTCCTTAGGAGCTAAAAATCTTCCACCTAGTGACTCCACACTCCATAACTCTTAAAGACTCCACTGGAGGAAGAACCTAAAAGATGGCCAGACCTAATAGAAGGGTAGAACATACGGGTTGGATTTGGTTTAAAGAATTCATTGTTTTTGTCTATCACTATGTTCTATCCTACTTCAAGCCTGATGAAGTGCACCAAGATGAGACCCACATTGAGTATGGGAAGGAACTCAGACCTTAGTCTTCAGACCGTGAGCAGTCCTGTACTCCTGTGAAAAATCTGGTGGGACAAGAGCCTCATGTTATATCTCCCACGTCTAAAGAAGTTTCAAATAGCCATGAGCCTCCTGTCACTCTACCCACACCCACAAAGGTCATAGAAAGATATAAGCCTCTGGTTTTACCTCTTATCTTCCAGCCCCTTCCTGCGGAACTTATAGATAAGCTGCCCTCTTTTAATGAAGAAAATTCAAAAATCACTGCTGGCCAGCATGTACAAAAGCTCGAGGATGTACTTGACTTATATGAAATAGAAGAAGATGATGTGCGTATTAGAATGTTCACCTTGTCATTACAAGGAAATGAAAAGAGTTGGTTTAAAAACCTTCCAGCTGCAAGCAACTTCAGCTTTCATCAATTTTCTCGAGTTTTCCTTGATAGATGGGCAGTCCCGGTAAATTTCTTCCTCATCCTAGAAGAATATCAGAATTTGAGAAGACAGGTTGGTGGAGACGATCTGAGAGTTTTGACTGTTAGTCTCCTATACCAATAGGTTTCATTTTTCACGATTGTCTTGATTGAACTATGGAATATGTTCAAACCTTCTTTCTTGAGCAAAGGTGTTCCATATTCTTGAAAACCAAAAAATAAAAAAAAATTTAAAAAATGTAAAGAGGGTATACCCTAAAAGAAAAATCAAAGGGTAAGAAAAATAAAATGGTCAAAAAAGTGAAAGAAATGAACCCCAAACAAAAAATAGACCAAGGAAAGTGTGCAAATCCAAATGCCACTACTATTTCATTTTGTAATAAAGCAATTGTGTGCAGCTTGTCAAACTTTTGCCACAATTTATGAAGAGTCAAACCGTTTAAACTTGAATCATTCATGTTTCAATTTCATGTTGTAGAATAGAGAATAAATATCTGACCAAACAGTTTAATCTTGGCAGATAAGTAGATAGGTAGAGTTAATAAAAGGTGCTCAACAGTTTAATCTGAGCCCTTGGATGTAATAAGAGTAGAATTAGATAGATTTGCCTTGTAAAAGAAAAGAAGATTGATAAGGGTTTGCCAGTCTAAGTGCACCCTAATAAAGAAGAGAAAATGGTAGTGTAAAGTAGATAGGGTAGGTAGATGGTGTTGCAAAGTTTTATATGATGAATAATGGTGTTAAATGTGTTTGATCTTTAACTTTTATCACAAGTACTGAAGAAGAATATACATTGGAAAATTTACAGAAAGCAAAGTCAAAATCATTAACTTCCCACATCACTTTCTCCCTAAGAGTTTTACTAATTTCCCCAAAGTGCTAAGGTATTTGAAGATTAAAGGGGCTCAAGGCATTTCCTTGAATTTTGGAGGGACCGGACCCTCGGCCTGATGATCAAAAAGACCTAAGTATTTGAAGTTATTTATTATTATAAACATTCCCTTTTAATCTTTTCCTAAGTAAAATTTTATTTTACTTAGGAAAATCATGCAAATTTCCATAATAATCCCTCAAAATTACTTACTATTCTATGTTTAAGTGTTGAAATTGAAATGATACAATTTACTTTAGAAATCTCCACTTTCCTAGTTGTGTAAAGTATTTTAAGTTTCCCTTGTCCCATTGTCATATTAACATTTAACTTTAAATATTAAATCCTTATATAACTTACCTTTTCCTATATGTATAACTCCTTCTACATAAATATCCCAAAAGCCCATCTTATTATAAAATTTCAACCAAAGTATTTATTTTCCAATTATTCATAAAAGATCCACATTATGTGCCCTTTGGTTATAAATATATCTTTATAATCTATCCCCGCCCCTATGGATAATAAATTACATTGATTTATTACCATATAATAACAATATTGAAAAGGTTTTAAACATATGTTTTATGTTTTAAACGGAAAAAACAAATAAAACCAAAGCCCCACCGCAACCCCAACTCTCATTAAACCACGGGATTAATTAATCACCCGGATTAATTAATAACCAATCCCTCAGTCAATAAGACGTCGCCTGGAACAGTTAAATTAACATTAATTACTTTGGGCCCGCGTGTTAAATCCCCTACCTTCTTCACGTCACATCACCCGTCCGATCGCCCATTCCCGGATCGACGGCGCGCTGTAATTCTGCCAGCCATCCATCGTCTGATCGTTAACGCGCGGGATCACGGTGGTTTCGAAACAGTGCACCCACCACGTGCTAATCTCCGAATGGAATCGCTGCCTCCCCGCAAAAAACCGCCTGCTCCCGAAAGCGGTGCGGAATTTACCGCTTACCGCCCGACCCCGGTGATGCATCCATCGTACATCAGTGACGTCATCCCATAAAAATAATAAAAATTCCCCCCCGTTTGACTTTGCCGATAAAACAAAACATTCACGTATTTTTCATCATTTTGTATGCCAGTGAAAGAAAACGCCTTCCACGCAGAAAAATTCAAAATTCGAATTTGTGAAGTCCACTTACCTTATCCTTTCGAAAAAGATTGCAGACAAGCCTCTCAGAAGATTATCTACCTTAGCCGGCACCTATCCAAACGTTGTTTTCTCCAAAAACAGGTATTTACCCTAAATTCAAACTGAACTCTGTTGAAATCTCGGCTTTCCTTTTTTCCTTCACTGAAACAGAGTTAGAATTAATTACTAGTTCATTCCGTGACCTCGAAAACTGTAATTGAATTATTAAATCTGCAAATGGACCTGTTTTTCCCGTGAATTTACTCAATTCCTTACTATTAGCCAAATTTCCGTTTTTCCACAAGAACCAAAATGGGAGTTCCTGTAGCCTTGAATGATGCTCCATTTTGAACCTGGTCAAAACCTCACTCCCTTGTCCATTGGGGAATTGCTTGAAAAATCTACTCGGTTGTCCCCTGAAGAGGTAATCAGAAGATCACATCCTTGGATAAACAGTCTTAATACTAGTCATAAGATTTGTTTACTCCAATATTGTTATCAAATCTATTCAAACAAAGGTTAGAAAACATAACAGCTAAAGAGTATCAGTGGTTAAAGTGTATCAGGTAAAAGTCAGTGAAAGTTAAAATGAAGTTACAGAGCAGTCAAAGGTAAACAGTAAAAGTAAATACAGAAGGCAGTAAAATGGTAAAAAGATATGAGAATAATTTCACCAATAGTGAGGTTTGTCTAAAGTGAAAGTAAAACAGTCAAAAGAGCAAGAAAGTAAAAAGATGAAAAAACATAACAAGAAGGAACATTTTTGCAGAAATTGCATATTTTAGTCATAGTTTTACAGAAACTATTGTGATCAATCCAAGATGAATTTTACAAAACTGAAGGAGGTTTATGTTCTTAAGAGGGCCATCTACAGAAACCTCTCTCACTTTTCTAACAGCCATTATGGTTTTGAAAATATTAAACAATGTTGGAAAGCACTTTTTGCAGAAAATTCCTGTTAAGTCATCATTTAGCAGAGAATATTGTGGCCAATCAGAAATACATCTTACAAAACTAAAGAATTTTTTTGTTCCTAAGAGACCCATCTACAAAAACCTATCTCATTTTTTGGACATTGATTTCAGACTGAGAGATACATGCACATTTTTAGAGGCTATTTTTCAGACTCTGTAAAACTCTGTTTTACACATCTTTTATGAGTCATTATGTTTGGAGAGGAATTTTAGGAAAGTGAAAGAGGTTTATCTCAAAAACATATTTATATACAATAACCTCTTTCACTTGTTACATATCTATTACGGATTGAGAAATAAAAAGATATCATTGGACCCCAAGTTTGTTAATTGTCAGATACAATTGCATAAACAGTTGGAAGCAAAGGAGGACTCAGAGGTTTCATCAACTAAGAGTTGGATCAAATTCGAATTCTCCTCTTTGTCATCACTTATCCATACAAAATAGTGCCAAATAGATACCCATTTGAGGTCTTACTTTTCTTGTTCATTACAGAAATAGTTGGAGAGATTTGTGAAACTAACTTTGAGATAGTTTTCAGATATTTGTGTTTAGAATTTGTATGGGCCTCCACTAATCATTTTGGGGATTATACACTTACAGTTGTGATATTTTGATTTTTTTGGAATAAAAGTAATGAAACTGTGGCTTGCCGGATGACTATTTGAAGCTAATCAGACTTTTTTGCAGATGGGAAAGTACGAATCAGCTCACAGTCTACTTATCCTATGTCTTAAGTTTTATATATGTTTATAATATCATTGTGTCAATTTCTGAATAATTGACATAAAAGAATAACTCAGAATTTACTTAATTGTACTCTGAGTTCAGTTGTGATTATTCTAAAATGTTTTCTTCTAAATTGGTTATAAGCAATGAATTCTTAAATGCTCTTGCTTCGCTAATCTAAACATTTTGATTATTATAGTAAAGAATTCTTCACTTCTCTTTATTTGTAATCATTCTATTTCTTTCTTTTGAACATGTTGAAAGATTCTTGAGTGCCTTTCATCCCTTCAAAACCCATTCCATCCACTTTAAATTCTAAAAATTGTTCTCTGTTTGGTTATCTTGCCCTGCAAAGCCATCTTGTGTGTAGAATAGAAATCCAGTAAAGCCATCCTTTGACTCCATAGCCCAATGGCCTGAAAATATTCAACCTTGCCCTTAGTTGGCGAATTCCACCATTTTCAAACAAACTCTTGGATTTATAACTAGCCTAAAATTTTCTAAGAACAAAGATAAATTATAAAGAGAGAGCCCTCTCTGGATGCAGATTGGCTAGATTCTGCATCTGAAGGTTGGTTTGTGGTTACCTCGGGTATACTTTCCTTTTCCACAACTTCAAGGAAAACCTGAATGATAACATAGTGGCGACCATACTGGGGATCCTGAATCATTTTTTTTTAATATTGTTCACTTATAAGCTACAGACAGAGTCTGAAGATCAGCCAGGTAGCCTTTGAAATGCGTTTGCCCTGCAACTGCATAGTAAATAAATGCTGCTTCAGTCTATCTCTGATTTAGCTTATACTTTGAACCTTAATTTCAAATGTTTAATCAGTTCTCTAGTTTAATAAATCTTTAAGAAAGTTTAAATCTCATATCTAAAGCCTCTTAAAGAAATCATAGAAGTTGTTGTTGGAAAACGATAAAAAAACTCAACAACTAAAATATTCAAAATTTTAGTTTACAAGAAACTAACTGCTTTTCCTTAATTGTTTTACAGTTAATTCGAATTAAAGATAGATAAAGACTGGCAGAATAAATAATAAAAACGCATTCACCAAGTACCAAATCAATTTAACCTAAGACTCCAACTGAGAATGAACCTCTAAAGGAAAATACAGAAAAGATTAGAAATTTTCCACCTGACCAATCCAAGACATTATGTTCTTTCTCATTAAGAAATTTTTTCAATGTATATTGTATTTTATATAAAATCTTAGATTAGTTTTTAGTTATTTTCCTTTGAAGTTTGTAAGTAATAATTCTCCTAATCTCTTTGAGCAGCTTTCTTATGAATCTAATGATTATCATTTTCCAATTAAGAAGCCTCAAATAATCAAGACTGATCTTGCAATCCCTGTACATATCCATGTGCCATATAAAGTTCCAGATAGATATAAGCCCCTTATTTTACCTCCTATACTCCATGATTTTCCTAAAAAATACTACAAGTATCTTCCTAGATTTGATGGAGAGAATGGTATCACTGCCCAAAAACATATTCAAGGTTTTGAGAATTATTTGGATTTATTTGAGATTGATGAAGATAATGTTAAAATCAAACTTTTTGCTCTTTCTTTGCAAAATAGAATAAAAAGTTGGTTCAAAAATCTGCCTAATGCTAGCATCTCAAATTTCCAACAGTTTATCAAACTTTTCCTTGATAGATGGATAATAAAAGTTAATCATTTTGTGATCATGGAGGAATATAATCAATTAAAAAGACATTCAAATGAAACGATACAACAATTTTCTGACAGATTTAATCAAGTTTATTATTCAATGCCAGAAAATTTTAGACCTCCTCATGATTCAGCTCTCTTGCATTATCCAAGTGCCTTTGATTCAGAAATAGAATTTCGGTTAAGAGAAAGAGATCCAAAAACACTTGTACAGATGCAGAATATTGCAGTTGATGTGGAAGTTAATCTCCAAATCAAACAGAAAATGTTGAAAGCAGAAGAAGAGGAAAAGAAAAACATTGCAGAAGTAAAACTCAACCTTTTGGTAAGAAAACTAGATGAAATAACACAAGAGATCACTATGAAAGAAGAATTTTTTATTCAAAATCACCATGAAGAAATAGAAGAGGTTGATAGCCATGAACAAATTCCTCTTAATTCAAATTATCATAAATCAGAAAATGAATTTACAAATCAATATGAGGAAGATGAATCTATTGTTCTAATGTGTATGTTTGATGACATCCTTATTTTGATGATTTGCCTAAGTATGATCATTATGATGATAGTTATGTTCTCCAAAGTCAAGCTAACTTTACAGAGATATCAGAAGCTAGTTTGGAGGATGAAGAAATGCAGTTTCAGGAGATTGAAGACAGTGATCAGCCAGTACAGATCAGCCATGAGAATGAGGAAGAAAAAGCAGAAAATGTGGAAATAATTGAAGATTCTTTACCTCTTTGTTTTGCTTCATTTCAGTTCATTAGAGACAACTTTCATACCATCAATAATCAACAATATTTAGGAATTTTGATTGACAACAAAGAAGATAATGAAACTATTGATCAAGATTTTTCAGTTTCACAATTTCAGTTACATGTTCCCATTGAAATAAATGATCAAATGACACAAGAAAGTTCCATACCACTATTTTTTCAGCTTTTAAAGGAAATGTGGTATAACATATTTAAAGAAAAGAATGGGAAACTTGTTGAAGTTTATGAAGTCCCATGGAATTTTATATGTCATAGGTTCCAGCAATTTTCCCAAGATTTTCAGGATCCAATAGTAGATATGTTGAATATTGAAGGCATTCAAAGCATTCCTCTATTAACTAACTATGATTTTCAGAATCAAGATGATAAAGGATTTAACACTCAAACATTACAATCAGTAGGAATATCATCACAAATCTTATCTGAAAGTTTACAGGGAGATAAAGATGAAAATAGCATTTCATATTCATGGTATGGAGGTCATCCAGAACAGATGTACAGTTGTTCAGATCAGTTAAACATCAGTGTATATATTTTGGAAGATCCTTTTGTATAGCTTCTAGAGTCAACAAAGGAAATCAAGTGTTTCCTTATCCTCTCATTTGTTGACAAGTTTCTAATAGGTTGCAGAAGTACAATTTTGATAATCAACAAGAAAATGCAACAAAATCTATCAAAGTACATAATGTTTGAATGGTTGCATTGGCTATTTCATTTTACCTAACTAGCAGTTGAACAGTAGATTGAGTAGGTAGATGAGTGCTAATAAGCTCAGAATTTCGAGCATTTTTTTTAGTTTTTCAATTTTCGGTTAGTTTTTCATTAAGTTGGTTTGAAAATTTTGTGTGTGTTGTTTTAGTTTCAAATCAGATTTCAGGTTGCAGAAAAAGGACTATATTCAATTCAAGATTTTCAACCACAGCAAATACATGTTTGGAATTGGAACAAGGCAGAAAATTCCTAGTTGGGCAACAAAGTTTTAAGTTTTGAGTGGATGGTAAATTCCTAAAGTTGAAGCCCGAAGTGAAGACCCTAAGCTCCAGAAGTTTCATTATCATATATACAATAAAGCTACCAAAAGAAGGAGATTACATGGTTTAGTTTGAAGACATTTTGAGGCAACTGACCTGCTGTTCTTGACTTTTCACAAGGAGAAGCCATCCCCAAGTGGAGCCAGTGTTAGACTCCTATACCAATAGGTGTCATTTTTCATGATTGTCTTGATTGAACTATGGAATATGTTCAAACATTTTTCTTGAGTAAAGGTGTTCCATATTCTTGAAAAACCAAAAAATAAAAAAAATTTAAAAATGAAGAGAGTATACCCAAAAGAAAAATCAAAGGGTAAGAAAAATAAATTGGTCAAGAAAATGAAAGAAATAAACCCCAAGCAAAAAATAGACCAAGGAAAGTGTGCAAATCCAAATACCACTACTATTTCATTTTTGTAATAAAGCAATTGTGTGCAGCTTGTCAAACTTTTGCCACAATTTATGAAGAGTCAAACTGTTTAAACTTGACTCATTCATGTTTCAATTTCATGTTTTAGAATAGAGAATAAATATATGACCAAACAGTTTAATCTTCGCAGATAAGTAGATAGGTAGAGTTAATAAAAGGTGCTCAACAGTTTAATGTGAGCCCTTGGATGTAATAAGGGTAGAATTAGATAGATTTTCCCTATAAAAGAAAAGAAGATTGATAAGGGTTTTCCAGTCTAAGTGCACCCTAATAAAGAAGAGAAAATGGCAGTGTAAAGTAGATAGGGTAGGTAGATGGTGTTGCAAAGTTTCATATGATGAATGATGGTGTTAAATGTGTTTGATCTTTAACTTTCATCACAAGTACTGAAGCAGAATATACATTGGAAAATTTACAGGAAGCAAAGTCAAAATCATTAACTTCCCACATCACTTTCTCCCTAAGAGTTTTACTAATTTCCCCAAAGTGCTAAGGTATTTGAAGATTAAAGGGGCTCAAGGCATTTCCTTGACTTTTGGAGGGACTGGACCCTCGGCCTGATGATCAAAAAGACCTAAGTATTTGAAGTTATTTATTATTATAAACATTCCCTTTTAATCTTTTCCTAAATAAAATTTTATTTTACTTAGGAAAATCATGCAAATTTCCATAATAATCCCTCAAAATTACTTACTATTCTATGTTTAAGTGTTGAAATTGAAATGATACAATTTACTTTAGAAATCTCCACTTTCTTAGTTGTGTAAAGTATTTTGAGTTTCCCTTGTCCCATTGTCATATTAACATTTAACTTTAAATATTAAATCTTTATATAACTTACATTTTCCTATATGTATAACTTCTTCTACATAAATATCCCAAAAGCCCATCTTATTATAAAATTTCAACCAAAGTATTTATTTTCAGATTATTCATAAAAGACCCACATTATGTGCCCTTTGGTTAGAAATATATCTTTATAATCTATCCCCGCCCCTATGGATAATAAATTACATTGATTTATTACCATATAATAACAATATTGAAAAGGTTTTAAACATATGTTTTATGTTTTTAACGGAAAAAACAAATAAAACCAAAGCCCCACAGCAACCCCAACTCTCATTAAACCACGGGATTAATTAATCACCCGGATTAATTAATAACCAATCCCTCAGTCAATAAGACGCCGCCCGGAATAGTTAAATTAACATTAATTACTTTGGGCCCGCGTGTTAAATCCCCTACCTTCTTCACGTCACATCACCCGTCCAATCGCCCATTCCCGGATCGACGGCCCGCTGTAATTCCGCCAGCCATCCATCGTCCGATCGTTAACGCGCGGGATCACAGTGGTTTCGAAACAGTGCACCCACCACGTGTTGATCTCTGTATGGAATCGCTGCCTCCCCGCAGAAAATCGCCTGCTCCCGAAAGCGGTGCGGAATTTACCGCTTACCGCCCGACCCCGGTGACGCATCCATCGTACATCAGTGACGTCATCCCATAAAAATAATAAAAATTCCCCCCCGTTTGACTTTGCCGATAAAACAAAACATTCACGTCTTTTTCATCATTTTGTATGCCAGTGAAAGAAAACGCCTTCCACGCAGAAAAATTCAAAATTCGAATTTGTGAAGTCCACTTACCTTATCCTTTCGAAAAAGATTGCAGACAAGCCTCTCAGAAGATTATCTACCTTAGCCGGCACCTATCCAAACGTTGTTTTCTCCAAACACAGGTATTTACCCTAAATTCAAACTAAACTATGTTGAAATCTCGGCTTTCCTTTTTTCCTTCACTGAAACAGAGTTAGAATTAATTACTAGTTCATTCCGTGACCCCGAAAACTGTAATTGAATTACTAAATCTGCAAATGGACCTGTTTTTCCCGTGAATTTACTCAATTCCTCACCATTAGCCAAATTTCCATTTTTCCACAAGAACCAAAATGAGAGTTCCTGTAGCCTTGAATGATGCTCCATTTTGAACCTGGTCAAAACCTCACTCCCTTGTCCATTGGGGAATTGCTTGAAAAATCTACTCGGTTGTCCCCTGAAGAGGTAATCAGAAGATCACATCCTTGGATAAACAATCTTAATACTAGTCATAAGATTTGTTTACTCTAATGTCGTTATCAAATCTATTCAAACAGAGGTTAGAAAGCATAACAACTAAAGAGTATCAATGGTTAAAGTGTATCAGGTAAAAGTCAGTGACAGTTAAAATGAAGTTACAGAGCAGTCAAAGGTAAACAGTAAAAGTAAATACAGAAGGAAGTAAAATGGTAAAAAGAGATGAGAATACTTTCACCAATAGTGAGGTTTGTCTAAAGTGAAATTAAAACAGTCAAAAGAGCAAGAAAGTAAAAAGATGAAAAAACATAACAAGAAGGAACATTTTTGTAGAAATTGCATATTTTAGTCATAGTTTTGCAGAAACTATTGTGATCAATCCAAGATGAATTTTACAAAACTGAAGGAGGTTTATGTTCTTAAGAGGGCCTTCTACAAAAACCTCTCTCAATTTTCTAACAGAGATTATGGTTTTAGAAATATTAAGCAATGTTGGAAAGCACTTTTTGCAGAAAATTCTTGTTAAGTCATCATTTTGTAGAGAATATTGTGGCCAATAAGAAATACATCTTACAAAACTGAAGGAGGTTGTTGTTCCTAAGAGACCCATCGACAAAAACCTATCTCATTTTGTAGACATTGATTTCATACTGAGAGATACATTCACATCTTTAGAGGCTATGTTTCAGACTCTGTAAAACTCTGTTTTACACATCTTTTTACAGAGCCTATTGTGCACATTTGGAGAGGATTGTTAGGAAAGTGAAAGAGGTTTATCTCACCAACATATTTATATACAATAACCTCTTTCATTTTTTACATATATATTACGGATTGAGAAATATAAAGGTATCATTGGACCCCAAATTTGCAGAATTGTTGGAGCAGAATTGCACAAAGAAAGGAAGCAGTTAGTGACTTGGATGCCTCATCATCAACTAAGAGTTGGATCAAATTCGAATTATCCTCTTTGTCATCACCTATCCATAAAAAATAGTGCCAAATAGATGAATTAGTTTGAGTGTCATTTACTTAAGTTCTATTTATGTAAAATAGTTGGAGAGATTTGTGAACTAATCTTGATATTTTTTCAAGATATTTTAGTTTAGAATTTGTATAAATACTTCACTCTTGGAAGTATTTTGGGGGGATTCTACTACTTTGTTGTGACATTGATGTTTTTGGAATAAAAGTGCATTGGAGAAACTTCTTTGTGGCTTGTTGGATGACTATTTGAAGCTCAGGACTTTTTGCAGGATTCATGCGTCGAATTGCAGTTCAATAAGTCTTTCTATCCTATGTCTTAAGTTTTATATATGTTTATAATATCATTGTGTCCATTTCTGAATAATTGACATAAAAGAATAACTCAGAATTTACTTAATTGTACTCTGAGTTCAGTTGTGATTATTCTAAAATGTTTTCTTCTAAATTGGTTATAAGCAATGAATTCTTAAATGCTCTTGCTTCACTAATCTAAACATTTTGATTACTATAGTAAAGAATTCTTCACTACTCTTTATTTGTAATCATTCCATTTCTTTCTTTTGAACATGTTGAAAGATTCTTGAGTGCCTTTCATCCCTTCAAAACCCATTCCATCCACTTTAAATTCTAAAAATTGTTCTCTGTTTGGCTATCTTGCCCTGCAAAGCCATCTTATGTGTAGAATAGAAATCCAGTAAAGCCATCCTTTGACTCCATAGCCCAATGGCCTGAAAAATATTCAACCTTGCCCTTAGTTGGCGAATTCTACCATTTTCAAACAAACTCTTGGATTTATAACTAGCCTAAAACTTTCTAAGAACAAAGATAAATTATAAAGAGAGAGCCCTCTCTAGATGCAGATTGGCTAGATTCTGCATCTGAAGGTTGGTTTGTGGTTACCTCGGGTATACTTTCCTTTTCCACAACTTCAAGGAAAACCTTAGTGATAACACAGCCAGGTTCAATAAGGTGTACAATGTGATACCTTCTGATGTAAAACCGCCTTTAGGATGGGCTCTACTGTGCTATCCTATTTCTTTTGAACCCGAGGTGGAATTCCGTATAAGAGAAAGAGAGACTTCGAGCATGGAGGAAATGCAGAGCATAGTAGTTACTGTCGAATACAACATAAAGTGCAGGGAGGAAGGATTGAAAGCAGCAAGGAGCGACCGAACAAAGCAGAAAGGGCAGATCTCTTTAGAAAACAAGCTAGAAAGAATGATAGAGATATCCAATACCTTGCTGAAAATAGAAGAGGAAGAATATTGGGTTGAAACCAGAAATAATGATTGGGAGAGACCTACACCTTGTCCTCAAGAAAGACAAACCAGACCACTGCAAGACAGAAGCCACATGCAAAGCATGTATGATGAACCAGAGTTTGAATCAGAAAATGAACTTGCAGACTATTTTGAAGAAAGACTTGCTGAGAATCCTGAAGACTTAATGGGTGACAATGTTTATAATTATGATTTATCTGATGTTGACCTATCTGATGATTATTTTTTCCAAAGGGAAACTGAGCTTGTAGGGCCATTATCAGTAGATTCAGGGGAGGAGGATTGTGACCATCAACTCCAAGGCAATGATGAGCCAATACAGGCCATCTATGATACTGATGAAGAAAGCGTTGAAAGCATGATAGCAGATGAAGATTCCTTGAATCTTCACTCTGTTATATATCAGATCATCAGTAATAATTTCAAAGAAGATGGAAGCCAACAGCTTTTCAGCACAGGGGACAAGGAAGAAAGACATGAAGAAAATCTTGAGCAAGATGAATATCCAGAGCCTTCGCCTGAAAGGGTCAAGGTAATCAAAGCAACCCCTGCTCAAGAATATGTTAATTTTTTCATAGAGTTCAGTTCACTCTAGCAGAACCAGTTAGGGTCAAGAGAAGACAACCCTTCCATATATGATGAGCCCTCCAGTTCAGGCTACAGTGTAGATGAGGGAGATCTTCTTTCCCATAGACATCTCTGTCTTGAATCAGTGGAAGAAGAGGTATTCCTGGTTGACACTCATATGCCAAATACTCCCAGCCAGGAAAGAGAGGAGTGTGAGTACAAAGGCCACACTGCAAATGCAGTGATTGAAGCTGCCCAGGATACAGGCAGCCTACCAGCCATGGTAGGCCTTAAAGAAGAAAGTTTATATCATGTTCTGATTGATCCTGTGGCAGAATACATGGAGGCCCTGATTGGCTTAGCCCCTCAAGTATTAATCCTATGCAAGAGCCAAATACATCAGAAATGGTCACCACTGCTGGTGGCCTCAGTTTTGAAAATCCACATGTAGAGCACCCTATGGTTGTCTTTGATGAGCAGTCAGTTCTTCTCCCCTTTTTTTTACTATTGCTTGACTGGCTGCATTGGCATTTTTGTATCATATGAAAAATGCAAATATTCCAAGTTAGAGTAGGTTAGATAGGAATGTAAATAAAGCTCAGTTCTGAGCATGTAGTTAGTTGTTGTTTTCTGCTTTGAAGAAAAATCAAAGATTCAAAAATACAAAAACAAAGAAAAGAGGGCAGATTGTCAAAACAAGAAAGGTATAGCCCCATACCAAAAAAGAGAAACAAACTCTGAAAGTGTGCAAGCTTAAATGCCACTCCAGAATAACACACTTCTAGTTAGTCAAACAGCCTAAACTTGACTAATTAGCTTTAAATTTTCTGCTGATAGGATAGTGAATTCGATTTTCCAAAATGTTTAATCTTGGCTTATCAGTAGATAGTTTAGGATAGAAATTAAAGGTTTAAACATGTTCAAAATCTGAACCTAAGTTTCCAAAAAGAAATGACTCAAACCTGTTTTCTTTTCTTTGTCAAAAAGGATAAAAATTTGGTTCTAATTAGCTCAAAATATGAACCAGAGAAAAAGGAAGAAACAGCTCAAACAAGAGCCAAAACAGAGCTGTAAAAAGAGAAGGCCGTGATAAGAAACTTTCAGATCTTAAGCCTTCCATTTTTGTTTTAAATTTTCTGCAAAATAAATGTCTATGTGCAGCTTGTTTTTATGCCATAGATCACAGCAAGTCAAACAGTTTAATCTTAACTTGACTGTTTTTAAATTTATGTTTTAGAAATTAGAGAATAAAAATCTGTTAGACTGTTTAATCCTAACAGATTGATAGAATAGGTAGAGAATCATATGGGCTCAACTGTTTAATCTGAGTCCATGGAGAAATAAGGAGTAGAAATAGATTAGATTTCCTGTTTTCAAAAGAATAAAATGTTGTAAAAATATTTTGCCAATCCAAGTGCACTATGATGAAGAAAAAATGCTAGATCAGTAGGATTGGGTAGGTAGAAAGTTTGTATTGATGAAGATCCATTATTTTCATAGCTGCTAAAATGTTTTCAGAGAAGATCATCCCAGCAAAGGAAGGGAAACCCAATGGATCAGGCACAGGTCAGCCTCCCAGAGAATGCAAGTCTGAAGTTCTTGATGCCTTCA
The DNA here is from genome assembly GCA_034641835.2 of Pinus albicaulis. NCBI lineage: Eukaryota > Viridiplantae > Streptophyta > Pinopsida > Pinales > Pinaceae > Pinus > Pinus albicaulis. The sequence goes on along the minus strand of CM076575.1, from coordinate 794,152,289 downwards.
AGAAGACATCATCCCCAAGTGGAGCCACTGTTAGCCACCTATAATATTTGATTATAGAAAAGGTGGCTAAGACTTTTTGAGTCTTCAAGGAACAAATTTCATTGCCAAAATTGTTGGCTCTTGAAGACTCTTGAAGGCCTCATGCCTCTGTCCAAAATCTTCATTGTTGTTCCCATTTTATACTCAGAAATTCTATTATTTCCATGAGTGAAAGACTGCTCAAAAGCCATCATTTCCCCCCTCCCCCTCTTCCAAAATTAACCTTCATTTGCTCCCCTTTTCTCCATAAAATTCCTCTATTTTTCATGATTTCCCTTCTTCCATTCAAGAAAATCATCTTTGCAAGGCTAAAAACTCACTTTTTAACCTTACCGAAACCATCAAATTCCATTGAAAACTTGAAAATTTCATAAAAAAACAAAGTTTTATTACTATGGACTTAAGCCCCTTGGGCTAAGTCCTAACCACTTCCCCACCACACGTTTTGAGGCCGGAACCATGTACTAACCCGTATTGGCGCTTATCGCATCGCAAATGTTCAAATTGCGCAAGTCTTTGCCATGTTTGAAAAGTTCTGATGCGATTAACCCGTTGTTATAAAGCTCGATCGCGCAATCGCATCGGAGAAATACAAATGGGTTGATCGATAAGACCGCATCAAAAGTTTCGATGCGATTAGCCTTTGTGTTGTAAAGACCCCTGATTATATTATTTTTCGTATAAACCATAAAGCCCGCCTCGGCGCTTAAAACCTTGTAAAATTTCATGCCCGATCCGTTTTTCCCTTTGCAAAATACAAAAACCCACTTTTCCAAAGTTTAAACTAAAAAACCAAAATCACGTGTTGAATATTTAAATGGGTTGATTGAAAGACCGATCGCGCAATTGCAATTGGAGAAAATACAATGGGTTGATCGAAAATACCCGCATCAAACTTCGGATGCGATTAGGCCTTATACATATAAACTCCCCTCCCCCCGGGTCGTTTTATCTCATATGACTTTCCCCTGGGACCAAGTGTCAAAGTCCCAAGGCGCTCAATCGCATCGCAATATTTCAAATGGGTTGATTGAAAGACCAGCCCGAGGCTCCGATTGCGATTGGCTCCTTTGAATATATAAAGCCCCGGGCCCATTGTATTTCATATATCCAACGACCCCACAATCGGGCGCCTATCCACCTTATATGAATATTCTGCCCCAATCCATAAAAACCTTTGTTTTATTTAAAACTTTGAGTTTATTACATTATATAAGGGTTTTCCGTTGGTTGTTTCAAAACTAATCCATGTCGTTGATCTAAAAACAATCAAGCGGCCAGCGCTCCATCGCATCAGAGCTTTCAATCGCATCGCAACATTTACATCGCATCCATTTGTTTGTTTCGTCAATTGGCCATACCCCGATTCATTCTCTGTCGTTGATCTAACCTTTAGATCGACGGCTTGCACTTCGTCCCATCGCATGTTTCAATCGCTCCATTCGCTCGCCACACTCGATTGTGATCCCCCGATTGCGATTCTCCGATTGAATCTGGACCGTCCACGTGTCCAGATCGGACGGTCCAAAATCACTCAGCTTTATTCATCTCCCGCTCTTCTTTTTACCTATTCTTCGCAGATCTCCACCGTTGGATGCTTTCATCCAACGGCTATGCTCCTCCCTGAAGCCCCCAAAGCACTTAAAACCTAATTACGCAGGATTTCATAATATTTTGTTTGTTTTGCAAGTTCTGAAGGTTTTTTCCCATACTACGAAGGAAAAGAAAGTCAAAGGGTCACGATCTTTTTGCCTTTGGTTATCAAAGGGAAAGAGATTAAAAGGGCTCCACTCCACATTTTATCAAATGCTCCATGGGCGTTGATACCATAAAGAGCCATGCGCGGCCTTGCACATCGACAAGACACTGTTTTATTCAAAGCACAGTTAAAGAGTATAAGTATTGAAGAACATAGCGCAGCAGAGATGAAGATTGAAGATAGATTTGGGGAATTACGGCTAAGAATGATTATCAAAAGCCTAATTCCCTGGATTAAAACACAGTCAAAAGAAAATTATAAGTGTTTAGCAGATAGAAAGGCCTCCACCGCCACATTTGAGGCAAATTAATTCCTCAACTACCATAAAAGCCACATGTTGCCTCAAACCATTCAAACAGAGGCCGAAGCTATTGATTAAGAAAATATCTGCCTCACAGCTCAGCCATGCAATTACTTCTGCAAGGGAATAAATGCAAAAATATCTGCAGAGTTACTCCAACATAATGCAGAGCCTCAAAGTCAACATAAATCTCCCACCAAGCTTAAATCTTAATTGTAAAACAGATAATACAGTGAAACACCTGTAAACTTCTTCATCGAGCCCCTCAAAAGGCCAAGAAGTCTCAAATGTGTATTAATTGTCTTGGGAGATCTTTTATCAGATCTCACCTCCTCATTCTTCTATAAATACTTCTGTAGAAGATTAGAAACTGTTGGTTGCAGAACTTTGAAATACATTTGAGCTTAAACTTCTGATTGTACATAGTGTTCACTGGCCCTTGGAGCTCTGCTTGTAATATATTAGTTAGGCTGAGATGAGTAGATGACTGCTGAACTAAAGCATTGGACTTAAAGCTGTAACTGGTTTGAAGCATCAATACAAGCTAATTTATGGGATCCTGGTCTATGTTGACGGTGATGTTTCTTTAATTGTAACTTGTTATTTTGTTTATGTTTTCATTGTGTTTCATATTCTCTTATAAATAACATCATGCATAGAGTTAGGACCTACTGTATATCAGTAACCTTCTCTGACTGAAAATCTTTATTTATATGTTTTCTTCTAAACTGTGTTATTTAGGAATGATTTAATTCAGTTTAGGCATAGGAATGTTGGCGTTCCCTGGTCTTATTGCCTTAGCTGAATATTATTCTTGAATGTTATGTTCAGTATTAGTTAAGTAGAGATGAACTATGGAAGATATGGTGTGCCCTGGTCCTAGTTTTGTCCCCAAAGACTGTCTGAATGTTTCTCTTGGAATGTGTTAAAAGTTGGCTAGTTTCAAAGTACTTACCAGATCTTAGGCCATTCTGTGTTACCTTTTTGTTGGTCTTGAAAGTAACCAAGTAAAGCAGAGCTAAGAGAGGATTTGTGGTGAGCCTGGCCCGCTAATTTCTACTCCAACAGTTGCCTTCAAGTTTCTCTTTGTTTTAAAATGTTTTCTATTGAAAGTGTATCAAAGGCTGGCTAGTTTAAAAGTACTTACCAGATCCTAGTTTGATTTTATGTTCTTCTTAAGTGTTTGTCAAGGGCTGACTAGTTTAAAAGTACTTATAAGATCCTGGGCTACTCTTTGTTCTGCATCTGTTAATTTCCTTTCTTGTTGTATCATTTCATTCCATAAATCAATCTTCAAAGAGATCCTTAGACATAGATGACTTGCCCCATGGACCACTCTTGCCTCTTGTTGTTTACTCTAACCTATTATACAGCTCTACTTCTCTGGACTAAAGCACCACTTTATTATCTATCTTTTTGGCCGAAGCTTACTCTGATTGCTTGAAACTTCTCACCTTTGAAACTCTTTGCATTTTGAACTTTCCACCTCAAACAGTAATCATGCTCAACCATCCAAAAACAAACAAAACCCTTGGCCTTCATAACTAGCCTAATATCATTACCCAAACTTCAAAGACAAATCCATCTTTGCACTCATTGGAGAGATCCCTCTCCGAATTCAGGAAGGCTAGATCCTAGAATCCCAAAGTTGGTTGAAATGATGTTGTTTATGCAGTTTTAGTCTCACCAATCTGCTAAAATTACAGATTCCTAACAACTGCCACATGGCAGCCTCTGTTAGGGCCACGTACTTTTCTTACATGCATGATATGTTCATCAAGTGATTTACTGAAAATGACAATATCATCTAAGTAGATGATGACAAACTCATCAATAAATGGCCTTAAAAATCATTCATCACACACATGAAGGTAGCAGGAGAATTATAGAAACCAAAAGGCATAACAAACCATTCAAAAAAACCTTGCTTTATTTTGAATGTCACCTTCAACAATTCTAATTTGATGGTAGCCACTCCTTAAGTCCAACTTAGTAATACTTTGCATCTTTCAATTGATCAAGTAAATCATCTATTCTAGGAAGTAGATAATGGTTATTTACAATAATCTTGTTCGATGCACGGAAATCTACACACATGTGCCATGTTCCATCCTTCTTTGGCACCAACACAATAGGTGACCCACATTGTGAAGTACTTGGTCGGATGATCCCTTTGTCCAACAAATCTTGGATTTGATTTTTGATTTCAACAGTCTCCATCACCGACATCAAGATACATGCCAATGTTAGGAAGAGGACAATCTTGCTGGAACTATATCTCATGTTGGATTCCCCTCTTGGGAGGTAACCCCTATGGTTCCTAAAACATCTCATTATTTTGATTAGCCACTTCAATCAAAGAGATTTCAACTTTGGATCACAACCTTGAAATTCTTCATAATAAACATAATTCTTTAGTTTAATCATAAGAAGCACAAAATTCTTGCTTGAATTCACTAGTATTTTCATTTGCCCTGCATTAACTATTGAAAGGTTTAGTTTCTTGTGATGAGCTCTCACAATATACTCCACACCATTTTTGAACAAGTGGTACTTGATTTCATGGCGAGATAAGATGGATTTTCTATAATAGAGGTAAGGACTACCCAAATCAATTCCTGAAATATCAAGCGGTACAACATCTAATTCAACTTCGTCAATGAAGTTTGTTGTGATTTCAAACCTAAGAAGACACTTTCTTGTAGCCTGCAAATTTGTGTTCTTCATATCCAACCCAATGGATATGGTTTGTGATGAGGAATGGTTTCAAGATTAAGTTTCTTGACTAATTATTCAGATATCAAGTTTGCTTGAGACCCACTATCAAATAGTGTGTCGATTTTTGCATGTTTTGAAATAAACCTCACATGAAATAATTCAATTCATGTTTCTTCATTTGGAGTACTAGTGTGAAAATTTGATGAACTAGTGCTAGCAATGGATTATTTTCCCTTCAGTCGGATCCCAAATCCTGTTGAGTGATTTCAATTGTTTTTTGTTTTCCCTTGTTGTTGATTTTTTTGGGACTCGTCTCTGGATGAAGCTTCCAACAATGGTCTTCATCACCCTCTTTGTATCAATGTTTGCATGTAATTTTATCTCCTTCCGTTCTAACGGATGCATTTTTTCTTTCCCTTTCCTTTGAAACCTTTCCTTTCTCTCCACCCTTAAATGGCCTCTTTTTACCCTCTTCTGGAATATTTTTCCCTCTTGCCTCGAGGTGGGTGGCTTGCACACAAACCTCATCTAGGCTAGTGGGATTGAACATAAGGATAGTATGCCTTAGGTAGCTATGTAAACCCCCTCTATACTTCAGAAATGTGTCTTGTGAATGCAAATCAACACCTAACATAAGAGCTCTTTTTATAAATTCTTGGGTGTAATCTTGCACACTTTGACCCTTAAGTTGTCTGAAGTTCTGCCAAATCATGATGGCTTTTTACATATATTCTAGAGGGTAAAATTGCAGAAATGAAATTATACCAAGAGAGTGAGATCTTACTATTTTTATTTATCTCATCTTGTGTCTTGGCTTCCCACCATACTAGTGTTGCACCCTCTAGTCTCAAGTAAGCTAATTGTATCTTTGTATCATCGTCTTGAAGGTTTTGAATTCTACAATAGACCTCCAACTGACGAACCCAATTGTCCAACTGCTCTATATTCACTTCACCATTATACATAGGCAGCTCAAATTTAATATCAAGTTTTAACAAGGGTTGTTTATCAATTCATTTTGAGGTAGGTTGATGAGTATGTGTAAGGGTTGTTGTAGTGGAAGATGATGAAGATGACGGTGAAGATGGTGGTGAGGATGATGGTGGAGTAGATTGTGGCTTATCACCATTTCCATTACCTCCTCCTCCTGGAGAACCCTCTCCTTTCGGGGTCTTGGAGCTTTCACCCTGCAACCTTGTGTTCCTCTCTTCATATAGGACCTTCATCATCTCTGTCATGTCAAATAAATCCTTCCTAAAAGCTTTCTAATCCTCTAACATGTTATCAATTCCTCCATCATCATACATTATTACTGAAGCTTCTACTACAACTGGAGGTGAATCTAGTGGTGGAGATTGTGGCAACTGTTCCCTCCTTCTCCTTGCTCCAACTAGAGAAGCTGCACCCACAAGCTTGCCTTCTCCTCTCTTGAGCTTCAACCTTGTAAGCATTTAAACACTTTCAAAACAAATTAATCCTCCTTGCCCAAGTAAGCCTAGTGCTCTGATACCAAATTGATCTGAATGGGAATATTAGTTTTGTTGTGCTAAGATCCAATTCAGAATATAAATAAACTCCTTGAGGAATGAGAGGTTAATTGCAAGTTTAATATGAGTTTTTATGTGAATTTCATGAGCAAATTAACATCAATAAAACACTAAACAACAACATCTAACAGACATGAACATCACCATAAACAGTCACACAACGCAATATGTTGAAGGCGTTCACCCCGCCTGTGCTACGTCTCCTTGGTCCAGCTTCCAATGACTTGGCCCTCTTCTAACAATGGATTACATGTGTTTGCAATGCTCAAATAGCTTTCAAACATGTTCCATCAACTCTAGAATTCCCAACAATGCCTGTGTAGCCTCTTTCTGCATCAAATTTGGCCAAAAGTTGGAGAAGTTATGACTTCCCCTAGTTGCTCCACTATTTGTTCCACATTTTCCCCAAAATCTGACACCGAACCCACAATTTCTCCAAAAACAGGGCGAAAGTGTTAGGGCATTAATTTGCCCTCTAATGCCTAAAAATTATATTTTTAACCATATATAATATGGTCGAATAAATATATTTTTATATAGGTGTTGAAGGTTAGGGCTTACTGCTAGACTTGACATCATTGTGGGCACATGTGGCAGTGTTTCCATGGTTAGTGCTGGCGGTTAGGGCTCCACGGTTCCGGCCTAGTGGTGGTCACACTACAAATCGTCGAGTTAATTGTTATGGTTACGATGAAGAGCAAGGGCGCGGGGTCCCGCCTCCAGCGGTGACCAGGGTTGGGGCTAGACCCTGAGCCCCTACCCCCAATGCACCATGAACATTGTAATAAAACCATATGCTATCCCATATTTGTTAAGTCTCATGTGTGTGGCGCGATGGTGGCTCTTGGTTTTTTTTGCTCGGTGGTCATGGGTTCGACCCCCACTTGCTCCATTCAGACTTGACCCAAAATTTTGTGGCCTCCCGTGCTACCACGTGGCGGCCTCTGGTTGGGCCACATGGTCGCATGTGGTTGGCCACATTCCCAACCAATAAGATTCAACCATAAATGAACCAATGACAACATGCTACTTGGCATCATCTCATTTGACGAAGAAGACCCCCTTGACCAAGTCAATTGTACAGTCACCTTGCCACGTAAGCATGCCTAGTCAGCTATATGGACTGCTGACTGGCCTGTCTTGCATTTTTTTTTTTTTTAATTTGCATGTTTGAAAAAGTGGATAGAATGCATTTCTGGGAGCATATGGTGTCGGTTTTTCCGTGAAACGAGTTGCGCTGGATTCTGAACGACAAGATCTACGCAGTTGTTCAGGTTCCACACCGATCAGACAACTTTTATTTTTTAGCATAATTTTGAGCACGTGATCACATAGTGGCCCAATTTTAATGGTATAATAAAGATTGGGGATGGAATGTAAAACTTAAATGTATGGCTAACATAAAAATCCCTATAATGGCCTCATGGAATATAAACAAAATTTGATAATATAAATATTCAACTAGAAGGAGAATCCACCGGCATGGTTTCATGGGCCTTTATGTTTTACTTATAATTAGAGAGCTTCAAGTGAGCTAGTTTCTTCACCATTAGAAATACCATGTAGTTCAACTTCTTGAGCTAGAGCTACACATTCTCAATGATGATAAATATTTACTGTTGTGTTTATGATTGTTATGTTAATACTTTTCCCATGATTGTTTTGATATGATAGAATAACTCAATATTTGATGGTATCTAATTTTCCCAGTACAAGTATTCACCATGTTAGGGAATCTAGTGATCCACACTCTCTTTTACTTATGCATCGGAAAAGAAGGGCCTTTATACTTGAGTTTCTTGCTTGGTATTGAGAATTTCTCTACGAATCGAAGGGGGGCGGATGTTCTCCTAAAAAGCTACAGTAGATCTTTTGAAATTCACTTGACCTCCCTATAACTAGAAGATGATTATTATCTTCTCATATTTGAAATAGGGTTGAGGTACAAAGAGGTAAGGGAGTGTAGGGGAGCTCTCAATTAGAGACTCAAATAGGAGGAGCATGAAAATGGAGAGGCATTAGCTTATAGAGGAAGAAGAAGTAACCACCCCCAAATTGATGCAAAGGAAAAATGAACATAGAAAATGAGGTTTTGGGAGGATCATGGCAAAAAAGAGGATTTCAAGAGCTGGGATAACATGCAATTGAGAGAGAAGAGGACCGACTTTCATTAAATAAAGCAATGCTAAACAAAACACAAAGAAGGAACCAAATTGTAGAAAATACAATACCTCGTAAAGTATGAATTGAGAAGATAAATGAAACCAAAACCAGGAGGAACGGAGATGTTAAATCGAAGTAAGCCCACACATTAGAGATCAATTATGAATGTGATCATCCGCCCTATTTTCGAAAGACACCGTCATTTCTAAAAGACTTCCCATAATCACAATAGTTTATTTATGCATGGATGTAGGTGGAAACAATGTGACGTTTGCCATAAACTAGACCAATTGTGAAAGAAAACCTCGAGCTCTCGTGCATGTACTCAGAGGCATGTCTTGTGCCAAGTGTAGATATTACTAAATATATTGGTTGATTAATAGCATACCACGTATTCATTCATATTTCATGAGTGTTCACCCATAGTGAGGGGGAATTATTGGTGTAGTGTTAATAGTAATATATCTTAAGATATACATTTATGTATGTGGAGTGTTGTGTACACACATACACACATACTTACACCGTATATATACATATGTATACATACATATATATATACACCAAAACATGTCAATTGGATGTAGCTCTAGTGGCTGAGAGAAAAGTTGGTATCATGTCTACTTCCGTTCAATTCTTGTATGTGACATGGTGAGATCATAATGGGTATATCATTATAATGGATTTGGGCCTTGGTTTGAGAGTCCCTCAATGACCAAAACATGTATATTTCCCATATGGAATATAAAAATATTCTTTGAAGAAAAAAATATATATCCCAAATCATATTACTATTCATGTTGCATTACTCCAAGGGGTCTCCCCTTAGTCAGCTTCTGTCATATCACCTACATTTAAGGGATATTAAAAATACCCCTAATCTCACTATATGCTGATAAAAACCTCCTAAAATCCTTTTGTTGAACCCACTCCCAATACTTCTTTCGAATAAAAATAACACTTGTTTTTGGTATTCCTTACTTTTACCAAATACCCCTTTTTATACTTGTTGCTATGTATAATTCCCTGTAACCACCCCACCCCACATCTACCTACTTTAACATACTTACCAGGGTAGACATGAGCTGAGAGTTACCATGCATGACCCAACTTTGATGGTAACATTACATAAATGGGATCTAACTTTCTAACACATGCTATTCACTTTTACAAACACTTTGCATATATGGTACTTGTAAGTCATGGATGCATAGTTTGGTCATTGTTTACATTAGTTTCATCATATGTTCATTAAGAAGGATTTATTCCCTATCATACTTGTTGCAACAAACACATATTAGCTCATGCATCCATACTAAATAACCAAGAACTTTTCAAACCATGAATTAGATCTAGATCCAGAGCACATTATATAATTATAAATACACCATGCATGTAGCATATACTTAACCAACAATAAAGCCATGAAAACCAAGTCATGTAAACAATAGTAAATCATAAATTATGCTCATAACCAACAATATAACAACAAAAGGCCTTAAATACATCAACCATATAATCCCCATATAAATTAGTACATTTACACATTAAATACCAAGGGAATGAATCTCTCATTAATGAATGTAGAAACCAACCAAATACGGGACTTCCACGTTCCACCCGACCATAGATTGACTGAGCCAGATATTACTTCAGCCAATCACCCCCGTGCCATATTCCAAGCATGAATGTGGGAATCATATACAACCAAAAAATAACCAAACAAGCATGTACGTTACCAGAGTTCTCCACCTACACTATGAGGAATTTTAGTGCCTCCTAGGTCTCTCAGGCTTTACCGTAATGTGACCGTAATCCACAGTCTGATTCAGGGATTAGTAGGCCCTACACCGAGACTCACTCTCTAGTCTTTATTATACATCCCATCCTGGGACTACTAGGCCCAACAGAGAACAATCCGCCTCTTGGCTTTACCGTATATCTCGCCATTCACCAACAAGAATTCCTAGGCCCACCGATGCACATAATCCTAGCTTTACCGCAACCCAGAGTCCGATTCAGGGGATACTACGCCAATGCCTTTATCGTGATCCACAATCTGGTTTAGGGAGCACTAGGCCACGTGTTTGTCATTTCGGAGATCCACCCCATTCAGCTTCGAATACAATTAGGTCATCCAACTCAACCGAAGTATGAGAAACCCATCTCATCAAAGCTATACGGAAATGGAAAGGCTTGGTTGAAAACAATGTCACACCTAGAAAAATCCATGCAAAGACAACAAGCAACCACATGCAATACCATGCATGCCAAATATAGCAAGGAAATCACACATGCAAATCAATACCCGCAAAGAATCCTGCTATAGCTGCTTGATCTTTGCCTTCTTGCTCCACATCTCCAAGTATGCCACACTCTCCAAGAGTGCTCCAAGAATACTCTAAGTGTCTAAGAGTAAAAGAGATAGAGAATAGAATGAGAGGCACAAGTGTGTGAAAAGATCTTGCCCATTGATCCTCATAAGCCTTTTTATCAATGAGGCCTCTATTTTCTTCATTTTCCATTATTTTCCTTCATTTTCCTCATCACATGCAACCTGTGACCTTTTACCTCCCTTTTCTCCTAATTTCCATTATTTTCATAAATAAATGTCAATTACATTCATTTACAATGCCTTTTCCATTGCCTTTTCCAACTTCCTTAGCCATAATAAACCGAAGTGAACACCCACTAGGATGTTTTGCCCAACATTCAGCTTGGAATATGTGTCCCATCGACCGTGGTCTTATATATTAAACATGATTTTTTACCAGGGTTGTTACAGAACCCTCCCTCTTGGGGGAACACTGTCCTCAGTGTTCAATGACACTTACAAACGAGAAAACTACTAAAAAAAAAACATACTACCTATGGAGATTTATAACACAACTCGTTGTAGTATTTACAATGAATAACCTACTCAAAAGAAAAAACCATCATGACAATAATACCGCGTATTGGAGCTTTATAACACAACTAATTACAGTATTTACAATAACAACCACATATATTCTCATACACATTTTCTTCAACTAACAAATAACTATATTGTCTATGGATCTTTATAAACTAGCTCGATACATTATGTACAATAATTTATACATATACAAGCATACACATATACACATTTGCTCAACCAACAAATAAAAGGATACGATGCCCGTATCAGCAACAAGGGAATCCAGAGGCTCACACCTCCACCCTCAAAGTTATACCAGGATTCATCTCCTTCTTAGGAAGTCCATAATCCACTGTCAAAGTCAAAGTTGCATGTTATGAAACCAACTCACAAAATAGAAGAAAGGATAGATCAACGACTTAGAAATCAACCTCTTCAAAGGCACAACTTCCTTTACATTATATAAATGAACAATTCTTAGATGATACAAATGAAAAAACCTACCTTATATATATAGGAGTCTAAGGGGTCACAATATACAATACGGGGACAACATGGGCACAACCATAACAATAATAGGGCTACACCTATGGGGCACCATAATAACAATATGGGGACTACATGGGCACAATAATAACAATAATGCGGCTACACTAACAATAACAATAAGGGGTTACACTAGTATTATAGGGACCTAACATGCCCCTCTCCATGTTGGAACACCTAATCCTCCATGGGTAGGTGTGGAATATGAAAAGTCACAATGGAGTCCAAGTGACCTTGGAATGTGAAACCAAGAGTCACACCATTGTACTATAAATGTACATCTTTGTATAATGGAAAATAAGAAAGCCTCACGCTTATCTTTCATTGTGTGTTGTTTCTCTTGTGTGTGCATTATTTCACCTCTCACATCATGTGCTTCAACATGGTGTTTACCGTATCAGAGTGCACATATCATCGCTGCTCCACATTATAGCCATTTGTGTTTATGGTTTCAGGCATATCTCAGCAAAAATTTTGATAATTTTTTGCAAGACTTCAGAAATTAGAAAAGACCAGTAACATCCCACACCAAGATTTCACACATGTTTTGATTGGTTTGTGCTGTTTTGAGAAGGAGCAAAGATTCAAAATTGCAGCATTCCAAAGATCGTATTTTGAAAAGATACTGCATCTGAAGGTTTTCATTCTCATTTGTCCTGCAATTTCTGCATTTTAAATTCTGCATTTGAAGCGCTGCTGGATACTATTTATATTGGGTTTCTGAACAAGTTTATGGGTTTTTACTGGAAATATTTCTGAGTTTTCATTGGAAGATTTCTGAGAATTCTGAGTTTTTTTGCTGCTATATGGCCCTCTGCAATTTTTGAAGTAAAGATTTCTGAGTTTTTCCATTAAAAGTCTCTACAATTCTCAGTTTTTTCTACTGGAAAACTCTTCATTTCTGCATTTTTGAGCTGCTGGAAAATAGTTTAAACAGTGTTTTTGAAAAAATTTATGAGATTTCAGAGTTCTCTAAATTCTGGGCTGCTGGGCTATTAATTCTCTGCTGCTGAAAGTACATTTTCTGCTACTGAAAGAAAATTTCTCTCTACTTTGCCTTACTCCTTTGCTGTTTTAGTTTAAAAAAAAAAAAAAAACAAAAAAAAACAAAAAAAAAATCACTGCTCTTGGCCTTTCGGCCCTCTCCCTACCAATCCACTGCGCGCCCCTTCAATCCAGACCCTCCCTACTCCACGGCCTACCCATACTCCACTAACCCATCTCCCACTCCGCTGCATACTCGACTCACATCCAAACACACTCCGCCCCCCTCTCCATTCTTCCTACGCGGATAGCGGACCTCCCATCACCTTAACACAGCTCTCTCCTCAAACGCTTGGCCGATCGGCCTACCTCCTCACCGTGGCCTGCATTCAAACTACTCAAATCCGCTCCTTAATCGTGAACCTACTGCACTCTACACTCCCTTACCACGCTTACAACGCCACTCCCACCTCCCTATCCGCCGGCATTCCAATCTCTGCGCTCACTCCTCCATTAACTCTCTGCGCTCGATTAAAGCCGGCCCTCTCCCCACTCTGCGCACACACTCGACCCTTCATCTCCCCCTCACCGCACCCTCCTCTCCCCAAACCCGACCCCTCTGCTCGCACAATCCAAACTCTCAACGATCCTTGCCTACCTTTCCCGCTCGTTTGCCACGCCTTTTGGCTTTCAATACCACGCCCTCACTCCAACACAATATAATTAACATACGATTTTAAAATTCCGCCTTTTTTTTTTAATATCCCCACGTTTAAATTTTTTAATCCATCCCTTCTCTTTTAATTCCCTTTCCAACTCCTAATTTTTAAATGTGCTTTTAATTTTTAAATGTTTTTTAATATCCCTCCTCTTCCATATAATACGTCCCCCCCCCCCCCCATATAAAACCCCCCACGTCAATTCTTTTAATTAATCCCTCCCTTTTAAAATTAATCCCCTTCCTTTTTTATTAATGCCCTTTTCCCTTAATTTAATAATCCCATTTACTTTAATAAACCCCCTCCCATTTTAATAATTCCTTCCCATTTTTAATCACTGTTTTTTAACATTTCTCTTAATTTTCTCATTTCCCATCTTTTTTTAATTATTCCCTTTTTTTAATTAATTAAAAAAAAAAAAACAGCAGAGAGAGAGGAGAGAGAGGAGATTTGAAAAGCAGAAAAAGAGGAATGACATGTGAGCAGAATTGAAGAAATGACATGGACAATACATAGAAAATTGCAGATTTACATCTTATGATTTGTGGCATAAAAGTGATTTTTTTTGAAAAAAATTGACATTTGAAGACAAGTTTGAAACAGGTATTTGAAGAAGAGAATTCAGCTGCATAGTGTTTTCAGCTGCACATATTTTGCAGAATATTATATTGACATTGTATTGCTTCTTCATTCATAATCAGTATTTGAGTTGTTGGATTGTTGATTGCCCTCCATCATTTGAGGAGCACACCTTGTACTTTGAGAATTCCTTGGAGTCATTTGTATTTGTTGAATCATTGTAAACGGGTGCATTTTCGGTTGAAGCCGACACCCTTTCATTTGTTTTGAGCCTAATTTGTTGAAAATGGCCAAAATCAATGAGGCATTAATGTTGTTGAATGACCTCATTCATTCAAATGTTGATGACATGATAAAAATGAGCAAGCATGCTCTATGTAACATTCAAAGTTGTTTGCAAGATGCACAAGAAAAGATTGAGTTTTTGCAGTTGGAAACTCAGCTTCAGCAAGACGAACTTCAGCAAAAGAGTCACCATTCTGAACCTGTTTCTGTTCAGAACATTGTGAAAGACTCATCAAAGAAAAGTCAACAGGTTCACATGATTCACATCTGGGCCTCTTGCACTAGAAAGCGTATGTACATGCATGCAGCAGCCTCACCGCACTTCTCAAGCCCATCATCGTACCTTAAAGAGCTTGTCCACACACATAACCGGTCTTGGATATGACAAGGATGTGTTCTTTCACATTCCATCACACCAAGCCTATCGTATTTCGTGAGCACGGATTCATGTTTGAGCGCTTCACCCGCAATGCTCCGCATCCCGTTCCGCTCCACAATGATTGAGAAATGCCAACACCGTGATCGAGTCAAGCCATATGAAAGATCACTGTTTTGATCTTATCCATGCAAGCACTATGGTCGACACACCCATTCTTCACTCAGATGCTTCAGACACAAGCCTCCTGCAAGAACCAAGATTCATCTTGGATGGATCGCTTCTTGGCAATGGGCATCAGCAGCCAAGAAGATGTTTACGACACATGTTAGAACTTGTTCACGGATATTGAGCAAACTTGCAGTTGAGTTTTCGCCATCATCTCACCTTGTCCCTGACAGGGGGGAAAATGGTGGTCATGTACAAGCTTCGATGACAGATCAAGCGAGCCTGAGCCACAATCTCTCATCTAATGTTCAGAGTTGTAGCCAGAAGTTCAAGCGAGCCTGAGCCACAATTCGTCATTCTGGAGTCAGAGATGTAGCCAGAGACACGGATGCCCATGAGCATTCCTTCGGTTGGTGGATAACCTAAAACCATCATTTTCGGTTGGTGGATAACCCAAAACCATCATCTTTGGTTGGTGGATAACCTAAAACCATTATTTTCGGTTGGTGGATAACCTAAAACCATCATCTTTGGTTGGTGGACAACCTAAAACCACCACAGTAGGACTCTTCTTTTTAGGCTCTTCCAATACCTCCCTTTATATGAGGATACCTTCAGCGTGTTTCCCCGCCTTCTTGCCGCTTCTTTTTGGAAGAGTTCCGGGAACTGCAACATGTATTGCGTTCCAGTGTTTGTGGTCATCCTAAAACCACCTCTTTTTTCCAACATTTCATAGAGTTGATTCAGCCCAAGTGCTGCCATGTATACTTTGCAGATTTGTATTACAACTCTTTTCTTGGACTCACACATACCCCTTCGAATTAAGGGGGGATGTTGGAACACCTAATCCTCCATGGGTAGGTGTGGAATATGAAAAGTCACAATGGAGTCCAAGTGACCTTTGAATGTGAAACCAAGAGTCACACCATTGTACTATAAATGTACATCTTTGTATAATGGAAAATAAGAAAGCCTCACGCTTATCTTTCATTGTGTGTTGTTTCTCTTGTGTGTGCATTCTTTTTCCTCATACACCATGTGTGTGATTCAACATGGTGTTTAACAAAACAAGCGTTGTCCTCGACGCTTGAATAGTTCTGTATAAAAATTCTCATCCTCCCATGAGGAATCTTAAACTCATAAGTTCTTCCACTTGATGAGATACTTTGAAATTCATCGATTTCGTAGTTGTCGAGTTCTTGTTTTCGTGACTGCTTCAGGGTCCAATATGATTTTTCCTTCCTCGTCAAGTTCTAGCAATATTGTTTTAGTTGGGAGCTTGTCACCTATAACCTTCTTTAAGCATAAGACATGGAAAACTCGGTGCACTCGAGAAGATGTCGGAAGCTCCAATTTGTATGCCATAGTACCAATCTTTTGCAACACCTTGTAAGGACCATAATACTTTGGTGATAATTTATTATCCTTCTTAGCTTGCTTGAGGAACATTTGTTTGTATGGTTGTAGCGATAAAAATATCTAGTCTCCTACATCAAAACTTCTTTCGCTGTGATGTTGATTTTCCTGCTGTTTCATTCGATTTTGCGCCAAAGTGAGGTTTTCCTTTAAGATTTGGAGAACTTGTTGTTGATGCTCGATGTGATCTTCCACGACTTGAACATGTAGTGAGCATAATTGTGAAATTATGCCTTTTTGTTCTCTCTTCAAAAGCTTTTTCATGACATTAGAACTGATTATCTTTCATGGTTTCCCTGCAATACCCCGTAATTCAAGTTCCTTTCCTTCACACAAATTTTTTAGGAAAAGTTATTGAAAATTAAATGCTATAGTCCCCAAGGATTGTAACCATTGGACTCATAGTACAACATCGTCAACACCCACTGGAATAGAAAGAATTGGACTATTCAATACATATTCCCCCATGGTTAGCTTGATATTATGGAACTTTCCAGAGAAATTTATAATTCCTCCATTTGCAATCATCATTTGACACTCTAGTGTTGGATATAGGAAACAGTTCAATTCCTCGGCTATCTTATAATGAATAAAATTATGGGTACTACCCGAATCAATCAACACTATTACTTTTTTCTTCTTGATATGTCCTTCTATCTTGAGAGTTTGAGGAGTGGCAATTCCTACCAATGCATTACAAGATATCGTCAAATTCATTTTTTCTTTCTCTACGGTTGGTTCCTTGTGTATATATTTTTCTTTTGAATTTTGTTGTTCCTTTTCTTCCTCCTCTTCACAATCTATGTAAATTAATTTCTTCTCAGTGCACTTATGAACTTTAGTGTATTTTCTATCACAACTATAACAAAGCCCTTTCGCTCTTTTTTCCTCCAATTGTTGTGGTGTCAACCTTGTAGGTTGTGAAAGGCTAAGAGCAACAACATTTCCATCTTTATAGTTATGTTTGGTAGACTTCCTTGTTGCCATAATTTTTCTTTCAACTTTTCTTGCCACCCTGAATGCATTTTCCAATGAATCAAGTTCCCAAAGGCGAACCTCATGTTGGATGTTATCCTTTATGTTCCCTATGAAGACATAAATCCTATGCTCCTCTGGAATATCTACTACCTTGATATTCAATTTTTGGAAGTCCTCAATGTGCTCTGCCATTGAACCCTTTTGTTTGAGATTTATCAATTGGCTAAAGAAGGTGTTGCTCTTTGTATCCTCATAATGTGCTATTATTTCCTCCATAAAAATTGACCAAGTGACAAGTGGTCTACGAGAACAAAGACATTAATACCATAAACATTGATTGGTTTCTAAATATAAAGTTGCAATGCATACCTTTTGTGTGTTTTGCACATTATGGAGATCAAAATATTTCTCAATTTGTAGTATCCATGTTACCGGATCCTTGCCATCAAACTTCCTCATATCGATCTTTGGAATATGGTGGGTCTTAAATCCAACATTAGAGTTTATGAAATCATTATTAACATTTATTTTGTTCCCATCATTAGTTTCATCTACTACCTTTTCACCATTAGGAATTATTTCTTGTAGCAAATTTGTCAAACCTTCCTTCAAACCTTCCATGTCCGCATTTAGATCATTCTTCATGTCTTCCATGTTTCCTTTCAATTTCTCTTCTATACCATTGATCCTAGCTTCCATGCAATTCATCTTAGCTTCCATTCCTTTCTTCAAACCATCCATTTTAGCTTCCATTTCATTTTTGGTTACTTTTTGCGATAATGACATTTGTTGCACTTGGTCTCATAATTTTGAAATATCATGTTGCACTTCTTCCTCTTCATGCATCATAGTAGAGCTTTATGAGGGTTAATGGGTGCGGAATTATTTTTGGGAGGCATTATAGAACCCAATACTGATATAAATGCTTCAATATTCCTTTCGAATCACTTCAAATTGATTTTTTAAACAAAAGTTATGCAAATAAAACACACACACACACACACACACCTTTTTCTTGCTTTTGAGGAGATCTATTTTGAACCTGATGTATATCTATGATTTCAAATCCCTAAGATTTTAAATTCGGTCCTATGGTAGCCCTCTAAGTCTTCTTTCCAATGCCACAAGTCAAACCTAATTTGGATTCTTCAACGCAAAGTTATGCTTGATCTCCCACAATGACCTAATTATGGATTGGTTCAATAGATGGAAATTGTACGACGTGCCACATGTCATTGTTTCAACCTTCAGCTTTGAAATCAATACAAAGGAAACTAAATTCCGTGCACTTTCGGCCACTTTTTACATAATTCTAATCCGATGTCTGAAACGAAAGTTATGATGATTTTCCCTCGGTCACCTATTTGAGATGAAATTCTAGAGCCTGCAAAAAACCTAACTTCTATAGATCATATCTCCAAAAATATTACGAACCAAGGTTCGAAATTTTTATACGAAGTTCATCAAGATTTAGGCTCCATGTGGTAAACATTTCAGCTTCTTAAGCCTCGTATAAAAAAAACAAAATTATAGCAAAAATTCCAAGATGACCTGTTTGAAGAAGCGAAACCCTAGAATCCCAAGCTCTGAAACCAAATGTTATGAAACCAGCTCCCAAAATAGAAGGATATATCAACGACTTAGAAATCATCCTCTTTGAGGGGGAAACCTCCTTTACATTACATAAATGAATAATTCTTGGATGATACAAATGACAAACCTACCTTCTATGTATAGGAGTCTAAGGAGTGACAATATAACAATATGGGGACCACATGCGCACGACAATAACAATGATGTGCCTACACTTATGGGGCATCATAACAAAAATATGGGGACTACATGGGCACAATAATAGCAATAATGGGGCTACACTAATAATAATAATAAGGGGTTATACTAGTAATATAGGGACCTAACACTGCATATAATGTCCAACGCTACAATCTTGCACGACTTGTCCTCTCGGTAAACAGTTATCGACTCATTGTTCCAGGGCACATTCCCAATGTGCATCTGATTCCATCTGGCAATGCTAATGACCAAAACAAATCCATCCTGACCTTCCCTTTTTTGTTACAAAGTCCCTTGGGCAATCCAGTCACACCCTTTCGTGTAGTCAAACACCTTCCAAGTTCCGTTGGCACCCCCATCCCGAGCATTCCATCCCTTGGCAAGGCCTCCTCGCATCAGAAGATACAAAAACCAAGGAATATACGTGCCTCAAAACCATCATACCAGTCATAGCATGCTCATGGCAATCAATGAACACTATTGGGTACCAGTGTCCCACAATGGCCCTACTCCTGAAATGCTTTACCAACATACTGTTGCATGTTCCAATTCCTTTTCTGACACTGCTAGTTCTTGCAGTCGGTTTCAACCACCCAACCAGGAATTTGCGTGCTTCTTGTACCAAGCACATAAATTCCATTAGATTCAAAATAAATTGAAATAAACTCAAATCATACTTCATTGGTATCTTGTCAACAAGGTACACTTGAAATTATGTTCACTTCCTGTCACAACAAGTCAAACCAACTGTTTGATCAAATCATCATGTATAAACATATCATATCCAATTATCTCAAAATGCAACCATCATAAATTAAAATCGTGAATCTCATGAAATCACCATAAACCATAATCATAATCACATGTAACCATCATAAGTCAGAATCATAGATCACACGCATAACAAGACTGAAATAAAATACTGATACTTATCCTTCATCAGTCTGTACTTCTGCCTTTTCTCTTTTGTACACACACGGAATCGGTTGCCACACCCGGAAATCACCCACTGCCCTTGCTTTTCTTTACTCACGTACATGTTAGAACCCTGCAATTTACAGTATCACAAGGTGACTAATTATTTTATCTTTGCAAAATTTTCATACTTTACATGGATGTCAATATTCAAAATCCTTTCCAAAGAAAGAATCAAAGAAAGCAACAGAGAGGCAAGGAGCAACATTAGACCATTAGCAAAGACAAAGGCAGCAAAGAAAGGAGTTAAGGCAAAAAAAACGAACAAAGTTAGAGCCTTGAATGTGTTTGGGTCGAGTTATGCACCCTAAATGGGTCAGGTCATGAATGAGTCTCCTACGAATAACAAAGAAATGAAACCGATCACGTCATTGCCCTCCACCTTTCCTCCATCTCCACTCCCCCCTTGTCATCTAACGGTCCTTGTTTCATTTCGCACTCCCTGAAGCGTCCCAAATTTAACCATGGGGGGGGGCAGTCCAAAATGAGTGGTATTCCTTACCACCATCCCCATTACGTGTCGCCCTTCCGCAATTTCGCACCCCCTTCTCTATTACCGCTTATCACCTTAGGACTCCTCTGAAAACCAACCTTGGGTTTTAAGTAAATTATATAACATTCCAAAGGCGATATGTGATGGAGTGGGACCCATTCACCCGCATTACAATCCTTTTTCTTCTCATCTTCCTTTAAAAACATTATACCTTACCTTTTCTACCTTTTCCGCTTTATATTGCTACTTTACCTTTTCTTTCACCGTTGTACCATTGTTTTAACTTTGTTTCCCATCTTCTCGATTGCGATTAATGTGGGCCAGTCCACTTAACATGTCACCCTTTCCCCCGCCATCCAACGCACATCGCACATATTACCACTTACTATTAAAATGCCCGCAAGGTATTTCTTTTAACTTGCGATGTGGTCGAGCCCCACCACAGCAGCTCCGCCCCCCACTCCACAACCATTTGAAATACGTTGAAATACATTGACATATTATATAAAACATCATAAGCGTACCTTACCGCTAAAACATTCACCACTTTATAACTTCATCGACGCAGTGGGCCCCATCTTGCCACATCATCATCCAATCGACGCACATCGCACTTCGCATTCATTAAAATTTACCTTCATTGTTTAGTGTTAATAATTGCGATCTACGGGCTACTGTCGGGTCCCACCTTCCTCCACGTCACTCCGCCCTCACCACACTTCACATCCCTTATAGTTTACCTTTGCTGCTAAAAGTTAAGACTTGCGATCTACGGGCGGCAATTAGGCCCCACCTCTCCTCCACGTCACCTCCTTTCTCCCCGCGCTTCACACTTTGCAGGATTTAGTGTTTACCTACCCCGCTTACGGCTAAAATTTAAAATGCGTGATCTTCGGGCTGCGGTCTAGTCTCACTTTTCCCTCCACATCACCTCCCACTTCGCATCGCACCGCCGATTACATTCTTCACAACTTAAATTGTAAACACTGCGAAGTGCGTACATGCGATGCGGCTTCAGAACTATAATTTAAAAATTTTCAGTTATGGGTAAATGAGTTTTGCGTTGTTTTATTTGAAAAAGGGTTGAAACACGGCAAGAAGGTCGAGGGAGCAGCAAAAGGTGTTTTAACCAAACTTGCTATGTTATGACGACATAAAGGAATTATATTGGAAATAAGCCCTGACAAGGCGTGCTAGCACAGGAGGTCGAGTCGGGAAAAGGACGTTCAGGCAGCACTGTTGTGTAAAAGCGAAAAAGCAGTAGAACACACCAGCACCGACACTAATAAATGAGCAGTGGCCAGCACTGCACCAGATAAATTACTAAACATCATTTTTCTACAAAACATAGCCAAATGTTAGAGCCTCCATTGGTTGCCTCTTCGACACCATCACAGCCACCTCCAAAGCTTACTGTTTGATCTTCCGAGGACCCATTGAAGCGTTTGGATCTATGATGAGTTGCCCAAAATTAATTCCAGAGGCAGTGTTTTTTTCAGAGATGTCTGATCAGGCCTCACATGGCCACACTTGTCCATTTTTTTGTTAAAGTGTAATCAATGAAAGGTTGTTGAGCAAGACCGGGCAACCGACTTAGTTTTAGTTAAATACTGCTTGAATTTTCGTTATCAAGGGTTGGATATTTTAGCAATTGTATTGTAAGAACTATTATTGGAGCATTGTAATTTTTGAAGCTGGACATCGATAATCAAAGACCGGTTACAGGATTCTTGAGCTGTGTTAAAATGGTGACATGTTTCTTCTTTGTTTAAATGTTTCCGTTGTTTTCTCTGTTGTGTGTTTGCTCATCTAATTGTAAATCAGAAATTTTAGATTAAGATTTGCTGTCGGAGCGCCTTAATTCTGTCTGCATTTAAAATCTGAATGTTTTCTGTTGAAGTCAGATTAAATAATTCTTAATTGCTCTTTAGTCACTACTGAACCTTACTGTTTCTTCCACCTCCTAATTCATACAACTCTTAAGATCCATTTCGCACATTTAGCTTGCCTTGATTTTGATGTGCCTTTCCAGCCTCTGACTCCATCGCCCAATGGAATAATCTCTGCAGCCCTATCTGTCCAAACACATAACCAAACACCTTCAAGCAGACCTCATTTCTCTAACTGGCCTAACATCTGCAACTATAACCCTCAAGATAAATCATAAATCATAAAACAGAGAGAGCCCTCTATGAGTTTAGGAAGGCTAAGTCTTGGACTCCAAAGTGGTTTGATGTTATGCTTTATAGTCTAGTTTTTCTAATCTTCTAAATTATAGAGTGATAAAAGTACATATACACACAATTTACATCACAACACATACATCCACACAAGGCGTACAACACCACACACTGCATACACCCACATCTAACACGCAACATAACACCTACATCTACACTTGGTGCACAACGCAACACATACACCTATTCTTACACCAACGTACAACATATACATCTACATCCAATATATGATACAACACAATACATAAGCCTTCACTGGCATACAACACATACACTTACACTCGATTTACAATACAACCCAATACATATACATATACAAAGTACAACACAAAAAATACATATGTCACGATACCACGACTACACCATGCACATACATAGTACCGCATGCCCGCAACACAACATGCATGACATGCACACAATACCACATGTATACCAGTACCATATGCACAACATGTACACAGTACCACTTGTACACAACACTACCTGCACAACATGTGCACAAAATCACATGTACAAGGCACCACCTCTACAACATGCACATAATACCACATGTATACCAGTACCATATGCACAACATGTACACAGTACCACTTGTACATGACACTACCTACACAACATGTGCACAATGTCACATGTACACGACACCACTTGTACAATGTATACACAACACCAAATGTACACTACACCACCTATATAATGTGTACACAATACCACATGTACACAACACCACATGCACGACATGTACTTGACACCACTTGTACACAATGGCACATGCACGACATGTACACAACACCACCTACACACACCACCACTTGTACAATTATGTACACAACGCCACTTATATATAGCACCATATGTACATCAGCATGTAACACCATAAGTACATAGCACTGCATATTCAACATGTACATAGCACCATACTTATGTAACACTAGATATCCAACATGCACATAGTGCGATATGTACGAAACATCACATATCCAACATGTACATAACACCATCTATACCTAGCACTGCATATGCAATATACACACAACACCATATATACAACATCATATGTACACAATGCTACATATGCAACATTACACATCACCATATGTATAGCCATTGAATATAAAACATGCACAACATATACACAACAATAGTGTTGTATATCTAAAGACCACACAGTGACCCCACAAGCAACCTTGCCTCTAGTGTCTTTCCATTATCCATGCTTATCCTAGCATGTCGCAGATCACACTACTTTCACTTCGTTGATGTACCCCTCAACATTACTTGTCCATAACATAAACATAGACATAGTACAAGCATATAATATCAATTCATGTCCACATGATATTGACCTCAAAGATCTGTCAGAGTTACTCTTCACACTTGATTTCTCATAAAAACCAAGAACCTCTTCATACCATTCACCTGCATAAGCAATCATTCCTCCACAAAAATTATCTTTGACAACCCTGTCATATATATATATATATATATATATCATAAAACAATCATGATCCATGGCGACCCTACCAATCAACGACATACATACATACATATATGCATATATAAACATCGACATAATCATGATCACAACACAATTGCTAGATATAATAAGGTATAGGTTAAGAGAAATCCCTTTATTCATACACAACATACATAACATTGAGGACAACAGTTCCCAACATAGCCAAGGCATATGTTACCTTAAGCTCATTTACTTTACCTTTCATGTCATCTTTCTAATGACTATCCTGCCACCATCCATTTACCTCAATGGACCCAACCAATCCAATTGGTTGGCACATTCTTACCTTTCGCTGTGCTTACTCATTTAGTGAGCTCCATTTGGGCCTTACATCACCTGTTGGGTTTCATTTGTCTCTCCTCGAGCTCCATTACCTTGCCTCTTTCCCAACTAATTCCCAAGACTCAAATCATAAAAGGCAAGAACCAAAAGAAACCAAGAAGAAAACCATGAAAACCAATAACAATATGACACTACAAACAAAGTGGCAAGGCCTTGCACCAAACATGAACAAAACTACAAATCAAACGCAAGAAAATCACAAAGGATTGAAAAAAAAGAAAAAGGATTACTCAATTCCCCATGTTTTCTCAATGCTTCCAAGGGTTTATAAATAAAATCTCAACACGAGCCCTCTTCAAGATTTCATGGTAATCTCTTTTGTCATTTAATCCGTGCATCATACTACCATAAAAGCATAACTACCGGTGTATAAATAAATATAACAATGTCCCAGTTATCTTACCTTGTTGTAATTGAGTCTTACTATGTGTTATCACATTCACCCAAATGTTAGTTACATAAACAAATTAACTATTACTTGTCATTTTAATACCAAGCATGGTGCCCTGCAACCGCTCACACATGTCATTCACATGTTCCAAATATAAAAACATCGTGTCCATTAATTTGAAATTAGCCTTTACCAATACTAACTACCATGCATAGTCTACAATCAACTCATACTCATTAGTCATAGTGCTACAACTAGCACCCACTTGCACTTAAGTGCATATTAGTTGTCTCAACACATATTGTGTTAGTACAACCGTATTAAGGCAAGAGAATTCATTCATGCAATATTACAAATACATAATCATATCATGTAATTGATTAAGCCTTCAAACAACCTATAAACATACCCCTTACTTTACATGGTCCATACTAAAGTAGAAGGAGGAATTTGCTCATATCTCCTAAAATATTGCGACCCAATATCTGAAATTTCTACCACATTATCTCCAAGAAGTCCCCTCAATGTGGACCATTTTTCAGCTTCTAAAATCCTACAAAAGACAAGTTATTGTAGAAATTCCAACATGACCTGTTTAAAGGTGCATTTAGGAAGGTCATATTCCTCAGAGCATAATTCCTAAAATATTGTGAACCAATATCTGAAATTTTAACTACATTATCAGTGGGATTTACCCTCAATGTGGAAAAATTTTCAGCTTCTGAAACAATACAGATTAAATATATAACAAGAATGAAATTAACTGTACTCATTGAGCCCTTCCAATTTAAGTGTTTCAACTTGGAAGCTCTCATACCACTCTATAACCACCCAACCCCACATCTAACTACTTTAACATACTTACCAGGGTAGACATGAGCTGAGAGTTACCATGCATGACCCAACTACCATGGCAACATTACGAAAATGGGGTCTAACTTTCCAACACATGCTATTCATTTTTACAAACACTTTGCATACATAGTACTTGTAAGTCATGGATGCATAGTTTGGCCATGTTTACATTAGTTTCATTAGATGTTAATTAAGAAGGATTTCTTCCCTGTCATACTTGCTGCAACAAACACATATTAGCTCATGCATCCATACTAAATAACCAAGAACTTGTCAAACCATGAATTAGATCTAGATCAAGAGCACATTGTATAATTATAAATGCACCATGCATCTAGCATATACTTAACAAACAATAAGGCCATGAAAGCCCAATCATGTAAACAATAGTAAATAAGAAATTATGCTCATAACCAACAATATAAAAAAAAATACCATGAATACATCAGCCATAGAATCCCCATATAAATTAGTACATTTACACATTAAATACCAAGGGAATGAATTTCTCATTAATGAATGTAGAAACCAATCGGAGATGGGACTTCCACGTTCCACCCGACCATAGATTGGCTGAGTCAAATCTCACTTCATCCAATCACCCTTGTGCCATATTCCAAGCATGAATGTCGGACTCATAACCAACCGAAAAAGAACCAAATAAGCATGGATGCTACCAGGGTTCTCTACCTACACCGTGAGGAATTTTGATGCCTCCTAGGTCTTTGAGGCTTTATCGTAATCCACAGTTTGATCTAGGGATCATTAGGCCCTACAACGAGACCCACTCTCTAGGCTTTATAGTACATCCCATCTCGGGACTACTAGGCCCAATGGAGAACAATCATCCTCTTGGCTTTATAGTATATCCTGCCATTCACTGGCAAGGATTATTAGGCCCACTGAGGCACACAATCTTGGATTTACTGCAACCCACAATACGGTTCAACGGTTAATAGTCCAGTGGCTTTACCGTGATCCATAGTCCGGTTCAGGGACCACTAGGCCATGTGTTTGTCATTTCGGAGATCCACCCCACTCAGCTTCGAATCCAATCCATCGATCCAACTGAATCGAAGTATGAGAAACCCATCTCATCAAAGTTATAAAGAAATGGCAAGGCTAGGCTGAAAACATTGTAACACCTAGCAAAACCCATGCCAAGTCAACAAGAAACCACATGCAATACCATGCATGCCAGATCTAGCAAGGAAATCACATATGCAAATCAATACCTGCAAAGAATCTCGTTGTAGCTGCTTGATCTTGCTCTTCCCTGCTTGATCTTTTCCTTCTTACTGCAAATCTCCAAGTATGCCACACTCTCCAAGAGTGCTCCAAAAATACTCTAAGTGTCCAAGAGTGAAAGAGAGAGAGAATAGAATGAGAGCCATAAGTGTGTGAAAAAATCTTGCCCATTGATCCTCAGATGCCTTTTTATCAATGAGGCCTCTATTTTCTTCATTTTCCATTATTTTCCTTTATTTCTCTCCTCACATGCAACCTGTGACCTTTCAGGTCCCTTTTCTTCTAATTTCCATTATTTTCATAAATAAATGCTAATTAATGCCTCATTCCTTTCCAATGCATCTGCCATTGCCTTTGCCAATTTTCTTAGCCATAATAAACCGAAGTGAACACCCACTAGGATGTTTTCCCAACACTCAACTTGGAATATGTGTCCCATCGGCTGTGGCCTTATATATTTTTACATGATTTTTTACCAAGGCTGTTACATTTCCCATTACCCGACATACCCCACAACAAATACCTATAATATATTGAATCTAATTTTCACAATTTAAAAACCCCCTTTATGAATGAACGTGGTAAGATTTTGGTTAACTAGGTGAAGCTCTTGTGCGTCGCTAAGTGGTTATTATTTGTGGTGGTTATCATATTAAAATAATCACTAAGTGGTTGTGACATGCAAAACATGTTGTATGAGTGTGTATATCAATAGTAAATCAAGAGCATACAAGTGAGGACTATGTTTAGTGTTTTAAAATAGCTTTTACAACTTTAAAATATATGCTCCTCCATTATGCTATTCCACATTACTTGTAAGGTTTAGTATGTGGCAATGTATATGTTTTAATGTATGATGATACTTTTTTCTCCAACCAAAATATGAATTTGTATTCTTTCAAAAGATGGTTGCAACATAGCTAGTAACAATTACATTGAATGAAGTGTAAGGATTGCACTGAAACTATACATATTTCTATATTAAATACTATATACGATAAAACCTTCTCCAAGCAGGAGTTCGAAGTATTTTTGTTAGTGGCTTGCTTAACAAATTGGCATAAAATACTTACATAACTTGAAAAAACATTCAAGACTAGTCAGAAGTGAATACCACCTTGTGTTTTTTTTCCCTTTCCTAAATGAGAGGAGCTTGAGTATTCAATCCCCATAAGATCAGGATTTTGATAGATTATTCTATCCTCCACAAATATTGCCTATAGCAAGTTCCTATTGTCAAGGTTACTGAAAGAAAGATAGAGAAACTCCATACACTGAGAAAGAATTAAAGAGCGAAGTTTGTTGCACTCGACCTCGAGGGAATCAATTTGTTGTTCACGCAAAAGGAGAAGATTCATGATGTTCACATTGTGTGTGACATTGGCTTGCTCTAACTCACTAATATTAGAGGGAATTAAATTTAATGCACTATTATTGCCTTGATTTATTTGTTCATGCTTGTGAAGAACCTTTCAAACTTCTTTAAGATCAAAATTGTCCATAACTAGTCTATATATACCTTTCACATAGAAAGGGTAAAGAGGAATATGGAAAGGAAAAAATAAAATACAAAGTCGAACAATCTCCAAACAAAAAAATATATTTTTAACTTATCGAAAGAAGCAAAACAACTATATTATAACTATTCCATACTAAAGTATCAAATACATTAGAAGTAATAAAAATCAAAGAAGAAATAAAAGGCTACAGTTTACTTGACTAAAGCAAAGGAAATTACCCACATAAAAGACCTAGTGCGACTCAATGTTGCCTCCCACAAACACCTTTGCATAGACCCACCAACCAAAAAAATTGTTGTTCCCACACAAGTGTTGAAATTGCAAATATCTACCTAGCTCACTCCGAGAAATCCATTTCCACAAAATCTAAAACGAATAAACAAAAAGAAAACCCCAATATTTCGTGTGGGATTAATTCCTTGCCATTAAATACATGTAGTTGAAGCTTGCCAAACCAAATATGAGAGTCGATAAGGCTGCTATAAAATTTTCCCACTCGTTAAAAAAAATGTATAACACATCAATAAAAGTTAATAACATTACAAAAAATTACCGATTTAGAGATGACAAAACCCCACTATTTCGAATTTTGGATTATAATATATGTCTCGAGTTGGCCGGTTGGCTAAAGATCCAACAGGCCATTGGCCGGGCTTCGTTACTACCTCGTGCTCTCTCTATCGAGACAAGTCCACCATGTAAGTGCGTTGGACTGAAGAAATTCATCGGACACCTCGAGATCATAGACCCATAATCAAAACCTGTTATTTTACCAATCACAATCGATAGGATGCTCATTCCTCGATGATGTTCAAATGAACGAGGTCTCTAGGGCAAGCAAAGAAATGGAGAAACACTCGAGTACGCATTTTGCAGCGTTGGCTGTACAAATTGCACTGCTCTGTGTTGTATTTTTGTATATTATCCCAGCGAGAGGCCTTGCACAGGTATGTATAAGTCATGATATTCTAGGTCTTTAATTTTGAGTCTGTTTGTGTTTCTTCATTTTAGTGCCCTGAATTAGAATGAAAGCTATTGCAACCGCTATTGAAACCGCTATTTAAACCCTAGCTCCGTCAGCAGTTGACAACCCACTTCTGCATTTTATATTTTTGTACGGTTTCATCATTCTGGTGGATTCAGACACGCGGCGTTTTTTTTTGAAGATTCCCTACTTGGCCTTGGCGGTTTATTTCCATGATCGGAGAGAAATGATTTTACGCCTTTTTTTCCATGATTAAAATCCAGATATGAAGTGTTTCTTTCTCTGACATAAGTGGTTTCTATTATTATTGCCTTGAGAGTGCACCCGAATACATAGTTCAGTGTGGATGCCATACCAAATCCTTTATGTCAGATGGGACTTTTAATATTTATAACATACCGTAGCTGTTCTAAACTCCAGGTCAGCAACGATGGTAGCACAAATTGTTTGATTGCAGAATGTAACTTCAGAAAGTTAAATAGATGAGCAGAAATCTTAAAACGACTATCACAAGGATGAATGAACTCACATAATGAAATGATACATCATCTATCGTTCCTTTTAGTCATCGTGTTTGTCGAATTTCAATGGGAAATTCGAAATCGGTGAATGCCAATAAATTAGATTATGTCCTGCCAATAAATTTGCTCCGATGTGAATCATATTCATCTGCCAAACAAATTCTTATTTAATCATACAACTAAAATAAAATTAGAAAATGTTCTTGTGTAATAGGTGAAATAAAATTTTAGAAACAAAACAAAATACAAACTTAGAGCATAATCTTAAAAATGATAATTTATCTCTTTTTTTAAGGAGGGTATGGAATTTTTTATATATGTCTAACAAGGGCATGGAATTTTATTACATATTTTTCAATTTTGAAAAGTTTGAATTATGTATTTTGTTGAACTTAATGGTGAGTTTTATCATATATCTTTTTAGAGCAAGTACTCCAGCTTTCTTTTAGAGTAAAAGATAATCTGGAAGCTTTCTGAATCAAAGAACCCTGGACGGATAAGAAGAATAGTGATTCTATAGTTGGGTACTTATGACCGTCTGTGTATGAAAACAGATAATTCCGTACACCCCAAAATATGCTTTCTCTCTATAGTTAAAAAGCTAAACATTGTTCCTAAAGACAGTCATTGTCATTAACAACTAATTTTGGACACTTATTTAAACTTAACCTCTAACGGTAGGTCAACTGCCTTTTTTTGAAGGTGCTTCCTTTGAATCATAGTGCTGCCCAATCAAAACTGAAGTAGAAAGCTTTTGGCACTAGGGCTAGAAACTCTGCCCGTTACAACACCTGGCTTGCATGCATGGCCATGGCAGTCCACAAGGGGCTAACATGTATGTGGGGAAAATTGAACTATGATGGGGAGAATATCACCACTTCTACTTTGCCACAGCTTGAACTGTCTTTGACCTCCAACTATTTTTGTCCTGGGTTTGTTATAACTTATAATTATTTATAGTGACAGAATTAAAGTTGTTTAGCAACTCCTGTATGCTCAGATGCCTGCCAGTTCTTTGTGCATTTGTTGACTACTTTGTTCAAAAGTTTTACACTCACTACTCAACCCTCGAGTTTCCCATCTTATCTTTGCTCGTTATTTAGTTTTTAAATCTGCCCCCTTAGTTCCTTTATTAATAAACTAAAAAAATCTATTCGGTAATGATGTCCTACCATTGTTTCCGTGCCTTCTTTGCCAGCAATCAATGATACATGGTTAGAATTTTTTTCTCTTTTGAGAAGTACATATTGTGGAGTCTCTTGGTTAAGTGGTGTGCTATGAGGAATAGCCATTAAGTAACCCAGGAGTTGCACCTGGCCTCATTTGCACCTACTTGGGGGTTTTGAACCTGTGCCTTCATGTTCATGCAAGTTTGATCACCCTGGTTGCTGCTAGACCACGCCATAATGGGTTTAAATGGTTAGAATATATCTAAATTTGAAAAGTTTTGTTCTATCTTGCAATTATCTTGTTATGATTTTGCACTCAATGAGTTTAGTTGCTAGGATTTTCCTCGCAAATCATTTTTGTAGTTGTAAATTTAATTTCACACTACATGTATTTATAACATATATGTAACATGGTGGAACACTTCAAGCCTTGGGGCTACCGTACATTCTGAAAATGGGGTTTGCATAAAATGCTACAATTTCACCAACAATAACATAAAACAAGCAAATATAAACATGCCACATGTCTATAACAAATCCAAAGCTTGGTGGAGTGTCGGACTTGTCATTTTGTATCCTCATGCCAAAGTTGTGTTAAGGTATCGTCATCTTTTTGCCACCATCCAAAGTTGGACAAGTTTCTTATCATTAGGATGGCATCTATTCACTTTTTGCTCCAACCTATCATGTTTTCCTTTCTTCTCACCTAACTAGTAAATAATAGGAGGGAAGCAAGACCAATGGCCATTCTTGGCACATCATGGTCATAAATTAGCGGTGACCTTTACCACCAGATCCCTTCCCCGTCTGCTTGTTGTGATTAGATTTTACTATGTCATAAATTGTTTTGTTCCATTGAGGTCTTAACTACTTTTTTGGGTGAATTTCTCTAGTGACCAATAATTGCTTGTAGTCATTTAAGTTTCACAATAACTTTTTATTAATTGATTCTAAATATGCAATGCACATCTGACAATAATTTGTAATTCATATTAACACAATATATGTTTTCCAAACATTTTATTGTTCACCCACTGATATGGTCACATCATACCATTCACCCGATACACATATTAGGTCCTAATAAAGATCCCAACAACTACAAAATGATCATGGTAGGTCATGCTGTTGATTTTGGGTAGCATCAGATGTGCTCTAAGTCTCAAATTTTGTGGAGAAGTGTAGACACGTGCATTCCAGATAACCTAGAAATTATTTTGGGAAATTCCACCCAGAAACAATTTTATGGGATAAATTAATTATTTTTAATGGGACCCTAAGTCTAAACTTAGGAAATTAAAATAATTAATGGGTATTAATCTAAACTGTGGGTGAAACTTCTAGAAAAAACAGATAAAGTCTAAATGTAAAACATATAGAGTCTAAATGTAATCTTAGCCATTGATTGGAGATATAATCTTGGCCATTGAAGTCTCAGCGAGAAGACTATAAAGGAAGACTTGAGGGTCAATTAGAAAACATATCGAGAGATCAAGAGATTGAATTTCTTTAGTGAGCAGTGCTCAAGAAGAAATTTTAATCGAGAGATTCTCACGCAGTTGAGGGACAGAGACAATTTTGGCAGGAGGATCTTCTTTGGGGCCAAGGATACTCAGCAGAAAGGCAGAGAAAGAAGCAAAGGAAGCAATGTAGAGCTCAGAGAGAGTGACACAACACCCAGATGGGGTGATGCAGGGCCACACAGGCCACACGCAGAGGCAACACCGTTTCTGAGTAGAAGTCCGAGTTTTAGTTGGGAGATCGAATTTCTGAGCTGAGAGGGCTGGAATAGAGATTCCTGAGGGCAAAACGATTCAATAGAGGAAGTGATGCAGTTCCAGAACAATCCCCACACAGGCCTACGCAACTACTGCATAGAGGTAGCACAAAGGGTGCTGGGGTTTCGTCAATTCAGCTACCGGATCAGCCGAGACTTGCAGAGTGAGGTAATCTCAAATTTCTCTTTCTTCTGCCGAGTGATATTCTCTGTACTAGATAGCCAACAAGGCATCCAAAGATTGTATTCAGAAATAACTGCTGTTTAATAATAAAACCCTCATATCTGCTGCACTGGTTTTCTCGCATTGGGTTTTTCCGGGGACATTTGTCTAAAAATAATGGTGTCCTGTGTGATTTTTTTCTTTTGCTCAGTTTCTTGTTTCCGCATCTAATTAATTAAGTGAAGGTTGTTTTAGTAATTGCTTCAATATTTTTAGAAGTAATCTAGAAAATAACTTGTTAATGTAATTTACAAGTAGGTGAAGTAATTCAGTGTGCTGTAGTAGGATTCCAAATCTAAGACTTGGAATTTTCACATGGTATCAAAACTTGTGGAGTGTTGCAGGTGAAGCAGGAAGAGCAGATCTAGCGTTGAGCAGGAGGTTGAATACCTACAGAAAGCAACAGTTCGAATCCCCAGAGGGATTGCGCAGTCTAGACCAGAAGGGCTGAAGTTTCATGGAAAGTCTCTCTCTGAGTGAGTCGACAGAGAGGTAGGGCTTCGAGATCGAGATTTTGCCGAGCCAGAGGGAGCAGCACAGAGCTGGTGGGACGCAATTTTTTGCAGCGTTTGTTGAGCAAAAAATTGTTAGAAATGAAAGAAGCAACACAGTGAGGGAATTTACTTCCTCAGGGGTTTCCTAGCCGGGGAACTCTATTTTCTGAGATCTGAGCAACAGATCTAGGTGGCTGATCTACAAGCTCCAACAAGGTGTGCGTAAACCAGTCCAGTGCTGTGCAGAGGGGGAAGAGGAGAAAATTTGACATTTTCTTGATGGCCACGGTAACTCATGGGCTTAAAGATCCGGACCGGTTGGAGGGAGCCTCCAACTATGTGATTCCAGAATCACATGCCTTCTGGATGAGTACCATCTCAAGCTTTTCGTGACAAGCACGGTAGCTGTCCCTACAGACCTTGATCTGCAGAAGAAGTAACATTCCGACATGGTGAAGGCTAAAAGACTGCTCCTTGATGGAGTCAAAGATCATATTGTGCCCCATATAGCCGACAAGGACACTGCTAGGCATATGTGGGAAGCCTTGACAACACTGTATGAAGGATCTTCCGAACAACGGAAGATGTACTTAGAGCAAAAACTGAGGATGGCGCAGATGCAAAGAGCGGAGCGCATTTTTCCGTTCCTAACTAGACTTTAGGAAATCCATGATCAACTAGCAGCCGTGGGGTCCACCCCTTCTCCTACAACAATGGTGAGATTGGCTCTTAATGCAATCATTGAAGAATGGCAGGTTTTTGTCCAGAGCATCCTGGGCAGAGCAACCTTGCCGGGCTGGGAAGAGATGTGGGCTGCTCTTCAACAAGAAGAGGTAAGGAGAGACTTGGTCAATGCAAACTTGATGGCAGCAGTGGAAGTGGGTCGAAGACGAAGCAGGAGGAGGAGGAAAATGCAGCCCTTGCATCCAAAGGGCAGCAAGAGCAGTTGAGACGGAAAAAGGACATGTCGAAGATAAAGTGCTTCAGGTGTGGTGAACTTGGTCACTACGCTACCCAGTGCCCTTTGAAGAAAAAGGAAAAGGACGAGAAGCACGATCTGAAGGCTGTGTCTGCGAAGATCGAAGAGGATGAGTATGCCATGAATGCCCATGCATCTCCAGGAGGGAAATGGGGTGATATTGAACTGTAAGTTCGCAAGAACTTCAGTCGGGCAGGGTCCTTGAGGAGTCCACCTCTTGGATCATGACCTTGATACGAGTGCCCAAAGATCAGCAGTAGCAGGCTGGAGGAGGTTCAATGGTGCAAGGGAGTGTTGGAGCGACAAATGCAGTGGTTAACAGCGCAAGAATCTGAGCAGCACATAGTAGTGTTGTAGCAGCGCATAGGGATGTAGTGTGGAGCTACAACAACACAATGCTTCATAGGGACAACGTGGGACTAGCAGCAATCAGTGTTTCAGCAACGAGATGCATCCTGAACACTTGTTCAGAGTTTTTGGATGTTTTTCAATTGCTTCTCTCAGCAGCTGAGTTAGCAGTGGCGATGCTAGCAGCAGATGCAACATTTGAGAGGGAGTTGCAGTACGGATGTAGTGTTGATCGTGGCAGGGTCAGCAACAGTATAGTTGCAGCAACAATGCTGTGGTTGATGGGCAGCATGTCAGACATCAACAACACAGAGGGAGATGCTTCAGAGCCAGAGCAGTGTGCAACAGGGCATATTTGCTAGAGCACATTCCACGCTAAGAGGGAGTGTTGATTTTGGGTAGCATCGAATGTGCTCTAAGTCTCAAATTTTGTGGAGAGGCTTAGACACACGCATTCCAGATAACCAAGAAATTGTTTTGGGAAATTCCACCTGGAAATAGTTTTATTTGATAATTTAATTATTTTTAATGAGACCTTAAGTTTAAACTTAGGAAATTAAAATAATTAATGGGTATTAATCTAAACTGTGGGTGAAACTTCTAGAAAAAGCAAATCAAGTCTAAATCTAATCTTAGCCGTTGATTGGAGATCTAATCTCGACCGTTGAAGTCTCAACAAGAAGACTATAAAGGAAGGCTTGAGGATCATTTGGAAATTACACCGAGAGATCAAGAGATCAAATTTCTTTAGTGAGCAGTGCTTAGGAAGAAACTTGGATCGAGAGATTCTCACGCAGTTGAGGGGTAGAGACAGTTTTGGCAGGAGGATCTTCTCTGGGGCCAAGGATACTCAGCAGAGAGGTAGAGAAAGACGTAGAGGAAGCAACGTAGAGCCAAGAGAGTGTGACGCAGTACCCAGAAGGGGTGACGCAGTGCCACGTAGGCCACATGCATAAGCAACATAGTTTCTAAGCAGAAGTGCTAGTTTCAGCTAGGAGATCGAATTTCTGAGTTGGGAGGGCTGGAATCGAGATTTCGAGGGCTAGAATCGAGTTCCTTGAGGGTTGAACGATTCAACAGAGGAGGTGACGGAATTCTAGAATAGTCCCCATGCAAGCCTACGCAACTACTGTGCAGAGGCAACAGAGAGGGTGCTGGGGTTTCGTCAGTTCAACTACCGAATCAACCGCGACTTGCAGAGTGATATTCTCTGTACTGGATAACTAGCAAGGCATCCAAAGATTGTATTCAGAAATAACTGCTGCTTAATAATAAAACCCTTAGATCTGCTGCACTGGTTTTCCCGCATTGGGTTTTTCCGGGGACATTTGTCCAAAAATAATGGTGTCCTATGTGATGTTTTTCTTTTGCTCAGTTTCTTGTTTCCGCATCTAATTAATTAAGTGAAGGCTGCTTCAGTAATTGCTTCAATATTTCAGAAGTAATCTGCAAAATAATTTGTTAACCTAATTTACAAGTAGGTGAAGTAATTCAGTTTGTTGTTGTAGGATTCCAGATCTAGGACTTGGAATTTTCACACATGTTACCTACCAAAAGTGGGTACCCATAGGAGAAATTTTTTCTTCCCATTGGTCAGCCAACCAACCAACAACCCCATGATGATCCATAGATAAATTTTCTTTAAATCTCTCCACCTATTCTCTGGTCAATGCTCTCTCCCATCTAATATGCTTCTTGAAGGAAGGTGGGTCATCTATTGGAAGGTACATCAACCATTTTTGTAATCACGTGCTTTCATTTAATGTTTGGGACATACTAATATGGATCATAGGCTAAGTTGGATGATTGATCGCTCTTGATTATATCCTTATTCCTATACTTCATCTGTGAGATTATCCTTTGCACTTAGTCTAGTGTGACCTCCCATGAGGCCCTTTTCTTTCACTACTAGGAGGGCGCTAATAGGATGTTCTGATTGATATAGCGTGCCCAAGGTAATCCATACTACACCTTCCATTCCTCCCTTATGTTAACTTCCATTCTTTGGATTATTCATTGGTCATTGGGATTGGCATGTTGTATCCGCATCTTTGAGTCAGGTGCCAAGATGCCCCCAGGTTAGACCTAGACTTGCCTGATGGACATTTTCCTGTTTTAGAGCCCAGATGATGATGGACAACTAGGTCCAAACTCCATGTTGTAATGCTCAGATTAAGAAGCTAATATTTTTGTTGGAATCCTCTTTCAGTGAGGTGTAAAATCCATATATAATATGTCTTAATCCGATGAGCAGAGCATATATTTTGAATTTATTTTCCTCATGTGCAAGGTCGGCCAGTTTTGTAATGTAGGCTCACATGCCCAACAAATGTGTCACACACCCTCATTGATGGATATAAATACAGGAAAAGTTGGAGAGAATTTCATCATCATCACAACTCACATCTTCCTCTCTCATCAAATAGTACGAGCTACCTATAGGACGAGTTTCAGCCACACGTGTGAAGGAGAGAGAGGACAGACCGTACGGCTGGGCTGAAGTACGACTTTCTGCTGCTAGGGTTTCGCAGAAAGGTTGACCAGCGTTGACTTTGGTCAACGCATGGTCCAATCAACCTAAAAACTTGTGGAAGGTTCGATTTTTTAAGGCCGTACTACTTGGCACAAAAATCGAGGTCAAAGGGTTGACCGTTTTGCTGCTGCGTTGACTTTTAGCTTGCTGCCCCTGCGTTGACTTTTCAGGACAACGTTGACTTTTGCAGAGTTGACTTGGGTTGACTCATCTACTGATTGGAGGGTTGTTGTGACACATGCTGGGCTGGCTGACCAAAGGAGAATTTGCTGGTTGAAGCATCCCGTTGACCGCCGAAACGAATACACACATTTTTCCTGTTTCTGATTTGTCTTCTGTAAGATCTACTTATATGTTCTATCTGCATTTTGCTTAACTACTTGTATGATTGCTGAAAGAAAAGTGAAATTGCTCCTAGCATAGAACATCTACAAAACTTTACATGGTATCGGAGCTGAGGTGAAGACAAACTCTATCTATAGCAATCATCACCAGAGGAAATGGGTTCCACTAGTCTTGAATTCAAGGAGAATGACACGCTGACTGGAAGTGATGACTTCCATGCCTGGAAGATGATATTAGATCTTAAATTGGAAGATCATGATCTCCTGGATCATGTGACAGGGAAGATTCAAGAACCTCCATCCAATGCCTCTGCTGCTGTTAGAAACAAGTATAAGAAGGGAGAAATAAGAGCAAAGCTGCTGATCAGGGAATCCATAAATAAGAGTCTGGTTGCCTACATATCTGAACTAGGTACATCCAAGGAGATGTATGACAAATTGATACTTATGTTCCAAGTAAACAATGTGAACCAAGTGCTGTTCCTCAAGAACAAGTTGAAGAATATGAAGAAGGGCCGAGACGAGTCTATTCAAACTTTCTTTATGAAGTTGACCGAAACCAGGAACAATCTGCTAGCTATTGGGGAGACAATAGCTGATCGTGAAATGGTTCTCACCGCACTTGGAGGACGTCCATATGAATGGCAAGTATTCACAACTACCATTCTCAACAATAATACCATTCCTAACTTTGATGAGCTTCTGTCTAGATGTATGCAAGAAGAAACAAGGATGAAGGAATTCGATAATGACAGAAATGCTGCCTATGGTGCTCATTTCCGAAAGAAGAACTCTGGTGGTTCTAAGGACAAAGGAAGGACAAAGACTTAAGAGAAGAAGGGTAAATGTTTCACTTGCCATAGGCCTGGACACTATGCTAGAGAATGCCCCTTCAAGAAGGATTCTCCCGATGGTGACGATAACAATAACAACCGAAGGAATGGGAATCGAAGAAATGACAAATCCAAAGGAAAGAGGAAGGCTCACTTTGGAGGAAACAATCAACCTTCTAAGAGGTCCAGAAATACCAGGTATGAGGAGTCTAATGTTGTTGATAAAAGAAATGAGTATATTCTGGTATCTGCTCTCTCAGCTGCATCTCCGCCTGACACTATGGATGTCTGGCTAATCGATAGTGGTGCCTCAAGACACATCACCGGATTCAAGGAAGCACTTTCTGACATGGTTGAAAGGGATACTAATCTAGAAATTATCCTTGGGGATAATGCCACTTATCCTGTGAAAGGGACCGGGACTGTGACCCTCCACTTGTCCCAAGGACAAGTCCTCCGTTTGCAAGATGTACTCTATGTGCCCAAATTGAAGAAGAACCTTGTGTCTGTATCTGCCATGGAAGACAAAGGATTCAATGTAACTTTCTCTGATGGAAAGGTGCTCATGTGTAAGAAGAGCTTCAAGGAAGCTATCTCAATTGGTTTTAGAGTTGGTACACTCTACCAGGTTGGAGGGAGTCCGTTGGGAGCTATGACTTGTGATACTATCCGACAAACCGAACTATGGCACCGAAGATTTGGACACCTCATTACAAAGCCCTTCCCGGCTAAAGGAAGGTGGTGACAAAGGAATGCCCGATTCTGGAAATAATCATGAAGGTGTATGTAAGGGCCGTGCCGAAGGAAAACATACAAGTGTCTTTCCCCTCAAGTGTCACAAAGACATCCGTATATTGCAACCGGTCCATTCCCGACCTTTTCCCGGGGTATGTTGCCCGTAACATCCCTGGGGGGATGTTCTTACTATATGACATTTACCGATGACTTCTCTCGCAAAACCTGGATATACTTCTTGAAGAAGAAGGATGAGGCTTTCATGTGGTTCCGTACCTTCAAAGCCTTGGTGGAAAATATGACCGTAAAGAAGATCAAGATTTTGAGGACTGACAATGGCACTGAATATGAGTCAAATGAGTTCAAAGACTTTTGCAGAGAAGCTGGCATTAAGAGGGAGACTACCACTGCAGATACTCCTGAGCAGAATGGTGTTGCTGAACGCAAGAATAGGACTATTGTGGAAGTTGCCCGTGCCATGCTATGTGACCAGGGTCTACCAAAGTTTCTGTGGGGAGAAGCTGCAAATACTGCTGTGTACATTCAAAACCGATGCCCTCATTCCGCTCTGGACTCCAAAACTCCCGAAGAGGTTTTCTCTGGTAAGAAACCCGATGTCTCACATTTTAGAATTTTTGGATGTCCTGTCTATTTTCATGTGCCGAAAGAAAAGAGAAGTAAGCTGGATGCTACTGGGAAGAAAGGAATGTTTGTGGGCTATAGTGAGACTTCTAAGGCATATAGAGTCTATGTACCTGGTCAAAGGGAAGTAGAGATAAGCCATGATGTCACTTTTGACGAAGATGTTTCCCTGAAGAAAGTAGTAGATCTTCCAAGATCTGAAGAAAATCATGAAGAAAGGCCTGGAAATCAAGAAGAACCGCAGGATGAGACAATGCCTGATATTGAAGGACCAATGGACCCTATTGATCCATCTCCTTCACTGGGAAAGAGACCATCATGGCTCGGGGACACCCTCGAAGATGCTGAGGGTCATGCTGCCCCAAGGGGGACATTCTGAGAAAGCAAGAAGCCGTGTAGATACCAAGGGTATCTAGCTGCCATGAGTACTATTGTACAATCTGAACCTGGATCTTTTGAGGAAGCCATCAAGCATCAAGTCTGGAAGGATGCTATGCATGAAGAATATGAGTCTATCATGAGGAATGATGTCTGGGATGTGGTCCCGAGACCAAAGGACAAATCTGTTGTCACCGCTAAATGGCTCTACAAGATCAAACATGGATCTGATGGGAGTGCTGAAAAGTTTAAGGCAAGGTTTGTTGCCCGTGGCTTCTCTCAAAAGGAAGGAATTGACTTTGACGATATATTTGCACCTGTGGCACGATATACCACCATCCGATCAATCATAGCCCTTGCTGCTACGCAAGGATGGAGTCTTCATCAGATGGATGTCAAGACCGCTTTTCTGCATGGTGCAATAAAGGAAGAGGTGTATGTAGAACAACCTCTGGGATTTGAAGTTCAGGATCGAGACACTTATGTCTGCAAGTTGAAGAAAGCCCTCTATGGGTTAAAGCAAGCACCCAGAGCTTGGTACGAGAGGATGGATAGTTACTTGATGAAGCTGGGCTTCACTCGAAGTAATGCCGATCCAAACCTTTACTTCAAGGTTGTGCAGGGGAAGCCTCTCATTCTAGTGCTGTATGTGGATGACCTCTTCCTGACAGGTGATGACCCTCTCATTCATCAATGTAAGAGGGAGCTCGCTGCTGAGTTCGAGATGAAGGACCTAGGACTGATGCACTACTTCCTAGGCCTGGAGGTCTGGCAGAGACCTGGAGAGATTTTCCTTTCTCAAGGAAAATACATTGTGAAACTTCTAGAGAGATTTGGTATGGTGGACTGCAAGTCCGTGTCAACATCGATGGAACTCAACTTCAAGAAGTTGAGGAGGCCACGTCCACGCCGACCAAGGGCTACCGAGTATCGTTTCTAACTCATAGGAGCTTTGATGTTCTTAGTGAACACTCGTCCTGACATATGTTTTGCAGTGAACACTTTGAGTCAACAGATGGTTGAGCTTCATCATTTTCACTGGGTTGGTGCCAAGAATCTTCTGAGATATCTTCGGGGCACGATAAACCATGGGCTGAGATACACTGCCGGGAGTGTGACACTTCGTGGATATACTGATGCCGATTGGGCTGGCAGTGTGGTGGATCGTAAGAGCACATCGGGATGCCGCTTCAATCTTGGTTCTGCTTCGATCTCATGGATGAGCAGGAAGCAGAAGTCGGTGGCTTTGAGCACCGCTGAGGCCGAATACATTGCTGCAAGTATGGCCTGTTGTAAAGCAGTCTGGTTGCGAAAGCTCTTCAGTGAGTTGTTCGGGCATGTGCTAGATACCACCATGATACTCTGTGATAACCAGAGTGGGATTCGCTTGTTCGAGAATCCCGTGTTCCACGATCGATCCAAGCATATTGATATCAGGTACCACTTTATCCGGGATATGGTACAGCGAGGCGCCGTAAGGCTCGATCATATAGGAACTGATGAGCAGGTCGCGGATATTCTCACTAAGCCCCCGGGGAAGGTCAAGTTCCTAACCTTCCGTGAGAGTCTTGGTGTCGTGGAAAGACCCT
Organism: Pinus albicaulis; assembly: GCA_034641835.2. NCBI lineage: Eukaryota > Viridiplantae > Streptophyta > Pinopsida > Pinales > Pinaceae > Pinus > Pinus albicaulis. The sequence continues at coordinate 794,109,885 of CM076575.1, read as the reverse complement.
ATGATGTGGGTCCTGTTGGACGATGAGCTCTGGGAGCTCTGGGGGGCTTTGGGGATAGCTTCTCGGAGCTATAAGCACTCATAATGCTTCAGCCCCACCCTTGTGATTATTGAGCTGGTTCGCCACTCATTTATCTGTGCCCCGTATGCATCCTACCCATTGAGTTCAGGGCTCATGGGAAGTACCTCTCATTTGGCCAATGAGGTGTGGAAAAGTTAGAGACTATTAGCAAAGACTGATGGACGCATCAGAGATTGCCGTACTCTCTATCTAGGATGGCACGGCCCAACCACTTGATCTGGGATCAAGATTTGTGAGGTCTGGGACCTCTGGACTGACTATGTCAGTCGGGGGATGATGTCTTTGTGACTGACCCACTTCTGTTCTGAAATAAAGAAGCCAACAAAGCAAGTTTCGGCGGGATGACGCACGATGTTGATTGCACTAATGGATGGAGTTCTCCCTAGTTGAGAGGGAGTGTTAAATTTGGACAACTAGGTCCAAACTCCATGTTGTAATGCTCAGATTAAGAAGCTAATATTTTTGTTGGAATCCTTTTTCAGAGAGGTGTAAAATCCATATATAATATGTCTTAATCCGATGAGCAGAACATATATTTTGAATTTATTTTCCACATGTGCAAGGTCGGCCAGTTTTGTAATGTAGGCTCACATGCCCAACAGATGTGTCACACACCCTCATTGATGGATATAAATACAGGAAAAGTTGGAGAGAATTTCATCATCATCACAACTCACATCTTCCTCTCTCATCAAATAGTACGAGCTACCTAAAGGACGAGTTTCAGCCACACGTGTGAAGGAGAGAGAGGACAGACCGTACGGCTGAGCTGAAGTACGATTTTCTGCTGCTAGGGTTTCGCAGAAAGTTTGACCAGCGTTGACTTTGGTCAACGCATGGTCCAATCAAGCTGAAAACTTGTGGAAGGTTCGATTTTTGAAGGCCGTACTACCTGGCACAAAAATCGAGGTCAAAGGGTTGACCGTTTTGCTGCTGCGTTGACTTTTAGCTTGCTGCCCTGCGTTGACTTTTTCAGGACAGCGTTGACTTTATCAGAGTTGACTTGGGTTGACTCATTTGCTGATTGGAGGACTGTTGTGACACATGCTGGGCTGGCTGACCAAGGAGACTTTGCTGGTTGAAGCATCCTGTTGACCGCCGAAACGAACACACACATTTTTCCTGTTTCTGATTTGTCTTCTGTAAGATCTACTTATATGTTCTATCTGCATTTTGCTTAACTACTTGTATGATTGCTGAAAGAAAAGTGAAATTGCTCCTAGCATAGAACATCTACAAAACTTTACAAGGTCACTTGAGATGGTTTGGTAGGGCGAACATGTTGATGATTGTAGCTCGAGCAGGTGCTTCTGCATGGGCCTATGTGTCTAGGCATGTAGAATTTGCCCAAGATCTTCTTAGAACCTTAGAACACTTGCTCTAGTGTGAGAAAGTTGCATTTGTAACTTAGCCTAAGTTAAACACATAATTATTATGTTGGCTTATTGAGCTAAAGTAAACTTAGGAAAAGTAAAATAATTACTGTAGTGATTATGTTTTAATTTTATCCCTTGATCTCAAGTGAGGCGGGATTTAATCTTGATTGCCAATAACTTTGGAGATTAGGGTTAGGGATTTAGCTCAACGTAAAGTTATAAAAGCAAGGCTAAGGAGAGGGGGAAGACACACCATACAACTGTCAACAACACAAGATTTAGAGAGACATCTCAATGAGTGTGTTGGGTTCGAGGAAGGGGGAGCAAGGAGATCCAAATTAGCCAAGGAGGGCTTGATCAACTGGATCGGATCCAATTGTTGTACATGTAATTTCCTCAGTTGGGCCATTATCCTAGGATGGGAGCCCAAGTAGGTTCTGAATCAATTTAATGATGAACTGATTTGATTGGGCAATATCTATTCTGTCATCTATTTCGTGATCGAGATTGGTATATTTTGCTTTCTTTGAATTTATTGTGTTAGGAACCTCACTGTGCAATTAATCATTAGATCTGTAATCTTCTAGGAATTAAGTGTTGGGTGCTAGGTTTGTACGAAAACTAACGTAGCACACCCTATTTTTGTTGAAGAATGTGACTAGTGTTGATTTTCATATTTGTCAAAATAAATTTATTATTATTATTAATTTGACTTATTAAAGCATGGGTTTCATGCTTGGGTCAAAATTCATAGGTCAAGCCTCCATTGTAGGCTTCTAGGATTTTTCTATTGAGTGAAAGTCAAATTTTATGTATTAAACCCTTCTTGGGAACATGGTAGAAAAAATATTAAGTGTCAATTAAAGTCCTACCTCTCCTCCATCAAGTCAGCCTTGGTCTCCTTGCAAGTCGGCCTCAAAAGTAATCATCTACAAGACGACTCCTCAAACTATATATACCCTGGTGAAGTCGTCCAATTGTAAAGAAGAAAAAGAAGTTTGTATGGGTTACAGGTTACGAAGTTAGAAGTGCATAAAGGTTATATTTTTGGATCATATATACGACAACAAGGTGACATAAACACATGACTGAAATTCTCAACAAGTACAAAAGCCGAAAATTTTGTCATTACAGATTGCAGTATCGAAGTTCCTTTATATTGCAAAAGATGAAAGTGTTCTATGTTTTGAAGAAGGATATCTTAAAAGACTACTTCAACTGAAATGATGACTTGATGGATGGAGAGAAGTTTAGGTTAAGGTCTTATTTTTCTCACTGTCACATGAATCTACTGAAGGAAGAGTTCTTGACTGGGTTTTTCCCTACCTAAGTGTTTTTCCCTGGCTGTGTGCCTACATCTTGTGTCCTCTTTTGTTTATTGTTTGGCATTTATCTTGATGAAAGAAAAATATAAATAAGAACTAACAAGCAAATAAGATTTTTCACAAGTAAATGTCAAAGATCTAAGAGAAATATAATGCCCTTAATTTCTCAACATGGTATCAGAGCGAGGTTCGTTTGTAAGGGCATGAAGAAGGTCAACAAAGACAATTAAAACATCAAGAACTTAAATACGTAGGACCAAGCTCCTAGTGGCATCAAAACAAAATTATGGGCTCATCCAAAAGCCCTAGTTACAGTGATAATGCCGCAGGGTTGAGGACAGAAGACCAAGGCTCATTGGTTCTGTTCTGGAGCACCGAAAGGCAAGTTGATTAGCCCATACAAGCCTGAGTACCCTATCAAAAGGAATGAAGTCCTGAACATGACCTATGAAGTCTGAAATCAATTTTAAAGTAATATAAATTCTCTGTAATCCGAACCTCAGAATTCTGTATGGGTGACCAAAAACAAGGAGTCTCATCTTAAGGTTTTTCAAGTGTTTAAGAGATCCGAACAAATGAGAAAAAAACTCTTCCAAAACCGAGCTCATTAAAGAATAGACCGACATTTTGGGGACATTTGTCATGATCTGAAATTAGGATCCGAATTTTGCAATCTCTCAGAAATCCGAGCACTGTGGTTCAAAACTGATTTAAAGAGGAAGCCAAGGTACCTATTACAAAGTTCTGGGCACAATTATCTGTTGAAAAAAAAAATCTAACGTGAAGCCAACAATCCTGTAGCTTTCATATTTACATAATCCGAGCTTGAACTGTCACTTGAAGAAAAGTTGATTTTTGAAGGAGACTATATCATCTCTTTTCACATTGAAAGGAGTATCTATAAGAGTACACTAAGCAACATTCAAAAATCATATATCTTTAAGAAGCGAGAAAAGAACTACAGGTAGTAAAGGACTGAATAATGATAAATCTCTTTGTTGCCAAGCCTTATCTTGGAAACTTGTGGCAGAACTGAGATACTATTGAAGACATTCTTTTTATTAGTGATAGAAAGAAGAAGGTTTGAGAAGGAATAGTCTCCTTGGAAGCAGTGATAAAAGATCCTCTTGAAGACCTAAAGGTGTCATAAAAGTCAAGGATTGCAACACTACTGTTTGGAGAAAGCAAGCCTAAAGCAAGTCAAGGTCTCAAAAGAAGTGTCTGTCCACTTTTAAGAAGATCATGGCATCTAAAAGAAGGCCTTATAGCAGCTTCTATAATCATGAAGGACAAAGGGACGTAATCATGAGGTATGTATAATATATTTTTGTGAGGGATCTGTTGTCGCACAGAATGTCTAGGCACTGCGACAATGGCTCAGATTGGGGGCTGTCACCCTGATCCCCAATCTCTCTATCTAAGCTGTCTCCTTGCAAGCTAAGGGAGGTAGACCCTAACGAAAATGAAGAAGGAGAACTAGTTGGAGACCAACCAATTCAGGAGACACAGCTAGATAATCAAATACTTGTTAAGATTTATGAGATTTTACAGATCCAATTAGATTTGAAACTTTAAAACCAGTGCCTTATGGAGTCAAAATATCCCATTATAAATTTAAGATCAAGTAATTGATATGTAACTGCTGTTATGAAAATCAATCAACCACAATGATATTCAATAAAACACCCTCACAATTACGCATTAACAATGTTTGATGAAGTTACGCAGTTTATCATCACTTGAAATATTCCCAAAGTTGATTTAAACAATTCACTACCAATTTCAAGTAGTTTAAAATCACAATTAAAGATAGTTCAATGATCACCAACCACAACTAATCACCAACCATTTAAATTCGAAACAAAAATATTATCATGAGAGTACCATCAAATTTAAATGCCAGATATTTGCAATATTTCCGAATTTATGATATTCCAAATAATTCCAATTCAGAAACCTATAGTCAAACTTGGAATATATTCTTCAGCAAGATTTCAGATCTGACATATAAATTGCAGCAGTAATTTAAACCAAAGATCAGCAAACAAACGATGTCGACACCAATGCCCAAAATGACTAAAAATAGTAAAAATTGATGAACTTGAAGAAAAATCAATTTTTAGGGCTTGATTAAGTGAAATTTCAGATCTGATATTTTTATTTCAGCAGTGAAACAGTGACAGATCAGCAAAATAAAACTGCCCAAAATAGCTGCCAAATACTTTCCAGAAATAGCAAAAATATATTAAAACTTGAAAATTTCAATTTTAAGGCTTTAAGAGAGTTTGATTCAGTAATTTTCAGAACTGATAAGTTTATAACAGTAGTAAAATGATAACAGATCAACAAACTGAAAATACTGAAAATGATCTCCATAATGTCTAAAAATAGTAAGTTTTGCCCAAAAATTGAAAATTCAAATTTTTTAGACCTTATTTAGGATATGCATCAGAAATGTTCAGATATGATTTTACACATTTATGCAGTAATTTCCAGCAAGCTTTAAAGTCAGATCTAGGCAAATTTAAAGATGCCAAAATGGTCAAAAATTCTGAAAATTAAGATTTTGCAATTCTAAACAATTTTGGCCATATAAAATGTGTTTTTAGGGCCTAATTATTTGTGATTTGCTTGCTGTAATAAAATCTGCAGAAAATAAGGGTTTAGAGATCAAACCCTTAGCCTAAGGCTTTGAAGATCCCACCGTTGAAATTTATTGAAATTTTGGGATAATGTTGCCGTTTGAAAATTAGAAATTTGGAGACCAAAATTCTGTAAAAATAGCCTCAAAAGCCTATACGTCCTCAAGGGTCTAGATCTGGCTCAGATCTGAAGTTTTCCTTGGCTGATTTTTTCAGATCTGTTCTTGCAAACAAATATTGAGCCCAGATCTTGCCCTCCAGGGTCTAGATTTGGCTAAGATCTGAAGATTTCCTTGGCTGATTTTTCAGATTTTTCAGATTTCCTTGGTTGATTTTTCAGATCTGAAGATTTCCTTGGCTGATTTTTCAGATTTGAAGATTTCCTTAGTTGATTTTCAGATCTAATCCTGCACAAGTGAAAAAAAAGAAACCCAATACCCAATATGTACTAAAATAGCAAAAATTCTAAAAACCCAAATGTTAGAATTCAAAATTATGTTACAAAACTTCAAATTTACACATGTAAATTACAGATTTATACAATATATTTACAGATCTATGCACAAGAATTGCAGATCTATCAGATCTGAGGAGTATAAGTCTGACTTCACTCCTAGATCTGAAGATCTAAGGCTCTTACTAGCTAGATCTAACTTTAAATTCAAAAAAAAAAAATATAAAGATAATTTTTTTTTTAAAAATTTAGGCACAAGCTTTAGAAAGACCCTACAAAAAATATTCCGTAAGATAACCTTAGAAATTAGGAAACAATGGGCTTTTTCAGATTTATGAAATCTGAGAGTCGACTGGTCTAACTGAAGACATCCCCAAACGCTCAAACCTTAAAAAAATGATCTCTGCACACTTAGATCCGAATTTAAGATTGATAGAGATTAAAAAATAAACATGAGACTTTTCAGAAAAATAGATAACTAATCTTTCCGTTAAATCAAAATGCAATTTTTATTACCCAAAAAACTGCACAAGATACCTGTATGCAGATTAATCCATAAAGGCCATCAACCATAAAAAACCAATAGAAGCAATAGAGTTTAGAGACAATATCACCATATAGATCTGGAAAAAGAACATCAAAGTTTGTAACCCCAAAGTCTTTATGCTTTATTCATCAAAAAAATCACAAGAGCTTCTAAGAACAAGTGTACGATCCAAAGATCGGATGATTGAAAGACTGACAAAGACCTCTAATTTATAAGATAAAATCTTCAATGGCGAGTACAGTTGATCTATATCAAAGTAATCTCGACCGTCGAAAAGATTTGATCATCTTTTAATCTGGACCGTCGAAATTATAATTTTGAGGAAATTCGAATTTATCATTTAATTTATTTTTAATTAACTCAAAAATAATATTTTTGAGTTAATTACCTCAAAATTTTGACTTTGATTTAACCACCTAGGCCCAAGGGTCCAAAATTTCTTGAAATTCTCAATATTCCCTTGGCTTGGGACTTTTAGAAATTTATTTTTTAAGGACCAATGAATTTTGCCTTTGAAGAATTTTAACTCACCTAGGACTTAAAATTAATTAAACTTTTGGCTTAGGATTTTTTAATTAATTTGGCCAGAAAATTTAATTAATTGACTGAGAGGGGATTTAATTATTTTTTCCAACCCTCTTTACATAAGATAAATACATTTAGACACATGAAGGGGGAATACCCATTCGTATAGACCCTAAAAAATGTACCTAATTCTGTGACTCAAAACATGATCTAGTAGACCAAGTAGCTTGTAATAAAATAATCTAGCCAATTAGCTAGGATTATTCCCAAACTACTTTTACAAAGACTCTATAGAAAACCGTAGGACTCACTTGGCATCTTGATGACAAAATCCACCCTAGCTTTGGGGTGAAGCTGGAGGGGAAAACTCTGCCGATCATTTGTGTTGAAAAACACAAGCAAATCAGTGAGACAAAAAACCTTCTAGGATAGAAATCGTCACCAAAATACTAGGCTTACCTAGGTTGTTACATACATAATGGTCTTTCTTAGATCATTTACATTATAAACATGCATAATGGGTTTACATTGTTTATAAAACTGCCGACTGATGATGGAATCTGAATGGCGCGAATACGTTGAACATGATGAATCTCATTTGAAAAAATGGCGGTGTACTGCTATGGGGTCGTTGACAAAGTGTGGTCAACATCTGGCTCTACTTGGGGACACGTTGCTTCACCGAAGGAATGTGAGAATCCAGAATCTGTATCCAAGCAACACACAAAATTACATAAGTAGTGTCCATCCAAATATCATCATATAACATTAAGCACATGAAAAATAGAAGCTCTTCTTTCATTTATTATTCTACTTAACATGAAAAGTAAATCTACTCTAACTACAAAATGAAACGCTGAAATAACAAGTTGCAGGGTTAGAGATACAATACAAAGGATGCCCTGTGGCATCAAATGTGTTCAATATAGTGCATGCTGAGCATTTGCCTGCTTTCAGGCAAGTCTGTAGGCTGCTTTTCAGATGTGACATGTCCAATCTTGCTAATTGTAGGACTTTGTCTTATCCGAATGTCAAGCTGCTCTCGGCCATTAGACGAATCAAACCGCTTACTTCTTTTCTTCTTTTTTATCTTCTTCTTAGTGGGCTGCGATGTTAGTAATGAGACCACTGTAGATTTCTTGTCCTTATCTTGAAAATGCTTGTACAAAACATCTGATGAATATGGAGTGTGACCAATCTTATTCTGAATATACTCTGTTAAAGGTGACACATAAGCTTGGTCTTTCTTAACGTCCTTTGTAACCATAGTTAATTTTTCCTTAATGGGAAAAGTGACCTCCGTGTAATGAGATGGAAATTGCTTTAGCAAACTGGGAGGCCTATAATCTGTTGACAAATCTGACTTGGGTTGGAAATTCTGCATGTGTGATCTTTCCATTTTTTCCAACTTATTCAGAATAGCAGTCATTTGATTAGAATGCTTAATATTTATAGTACTGATTTCCTTCGCATGACTCCCTTCAATAGTTAACAATTTGTGTTGAAGAGACATCTGACCAATTTCCATGTTTTTTATTGCTTCATCATTATCCGCTATCATGGCCATGAAATTTTTTTGCATACAGTTCATCTCCTCATGATTTGCTTCCATGATCGTCATATTTTCCTCTAAGGCCATTAACTTGCTCTGCATAGAACCAATTTCCTTGGCGTGATCCGCTATTATTTTTTCTTGATTAAGTTTCATATTCTTAATGATTTGAGCTTGGTTGGCCTCCATATTGTTGATTTCCTGAGCTTGATTTAGCTATATATCCTTAACCATCTGAATCAATTCGTTAACAAGATGCTTATTGTTGTCAACACTGATTTGACAACTTGTTTCTACTTCACCACTATCATGGATTTGTGTTGTCGTGGTACAAGTGGATTCATCCTGAGAACCGTCTGGAAATCTCCTGTTGATAGTTGAGTTCTCTAGAAGATCAATTTCATTATTTTGCATAATACTGGGAGCGTAAGGCGAGTCATATTGTTTTATATATTTATCTTTAAAGCATTGATTATATGTTGTAAACAATAAAAATACTCCTCAGGACAATTTCGAAACCAATCGATAGCATCACCTTTTAAGGAATAGCCAGAGATACGTATCTTGACATCTTCATGATTATATTGTGAAGGATGACAATATTTATTTATTATAAAAGTGACTGTCTTTAGATGCTTTAGAGCAATGGTTGCATTACCACCTGAGAAAAAAGGCAATTTAGGAATGGTCTCTTCCGGCATGTCATGAAAGGTGTCATCCATGATGACCTGCTTAAAGGTTAAGTGGATGTTAGAGAAATAGATCCGTGTTCAAGAATAGTCAAAAGGTCGTCAAGAAGCGAGCTTTTTAGCAGGAACTCTTGTAAGAAATGAAAGAATTAGAGTCGCAACTTAAACATGAAACTAATTCTAAAACAGAAGAAATAATCGAGAATAGTAGATGGATATCAGGGGGGGATTCTTGTCTGGGGGTAAATAGATGAATAAGTGGAGTCGCCACCCAAACAAGAAGCCAACCGAAATGTCCAGGTGCTAAAGGTGTAAATGATGAAATGATTAGTGATATGACAAAAGATAAGATGATGAAAAGATGAAGAGATGAAACGACGCTAGAAAATATGATCCCTTGTGACAGGCTAATGAATGCCGAAAAAAGATTAGAAGATTATAAAATGTTTTTAAGACCAAGGACAAAAAAACTCTTATCCCCGGCAACGACGCCAAAAAATGTTGTCGCACAGAATGTCTAGGCACCGTGACAACGGCTCAGATCGGAGGTTGACACCCTGATCCCCAATCTCTCTATGTAAGCTGTCTCCTTGCAAGTTAAGGGAGGTAGACCCTAACGAAAATGAAGAAGGATTACTGGTTGAAGACCAACCAATTCAGGAGACACAGCTAGATAATCAAATACTTGTTAAGATTTACGAGATTTTACAGATCCAATTAGATTTGAAACTTTAAAACCAGTTCCTTATGGAGTCAAAATATCTCGTTATAAATTTAAGATCAAGTAATTGATATGTAACTGCTGCTATGAAAATCAATCAACCACAATGATATTCAATAAAACACCCTCACAATTACGCATTAACAATGTTTGATGAAGTTACGCAATTTTTCATCACTTGAAATATTCCCAAAGTTGATTTAAACAATTAACTACCGATTTCAAGTAATTTAAAGTCACAACTAGAGATAGTTCAATGATCACCAACCATAGCTAATCACCAACCATTTAAATTTGAAACAAAAATGTTATCATGAGAGTACCATCAAATTTAAATTCCAAATATTTCCAATATTTCCGAATTTATGATATTCCAAATAATTCCAATTCAGAAACCTATAGTCAAACTTAGAATATATTCTTCAGCAAGATTTCAGATCTGAAATATAAATTGCAGCAGTAATTTAAACCAAAGATCAACAAACAAACGATGCCGACACCAATGCCCAAAATGACTAAAAATAGTAAAAATTGATGAACTTGAAGAAAAATCAATTTTTAGGGCTTGATTAAGTGAAATTTCAGATCTGATATTTTTATTTCAGCAGTGAAACAGTGATAGATCAGTAAGATAAAACTGCCCAAAATAGCTGCCAAATACTTCCAGAAATAACAAAAATATATTAAAACTTGAAAATTTCAATTTTAAGGCTTTAAGAGAGTTTGATTCAGTAATTTTCGAAACTGATAAGTTTATAACAGTAGTAAAATGATAACAGATCAACAAATTGAAAATACTGAAAATGATCCCCACAATGTCTAAAAATAGTAAGTTTTGCCCAAAAACTGAAAATTCAATTTTTTTAGACCTTATTTAGAATATGCATCAGAAATGATCAGATCCGATTTTACACATTTATGCAGTAATTTCTAGCAAAACTTAAAAGTCAGATCTAGGCAAATTTAAAGATGCCCAAATGGTCAAAAATTCTGAAAATGAAGATTTTGCAATTCTAAACAATTTTGACTATATAAAATGTGTTTTTAGGGCCTAATTATTTGTGATTTGCTTGTTGTAATAAAATCTGCAGAAAATAAGGGTTTAGAGATCAAACCCTTAGCCCAAGGCTTTGAAGGTCCCACCGTTGAAATTTCTTGAAATTTTGGGATAATGTTGTCGCTTGAAAATTAGAAATTTGGAGACCAAAATCCTGTAAAAATAGCGTCAAAAGCCCATACGTCCTCAAGGGTCTAGATCTGGCTCAGATCTGAAGATTTCCTTGGATGATTTTTCAGATCTGAAGATTTCCTTGGCTGATTTATCAGATCTGAAGATTTCCTTAGCTGATTTTCAGATCTAATCTTGCACAAGTGAAAAAAAAGAAACCCAATACCCAATATGTATTAAAATAGCAAAAATCCTAAAAACCCAAATATTAAAATTCAAAATTATGTTATAAAACTTCAGATCTACACATGTAAATTACAGATCTATACAATATATTTACAGATCTATGCACAAGAGTTGCAGATCTATCAAATTTGAGGAGTATAAGTCTGACTTCACTCCCAGATATGAAGATCTAAAGCTCTTACCAGTCAGATTTAATTTTAAATTCAAAAAAAAAAATTAAGATAAATTTTATTTATTTAGGCACAAGCTTTAGAAAGACCTTGCAAAAAATATTCCGTAAGATAACCTTAGAAATTAGGAAACAATGGGTTTTTTCAGATTTATGAAATCTGAGAGTCGGCTGGTCTAACTGAAGACTTCCCCAAACGCTCAAACCTTAAAAAAACGATCTCTGCACACTGAGATCCGAATTTAAGATTGATAGAGATTAAAAAATAAACATGAGACCTTTTAGAAAAACAGATAACTAATCTTTCCGTTAAATCAAAATGCAATTTTAATAACTCAAAAAACTGCACAAGATACCTGTATGCAGATTAATCCATAAAGACCATCAACCATCAAAAGCCAATAGAAGCAACAGAGTTTAGAGACAATATTACCACATAGATCTGAAAAAGGAACACCAAAGTTTGTAACCCCAAAGTCTTTATGCTTTATTCATAAAAAAAATCACAAGAGCTTCCAAGAACAAGTGCACGATCCAAAGATCGGATGATTGAAATACTGACAAAGACCTCTAATTTATAAGATAAAATCTCTAACGGCTAGTACAATTGATCCATCTCGAAGTAATCTCGACCGTCGAAAAGATTTGATCATCTTTTAATCTGGACCGTCGAAATTATAATTTTGAGGAAATTCGAATTTATCATTTAATTTATTTTTAATTAACTCATATATATTAATTTGTTATATTATAATATATATTAATATGTCTTGATATATATCAACTCTAGATATATATGGGAGGGAAGAACAAAGACATAGAGTGGTAGAGGTGGAGAGATAGGGGGAGTCACAAGGGAGAGATGGAGATAAACTGAAGGAGAGGGGAGAGAGAGGAAGGATGAGAGAGAGGAGGAGAGAGGGAGGGATATAGAGATGGAGTTGGAGGGGGAGAGAGGGAGGAAAGAAGAAAGACACAGAGAGTGAGAAGTGGAGAGAGAGAGGGAGTGTCAAGGAAGAGATGGAGAGAGAGTGTGTATGTTTGGGGTGAGATAAAGAGACAAAGGAGGAGAGATAGAGAGAAGCGGGGAGAGGAGAGAGGGAGGGATATAATAACAAAGTTGGAGGGTGAAGAGAGAGAGAGAGAGGTGGAAGAGAAAGGGAGAGAGAGGAAGGAAGAGAGGATGTGAAAGAGTGGAGAGAGGGAGGGAAAGAGAGATGAAGTTGGATGTGTTGAGCTCAGCTGGAGAAAAACTTAAACAAAAACAAACATAAAGACACAGATTTTAATGTGGTTCACCCAACCAATCTAGGCTACGTCCACCAAACAGGGCATCGACAATCTCATTCATCAACTGGAGAATTACAACAATAGAGTTTCTCATCTGCTCTTCACTCACCTCACATTCCTCATACATGCTCATTTGCCTCTACGGGCTTACATTTTATAGCTGGGAGTAGAAACTGAATCATAAATTCACTCACAACAAATATAGGATGCATTAACTCCACATCAGAAATAGATGGAGTCAATTTAGCAACAAATCCTATTGTTGTCACCTTCATGAGATTTTTCTCCAAAAATAATTAAAAGAAAATCTCAACAATCTCCACCTTGACAACAATTAGCCTGATACCCTGTTCCATTATTATTTTTATCTTTTCTGCAAGCCAAGAGAAGCCAGACACCATCATAGCTTCTCTAACAAAACTGGTTTCGTGAACATGTCTGCACAGTTTTCCTTTGTATGCACCTTTTCAAGAGAGACTCCCCTTTCAGTGATAACCTGTCTTACAAAATGGTACTTGATAGGTATATGCTTTGATTTACTATGATAGGCCGGATTTTTAGCCAAGTGAATTGCACTTTGACTATCACAAAATAACTTGATGCTGTCCTGTAACCTACCAAAATCACCAAACAAACCTTTCAATCAAACCGCTTCTTTGCAAGCATGTGAAGCAGCTATGTATTCTGCTTCTGTAGTGGATAAAGCAACAATGTTCTGTAGCTTTGACATCCAGCTAATAGCTCCACCTGCAAGAGTAAAGACATACCTTGAAGTTGACCTTCTCTTATCCAAATCACCTGCAAAATCGGAATCAACATATCTGCAAACAAATTCACTACTCTTGTTATAAGTGATACAGTAATCACTTGTGCCTCTCAAATACCGAAGCACCCATTTCACTGCTGACCAGTGTTCTTTTCCTGGATTTGCCATATACGTGTTGACAACCCCAACTGCATGTGAAATATCTGGTCAAATACAAACCATCGCATACATCAAACAACCTACTACATTGGCATATGGAATTCGAGACATATATTCCTTTTCTTCATTAGTGTTAGGACATAAACTTGAAGAAAGCTTAAAATGGGAAGCAAAAGGGACTGAAATAGGCTTCGCATTGTTCATACAAAACCTCAAGAGTATTTTCTCAATATACTTCTTTTGTGATAGCCACAACTTACCATTGCTCCTGTCTCTGAAAATCTCCATGCCCAAAATCTGTCTTGCTGCTCCTAGATCTTTCATATCAAACGTCCTAGCCATCTGAGCCTTTAACCTGTTGATCTTTGTTATGCTTTTTCTTGCTAAAAGCATATCGTCAACATACAACACTAAGATAATGAACATGCCATTACTCAATTTCTTAAAGTAAACACAATGATCATATTCACTTCTTATATAATTTTGACTCATCATGAAAGAATCAAATTTCTTGTACCATTGTCGAGGTGACTGCTTCAGACCATACAATGATTTCTTGAGCTTGCAGACAAATTTCTTGTTGCGATTTTGAACAAACCCTTCCGGTTGTTCCATGTAAATCTCCTCATCTAAATCTCCATGTAAAAATGCAGTTTTAACATTTAGTTGTTGTAATTCTAAATCAAGTAAAGCAACTAATGCTAACACAACCCGAATTGAAACAATTTTTACAACTGGTGAAAATATCTCATGAAAGTCAATGCCCGCTTTCTGAGAAAAACCTTTCGCGACCAGCCTCGCTTTGTACCTGTCCTCTGTATCATCAACACCCTTCTTCAATTTGTAAACCCACTTACATCCCACAGTTTTTCTGTCTTTGGGAAGTTCTACCAGATTCGATGTGGCATTCTTGTCTAATGCCTTCATCTCGTCCTTCATAGCTTCTTTCCACTTATCACTGTTAGAACCTTCTACAGCTTCTTGATAGCACAAAGGTTCATCATCATTAGCGGTTAAAGCAACTGAAGTAACATAATCATCATACCCTTTAGGAGGACGTCTGATTCTCGTAGACCTCCTTAAAGATGTTTCTGGTACTTCCACAATTTGCTGATTATTATCTGTAGGAACTTCTTCATGATCTGCATTTGAAACATGTTCATGATCTACATTTGAAACTTGTTCATGATCTGAATCTGAAACTTGTTCATTTGGACTATCATCAGTATTTGAACTGGTTTCAAATTGAATGTGTTGAAGCTTAGGTACATTATCCTGTTTCAATTTATCATCTACATCTAGATTTTCAAGTGAAGATTCATTAAATTTAACATCTCTGTAAATGCTGATCTTGTGAGTAGTAGGATCCCACAACCTGTATCCCTTAGTCCCATCACCATATCCAACAAAGATATATCTTTTTCATTTAGGATCTAATTTAGAACGCTGATGTTTCGGAACTAGAGCATATGCATCACAACCAAAAACTTTCAATTTAGAATAATCACATGGATAACCTTTCCATACCTCTTGAGGAATTTTGCATCCTATTGCAGTTGATGGTGATTGATTTACGAAGTAACAAGCCGTAGAAACCGCTTTTGTCCACAATTCCTTCTGCAAATTGGCGTTACTAAGCATACTTCTTGCTCTCTCTAAGAGAGTCCTGTTCATGCGTTTAGCAACTCCATTTTGCTGAGGCGTGTATATAGTAGTTTTATGTCTTTCGATCCTAGCGTCCTTGCAATAATTATCAAATTCCTTTGAAGTAAACTCACCACCATTGTCAGTTCTAAAACATTTAATGGTTCTTCCAGTGATGTCTTCAACTAATGCTCTAAACTGTTTGAAAACTGTGAATACATTAGACTTTTTCTTTAACATGTAGACCCACACTTTTCTAGAGAAATCATCAATAAAAGATACAAAATATGACGATCCTCCATATGAGATCGTAGGAGATGGACCCCAAACATCAGAATGGATATAATCAAGGATTCCCTTATTAGTATGTTTTCCAGTTTTAAACTTCTGCTTGCTTTGTTTCCCAAATAGACAATGTTTGGAGAAATCTAACTTAGAAGATTTTAAACTAGGAAGTAACTTACAATCAGATAAAATTTTTAGTCCTCTTTTGCTCATATGGCCCAACCTTTGATGCCATAAACGAATAGAATTACCGTCGTTTTCAGATACTGTAGAAGCATGATCTGACTCTGTTCTTCCTTCTAACTGAAAAAGATTTCCAACCTTCTTTGCTTTCATTACTAGTAAAATTCCTTTATAAACTTCATTACTCCACCTTGAATAAAGGTTTTATATCCATTTGTGTCTAGCACTCCTAGTGAAATGAGGTTTTTTCCTTAATTCAGGCACATGTCTTACATCAGTTAAAATTTTATTTGTCCCATCAAACATTTTAATCTGGATGCTTCCAATTCCCACAATATTACATGAGACATCATTTCCCATGTAAACAACTCCATCATTGATTGATTTATAAGTTTTAAACCACTCTCTATGAATGCACATGTGATTTGACGCACTAGAATCTAATAACCAATGTTGATCATGATTAGACAAACCAACTGATAACACTTCATCACTCATACCTGAAATGGATGCCGAACCTATATCTGTCGTGTTTGCTTCTTTCTTCTCTGTCGAAGAGTCTCCTTTGGATGTTTGTTGTCTCTTCCAACAGTGCTTCAAATGTCCTGATTTGCCACAAAATTAACACTTTACCTTACTCTTCTTCCCTTTCGATTTTGACCGCGAGTTGTTGTGCTTACTGAAGCGTCTTTCTTTAGAACGACCTCTTACCATCATTGCTTCTGATATAGAGGTTTCTGAATTTGACCTTTTCCTTGTTTCTTTAGACAGCAAAGCTCCAACAACATCATCAAATTCAAGGGTTTCTGATGAACTTAGACTTATAGAAGTAACAAAATGATCCCATGACTCGGGCAACGAGCATAATAAAGTTACAGCTTTATTTTTTGATTCAAATTTTACTTCTATACTTTCTAACTGCACCAGGAGAGTATTAAAGGTATTCAGATGATCAGTTATCGTCGTACCTTCCTTCATGCGCAAGCTGTACAACTGTCGCTTCAGAAGAATCCTATTGGTTAAGGATTTTGTCATGTACAACTTTTCAAGCTTTGTCCACAAACCAGCAGCAGTTTTCTCTGACACGATGTTAAACAAAACATCATCCGCCAAACACAGTCGAATGCCGCTCAGTGCTCTTTCATCCATGTCACTCCATTCGTTATCTGTCATGGTGTAAGGCTGTTTGGATTTTCCCAACAGTGCCTTCGCCACGCTTTGTTGCACGAGTAGATCATGCATCTTCACTTTCCAAATCTCGAAGTTATTTTTGTCAATGACCTTTTCGATCTCAAACCGAGCACTTTGTGTTTTTGCCATGTTTAGTAGCTCGTGTCACAAAAAAATCTTCAATTCAGAAGGAATTAATTTTGATTAAAAAATGTCTTTCCCTTCTTAAAAAAAAATAGGCCCTGGACCCTATCTAATGGCATATTATAACAACTTGATATTCCAATCTTTACAAACTCCATATAAATCGATATTACACTTTTTATTCCTCTATTATGCTCTATATTCCTCTATCATGCTCTATTAAATGTAGAGCATTCCTTTGCATATCGTTTTTTTTTATAAAATGTACGAGCATTCCTCTATCATGCAATTAAATGTAGAGCATTCCTTTGCATATCGATTTTTCAATATAATCCATACAGTTAATACAAATCGATTTAAAATAAGCCATAACGAAATATAAATCGATTTAAAATAGCTGCAGCAAATCGATTTAAAACAATGGCATATAAAACAAAAAATCGATTTTATAATTGAATTCACCATTCAATGCAGCGTTCAACACCTTTTAACGCAGGCAACAGCGGCTCACACAGGCTACGTTCACAGCGGACCCGGCCCTCACAGACTTGGCCAACCTTATCATCTGTGCACAACAATTTACCCAGCTTTCGAACTCAGATCATAAAAAACCGCTTGTGAAGTTCAACCAGGTTCTACACAGTCACGAATACAGCTCACGGCTAAACGAATACATCGACGACTTTGCTTGGCTCCTCACGACGCTTTTGAAGCTCCAGCTTACGGCTCAACGTAATAAATCAATGGTATTTACAATCCCACGGTTCAAAGATTCTTACGCTGCTAACAACAGCCTTCAACCGACCACGCTTCAACCACACAACGTGATCCACAACACAGCGGCTCGGAGTTAACGCAGGTTTCTATCAACGCTGTTTAAACACTGGTTACTTGCTGCCATAGACAGCGGCTCCTATGTAGATCAACGATTGCTCCAACACCTACAATTCATCCCACTGTCCTTTGGAACAGGCATCAGCTATTTCAACAATAGGCAGTGAATCCACCTCGCTCTGATACCAGTTGTTGAGCTCAGCAGCGGAAAAACTTAAACAAAAACACACAGAACACACAGCAGAAAACAAACATAAAGACACATATTTTAACGTGGTTCACCCAACCAATCTGGGCTACGTCCACCAAACACGGCATCGACAATCTCATTCATCAACTGGAGAATTACAACAACAGAGTTTCTCATTTGCTCTTCACTCACCTCACATTCCTCATACATGCTCATTTGCCTCTACGGGTTTACATTTTATAGCTGGGAGTAGAAACTGAATCATAAATTCACTCACAACAAATATAGGATGCATTAACTCCACATCAGAAATAGATGGAGTCAATTTAGCAACAAATCCTATTGTTGTCATCTTCATGAGATTTTCTCCAAATTTAATTAAAAGAAAATCTCAACATGATGGGTAGAGAGAGGGAGAGAGGAAAACAAAAGGAAAGAGAGAGAAGTAGGGGAGAGGGAGAGAAGGGGAAGAGAGTGAGAGAGAGAGGGGGAGAGGAGGAGGGAGGGATAGATAGATAGATTAGAGAAAGAGAGTGTATGTTTTGGGAGTGATATAGAGAGACAGAGGGAGATAGAGATATTTATGGAAGGTGTAGAGAGGGAAGAAGAGAGAGATGGAGAGAGGGAGGGAGGGACAAATAGATTGATAGATATGGAGTGAGAGAGCATGTGTTTGGGGGGGTGAGATAGAGATATAACCAACTTAGATCTATCAAGCGCCGAGAGGGATTGTTATGAAACCAACTCCAAAAATAGAAGAAAAGAGAGATCAATGCCTTAGAAATAAGCCACTTCGAGGGGGCAACCTCCAATACATTACATAAATGAACAATTCTTGGATGATACAAATGACAAAACCTCATTCTATATATAGGAGTCCATGGAGTCACAATATAATCCTAACCGACCTAACAATAATAATGTAAGGGCACATTAATAACAATATTGGGGTTACAGGGGTACAACAATAACAATAAGGGGGCTACACTAACAACAATAAGGGAGTACACTAGTAATATAGGGACCTAACATGCCCCTCTCCTTCAAAAAAGTGTTGTCCTTAATGCTTGAGTAGCTCTGGGTGCTTCTGTATAAAATTATCATCCTCCCATGTATAATCTTTAGTGGGTAAGTTCTTCCACTTGATGAGATACTCTGAAATTGATCGATTTCGTAGTTGTCGAGTTCTTGTTTCCATGATTGCTTTAGGTTCCAATATGATTTTTCCTTCCTCATCAAGTTCTAGCAATATTGTTTGAACTGGAAGTTTTTCACCTATAACTTTCTTTAAGCATGAAACTTGGAAAACTGGATGCACTAGCGACAAAGGAGGAAGCTCCAATTTGTATGCCATAGTACCAATCTTTTGCAGCACTTTGTAAGGACCATAGTACTTTGGGGATAATTTATTATTCTTCTTAGATTGCTTGAGGGACATTTGTTTGTATGGTTGTAGCCGTAAAAATACCCAGTCTCCTACATCAAAACTTCTCTTGCTGCAATGTTGATATGCCTATTGTTTCATTCGATTTTGTGCCAAATTTAAGTTATCCTTTAAAAGTTGGATAACTTCTTGTTGATGCTCGATGTGATCTTCCACTGCTTGAACCTTAGAATTTTCTCTTAAAGATGATGTGATGGACGGTGGATGATATCCATAAAGTGCCATAAATGGGGTCATTTTTGCTGTAGTATGGAAGAAAGTGTTATACCACCATTCAGCGAGAGGTAACCACTTGACCCATTATGTTTGTTTATCATATACAAAACAACGAAGATATCCTTCCAAACATTTATTCACTATCTCAGTTTGACCATCGGATTGAGGATGATAGGATGAGCTATGAGCTAGTTGAGTACCCAAACAAGAAAATAATTCCGTCCAAAAATTTCCAGTGAAAATGGGATCTCTGTCGTTTACAATAATCTTTGGGTTTCCATGTAGCTTTTGAATTGTTTCCATAAATGTAGTAGCAATTGTACTTGCTTTAAATGGATGAGATAATGCACAAAAGTGTGCATACTTGGTAAGTCTATCAACTACCACCATGATGACACTCTTTCCTTTGGACTTAAAATCCTTCGAAATCTCCTCCCAACGTTTACTTGGAATGGATAAAGGTTGTAGAAGACCCAGGGTCTTAATTATCTCGACTTTATTCTGCTGGCAAACCAAACATTCTGCTACAAACTTTTGAATATCAGATTTAAGGCCATCCCAAAAAAATTCTTTCTTCACCCTGTGGTAAGTTTTTAAAATCTCTGAGTGTCCTCCTAAAGGAGAAGTGTGCAATTCCAAAAGAATCTTTGTTTTGGTTGGGAATTCTTACAAAGATATAAGCGATCTGTGTACCATAAGGAATCATTTTTCCAACTAAATGTATCAGATGTACTAGGATCTTGTTGCAACTTTTGAATGAGTGTCCACACTTCTTCATCCTTCTTCCATTCATCCCTTGCTTTGGTTATCCAGTCTGGTTGGATAATAGAAATGGCACTAAGCAATGCTTCCACATCTTCATTCTTTCTTGAGAGTGCATCCGCAACAACATTTAGCTTTTCTTTTTTGTAGATGATTTCAAAGTCATAACCCAACATCTTTGTGACCCATTTTTGCTGCTCTTCTGAAGATAGTCTTTGTTCCAAAACGTGTTTAGGACTATTATGATCAGTTTTTACCTAGAAGTGTCTTCACATTAGGTAAGGTCACCATTTCTTTAGTGCATGTAGTATTGCTAACATTTCCTTCTCATAAATAACTTTTTATAAATACTTTCCTTTGATTGGACAACTTTCAAAAGCAATGGGTCTTCCTTCTTGCATTAAAACAACACCAATTCCATTTCTCGAGGCATCACATTCCACAATAAAGGTTTTTGTGAAGTCTGGCGTAGCTAAGACCGATGCTAGGCACATTGCCTCTTTAAGATGTTCAAAGGCCTTAGTTGATTAAGGAGTCCATGAAAATGCATCTTTCTTCAATAATGTTGTTAGAGGTGCTACTATTCTCCCATAATTCTTAACAAACTTGCGATAATACCCTGTTAATTGGAGAAATCCTCGCAACTGCTTTATTGTTGTGGGGACTTTCCATTCCTTAATGGCTTTAATTTTGCTAGGGTCTACCTTAACACCCTCGTGAGATACAATATGACCTAGATATTTCACGTCTTGTACTCCAAAGAAACATTTGGATGTTTTTGCATATAATTGTTTTTCCTCCAACAGTTTGAGCACCCTGTCAACATGTTGAACATGATCCTTCCATGACTTGCTGTAGATTAGTATACCATCAAAAAATACTAGCACAAATTTTCTAAGGAAGGATTTGAAAATGGAATTCATCAACCCTTGAAATGTAGAAGGTGCATTGGTAAGGCCAAAAGGCATGACCAAAAATTCATAATGACCCTCATGAGTTCGAAATGCTGTTTTCAGAATATCTTTAGTCTTCATTCTAATTTTGATGATATTCTGAGCGAAGATCCAACTTGGTAAAATAAATTGCTGCATTTAATTCATCCAATAATTCATCAATCATAGGAATGGGAAATTTATCTTTAATAGTGATCTTATTGAGCTCCCTATAATATGGACACATGCGCCATGATCCATCCTTCTTGTGCACCAATACTACTAGAGCAGAGAACGAACTTTGACTAGGTTGAATTATACTAGCCTCTAACATTTCTGCAATCATATGTTCCATTTCGCTCTTTTGGACATAAGGATATCTATAAGGCCTCATGTTTGGAGGAACACTTCCTGGAATTAAATGAATAGCTTGATCATGATCACGAATAGGTGGGAGTCATTTGGGAGTTTCAAACACCTTGGAATGATTATCCAAAACTTTTTGCAGATCTGGAGAAATAGAAGATTTTGATGTTGGCACTTCTAGTGAGCATAATTGTGCAATTACGCCTTCTTGTTATTTCTTTAGAAGCTTTGTCATGACATTAGAGCTTATTATCTTTCTTGGCTTCCCTGTGATACCCCGCAATTCGACTTCTTTTCTTTTCGAAATTTTTTTCAAGAAAAGTTCTTGAAAATTAAAAGCTACCGTCCCCAAATATTGTAACCATTGTACTCCTAGTACAACATCAACATTTCTCATTGGAATGGAAAACATTGGACTATTCAATACATATTCCCCCATGGTTAGCTTGATATTATGGCATTTTTCAGAGCAATTTATAGTCCCTCCATTTGCAACCATCACTTGACATTATGGTGCTGGGTATAGGAAGCAATTCAAGTCCTTGGCTACCCTACAATGAATAAAATTATGGGTACTACCCGAATCAATCAACACTATTACCTTTTTCTTCTTGATATGTCCTTCTATCTTGAGAGTTTGAGGAGTGGTAATTCCTGCCAATGCATTACACGATATGGTCAAACTCATTTCTTCTTCTTCTAGGGTTGGTTCCTGGTGTATATCCTCTTCTTTTGAAGTACCTTGTTCATTTTCTTCCTCCTCTTCACAATCTATGTAAAATAATTTCTTCTTAGCACACTTATGACCTTTAGTGTATTTGATATCACAATTGTAGCAAAGCCCTTTTGCTCTTTTTGCTTCCAATTGTTTTGGTGTCAACCTTGTAGGTTGCAGAAGTCTAGGAGTAGTAACACTTCCATCTTTATAGATGTGAGTGGTAGGCTTCCTTGTAGCCATAATTTTACATTCAATTTTTCTTGCCAACCTGAAAGCCTTCTCCAATGAATCAGGTTCCCAAACGCGAACCTCATGTTGGATGTTATCCTTTAAAGTCCCTATGAAGACATCAATCTTGTGTTCCTCTGGAATATCAGTTACCCTTATATTCAATTTTTGAAAGTCCTCAATGTGCTCCACAACTGAACCCTTTTGTTTGAGATTTATCAATTGGCTAAAGAAAGCGTTGCTCTTTGTATCCTCATAATGTGCTATCATTTCCTCCGTAAAAATTGACCAAGTGACAATTTTACGGGAGCAAAGCCAACGATACCATACAAATGTATTTTGTTCTAGATGTAAAGTTGCAATGCCTACCTTTTGTGTGTTTTGCACATTATTGAGATCAAAATATTGCTCCATCTGTAGTATCCATGTTACGGGATCCTTGCCATCAAACTTCCTCATATCCATTTTTGGAATATGGTGGTTCTTCTATCGAACATTAGAGTTTATGAATCATGATTAACATTTATTTTGTTCTCATCATGAGTTTCTCTATTATCTTTTCGCCATTAGGAAACATTTCTTGTATCAACTTTGCCAACCCTTCGATGTCCACTTTTAGATCATTCTTCATGTTTTCCATGTTGTCTTTCATTTTTTCATCGATCTTAGCTTCCATGTCATCCATCTTAGCTTCCATGCCATCCATCTTAACTTCCACACCTTTCTTCAAACCATCCATCTTAGTTTCCACGTCTTTCTTCAAAACTTCCGTTTCATTTTTTCTTGCTCTTTGTGATAGCGAAATTTGGTGCACTTGCTCTTGTAATTTTGATATCTCATGTTGCATTTCTTCGTCTTCATGAGTCATAGTAGAGCCTTCTGAAGGCTTAATGGGTGTTGAATTCTTTTTAGGGGGCATTTTAGAACCCAATACTAATATCTATTCTTCAATTTTCCTTTGGAATAAATTCAAACTAATTTTTCAAACAAGACTTATGTAATTCGAAAAAAATACACACATTTTTCTTGCTTTTGAGGAGCTCGATATTGAAACTGAATTATCTCTGTGATTTCAGATCTTCAATATTTGAAATTCGGTCCTGTAGTAGCCCTCTGAATATTCTTTCGAATGCCACAGATCTGACTTGATTTGGATTCTTCAAGGCAAAGTTTTGCCCAATCTCCCACAATGACCTAATTATGGACTAATTCAGTAGAGCGAACTTGTACGACGTGCCATGTGTCACTGTTTCTTCCTTCGACTCTGAAATTGATACATAGAAAACTACAGTTCGTGTACTTGCGGCCACTTTTTAAAGAATTCCAATCCGATGCTCAGAGAGAGATAGTTATGACGATTTTCCCATGGTCACCTCTTTAAGATGAAATTCGAGAGCCTGAACAAACCCTAACTTACACAGATCATATCTCCGAAAAATATTGCGAAACAAGATCTGAAATTTTTATACGACGTTCCTCAAGATTTCGGCTGCGCTCTATAAAAATTTCAGCTTCTGAACCTTCGTAGAACAAAAGTTATAGCGAAAATGCCACCATGACCTTTTTAGGTGAAATTCGAGAGCCTGAAAAAAAAACCTAACTTCCACAAATCACATCTCCCAAAATATTGCGAACCAAGATCTGAAATTGTTACACGACGTTCCTCGGGATTTCGGCTTCGCTCTGTAAAAATTTCAGTTTCTGAAATTTCGTAGAAAAAAAGTTATAGCGAAAATACCACGATGACCTTTTTGGAGTAGCGAAACCCTAGAATCCAAAGCTTTTGATACCAAATGTTATGAAACGAACTCCAAAAATAGAAGAAAAGAGAGATCAACGCCTTAGAAATAAGCCCCACTTCGAGGGGGAAACCTCCAATACATTACATAAATGAACAATTCTTGGATGATACAAATGACTAAACCTCATTCTATATATAGGAGTCCATGGGGTCAGAATATAATCCTCGCCGACTTAAATATAATAATGTAAGGGCACAATAATAACAATATTGGGGTTACAGGGGTACAACAATAACAACAAGGGGGCTACACTAACAACAATAAGGGAGTACACTAGTAATATAGGGACCTAACAGGGATCAAATCTCTCGGGGTGCAAACCTCTTTTTTGAGTGCAAAACTTGAGGAAAGATTTGCACCTTGAGAGATTTGATCCCTCTCGGCGCTTGATAGATCCAGAGTTAAGATGGATCTAGGCTGTGGTATAATTTTAGGATTTGTTTTTTTCTGTATCAAAATAAGTTAATATTAGAATTGATATCCAAGACTATAAACCCTAGATGAAAACTTTTAGAGGAGAAAATAATTTGATTTTTGCTAGATCTAGGGTTTGTACTTGGAAACCCTACGATTCCTTCCTCCATTGCTCAATGGAAACCCTAGATAATCAAATTTTTTATTGCATATTTTGCTTGGTTATATTTGTCATTAAGCATTGCAGGTATAAAGAGTATGGCTAAATTCTGAGGGAGCACTTCAATGAAGGGCTAAATTTTAAGGGAGCACTTCAATGAAGGAAAACCTATAAGGTTTGTATAAGGAGCAACTCAAGGTATGAATAATTTATAGTTAGTCTTCCTCACTTGGTATGAATAATTTATAGTTAGTCTTCCTCACATAAAAAGGTATAACTATTTTTGAATTTACTTTATATCACTAATTCTTTCATGTCTATGTTTCTGAATCTCAAATATTCTTGTTAGGATGATTAATTATCAAGATTGAATCAACCCTCTTTATATTATCATTCTTGTGAAACCCTAAAAGGTTCACTGCAAAGCCCTGAACTAAGGGTATGCCAATGAAACCCTAGTCTACTTAGGGTTGATGAAATTTAGAAAACCAATTCATTTCATGTTTAAGGTTTTGATATTGTTATAATGGAAACCCTAATATTTTAGGGTTTGTTGTGTTATGTATTTGAAGCCCTAGATATGTAGGGTTTGGTAATTTAGGGTTTATAAGCAAGACCCTTATATTAACTAGAATGATGTCCTAGGAATGAAACCCTAGGTATATATTCGTATGTGTGATCAAAATCCTAGTCTAAATGAAATGTATTGATATTGAAACATATCTTAAGTTTACCTAGTAGATATTGATAAAAAAAGTTAATGCATGAATTCCTAAATAATATATATGTGAGTATGATAAACTGATTGTTGATGCTCATTGTTTGTAAATTCTAGGGTTTGTAACAAAGCCCTAGTAGAAGTTTGATATTCTAGGATTTGATATAATTTAACAGTAACTTTGATGATAAAAGTCAGGGGTTTGTAGCAAACCCTAGTAGAAGTCTGTCATGCAAAAGCATATTGTTGAAACCTTAGATAGAACTATAATTAGATTTAATTGTTGATATCTAAGGTTTTGTGTCTCAAAGATAGAATCTAGGGTTTGCATTAAACCCGAGTATAGTCTAACGTATAAATTCTAAAATTGTTGAACCCGTAGATGCATTGTAGAATTGTACTTGTTTGAATTACTTCTAAGGGTTTGCAATATATCATAGAAGAAGTCAGTCATATATCTCTGAAAGTATCGTCATCAATGGAATTGCTTTATTTCGTAGTCTAAGAACCCTAGCAAGAAGTTGAAGTTTAGAAGTATGCGTCTCTTGCTGATTATGAACCTAACTAGGTTTAGGTATTTATTGTCTAAAGTCTAATGCTTCAATTATTGTATTGAATTTTGATATAGTTAACTTCATATGTATTTGGTTGTACGTGATATTAAAGTTTTGCAGGTACAAAATCTTCAAGATTATGAAGATGTTCGTATAAGCATGATGAAGAAAGCTATAAGGATGATGATGGAGATGACCTTGATGAAGTCGTGAAAGGTTGAAGCTTTTTCGATGTCATAGAAAGTAGTTGATCTCCCTTAAGTTAAGAGGTTGCCTGGATAGAAGAAATGGTATATCTCCCAATTGAGAGGGAGGGCACATTATGACAAATGAATATTACAGATGAATGTTCAAGACCTCAAAAGTACTGAGAATGTATTTGGTGCTGCCAACAAAATTGTATAACTTGATATAAGTGGCATGAAGATGATTGAGGACCTCGATGGTTTGTGTTTACTTGTATATGTATATAATTTATTGCTGATTGGGGTTTGTGTTTGTCTCTGCATAAATAGGTTAAACACTCTGGAAGCAAGCTTGGACAAATGGATATATCTAGTTTATCAGGAAGAGTTGAAGCATCTAATGGCAGATGCTTGGGAGGACATCTGGCTGACCTATGTGTGTTTGATGTCTAGATCTCGAAGGGTGAGTGTGTCAGAAGTCTTCGTAGTTCATTTTGGAGATCTTCCATGTACTTCTATAGATATAGGTAATTACGAATACCTCCCTAGTTAAGAGGGAATGTTGAAGAATGTAACTAGTGTCGGTCTTCATAATTGTACGTGAGTCATGATGTAATATATTTGTCAAAAGAAATTTATTATTATTAATAATTTGACTTATTAAAGCATGGGTTTCATGCTTGGGTCAAAAGTCAAATTTTATGTATTAAACCTTCTAGGATTTTTCTATTGAGTCAAAGTCAAATTTTATGTATTAAACCCTTATTGGGAACATGATAGAGAAATATTTAAGTGTCAATTAAAGTCCTACTTCTCCATCAACCTTGGTCTCCTTGCAAGTCGGCCTCAAAAGTAATCATCTGCAAGACGGCTCCTCAAACTATATATACCCTAGTGAAGTCGTCTAATTGTAAAGAAGAAAAAGAAGTTTGTATGGGTTACAGGCTGCGAAGTTAGAAGTGCAGAAAGGTTATAGTTTTGGATCATATACAAGACAACAAGGCACTAAAGGGTGACATAAACACATGACCGAAATTCTCAACAAGTACAAAAGCTGAACATTTTATGTCATTACAGATTGCAGGATCGAAGTTCCTTTCTATTGCAGAAAATGAAAGTGTTCTATGTTTTGAAGAAGGACATCTTAGCAGATTACTTCAACTGAAAGGTTGACTTGATGAATGGAGAGAAGTTTAAGTTAAGGTCTTTGTTGTCTCATTGTCATATGAATCTACTGAAGGAAGAGTTCTTGACTGGGTGTTCCCCTACCTAGGGGTTTTGCCTTGGATGTGTGCCTACATCTTGTGTCCTTCTTTGTTTATTGTTTGGCATTTATCTTGATGAAAGAAAAATATAAATATAAACTAGCAAGAAAATAAAAATTTTCACGAGTAAATGTCAAAGATCTAAGAGAAATATAATGCCCTTAATTTCTCAACAATTTTGATGTCAACGTTTGATCCTAGCGCTACCATGTCACCCTTGCATGCCCTAGGAAGGTGACGTATGCCTTCTCGAGGATGACGTCTTTGTGGAGGAGATGTTATTTGAGATGTACTCATGCATTTTGATGATGTCCCTTGGAGTGAGGAGCAATCTTGGACCCACTTTATCTCTTGCTTGATGGAGATTCCCATTTGGGAAGGATAACATCATGTTGGAGAGCCTTTAATCCCACACATGTGGAGGATTTATGACGTTTTTATTATGATTTATGATTTGTAAAGCTATCTTTAGGTAGGTTTGTGACCTATTAGTCTAGTTGAACACTTCAAGCAAATTTTTAGGGCTTTCTCATTGTAAATTCATGAAAAATGGCCTAGTTTCCCTCAAATAAATAGAGGGAAGTCATTTTCATTGGATCATCATCGTGCACACTCTCTTGAGTAATTGTGCACTAACTCTTTTCACTTTTTCTCTTGGATGCATTGGATAAATGCTGGTGCGAGTTGTCTTGCAGAGAATATTTTTGCATGGAGATACTATCTTGTGGATTGATGAAGTGGTTTTTGCTTGAATTGTGTAAGTTTAATGCTATCTTCTTCCATTTTGCATGCTATTTTCTGAAATCAAGGTTTATCTTGTACCATATTGAAAAGTGCAATGTTTTCATGAACTCTTGTTTCTATGTAATTATGCAAAATCTATCCTTCCTTCAAGAATCCATTAAAAGAGCTTCCTTTCATGCATCATTTGACTTTAAATCCCCTATGAAAGAAGTTGCTAGGGTTTCTAAGAGGAACAAATTAGGCTTCCACCCTCTCTATCCGAGTTCCTCCATCCTATGTTGCAAGAAACACTGACCAGGAGGGTGTTTCAGCCTAGAAACGAAAATGAAACGTTGAAACACTTTGGTACGAGCCTGAAACATGTTTAAGGATGTATGGGAGCGTTTCATGAGGCTGAAATGCGACTCATACGACCTGAAATGCGTTTCAAGTCCGTACGACTGCGTTTCCGACAAAAGAAAGTTTTTATTTTAATTATTATTATTATTATTTGTTTTATTTTATTTCTTTAAACTTTTTTATTTGGTGATTAAATTAATTTGTGGATGTTTCTAGACGTCTCTCACAAGTTATAAAAAGACTCTCACTTCATTCCCTCAAGGGAAAAAAACCCTAATTTAACATAACTTCTACGGTTAGATCTTCTGCCTAATGAATGACCCAAATTGACTACGAAATTACAATTTTTTACAAGGCAATTTTTTTTCTAATTTTTTGCTTTGGGGGCGTTAACCCCCCTAGGGACCCCCTTAGTGGTGGAGGGACAGGCCCCCCAACAACCCCACCATCAGGGATTGGGATCCAAACATGGCTAAAACAAGACTTATGAATTAGGAAGATAATCAAGCTCCACACCCAACTATATATATAAATCACGTTTCCCCATTTCCAAAATTTAGGGGGGGGGGGGGGGCACGTTTCGTACTAGTACCCTTTTTGGAAACTTGTACCTGTTTCCCTGTATCGTGCAACTTAGCTTCCATCATTGATCTCACCTTGTTTGACTCCATTGCCCAATTGAAGAAAGACACTAGTCTAGTTGTGGGATCACCTTTAAAAAATATTTTCTTTATTTTCTGGTAATTAGGGTTAGGTTTTGGTCTAATTGTGCACTTTATAGCAATTTTACATCTATATGATATTGTTCTATTGGTAGGAATTGCATTTAATAAATTAAAAATGCAAAATCTAGCTTTTTTTGCATGTTTTATTCCTAAAAATAGGGCTGATGTCTAGATATTTATTGCTGGTACATGCATTTTCATCCATTAAAAACCCAAAGTTGACCTATCCCTTGCTTACCTCTTCAATAATCTTTAATTCTTTGTTGATATTATCATTTGGAGGCCATTTCTATGCTATTGCATCTTGTAAATCTGCATACGATAAAAACCCTAGCTTGTAACAACTTCTCTTTAGTTAATTGGGATTGTTAGAAAGCGTATTTGAACATTTGTAACTCTTATCTTGGCCTTCAGGGTTTTGCCGATACCTTCTTCTCTAACCATTAAACTCTTATCCCTCTTTATCTTGTTGATTTTTCAAGTGCAATAGATACGAGCACACATTTCTAAAATACTGAAAATTACTTCTATTGATGTAGATATTCTTTTAGCAATTCCAGTTTATCATTAAGCAATTACACTTCAGAAATTCAATTGTAAATGTATAAGGACAATAGAGATCACAATGCACAAAGAGAACACAAGAGTTATCATAGGAAAACCCACTTGGGGAAAAAACCCAACAACCGTTTCCTTAGAGAAATTAATTATGTTCAACAAGAGATACACCTAATTTAGCTAGTCAACTATGAGGTCAAATTGACCAACAAAGCTATGGTTAAGCTTGGTCAAACATCCCTCATGTCGAGTCAATCTTCCGCCCTTTAACTTTGGCCCTCTCTGTTCTGGCTAGGTCGAATTTCAGCCTCCCAGAATATGCCCAAAAACTCGGTCCTACTGCCTAGAATTTTGGACCTGCTGCCCAGAAACTGTTGCCTAGAAATTTGACTTGCTACCCATAAACTGCCAAGAAAGTCACATGTGCGAAGTCAAGGAGAGAGAGAGAGAAATGTTAGAGATGAATTTGTGCTTCATTCTATTTAGTCTTGACTCCTTCGCTAGGATGCCCAAAATATTACTTGTCTTGTTAGAAGTCGAATGGTGCTTTGTGGGGGAGGTTGAATGCTCTATATAGTGTTTTGCCTATCTGAATGGGTGTGTGTCTTCATTGGGGCCAACATGACTTGAGGGAGGGCTGTTGACAAGTTTGGAGCCAAAAATTCAAAATTTCAATTTCAAATTCTCTTTTGAATTCAACATGGAGAACATGTCTTATATGTATTCTTTCAAGGGCTAAACATTGAAAATGACATGGAGAACATGTCTTACAAATTCATTATATATTTTAAGGACTAAAATATAAATTTGAAGACCGACCATAGCTACAAAATTCAACACTCCCTCTTAGCTAGGGAGGTATTCATAATGGCTAGATGTGTTCTTTTCTTGACTAATTTCTCTAAGAAAAGGTTATAACAAATCATCATTATTATACAATCACCATAATATGGTCAAACATCTTTGAGACATGGTAATTCAACAACTTGCATATGTCTATGTATCCTCACCCATTTGTCAAGAGCACATGTTGGATGGTGAGATTTTGATCAAAATGTACTTTATTCATTTTGCAATTAGGTGCTTATGCTTGTTTGTATTTGGGCATTTTGACATGGATTACGAGGTTACTTGGAAGAAAGAAGGGTCTTGGCTGTAGTCTTGTTCCCTCACCTTAAATGGGGGTTAATTTTCAATTCTAGTCCAGTGTGACCTCCCCAATGGCCCATGGCTTGAGGAAGGGGCATTGCTTGGGAAACCATGATTGAGATAGCATAGCCCCATCTAGCCCTATTCCATACTTACCACTTTGCATCTTACATTATGAACTCCTATTCCATCTCCCTCTTTGGGTCAACTAACCATTGGTTCTCTGGGATTTGGCACAGACACATCCTTATACCTTGGTAGGGCTTGGAAATGCACCGTGGAAGGTTGATGCAGCTAAAAGAAAAAGAAAGAGCAGATGATGGTCGCAAGAAAAACAAAAGAAAAATCAAAATGCAAAAGATGGCCGAGACTTACAAATTAGCACGTGGGCAAAAGCCAAGCATGGGCTCTACCTCTCTCATATGGCCATCACTTGGTTTCTGGGCCAATGTTGCCTTATCTCATTGAAGTCATGGAACCCTTGCATGTTCCAACCAATGTTGCAGGAAACGTCCCCCCCCTGGCTCCAACCCTCGAAATGCGGTCCATACGGGATCCGCCCCCTGAAATCCGTTTCGGAAAAAAATTGACGCTTCCTAGTTTTTTGGAACCGTACGGACGGATCCGCGTTTCGTACGGTGGATCCACGTTTCGTACAGCGGATCCGTGTACAGAAGCGTTGCGCTTCCTGTACGGATCCGACTAGCGTAGCAAAAAAAAAATGATTTTTTATTTTTATTTTATTTTTTAATTTTTAACATTAGTTGGGTTAGAGTGTGGGTTAGTGTTGAGTTAGGGATAGGATGAAAAAGATATAAGCTCTCTTTCACCTCCTTAGATGTTTCTTAGATGCTCCCTCATGGTAATGTTAAATTCTTAAAGTAAAAGGACATCCTTTTACTTAAATTTTTAACATTACCATGAAATGACTCAGGATGTTTGAGAGTGGTTCCAGCTTGATCGGACTTCATATGTAGAAAATAGAATTTCACATCCTATTCAAAATTTAGCAGACTTAACAGTTTTTAGGAATTCAGGATCAATGGTATGGTGGCATTTCATTAGATTATATCATGTATGAGGGTATGTGATTAGCATTTAATCAAGAGCACCAAGCCCTATATGTACCCTAGTGTTGGTGGTGTTAATTGATAAACTCCTTTGTCATGTTGTTAGCAAAAAATTACTTTTCAATCAACTCAAAATCATCGATCAAGCATGTTAAGTTCTTTCTACCATATTTTAAGGCTTGCATTAGGTAGTTTGATCAATTTTGGGCAATTTTGACTATAATGCCCCTAGATAATCGAGGTAGAGGCAAAGGCTAGACAAGAGGAGAAGAATCTAGATTATAGATGGTTGATGCTCAAATAATTAATCATTAATGTACAATGGATGTCATATCTATCTTGATTTATGTACAAATATGCATGCTTCCATATCTTCTACAATTAATTTGGTATTTTGGATGTCTTTTTAACATTAATGCAAAAAAATAAAATTAAAAAAAAATATATATAGTAGATGCTTCCGAGACGCTTTGCTTCCTAGATTTTTTGGAAATGACGCTTCCGCGTCCTCGCTTCCAAAAAACGTCCGTGCTTCGTGCAACGTTGGTCCCAACCCATGATGGGTGATGACATGTGTCAACTGACCCATCTTAAGTGGGTAATATCTACTAGACATCATACAAAGCAAGCTCTCATTCCTTGAGCTACGAGTAGTAATACAAAGAAGAATCAAGAAAAAGTAAAAGGCATTTAGGGGGGTGGAAAAACAAAGGCCGAGGTAACTCCTACATCCACAATTGCTCCCTCCTCACATCTGTACATGCAGGATGAGGTGCTCCATCATAGCTAGTACCTTTGAACATGGCACTTGGCCATGAAGTACTTTCCCCTCTGTTCCATCATTATTCACATGGTGCCTATCGATTGGTGGACCAAGGACATGGCACTCCCCCTTAGGGGTTGGGAACACCTAATAGGATTGTCTAGTAACTGCTCCTAGTTAGGGAGGTAACAACATTACGTGATTAAGGCTACCATTTTGGAAGAGAAGCCTCATATGAAGTGTTATTGTGTCCATTTATTTCAAGCTTGGTTCACTTAGATGCAATAATGATTAATGTACCTAATGGTGAAAGTTGCAACATTGGATATTGTGTGTAATTGGCAGGTGGTTCAATCTATAGGTCTGGGCAACTTAATTGGGGTCCAAGTCTTCCAGAAGGACATATTGACACTGATAGGTGATACGTTGAGATCCGTGGGACTTCGGACAATTATGGAGCATCATTTGTAGCCATGGGCACCTTCAACATCCACACCGTTCCTGCATTTGCTTAATTATTCATGGGATGATGCACTTGGACCAACACCCCCAACTGGCTTAGTAGTGATCACGTGGTTTGGCAATTGATCTAGGGTCCATATGAGGTTTGTCTCATGCCTTGAGACATGGGAGGGCTAGCACCATCTTTAGAGCCCTCAACGTTGGAGCAAAATCATGCTTATTCATCACTTGGAGACCCATGAGACTCAATTTTGTGCCCCAAACCCACATTTGGGGCTACAAGATGATTTTCAGAGAAATCTAGGGGCCAACCCCTAGATCTTCAGGTTAGGAGACCTCTACACTTGTCATGGCAATGGAGGAGCTCAATAGAAGCTCTAGAAGGGCCTATGACAACATGATGTCGACATTTTGGCCCTCTTGTTGGGAGATTTATTATGTTTCACATTGGCTACAAGGTTGGCTTGTGACCTTGATTAGTTGTTGCCCATTTTTTTAATGTTTGAGGGGCTTCCAGGCATAATTAGACATTAGTAGCACACACATATATATATTAAAGATCATTCATTTGTGATCTCTCATCATCATCACTCTTGGAAATGAGC
Source organism: Pinus albicaulis (assembly GCA_034641835.2). Lineage (NCBI taxonomy): Eukaryota > Viridiplantae > Streptophyta > Pinopsida > Pinales > Pinaceae > Pinus > Pinus albicaulis. Next base: position 794,075,546 of record CM076575.1, on the reverse strand, counting down.
AATTCACACTTTTCTCTCGTGGAGGATTTGGAGTAATATTGATGCACTTTGATGTTTGGAGTGGATTTGTCTATCTTTGGATGAATATAATGGATTCTTTGCATGTTATCTTGTAAATGTATCTAGATGTTGAAATTTTTTCTCTTACATGTCTAATGTATGGAATTTTGTTGACTCTAGTAATTGCAATTGTGCCCTAATTTGTTTATCTATTGAATGCCAATCTAGGTGATCTATTGCATGCAATTACTCACAAATAATTGGTAGCTCGCCCATGATAAATCCATCTTCCATTGCATAGGTGTTTGTTGGAATTTTGCTTGTCAAGGAATCAAATTTTTGGCCTCCTTAGAAGCTCTTTGGCTGATCTAACACATTAAGGACTCCACACTCCCAAGGAACAGGGAACTGGTCCATTTGGTTGGTGATCACATCTTAATTTTATCCATATTTTCTCTCTCTTGATTTGACCCTTTCAAGGCTGAGTTAGGAAACTAGGGCTTGGTGCGAATTTCTAGGGAGGAAGGGTTTTGGTAATTGGAGAGCCTAAACATCAAGAGTGTAGTGTTTGCTACAAGACCTATCAATTTGGTGGGCATCCATTCCAATCTCATCCATAATTTCTATTTCCCTAGTTGTTTGTCGAAGAGGGAAACCCTAGTTTTTCTTCCTTCAACTTAAGGGCTTCTTTGAAGGTTTCTATGAAAATTTATGAATCCTTATTACAGAAACCCTACTGCAGTATTCTGATTTACTTCTCCTATTTGTTTAATTTAATTAACAAGTTATTTTTTTGAAATATTTAGTAAAACATCAAAGTAAACACTACTGTAGCCTACACATACATACAGATCAAGTACTGAAGAATAAAGCCCACATGACAAAGGACACAATATTTTTCGGACGAATGTCCTCGTTAAAACCCAATGCGGGAAAAATGGTGCAACAACTCTTAAGGGTTTTATTATTATGCAGAATTCTGAATACAAACAAGGGCACCAGTTGTGGTTTGCCCAAAAGAGAAATTCCGACAGATGTACCTCTATCTCCGGAGATAGAAAAAATGGCTGATACAACGGAGAATGAGGAACCCCACAGGAGCCTACGCAGTCACTGCATCACCCTTCAGTGTGGTTGCGTCACTTTGTTTGATCTACTGAATACGAGCCCTTTCTGGCCCACTGAAACCCCAGCTTTGCAGCCTCTGGCTCTGCGCCAGCCCCTCCTGGCCTGCGTCACCCTTCTGTGATTGTGTCAGCCTCTACGCTGGCTCTGTGTGAGCCTGGATGGGTCTGCGTCACCCCTGCTGGGCCTACGCTGCCTTTGCGTCACCCTTCCTGGACTGCGCTGCCTCTCTGGTACGGTTCTACCTCTCTGCAATTGTATTCTTGGCCCTCGCTGGACTGCAAGCTCACTCGAAAATTCTTAGCAAATCGCATCTCAGAATTTCGACTTAGCTCAAGTGCTACCGCTTTGTGTGTCTCCTCCAACTGATGCCAAGCCTTTCTTTAATACTTTTCTCGTTGAACAATCAACGACTGTGATCTAATCTCTAATCGACGACTAAGATTAGAAAAGACTTGATCCACGTTACTTAGAACATTCTCACCCACATGTTTTAATTAATTCACTTTAATTATTTAATTTCCCTAAGTTAGACTTAGGGTCTCCATTAAAATAATTAATTATTTGAATAACTTTCACACCGGGTGGAATTTCTCCAAACGTTTTTTGGGTCCCGAAGATCTCATGTGATCTAGCCCCTCCACAAAGTTTCGGAGCTAGAGCACATCCGATGCTACCCAAAATCTCAACACTCCCTCTTAGCAAGGAATGTGCTCTAGCAACACTTCAACCTATAAGCGTTACTCTGATCCATGGCATCGGTTCCCTGTGCTGCTGATGCTCGGCCTGCTGCCCCTCATCCACTGCGTTGCTGCCTTCTGTATTGCTGTCCATGACTCTGCCACAGTCACTGCCTCATCTGTACTGCAGCTCCCTCTCAAATGCTGCATCATGCTACCCATAACATTGCCACTGCTAACTGCTGCACTGCAACTCAGTTGTTGAGAAGTAAGCAACTGAAGGACATCACCCAAAATACTGATAGACAAGTCAGTTTGGCTACATCTCGATACTGAAGCACCCTCTGCTGCTGAACTGCGGTGACCCTCTGAAGCTCTGTGTTGCTGTTACTCTACACTGCGTAAGCACTGCCGCTCTGCATTGTTGAAGTCCCATCAGGCTCTGCGCTGCTGCAACCTCTGCACTGTGTTGCTCCAGTCTTCAACGTCCTCACTACCACTGTGCCTCCGTAATCCTCTGCACCAACTAACTCCAGTCATCTTGCTACTGTCTTTAAGGGCTCTCGTAGCTCATATGTGATCGAAGAGTTTGGGCACCTCAAGGATCTTGCCCTCTACACCTTCTGTAGCTCAATCTACAGATCTATGTCACCCCATCTAATTATTTGAATAACTTTCTCACCGGGTGGAATTTCTCCAAACGATTTCTGGGTCTTGGAGATCTCATGTGTTCAAGCCCCTCCACAAAGTTTCGGAGCTAGCGCACATCCGATGCTACCCAAAATATCAACAGTTTCATGAGCATTGGCATTGCTATTATGCATTTTGTAAGAAACCTTTTCTCCTAGCCTTGACCTTGAGTTACTCCAACACTCGTCAAACTTATCAAACCCTAGGTCTTGTGCCCTTATTTCTAGGTCTCTTTATAGCAATCAAATTGCTTCCTTGTGAAGCCTTCAAATTAAATTGTGCCTTTCTTGAAGAGTTCCTAGTGAGATCATTTCACACATTAACCCTAGAATATCTATTATAAGTGATCTCCCTCCTACCGAGACTCTTCCCGTTGGTGAAAATCCATAAAGAGCAGGGGGTTTTGGCTGTGGTGATAGTGGGCCACTACCCTATTTTTGCTTCTTGGTCTAGTGTATACCTTGTAGGGTTTCCCTCTCCAGGGCCTGCTAGATTTTGCGGGAACACCTCCTAGTCATCGTGTCTATCAAAATTTAATGGAAATTTTGAAATCTGGTGATTGTCAATAAATTTGATTATGTTCGGTGAATAAATTTTCTTTGATTTGAATCAAATCACATCCATATTTATCTGCCAGATAAATTTGGATTTTAATATACAACTTGAATAAAAATTGAATGTGTTTCTGTGTATTAAACAGAATTATATTTAAAGAATAAAACAAAATATAAACTTTGAACATGATCTTATAGATTATAATTTATCTCATATATCTAAGGAAGGCATGGAATTTTATTATACATATTCAACAAGGGATGGAATTTTATCATATATTTTTCAATTTTGAAAAGTTTGAATTATTTATTTTCTTGAACTTAATGGTGAGTGTAATCATGTGTCTTTTTAGAAAAAGTACTGTAGATTTCTTTTAGAGTTGATGATAATCAAGAAGCTTTTTGGATGAAAGAACCCTGGATGGATCTGAAGAATAGTGATTCTATAGCTGGGTGCTTGGGACTTTCTTTGTTTCTGAAACAGATAACTCCATACACCCCCAAAATATGATCACTCTCTATAGTTTAAAAGCTAAACCTTGCTCCTATAGACAGTGAGTGTCATTAACATCTAATTTTAGACACACACTTATTTAAATTTAATCTAATGGTAGGTCAACTGTCTTTTTTTGGAGGTGCTTCCTTTGAATCTTACTGCCTCCCAATCAACATTGACACAGAAAGCCTTTGGCACTAGGGCTATAAACTCTGTCCATCGCAACACCCACCCTGCATGCATGGCCATGGAAATCCGCTAGGGGTTAACATGTACCTGGGGGAAATTGAACTCTGACATGGGTATTATCACTACTTCTGCTTTACCGACCAGCCACATCCTATTGTACATATCAACTGTCTTTAACCTCTGACTGTTTTTGTCCTGGATTTGTTACGATTGCTTATGGTAACAGAATTGAAATTGTTTGGCAACTCCTGTACTTTCACATGCCTGCCAATCCTTTATTTGTGCATTTGTTGACTAATTTGTGCAAAATTTGTACACTCATTGCTTAATCCTTGACCTTCCTATCTTACCTTTGCTTGGTATCTAATTTTGAAATCTGGCTCCTTAGTATATGTACCTTCCTTGGCAGAAATTAGTGATACATGGTTTTTTTTTCCTATGTTTTAAAAAAAATATGTCTTTATAGAGTCTCTTTGGGTAATCTGCTGTGCCATGAGAGGCATTTTTATGCCATCAAAGTGACCCAGGACTTGCAGCTGGCCTTATTTACACCCACTTGGGGTTTTTTTAACCCAGGTTTCTGTGCTAATGCAAGCTCAATCACCTCACTGCTTGCTGCCAGGCCACATCCCTATGGGCATACATGGTTAGAATTTATCTAAATTTGTCATGTTTATTCTCTACTATGCAATTATCTTGTTACAATTTTGCACTCAACAACAGTACTTACCAAGGCTTAGGTCATGTCCTTTTTGTTATTGTAAAAATAATTTCATACTAACATATTTATGACCTCAAACCTCTTGGCCACTAAACATTCCGAAAATAGGGTTTGCCTAAAATGCTAAAATGTCACCAACAATAGCATAAAACAAGCAACATATAAACATGCTACATGTCTATAACAAATCCAAAGGTTGGTGGAGTATCAAACTTGTCATTTGGTGTCCCTATCCCAAGTTGTGTGATTGGGTCCTGTCATCCTTTTGCCCCAATCTAAAGTTTGGTTAGGTTGTTGATCCTAGGGTGACATCAACTAACTCATTGCTCCAACCTAGCATGTTTGCCTTTATTCTTACATTATTAGTAAACAATAGGAGGGAAGCAAGAGTGTTACAACAAAATCTAGCAACCCCAAGTGATGTAAGATACCTAGCATCAAGGGGCCAGTCTTGTGCAACTTAGGAAGGCTATCCACTATCACTTTGGTAGCTCTTTCTCTCACATCTGGTTGGCTCTCTGCCAACTCAAGGAGGGTATCCCTAAATAATGTTGCTAAAGCTATGGAGTGGGAGCCTTAGGTGATATAGAAAGAGTAAGCCTTTACAATGTGTATGGTTGTTGTAGTATATATAGAAGGAATTGGAAATAGGGAAAAATATATGGAATAAAAAGAGAATGGAGGCAGAGGGAAACAATTGAATGAAATGATGAGGGATTGTGCCTATCAATTTAAGGGCTAATGTAGCCATGGGGTATTGCAAAAATGGATGGACTTGTTGTAAGCCTTTACAAAATGTATGGTTGTTGTAGTATATATAGAAGGAATTGGAAATAGGGAAAAGAGATATGGAAGAAAAAGAGAATGGAGGAAGAGGAAACAATTGAATGAAATGATGAGGGATCAGTGCCTATCAATCTAAGGGCTAATGGAGTCATGGGATATTGCAAAAATGGCTGGACTTGTTTATCATCATCAAATACTTTAAGGTAGGTCTTGATGTAAAAGGACTAATTTGACCTCTTCTACCTACCCACACAAAGGGTCTAGTTTATACCTTCGTCATCTAAGGTAAAGTGAACTCATTTGGTACATTGAATCTTAAGATGCTTGCTGCAAATTATGATATCGAGACTAGTAATAGAGGGCTTAATTTGACACACATCAACTGAAAATAAAGGTGATCTTTATTAGCTGATTTATTTCCTAGTCAACGACTAGATATGATAGAAGAAAGGTAATGAGAGCAGAAATATAACATCAAATAAGATGAGGGAAAGCTACTCACATTGCTTATTCCTATAAAAGTAATGTTTTCATTACTAGGCCTTTATGTTAGAGTGAAAGTGCAGAGTTCCTGTATAAAATTAACAGCAAATGAATAGCATAAAGAATAACTATACTATAAAGTAGTAACACCTCGTCCTTCTTAAATATTCAAAGGTTTGATACACAAGGGAAGCCCAACATCATCATCTCCAAGCTAGTACAATATCCTTCATTACTTCACTTCTTCACTCTTTAACACCAAATCGCCATTTAGCCTTGAAATGGAGAGAAAATCCTCTCTATATAGAGTGAGATAGGTCTCTCTTACAATAAAATACATTATTTTTGTAACTCCATGGCAAGTCAATAAATATTAAAATATTGGAGTAGTTAGATCCGTGGTTGACAATATCAAGGCTTGTGGACAATAGCCTATTCAAGAGAGGTTGCCCTTATCCAAAAATAGTTATTGATATTTGACAAAACCTTTAGGAGAGGATGCACCATCCATAAATACACATTATACCAAGTCAAATGTTAATTGGTCTACATAGAATTCACTTGACAAGAATGGATGCATGCAAAATATAAAATACTCTTCAATCTAAAAGGATGTGCTCAAGGGTCTTCTTACAAATGCTCACAAAGTGCACCCTGCAAGGTGCATGAGAGTTATGATTATAAAATACACCTCTCAGATTAATGCTCCATAACCAACCGTCAAAATTAGAAAGTGATCTACAAGATGCATGCAATGAATTCACATGTAAATCCCAATGAATCCACTTGTAAATATCAAGGCAACCAACTCCATGGATGAATGTTAACGGATGTAGATGGAACATTTCACAAAAAAATGAAGTAGTCAAACCCCAAAATAGCAAATGGATAATCTATAACCAAACAAATCCAAGGAGACAAGGGAAAATTAGGGTTTTGACCATGCCAAAACTCCAAGAAATAATCAAGCATACACCTCTAAGAATAGCAAGAAGTGCCCCCTCAAGTTCACCGCAAGTATATGCTCAAAAATAGTAGTAGGATCAAATAAATGCATGCAAAACCACATGTATGGCCCTCCAAAAATGCTACACACCTCCCAATAAAATCGTCCATAACACTATTGAATAAAAGAATATATGTGCCAAGTTATAGAGGTGATGGTGCTCATTAGTTTAGGTCAAAATATGATAAGCATAGCTGAAATATACATGCAATAAAGATGAGAGAGCACCTAGGAGAGGTGTGCCCTATAAAAGTGTGCCATGTAACCACTTCGACCACTCAATATATAAGAAATATCTCCATGTAAAGTTTGCCCTAGGAGGAAGTGCCAAGGTAGTTTCCCAAAACCATGTGTTACCCAATACCATCAACAAATCCCATGAAACCATGTGCATACGAGAGAGTGTGTTTTAGGAGAATGTGCCAAACTCTTCATCAATAAAAAGTCGTGTAAACCTTGGAACTATGCCTAGGAAGGGAGCACTCCATCAAAAAGCTCAAATAATCTCCAAATAACCCCACCAAGTGTGAACTTCAACCAAGTGAAGCAGGGTACTTGAGCTGTTAAACTCCAAGGTAATAAAATGGATTAAATTAACTGTTAGCGGTTAAATCAACCTCAAGATGTGCACACAAAGGTTTATGCTTGAACTAAACCATAGTCCAACCTCCCAATAGTCACCAATAGGTTAAACCAACATAAACATGTGCGTCGATGAGAGTGTTAGAAACCTTGAGCACCACTGAGAGGGGGGGGGGGTGTGAACCAGTAGTGTATTATTAGCAATTTTACTCTTCTCTTTTTAGATCTTGAGTCAACCATTTATTAGCAGCTTCACATGTGAGAGAATATATGCTTAAACATGTATCAAATGCAACTATAACATAAGCATGTAAACATATAAGCAACATGTACACATATCAAACTATCAAAGCACACACCATAGAGCATCATCACAAGGACACACAAGGATATCTGGTGGAAACCCTTTCGGGAAAAAAACCACCCTTGCTGCTGCTACGTTGCTCTGAATCTTCTATTATGTATCAAGCAAAATGATGTCTTTTACATAGATTGTTGGCAACTACCAGCTAAGAGCCTCGACCTCAAACACAGTTAGCTAGCCACCACCAGCTAGGGGGCTCGATCCCAAAATACAGTTAGATGGCTACCACCAACTATTATCTAGCACCCACTGGGTAGAAGCGACGACTTCTGCTACATTGCTGCTAGCACCCACTAGCACGGAATCACTACTCCAACTTAGCAAGCGCCCACTTGCTAGATGCCACTTCTCCAAATCTCTACGGGGACCTTGATTTCATTCATTTTCAAATTGAATCCCAAGACACTGTGCTCAACAAGATTCACCTCTGCTATCAAACCCCAACAACAAGATAGTCTTAACAATTCAATAAAAATCAGCTCATCAACTTGAACAATCAACAACAATGCTACTACTCTCACATTCATCCATCAACACAAACTGTAAAATACATCAATTCCTCGATATATCAGCAACATAAAAACAATATGGCATTCTGCCATATGCACCAATGTTATCAGAATATAACTGGTCATTGAACTGAAAAACCTTGTGGACCAGGAACCAGTCGAAATCAGACTAGAACTGGAAAAAATACGGTTTACAAAAAACACATAAAATTTCATATTTTAAAGAAAAAATAGATATATTCATGTGCATCCATATGAATCCAAACCATTTATACCCAAATATGCAAAAGTTCTCATTTATATAGCAAATAATAGTGCATATAACCAAAATAACATAGTGCAAAACATCGCTGAACCAAAAATGTTACAATCATCAAGAACCATACTCTAAAAGGCCTTTATAATCCAAAATAACATGTTAGATCATAGTATTATACTACAACCTACAATACTACAAGCTACAACTACAACAAATCAATGATCAAATCATCAATCATCATCAGAAGTTAGAACCATCATCTAATTCTTGATCATCCTCCTCATCCTCATTTGAAGAATGAGTAGCATCCAAGTCTGCAATGGGATTATGGCTTGATTCCCCTGACTTTGAAGCTGCTACTGGTGCTTCTGATATATCTGCCTCTGCATCTTGTGGGGGTGGGTCCAAGTCCAACCAAGAAAGGTCTTCGTTGTCAAATGCTGGTGCTTGACTCTCCACAACCCATTCTGACGTTGGATCAAAGTCACCCAAGACAATGTTGCTTGATTCAGGGGTTTTATTTAGCAATTGGTTGCACCTCAACCTAAGGTTGTATTGAACAAAAACCATGTCATTCAACTGCTTTTGCTCCAAATAGTTCCTCTTCTTAGTGTGTATACGCTTAAACACACTTCAATTCCACCCACACCCTGAAGCATTACATGTCTGGCTCAAAATTCGAATTGAAATTTTTTCAATTGATGGCATTCACTACCAAATTGTTGCCACCAATAGGCTGCAAAAAGGGCACCGAACCGGTCTTTGAATTGGTCCGGACCTGTTCGGTACCGAATTGGTCTTTTCTGGTTTGGGGGGCCGGTTCGGACTGACTGGTTCTGCTGGAACCGGTTAAGTTCCTATAACACTGATATGCACCAACAACCTTCCCAAACAAATGTCAAATAATGCAATAGTTGCACTGCTCAATCCATGCTCTGTCTCTTCTCTGCCATTAAATTCTGCTCCATGTCCTCCATATGTATTGAAAAGTAATATTTGCTACAACACCATCAACTCTGCTCTTCAAACTGATATTTTGCTTCAGTATTCTGCTACACGCCTTCGATCTGCTCACTCCATTGCCATTTGCACTCATACTAGGACATCAATTGATCAACTAGGCCACCTCAAGGTTGTCATCAATGTCAACAAGACTATGCTCTTTGAACCAGGTTGACATCAATGCATCATTTAGACCATCATAAGGTTGTCATCAATGGCAACACAAACCATCTACAACCATGAAAGCCATAATGCCAACAATCTCACTCTTTGGCATTGATGGCAACCACGGAGAATCTCCAGACCTTCAATCTTCTCTTCTCTCTCTCCCCCTTTGACATCAATGGAAAAGGGTCAACTCCTTTTGATAATGCAACAAAAGCGTTGTAACACAAGACCAAGCATTGGACTATCTGATCTCTACATGGATAAATAGTAATGCATATCAAGAAATATCCATGCTTCTCACATCAACAACAACAAGCAACATATCAAACCAATCATCAAGCAGTCTCCTTTGAGCAGTATGTCAAATCAATCAATCTCTATCAGCAACAACAATATGCACATGAGGCAACCACACATAGCATCAATGAGCAACATCATAATGAACAATAATATGTGGCATCTATGAGCAACATCAATAACAATATGCAACAAATCCACATGAGCACCAATCCATACTCCCCATATTGGCAAACACATGTTAGTAGCACAATGTACTGGAGCAACACTTATAGAACACCCACCAACCATCTTTGAGTGCAATATCTCCAACAACAACATCAATGGCCAATCAACAACCTCTCTGCTCATATAATGAGGTCAAAAACCCCAACAGTCATAACATAACATGAGGCATATCATGAATACCTCCCAACGGACCATAATGTCAACAATGGATGGCTGGAGTAAAAAGAGCAAATAAGATGCTCCCCCTGAACACATGCCATCTCGAACATCATCTCCAAGCTGTAGTGAATCGCTTTCCTTGCAATCATTGCTTTCTTTCCACCCGAAAGAAGCACAATGTGGACCGAGATTCCATATGACCATGACGAATTGTCATATACCATTGTAAATACATGGTTGTAGCAGCGACACAAGAACTCACACATGACTATAACATGACTACATGACTCTCGTTTTAATCCACTAGAAGACCCAATGATAAAGACAATACATGTACATGGCTTCATGAACATTGTACATGATTTTATCTATGAAATACATTGCTGATATAATCATCTCCTATGGACCAATGAGCAAAAAACATAACATGACATGACTGTTACAACATCATTAGCCCATACATATGGCTGCAAGAAGACTTCATGAGTTTTCTTCAAAACATGCCTATCACCATGAAGACTCAACTCACTAATGACTGGACTCTTAACCAACATAAGAAGATGAAATAATAGTAAGTACATGGCTGTAATGATGAGCATATAACAACCCACACATGGTTGGTCCATGTCTCAAGTTACTCTTTTCATGCCCATGCCACAATGTCTTTAATCTCATGCTAGGATAGCTGAAAAATAATCAATGAAAGCTGCAACAAGGCTGATATAACATGTCTTCCCTCTCATAAACAAGAAATACACCAGCTGCAAGAAATATGAGTGAAAAGAAAAAGAAATATAAAGAACAAGCCTTGAAACCCTAGAGACAAGCATAGCTCCCCCTGAGCAAAATATACCTCATATGAGTGTGCTGATCCCGCTGATCTGAACATGCATGGAAGTATTGGATCAAAACTCGCTGCTACTGGTAATCATCAAGCTGCCAACACTCCCTTTGAGACATTACAAGTCTCGTATGTACCTCTGCAGTCAAGTAGATCTATCATGCAAGAATGGACTGCACTGCAATAGGGGATGATCTTCTCCTACTCAAAATCTGATGAGGAAGAGTCCCCCCTTGATCTCTTGACCCTATTTTCCGGATGAAACAACCTTTGGAGTTGAAGACCACTTCCTTGCCTCCATCAACCATTTGGCTCACACTCAAAATATTATGCTTTGGGCCTTCAACGAGCCACACAACATTTGCATTGGTCCTCTTCTCACCAAGATTGGCTTTACAACTTCCTAACACTCTTGCTGGTTCATTACCTTCCAAAATAACATGGCCAGTCTTGGTTCTCTTCAAAAAGTGAAATCTGCTCCTATTTCATGTCATATGATGTGAAGATCCACTGTCAATGTACCACTTATCGTCCTCATCACGCGAGCAAAGAGCAATACCACACCTTCCTAGTTGCTTCTCCTTATTCTTCCACATGGTTCTTTGGTTGAGCACTCTCCTTTGTCTGCTTCTTTTGACCAGATGGCTTGAAGGATCTAGGCGTCTTACAATCTTTGGCCATGTGACCAAAGTTGTGACACACATAACACTCTATATGACCAAGATATGAAGCCAAAGGATCTAATCTTTCGCTGCTCATGTCGGATCTCCATCTCCTCATGCTTGATATACAATCAATGACCTTGTGGCCAAACATGTTACAAACATAACAATAACCATTAAATGAACTTGTATACCTGAAGGCAGGTCATCTTCTTGGCTGTCCAATCTGCTGCATAGATGTGTACATTCTGCTCTTACATGCAGCTGCCACATGTCCAAAATTGTGACAATTGAAGCACTCAACCTCATTCATCAAGGGGGCAAAGGAGTTTTGACAACTCCTCTGAAATCTGCTATTCTCTACTCTAGGAGCGAATGATCTTCTAAATGTGAATGCGCCTCTTGGTTCCCTTCTTGCATTCTGCTGGTGGATCTGGCGCCTCTTTCCTCTATTACTATCTTCGCTGATCACATTCATCGCTGTAAGATTCTTTGGTTATGCTTTGTTGTTCTTTCCTACATGCGAACTTGACGCTCCCCTTTGAAAATCAAGACTAGATCTGTCCAATGGTGATATTTGGTTTTCAGGCAAACTATCCAAGGCTATTGTGCTTTTTACTTACTTCAACTACTGATCTTTTTCTTCAAGTTGCTCTCTCAATTTGACAATTACAACTTCAAGTGCTTCAACATAGTCTTTTTTCTCTTTTTCCTTGCTACACATGACTTCTTCAGTTCTTTTCGATTCTGCCAGTTGGGTTCTCAAAGTAGTGAACTCCTCCTTGAGATCCTTCTCCTTTTCATCACAAATCTGCAAAATCTTATCATGATCCCTACATGCATCTGTTAGTCTACCAACTTCTCTATAAAGTTCTTCGATGACATCCATGGCTGATTCATATTCAGCCTTAATTAGCATAAGACTATGACCATCATCTTCTTTACTAACCATATCTGAATTATTATCATCACAACTATCTAAAACATAACTCTTAAGTAAATCATTACGGCTTATACCTTCAGATTTGTTGTCCCGTTGTACAGCTGGTTCAACTGGAGCTTCCTCCTTCTTCTTTTCACAACTCTTCTCTACTTGATGACTGTTGCTACAGCTGGCTCCATATAACATATCCAATTTGTCCCAGATCTCCTTAGCAGATTTCAGATCTACTATTTTGTCAATATCTGCAGTATGAATATTCTCACAAATAATGCCCCTTGCTTGAGCATAATTTTGCATCACACTTGCTGGCATGGAATTCTCTCCACATCCTTCACAAACACAACTCCAAATGTCAACACCACAAGCTTCCATTTGAGTTTTGACTTTAAGTTCCCATACCTGGAATTTTGTAGCAGTTAAAACAAATACTCCTTGAGGGTTCATCCTGAAAAGAAAATACCGATATTCTCCAACTTTCCTTCCAGATCTGCTCTTCAGGTATTAAGCTGCTACCAAGAGCACTGCTCTAATACCAATTGTTAGAAAACTTGAGCACCACTGAGAGAGGAGGGGGTGTGGGGGTGTTGAATTAGTAGTGTATTATTATCAATTTTACTCTTTTCTTTCCAGATCCTGAATCAACCATTTATTAGTAGCTTCACATGTGACAGAATCTATGCTTAAACATGTATCATATGTAGTTATAACATAAGCATGTAAACATATAAGCAACATGTACACATATCAAACCATCAAAACACACACAGATCATCATCCCAAGGAGACACACAGATATCTGTTGGAAACCCTTTCTGGGGAAAACCACCCTTGCTGCTGCCGTGCTGGTCTGAATCTTCTATTATGTGTCAAGCAAAATGATGTCTTTTACATAGATTACTGACAACCACTAGCTAGGAGACTCGACCTCAAACACAGTTAGCTAGCCACCACTAGCTGGGAGACTTGATCCCAAAATACAGTTAGTTGGCTACCGCCAACTGTTATCCAACACTAGCACCCACTAGCATGGAATCACTGCTACAACTTAGCAAGCACCCACTTACCAGAGGCCACTCCTCCAAAACTATATGCAAACTTCAATTTCATTCATTTTCAAACTAGATCCCCAAGACACTGTGCTCAACAAGATTCAACTCTGTTATCAAACCACAGTAGCAAGACAGTCTCAACAATTCAATAAAAATCAGTTCATCAACATAATCAACCAACAACAATACTACTGCTCTCACACTCAGTCCTCAACACAAACTGTAAAATACATCAAACCCTAAATATATCAGCAACATAAAAACAATATGGCATTCTGCCATATGCATGCACCAACAACCCTGCAAAACAAATGTCAAATAATGCAATAGGTGCACTGCTCAATCCATGCTCTGTCTCTTCTTCGCCATTAAGTTCTGCTCCATGTCCTTCATATGTACTGAAAAGTAATCTCTGCTACAACACCATCAAATCTGCTTTGCAAACTGATATTCTGCTTTAGTACTCTGCTATAGGCCTTCAATCTGCTCACTCCATTGCCATTTGCACTCATACACCAAGGTATCTAGGCTGACCAATATGTGTGGAGCATTCTGCTGCTCTGCAGATCTCTTACACTCACAATCACTCTAACCAACAAGATCGCAGATCCAAAATGATATATTTATAATGTGCTGGGCGAATTCCTTTTTTGGACCGAGTTTGTTAAATTTGGACAACTAGGTCCAAACTCCAGGTTGTGCTGCTAGATGGCGATCCCAATATTTTTATTGGATTCCTCTTTCGGAGAGGTGTAAGATTGATCTAAAGATCATCTCGATCGGATGAGCAGAACATGTACTTTGAATTTATTTCACTTATGTGCTAGGTCGGCCTGGAATATAATATAGACTTAAATGTCTTAAAGGACGTGTCACACACCCCCAAAGATGCGTATATATTGGAGAGACTTGGAGTTCATTATACACACAATGTGTGGAGGATTTTCTTCTCTCTTGATGGTGATGGCGCTGCATTCTTGGTGTTGCGTATTTGTGGAGTATTCTTTGTTTTGGGGTTGTGTGTGACACACTTGGCTGAATGACCTATTGGAGACTTTGCTGGTAGAAACATCCTGCTGATCGCCGTAACGCCACCATTCATTATTTCTGTTTTGGCTTGTCTTCCATCGATCTATAGGTATGTTCTATCTGCTTCAGTATTTTGTGCCCTAATCTGAAATGGCATAGAACATGTTCTCAAATTAACATGGTATCAGAGTTGAGGTGAAGACAAAGCCCAAAAAGTGCAACACTTACAAAGAGAAGAGCTCGTTGAAGGCTAAGAAATCTATGAGGGGCCGCAACAACAGAAGGACAGAACAACGAAAGGTTTATAGGGCTGTTTGAAGTCTGTTTTGGGTGACCGAGTGCAGAAAGAGAGGCCGAGGTCCCTTGGAAGAAGACCGCATCCAAAGGGACTGTTTTAAGGGTTGTTTGATGGATGGATAGCCCTCATAAGAGGCTGTTGCAGGTCTGTTTGTATACCTGTAGGGTGCCGCTATCATTTAGGAGGGCAACTCTGTGTATAAGGGCTTGTAACTTCCCTAAAGGAGCAGTGTGGAGGGGCAGCTTCCCATTGAAGGGTAGCCGCAGCAAAGGGGAGCAATGATGGGCCAGATTTGAGGTTTGTTAGGCAAGAAAGAGGGCTAAGAATAGCCAAAAGCTTCAACGTATATGAGCAGCTCTACAGATGATGAAACCCTCAGACATTAGAAGGATTTCTGAGCCAAAAAAAAAAAAGTTTGAGGCTGGAATAATGGTAACTAGCCCTGAACAGGCTGCAGCCAAGGAGTGTTGTTTTGGTGGCTGACTGAAGGCTATAAATGTGCCCTAACCAGTTACAATATAACAACAGTTTGACGCCTGTCTCAGAGGTAAGTTTGGGATCTGTTTTATGTTGTTTTGGTGCATGTTTGATGTTCTGCTTGGGACGCAGGGGTAGTTGAAGCTACGACAACTTGTGGAAGGCTGTTTGGGGGTAAGGGAAGGCTAGAAAGGCTCCCCCAACTCAGTTGCTGTCATCTCTAGGAGGCCGCAATTCATTCAGGGCCTTCTTCTTTGAATTGAAGGCTAGTTTGTTATGCTGACTAGGACAACCACCTGTAAGGTGTTTTGTGTGGATATTACAAAGGCCACTATATTGTTTGAGGGCAACATGATGCATCTGGAGTGTTGTGGTAGGCCGCAGGCCATACCACAACAACAAGCCTTGTGTGGGCCATTTTAAGGGCTGTTTTTAGCTCTTACTCTCAGCGTGAAGGAAGAGTGTCCCTTCTAGCCTGAGACCTTAAGGAGGATTGAGGTGGAGCATTTTTTATGATGTTAGTATAAAGGCCAAGTAACGGCTGTGTCTCCTCAAGGAACAATGCTGTAGATTGCTGGTGGTTATCACATTTTTTTGGTGACTGTGTGCCCACTAATTCTAGGTTGGCTACACGCCTGAGGTAGCCGCAGATCCAAATTGAAGTTGAATGTAGATCCATGATGCACTAGTTAAGGGTTTCTTATGTGCAAGGGAGGTTAAAGAAGTTCTATCCCAGAGTGGCCCAGATCTGTGCATAAACAAAGACACACATGTAACATTGATTGATGACTTGAGGTGAGTAGACCTGATGCAGTAAGGCTAAGTATGTGATTCATAGGCAGGATTTCCAAGGAAGACAAATATTTGCAAGTCCTATACCTGTAAAAGCCAACTTTCTTAAGAAATTGTTTTGAAGTACTTGAAAAAGGTTATAAGATCTTTACATGCAGGGGCAGTGAAGTGCCTCGTATGACAATATTATGATAATGACAGTTGACTAGCGACAGTGGTTGTGAACCAGCATATACCTGAACTTAACCTATTGGCAGTGACCTTAGAAAGTGTCTTGACCAGATTTATCTTGCTGGATGTTGGGGCAGAAATGAGCAGGATTGGTCTATACCCTTATGAAACACTGATGAGAAGGAGTACCCTTATGACTGTGCTAAATCTGCATAAAAGAAGGTGTCATATCAGGTATGGACTGGCATGAAGAAGGATCGATTCAGTGCTTGGAACATCTGTATGATTGGTTCCTAGATCTATACAATAAGACAAATTGCAGAACTGAGATCCAAAGATTTGAAGGAACAGGGTCGAGACATCTGAGGTAAGTATGGGCCATTCGGTGCTAGTTTCTACTATTATTTACATTTTGTTCTGGACCGCAGAGCTTGCTGTAACTACATCAAGGTTAGTGTATCTAGTTCAAGGGCCAAGAGACCTGGTGTTAGGTCTTCTCTGTAAACACCAGGCACAAGGAATACACCGTTGCCTAGACAGAAAGTGTAACCTTTGAATCGATGATCAGAATTCTTTGAAGAGCAGCTCGGTGAACTGTAGAATGGCCTAGAACCTTCTATAAGAATAAAGATAAGGGCTGAAAGGGCTGCTTGAGGAAGCTACAACAGATCTCCAGAATAACAGATAGTTGCTGTAAATATGACAATGATGAAGAAGATCATGATGGGTACGATAAAATTATGACATCATCATAATCGGCGATATGACAATGGTGACAGTTTTGTAACCGCAAACTTGAGGAGCTAAATCTGTGATTCTATAACAGTGACATAGACAGACACTCATGTTTATGAAATTCATAATAGCAGTAAGCTTGTGACAGTATCAGTCTTACATTGGAGCGTAATGATAAACTTGAAAGTGTGATCTGAGAAGTTTTTGCAGCCTTCAGTCATGTTGTTGGAGTCTTGAATCATGATCAACAAAGCCTGTGAAGTTTTGAACAAATATTGTATATGATACATGCCAAGATGCATGATAGCTATATGATAGTATATGGCTATGAGTCTTGGATGGCTTTGACTGTGGGAGAATAAGACTCCTTTCCAAGTTGGTGTCTGGGATGCCTTCTTTTAAAATAGATGTCTTCTCTCACAAGAGAAGCTGGCATTAAGAGGGAGAATACAACTGTATATGCACCTGAGCTAATATCATTGCTGAAAGAAAGAAAACCCTCATGGCTCAAGGGTATATGGCTTCAAGGGGGAAATTTCGGTAGAAAAACAAGAATCCATATAAATACCAGAGGTATCTAGTTGCCATGAGTACAATATGAGCTGTTGTCACCTCAATATAAGATCAAGCATGGATTTGAAAAAAAATGTGTTGCCTGAGATTTCTTTCTAGGAAGGCATTGATTATGTTTGCACTTTTAATTTAATATTACCCTTGCTGCTACACAAGGATGGAATCTTCATCAGATGGATGTGAAGAACGCCTTCTTGCATGGTGCGATAAAGGAAGAGGTGTATGGAGAGTAACCTTTGGGATTCAAAGTCCAGGATCGAGACACCCATGTTTGAAGGTTGGCTAGCCCCCAGGGCTTGGTACGAGAGGATAGATAGCCACCTGATGAAGCTGGGCTTCACTCGTAGTAATGCTGATCTGAACCTTTACTTCAAGGTTGAGTGCCTTCCTGCATGGTGCGATAAAGGAAGAGGTGTATGGAGAGCAACCTTTGGGATTCAAAGTCCAGGATCGAGACACCCATGTTCGCAGGTTGGCTAGCCCCCAGGGCTTGGTACGAGAGGATAGATAGCTACCTGATGATGCTGGGCTTCACTCATAGTAATGCTGATCCAAACCTTTACTTCAAGGTTGAAAAAGAGAAGCCTCTCATTCTGGTGCTGTATGTGGATGACCTCTTCCTGACAGGTGCTGACCCTCTCATTCATCAGTGCAAGAGGGAGCTCGCTGCTGAGTTCGAGATGAAGGACCTAAGAATGATGCATTACTTCCTAGGCCCAGAGGTTTGGCAGAGACCAGGAGAGATTTTCCTTTCTCAAGGAAAATACATTGTGAAGCTTTTGGTATGGTGGACTGTAAGTCCGTGTCGACACCGATGGAGCTCAATTTTAAGAAGTTGAGTGGCAATGCTGCTGGGCCCGTGTTAGCAAATCCTACTGAGTATCGTCAACTTGTAGGGGCTTTGATGTTCTTAGTGAACACCCGTCCGGACATATGTTGTGCAGTGAACACTCTGAGTCAACACATGGTTGATCATAACATTCATTGGGTTGGTGCCATGAAACTCTTGAGATATCTCTGTGGCACGATAGACCATGGGTTGAGATACACTGCCGGGAGCATGACACTCGGATTTACTGATGCCGATTGGGCTGGCAGTGTGGTGGATTGTAAGAGCACATTTGGATGCTACTTCACAAGTAGATCTGCTTCGGGCAGGAAACAGAAGTTGGAAGCCTTGAGCACCATTGAGGTCGAATACATTGCAGCATTTATGGCCCTTTGTGAAGTCACTTGGTTGCGAAAGCTCTTCAGTGAGCTGTCAGGCATGTGCTAGATGCCACCGTTATCCTTTGTGATAACCAAAGGGGGATTCGTTTGTCAGAGAATCCCGTGTTCCACGATTGATCCAAGCATGTTTATGGATGGTACCACTTTATCCGGGATATGGTACAGCGAGGCGCCATAAGGCTTGATCATATAGGAACTGATGAGCAGGTCGCAGATATTCTCACAATGCCCTTGGGGAAGGTCATGTTCCTAACCTTCCGTGAGAATCTTGGAATCATGGAAAGACCCTATATGGAGGGTCTTGTTGGACGATGAGCTCTGGGAGCTCCAAGGGGGTTTTGGGGATAGCTTTGGTGCTATAAGCAATCACAGGGCTAGGCTTGTCGAACCTAGTTGGTGTGCTTCTACCCCACTGTGATGAATTTGAGATGGTTTACCTCTCTCTGATCTATGCCCTGCATGCATCCTACCCATGAAGTTTCAAACTCATGGGAAGTACCTCTCATTTGGCCAATGAGGTGGGAAATGTGAATAGAGACCATAGAAAGACCGATGGACGCATCGAAGATTGCCGTACTCTCTATGTCTAGGATGGCACGTGTCCAACCACTTGATTTGGGATCAAGTTTAGCAAGGTTTTGGACCTCCAACTGACTTCGGGTTAGTGAAACTAACTTCGGGTTAGTATATGACTCTTTTGAGTCCTAGTGAGGTTTCGGATCTCCAACTGACTTCGGGTCAGGTAAACCAACTTCGGGTTGGTATGAGACTCTTTGTGAGTCCTATAGAGGTTTCAGACCTCTGGGCTGAATCTGTCAACCGGGAATGATGTCTGAATGACTGACCCACTTCTGTTTTGAAATAAAGAAGCCAACAAAGCAAGCTACGATGGGATGACGCATGATGTTTGGATTGCACTAGTGGACGGAGTTCTCCCTAGTTGAGAGGGAGTGTTAAATTTGGACAACTAGGTCCAAACACCGAGTTGTGCTGCTCAGATGACGATCCTAATATTTTTATTGGATTCCTCTTTCGGAGAGGTGTAAGATTGATCTAAAGATCATCTCGATCGGATGAGCAGAACATGTACTTTGAATTTATTCCACTTATGTGCTAGGTCGGCTTGGAATATAATATAGACTTAAATGTCTTAAAGGACGTGTCATACACCCCCAAAGATGCCTATATATTGGAGAGACTTGGAGTTCATTATACACACAATGTGTGGAGGATTTTCTTCTCTCTTGATGGCGATGGAGCTGCGTTCTTGGTGCTGCGTATTTGTAGAGTATTCTTTGTCTTGGGGTTGTGTGTGACACACTTGGCTGAATGACCTATTGGAGACTTTGCTGGTAGAAGTATCCTACGGATTGCCGTATCGACACCATTCATTATCTCCGTTTTGGCTTGTCTTCCATCGATCTATTGGTATGTTCTATCTGCTTCAGTATTTTGTGCCCTAATCTGAAATGGCATAGAACATGTTCTCAAATTAACAGAGTTCATAGGTGCACAAATTTGACAAAATCCATCCATAACCATCACTACTTGTGTATTAAAGGCATTCACACCTAATGGAGGACTTATTCAACCAATTTTGTGCTTACCCAATTAATTTCGAAGCTTTTGGGAATTACCATGTCGAAATTCTTTTGATGTGCGCGAGGAATGCAGAGAAAAACTTGTGTAATCCCACACCCGCAGGGACAAAACTAGCAATTCTCGTCTATAGCCAAACTCTTTACACTGTATCCCTGCGGCTGAAAGGCTACAACCGCACTGTGGACACTCTCCCAACAACTATGGCAAGGCATAAGGAAGAACATTAAATGTTCTACTCAAAACTTCTTCCCACTCCTTGCAACCTTCAGCTCCTGTACACACTTCCAGACCTCTGCCAAGCTCTGTGAGACTTCTGCAAGTAGGCTAATTCATTAGGCAAGTGTAACCACCAAGTTGACCTAAATGCCAACAGGTCAACAAGTCAAGGGTTGACATTAGTGCCAACAAGTCCTCTACTCTTCCTCAGACACCTGAACAACCTGCAACACCTCTACAAGTAAGCCAAATAGACTAGGACATCAATTGATCAACTAGGCCACCTCAAGGTTGTCATCAATGCATCATCTAGACCATCATAAGGTTGACATCAATGCATCATCTAGACCATCATAAGGTTGAAATCAATGGCAACACAAACCAGCTACAACCATGAAAGCCATAATGCCAACAGAGAGGGGGTGCACTCCAATGAGTGTTGTACATTGGAAATAAGATGTATCTCCTAGCAAAGACCACCATGATAACCAATGTTCCACCAAGTTTTCAGGATGGGGGGATTCCAGAATGGGGAGACTCACAAGGGGGACATGTGGGAGACATCGCACGTGCGCGCGTGTGTGTATATATATATATATATATATAAACATGATTCAAATCCAAATTCAATAATGAAATACATTGATTTATACATCATAAATGTTTCAGTGAAATAGAAATAGTAAAATATTGATTTAAATTGATTATTCATTATTCTAGAATCTGATCAACACTAAGCAAAATAATAGATATTAAAGTCTGAAGACTGGGATAGTAAATTGAAATTACTCAAACTCAAAAATACGAAAAAGTAATAGAGTCAAAGATTTGGTATAACTTTGGCTTTCGTCTCGGTAGGTGTATTATTCATCACTTGCCCCACTATCCCTGATAAGCGGGATGTTCTATTAGCCGAGACGGTTTACCTTTAGGAGAGATCATGACATGGAACTGATCCCAATAGATTAGATTCAAAAAAGCTTGTTATACCTTTTAAGATTTTAAAGGTTGTAGATAGATAGATCATATTCGAGCACATTGATGGATGTCCAAACATTAAAACATAGGAGAAAAAACGGTCATTAGTGTCTAGAGTCAGACTCAAAAGTTAAAATTAAAAAGAACAGTGGGCAATGAACCAATGTTATCAGAACTAGGTCGGCCCCAAAACTGCGAATTGGGAAAAAATGGACCAAAAAATTGAATGACCAAAAAATACATAAATATTTAAATTTTGAAAAAAAAACATAAATATTCATATGCATCCTTGTGAATCTAGACCATTATACACAAGAATGCAAGGTTTCTGATATATATATCAAGGGTGCATATAACCAGGATAACATCGAGGTCAATCCATATTTGAAACAAAAATACATCAACAAAGAGGCTCTAGATGGCCTTTATAGTCCAAAAAAAAATCATGCTACAACAAATACCTACATATCATTAAATTTATTATATGTATTGGGATGCTCATCATCAATATCATCCTTTAAGCATAAAAATAAGATAGAAAAAGCTTGACATGCCAAGTCGAGATTTTGTTTGAGTGATAGATACAATTTTACTAGGGTAATGACAAATGAATTCAATAATTAATGCCACTAACATCGAGGTACATAGAGGGTTTGGTGCTCTTGATTAAATGCTAGTTACATACCCTCGTACATGATAGAATCCAATGAAAACATTAAAATCCCCCAAATCCTAAAATCCTTGTCAGATTTTGAATGTGATCTAAAATTCTAATTTTTCCATATGAATTCCAATGAGGTCAAAACCACTCTCAAACATCATAAGTCAATTAATTGTAATGTTAAAAATTTAAGTAAAAGGATGAAAATAAATGATGAAATGAAAATGAAGGATCACTTTTACTTTAAGAATTTAACATTGTCATTAATTACACAACATTAATAGGGCTTTAGGGTTGAATATTAGGCTTTCCCACTTCTAAATTATTCTTTTCAAGCAAAATTCAGGGGGTACCCAACCCTTTTTGAGAGGGGTCCCACAAGCACCCCTTTTGGGGAAACACATCTACCACATTGAGTAAATGTTACCACCTGTGTTTCCTCGAGTTTCCCAAAAGGGTGATGTGGGGACACGTTTCTCTAGGTGTCCTCCGTTCTAGTTGAGTGGGAAATGTGGGGTGCGGACACCCTACCCCTAGGGACGCGTCTTCATGGAACATTGATAATAACAACATAATGACAAATTAGAAGCGCCACCTATGTTTTAGTCTAGGGTGCACCACCAAAGGACTATAGCATAGTAAAACCTCGTTGAGACGGATGTATCTCGGGCCTGTACTTGATGCTTGTTGCCTGAATTGAATAGGATAACTAAAAGTAAAAAATGTTCCTCTTGGAAGTGAAGGACCCTTAAACCTTGAATTTTTTTTTATTATTGACCTCTAGCCTCATGATAGAAGGGTCGTTTGAGAATGGGATGCATTTTGTCATAAACTCTTGTAGGTGGTAAAGTTAGGAATCATTGTTTGAGTGTGGTATGTGGTGATTGGTCTCTATATTAGGTTTGTGGTTTCCCACTTAAAATTGACCCGCAGGGAATCTTGTGTGCATGCATCTCAAGTCTTCACGAGTATTAAGTTTGCATGATAAATGGCATCTTGTAGCTCCAAAAAATGCTCCAAATAGAAACCCGTCTTTGGGCTAAGGTGATTCAAAAGGGCGATCTAAGTGGACCTAGATGTACTGTTGGCAAATTTAATCTTGGGGGGCTTGGTTCAGTTCTATATAGATGGAAAATAGTGGCTTGGCTCATCTATAGAGTACTTGAACTAGGACAAATTGTCTAGAAATATGGCCACTTATTAGAGAAGTCGAGATGCTTTTGAGCACTAAACATTGGCACATCTTGAGGGGTAGGTTGAGGTGAGCAAAGTGCTAGGTAGGGGCATTGAGCTCCCCTAGTAGCAAAGTTCTTAAAAGTCCCAATTTTTTCTAGAAATGAGATCAAAAGGAAGATGACCTCAAGTTGAAAATGGTTGGCTTCAAAGTTTGCTTGAACAATGGGTTGGAGTACAATCCACTTGAATTGGATGATGTGCTTGAGAAGAAGAGTGTGGACTATCTTGGTCGTAAACAAGTTGAACTGTAGCAAATTTGGCCTCGAGATCTCCCAATCACGAAGGATCATCAATTTGATGATCTTGTTTAGGAGATGCTTCTTGGGCGAGATGTCCTAGAAATGAGTTTGGAAGCATGATTGCTTGAAAAGGGGATGAATTCCCTTGTTGAATTGGGGCTAGAGTGCTCGAAGCATGTTGAAATGGGGCACCCTAAACTAAACTACCAAATAGATGTAGGTTGTCATGATCTCAATCTTCTCTACAGAAAGTCCTCTATCGCACATTGAAGATCATAACCTAGGTTTTACCAAGGTTGATTATCAATTGTTTGAGGTCTCAAATGTTGGAAAGGGCATCAACCTATTTTTCAAGAGTTTGTATGTCATTTGTAGGTGGCCAAGTACAACTTGTAGAGCCTCATGATGGTTGTTAGGAGGATGCTTAAAATGCTAGTGTAGAGAAGCCTCTAAAACAAAGCCTCTCTCTATACCATGTCAAATACTTTTCCAAAGTCTAGGAAATGAGAAAAGACTTTCAAAAGGTAATGGCAAGCCTCCTCGATAATGGCCTTGAGTGTGAACATGTGATTGATCGCTTGATGTTTTAGATGGAAACTTGTTTGTCCTCTTGCCATGAGGTGCCTTCTCTCCATAAAACCTATTTGTTGTGGCATATAATTTAGTGAATGTTTTCCCAACTATGATAGTTTGGTGGTTGTGTGGATCTAAGTTGGACCTCAATTTGAGAATCAGGTGGATGATATGTCCCCATGTTGTGGGAACTGTAACAAGTAACATAGTTAAACAATTTAGCAATGTGTTAGTTGAGAAATTTGACACCATGCTTGAGGAACTCATCTTGGAAGGTTTTTGCATCAGTGACCCTATTGGTGCTCATAACTTGATTGCTCTCTTGATGTCTCTTTTGTAAAAGGGAGGGCAAAAAGTAGCAGAGGGGATTGTTAGAAAATCAGAAAGGAAGAAAGATTTTCTTATGTTGATAATTACTTGTGAAATCTTAGTGTTCTTATTAACTTCTTTATGTTCTTTCTTTGTCTTAATTCATCAAGCAATTACCAAAATCAAAACACAAATATCAAGGACACCAGATGTAGGCACTCAGCTAGGGCTAAAACTCCTAGATAGGTGATAACCTAGTCAAGAACTCTTTCTTTAGTAATTCAAAATGAGATGGACCAAGACCCCAGACCAACAAACCTTCCTCCTCCACCAAGTCAACCTTCCAAGATAATTTAGTAGTCTCTCCTTATCCAACAGCTTTAGCGCAACAATAATCCATAAATTCGACTTCCCAGATGCAGAATTTCGACCCCCAACAGCAAAATTTCGGCCTCTCCAGCAACAGAATTTAGGCCCCTCCACCAACCTCACAACTTGACATGTGTGGGGAAAAGAGAGAATTTCAACTTTTTATGCTTGAGAGAGACCTCGTTCTCCTTCACTATCGTTCTTCTTCTTCCTCTTCTTTGACATTCACACCTTTTTTGGCCCCAAAAGTTTTAGATTGAACTTGTTGTGTGTGAGTGTCAAATGAGGTTGAGTCGCTGCCTTTAAATAGTGATTCTGCCTCTGAGTTTAGCCCGACTTGTCCAGTTTGAGGTCGACTTGGTGGAGGGGGCCTAATTGACTTATTTTTTAATAAAATAATTTTTTTCTTTGACAAATAAATCCCAAGAAGGGTCTTTTACAATGTGACATGGACAAGGACACTTGACATAAACCCTAGAAGTCTTCAATGGAGGGTTTGACCTAAAAACAATTGACCCAAGCATGAAACCCATGCTTTAATAAGTCAATTTATAAAATTTATTTTTCTTTCTTTTGATAAATATATTCAAATACAATTATGAAGACCGACACTAGTTACATTCTTCAACACTCCCTCTTAACTAGGGAGGTATTCATAATTACCTATACTTATAGAGGTACATGGAAGATCTCCAAAATGAACTATGGAGAGTTCTCGGTCACCCGGTGCTGCGAACTAGATACTTGACCAGGGTAATCTATCCGGGTGGGACTAAGATGGACTCAAGCTTTCAGCTAGTCTAGGTACCATCAAACTTACCACAAACCATCAACCCAGGGATCTAGGTGCGTATCCAAGGTCAAAGCTCTAAGACCAATGTCACCCTCCCTCTTCGAGATCTAAACATCAACATACAGGCCGACTAGATGTCCTCCCAAGCATCCACCATTAGATGCTTCAACTCTCCCTATCAAACTAGATATACCTATTTGTTTAAGCATGCTTCCTTTTATGGAGAGATTTACTTGTACAAACACAAACCCCAATCAATAATAAACTTTCAAATATATGTATATAAGTAAACACAAACCTTCAGGGTCCTGAATCATTCTGATGTTACTCTCATCGCCAAGTTATCCATATATAATTTGTCGGAAGTATTCTTCTTTCATTTCTTCAGTAGCACCAAATATATCTTTAGATCTTCTCAATCTATTTGTAGTTCTTTTATTCATTCTTCAAGATGTTCATCATGATTGTCATAATATGCCCTCCCTCTCAACTGGGAAGATATACCTTTTCTTCTAACTAAGCTCCCTCTCAATTTAGGGAGATCAATCACTTCCTTGTTCTTTAATACCATAGAGCCTTTTATGGTTCCATTCCTTTTTACGACATCAAGTTCGTCTTGATCATCATAACTTCCTTCCTCATGCTTATACATACATGTTCATTGTCTTGAAGATTATGTAGCTAGATAACTTAAACAACAAGTACAACCAAATACAAAAGCATGAAGTCAAAATCATGTTACTATAATGGAAGTATTTAGACTTTAGATATTAAGCTCCTAAGCCTAGATAGATTCATAATCAACAAGAGACACATCTTTTTACATACACTTGACTTGTTGCTCTAGATCACGACTTAAAGCAACTCAATCAAGATATCATTCCAATCATAGCACTATCTAAGGTTTCACCAATTTTAGAATTTACATGTCAGACTCTACCATGATTTAATGCAAACCCTAGATTCCATCTTTGAGACACAAATCCTTAGATATCATCAATAACAATTCTACTATACATGTTAGATTCTACTACGGTTTGTTGCAAACCCTAGATTTTATCATCAAAACTAAATCATATCAGAAACAATATCATCATATATCAATTTTCTACTAGGTAAAACCAAGATACAAACATCAACAAATATTCAACAATTTCATTTAGACTAGGGTTTCAATCATAAAGACGAATATACACCTAGGGTTTTGATCCTAGGACCTCATTTTAGCTAATACAAGGGTTTTGCTTATAAACCCTAATTTACCAAACCCTAAAGATCTAGGGCTTCAATACATAACATAGACATTAACAACAAACCCTAAAGGATTAGGGTTTCCATCATAACAATACTAAAACCCTAAACATAAAATGAATAGGTTTTCTAGATTTCATTAACAACCCTAAGAAGACTAGGGTTTTATAATCAATATTGACACACCCTTAGGTTAGGGTTTTACAGTGAACCTTTTAGGGTTCCACCAGAATGGTCAAAATATTATGAGGGTAGATTCAATCTAATGATTAATCAGCCTAACAAGAATCTTTATGATTCAACATCCTAGACATAATGATGTCAGTAATGTAAAGAGAATTTTAAAAGAAGAATGATCGTACATTTTTACATGAAGAGAACTTTATAACAAAGTTTATAGTCAAAGGCATACCTTTGAGTTATTCCTTAACAAGCCTTTTAGGACATCAAATCTTGACAGGCTTTAATAAAACTTCTTTCATGCTTTAATTCTATCCTTTGAAGTCTCCTCCATAACCCTTGAGCAATCATCAAGCTTTCCTAACCAAGGAAAATATAAAGGAAAAAGGTTATTAGTATATAATACAAACAAATCTTGATATGAGAGGGAAATCAAACACAAAAGAGGAAACAAGAAACAAGATACTTATCTTTTGGTAAAACAGTGAAGGCCCCCTTTTAATCCATTCTTTGAGGGATACCTACAACTTATCAAAAATTCAAAAAGAAGTTCTAACAAGACATGTTAGACCTACAAATTCTAGAAATCAGAACATAAAGGAAAACAATTCGAAACAAAAATAAAATACTAAGAGGGCTATGTGAGAGAGGGAGGACTTAGTATTATAAGTCCTTGACTTCTAAGTCTTTGGTCTTGTTCTTAGGTGGATCTTCATCAACAACATTCCCATGCTCCCTTTCTCTCTTTTTATTACTTGGATTCTCTGGACAATGGATTTTGTAGTGACCCATTTTGTGACATTTGTAACATTCAATCTTGGATAGGTCTACTTTCTTCTTTGGGCCTTTGAACTTCTTGAAGTTTCCCTTCTTTTTGTGATGAGTAGAATAAGCATTTGAGGTGTTTTCTTCTTCCTCCTCGTTGTTTACTAACGATATTCTAGCTTCTTCTTGGCTACACGTGTTCCATGTTTGTTCGAATGGTGGAGTACCTTCCAACTGTTAAGCCCTGATGCAAAAGCACTCCAAGATTTTGGTAGTCCTAGAAGGGCAGTTATTACAAGCTTTTTTTCCGGGACAACTTCATCCATTGCTTCGAGTTCATCTTTGATTCTAGATATCCTTATAAAATATGATGAAATCGTGAAACAATATCATCATTTGTCATTTTAATAGTTCTTAGTTCATTCTTGAGGCTTGCTATTTGACCAATGTTCTTTATTGTGAATAACTTAGAGAGAGCCTCATACATTTCTTGGGCAGAATTTATGTTGGATATGTATGGAATTAGGTTATCCTTAACTCCATCCACTATAAGGTTCATAGCTAAGATTTTGATTTCTCTAAACTTTGCTTTTTCTGCTTCACTTGATTTAGCTGTAGTATTCTTGATTTTTCCTTGAACAAGATCCAAAACTTTGTTCTTTTTGAGAATGAGGTTTATCCTCTTTTTCTAGGCCCGGTAGTTGGAGGCTCCTTCTAATTTGTTTTCTCCCTTCATTGAGTTTGACATAGTTCTTGTAGATAGTAGACTTATCTGCTTATGTGATCCCCTTTAATGACCTTTTCTTGATCTCCTTTTTCCTCAATAGATATTTTAACCTGTCTTTTTCTTCCTTATTCATCTTAGCTCTGATACCATGTTAGAAAATCAGAAAGGCAGAAAGATTTTCTTATGTTGATAATTACTTGGGAAATCGTAGTGTTCTTATTAACTTCTTTTTGTTCTTTCTTTGTCTTAATTCATCAAGGACTTACCAAAATCAAAACACAAAGATCAAGGACACTAGATGTAGGTCTTCAGCCAGGGCTAAAACCCCTAAATAGGGAAAACCTAGTCAAGAACTCTTCCTTCAGTAATTCAAAATGAGATGGACGAAGACCCTAGACCAACAAACCTTTCTCCTCCACCAAGTGAACCTTCTAAGATAATTTAGTAG
Organism: Pinus albicaulis; assembly: GCA_034641835.2. Lineage (NCBI taxonomy): Eukaryota > Viridiplantae > Streptophyta > Pinopsida > Pinales > Pinaceae > Pinus > Pinus albicaulis. Next base: position 794,046,101 of record CM076575.1, on the reverse strand, counting down.
TCTCTTCTTATCCAACAGCTTCAACCCAACAAAAATCCATAAATTCGACTTGCCAACTACAAAATTTTGACCCCCAACAACAGAATTTCGGCGTCCCAACTACTCCAGAATTTCAGCCCCTCCAACAACTTCACAACTTCACACATGTGGGAAAAAGAGAGAATTTTGACTTTTTATGCTTGAGAGAGACCTCCCTCTCCTTCACTATCCTTCTTCTTCTCTTACTTGAAATTTACACTTTTTTCTTGCCACAGAAGTTGCAAATCGAACTTGTTGTGTGTGAGTGTCAAATGAGGTCGAGTTGCTGCCTTTATATAGTGATTCTGGCCCCTAGTTTAGGCCGACTTGGCCAGTTTGAGGCTGACTTGGTGGAGGAGGCCTAATTGACTTATTTTCAATAAAATAAATTTCTTCTTTGGCAAATAAATCCTAAGAAGGGTCTTTTACAATGTGATATGGACAAGGACACTTGACATAAACCCTAGAAGCCTTCAATGGAGGGTTTGACCTAAAAACAATTGACCCAAGCATGAAACTCATGCTTTAATAACTTATAAGTCAATTTATAAAATTTCTTTTTCTTTCTTTTGATAAATATATTCAAAATTCAAATATAGTTATGAAGACCAACACTAGTTACATTCTTCAACAAGGATACCCATGGGGGTCACCCGTGAACATCATAGAGGGAGACTATATGGGAAACATGGATTGAGGATTGAGTTCTGGGGAAAGGGTGCGATGTTTAGGGAAATAGTGGTGGACGTTTGCACAAAGCTCACGTCTCCTTGGAGAAAAGAATGCCTACATTTTACGATGAAGGAATGATAGATTTAAAAAGTGGGAAGAAGATCCAGGGTTATGTGAAGGTGAAGTAGAGGTGTTTGTGGAGAAGTCCAAATGATTCATGGGGCAAGAAGTAGGGGTTGGATTGTTGGTGTGTTGTTGCATGGAGTGGGGGTGGGAGTCAAAGACTGCCTCCTTTAGGGCCTTGGAAATAATTTCATAATTGGTTTTCATAATGTCTAGGTATGATTGAGAGGAATGTATCAATTCTTGAGCATGAGTAGTGTAAGATTATATTTGTTAAAGAAAATGGTAGGATGGGTGGGGGATGGCACTGGGTGAGGGGTGGGGCATGGTGGAGGGAGATGGGGAAGAGGCAAAGAGGGAAAAGGTGAGAAGGGCATGCTGTTCAAGGTGTGGGGGGAAATTGAGATATGTTTGATGTGGAAGAGTAAGTCTAGATGGGCTAGGACATGATCAACCATATTGTGTCCACTGTAATGGGGAAAGCATTTGAAACCCTTCCGACAATGTTAGCAAGGGAAACTGTTTAGGAGTAATAAGCTATGGGATTCCCCAAATCATATATGGTCTCTCTCGTAGGTTGACTGGTTTGATCACATCATTAGAAGTCTTGTGGAGGTCCATGATCTTTAGGCCAATCTCTAGAAGGCAAAGTGCATCCTTAGACTTGTCATGTAACAACACTTGTGAGTTCCTAGTATCGGCATTGAAGTCCCCCAAAGGAATAACTTCATTGAGAGCAAAGTAGTGGGATATGCTAGCATAAAGGTTGAAGAAAGGCGCTCACCTCAAACTTACCATGATGTGCAAAGTGTAACAACATTGGGGAAAATAACAGACTACAATGTAGGCATCCTAAGGTAATGTCGTCATTTGAGGCTACCAAGGAAATACGACCTTCTAGAGAGTCACGAATCTCACAAGCAATTCCGTTGGAACTCTTGTAGTTGTTAGAGTGATGCGTGTTTTATTAGACCAAACCCAATGATAATTGTGGATTTGCAGTTGGTGTCTACATGGGGCTTGCATGTGTCTTTGTGGGAAATAGGTTGTCTTGGACCCAACCATATTTCAATGTGTTCGAAGAAGACCAACAGTCGCTGTTTTGATTCTAGTAGGTACTGGAAAGTGTAGATGAACCCCCCTACCTTACTGAACCTGTCATTTAGACAAAGATTGGGATAATCTATGGGGGAGCCCCAAAGACTTCTCTAAAGTCTCGAATGAATGCCTACTTCCCTTGTTTCATAGCTACCGTAACCTATTCCCTAGACTATTTGAGCTCAATCAAGTGGGCTTAGTGAGGTCTGTGTCAAAAAAGATCTTGTGTGAGAGGGAGGACAGTTATCTCTTGCTGTAAGGGCTCAAATCTCAAAAATTCCTAATTATTGAAGAGTACCAAGATATATTTTAGCCTTCAGCTCCAGCATTGATGAAGGAAGGTGGTGCCTAGTTGTAAAGGATTTGATTGGGATATAGTGGGAGATAGTCCATGAAACCTAAGGTTGAGATCCTTTGTTTGTCTAGTTCGTTTATTTACTAGGTTACCCTATACCACTTGCTCTACTTCAGCCCGCGAGGGGGATTGCTTCCTTTTCTAAAGCACGTGTACCCATGATTTTAGGGTTTGGTGTTATGTTTTTGTAAATTTGTCCCTAGTTTAAATAGTTCCCACTATGAACACCTATCCTCCTATATATTTTAGATATTAGGGATTTCAGATTTACATTTCTAGATACTTATAAGCATGCAGTTATATATTGCACTCTAAATAATTCATGATTTTTTTGATATTGCCAAGTGGAGTCCCTTCTGTATGGTGGCCTTAAATATCTTCCTTGGTTACAGCTCAATTCTCAGAGTGCCCCAAGAGAATAATTCCATATGATTGAAAGTACAATTTTTCGCTCAAGAGATAATTGAATTTCCATAAGTTTTCTTCGACATCTTATCGTCCATATTGTTGTATGTCTGCTATTCAGTACCTTTTTCCTTGGCAAGGTATCATTCTAGTTGACATGATTATGGTGTAAATACATCTTAAATATTGTTTACGTGGTAGTTCCAACACTCTTATGGCCATTCAAGGCTGTCTTACACTAACTTTTAAGTTCTCTATGTGGGTGGCAGCAATAATTACTTGGGTTGCATTCACATTGAAAGAAACAAAATGCTCAGAAATTCACTGTTCTTGTTTTTTCTATCAGAAACTCAAAATGCATGTAAAGTGCTCCGGAATACATGAATTTAATAGAAAAGAAAACATGTTGTCATGTTGAGAAAAATGTACAAGAACTATAGAAGTACCTGAGATATATCCTTCCAGTGCATTGTTTGTTATCCTGTCTTTTTCTTAACAACATGCAGATAGTAGCTTTAAATAGAATGCTACTAGCCAAAAACAATTTGTGAATAGCCATTCTGATTTAGTTATCTCCTGCATACTATACACGACCTTAATAAATGTAGGAGCTAAGCAGAGGCTCCCAAGAGGGGCAGTGGACTTCTGACTTGGATGCCTCAACTACCTAATAAAGGTAGTTTCCTTTAAGGGTTCTGTCTTATTTGTGAGGGATTATAGTAGTAAACTCCTAATGTAGATGTGCTTAGTTAAGAATTTCTATGAAAATAGCCTGGAGCTTCTTAGTAGGACACAGCATTCTAACAGCAGAAACCTTGCAAAATGACAGAACTACAAGTAAGAATGTGTTCCTTTTTGGTTTAGAAAATAATTTTCTGCAGAACTTGTTTCAGAAAATATAAATTTTTCAGGTAATAGATTTAAGTTTGTCAAGCTTGTAAGAGGAGGATGAACTGAAAATGCTTGAGAATGTGTTTGAAAACTGAAATACAGGCACATAGTAAAGTTGGCCTGATAATCTTTAAAATTCTCTTCCAAACTTGGAATAGCACTCTGACGTAAGAATTACAAGACTGCAGGTCAAAAAGTGTACTTTTTCGTGGTGTTAATGTTCTATTACTAAGGAAGTTGAACCTTTGAATGGGTTAAATATCCAAGAAATGCATGTAAATATCTCATTCATTTGACAGGAATAGCCTTGTAAAAATGTACCTGAAATGTCACTTGTGGTGCTTGAAAATATAGTGCAACTTGGGAGATAAGTTTTACCTTGATAACCGTGTTTCTAGTCTTTCCAATAAATGGACATGTTTCCATTATTCCATTAAATGTGACTAATTTCTTTGTTAGTGATAATGAGGAGGCCAACAAATGTTGTGTGCCTGGATGTTACATTTGAGTCATTGTGGAGATTGCTTTGAATTTTTTATTACATCAAGATCTTTTGTTGTATGCTTCTCTCACTGGTACAGTTCCTTATTGCTTTGTGTGATCCAGGAACTGGAAGGGTTTGCGGCTCTAAGGTATGACTTGATCATATAAAGGTCAACTGGAGGGGGTTGAAATTCAAAAATTAACTTTCATGTTCTGTATTTAAGTTTGTTCATGCCACTTTGCTTGGTATCTATCGGACCAGGAAACCATTGCATAAGTTATTTCTGTATTTGTTGTCTGGACTTTGTATCCTTTATGATTTATTGTTTCTATTTGGTCTTATTAGTTGCTCTTCTACAGTACTAGCTGGAATACACAATTTGTGTTTTATCACAGCAATCTAATTTTTCTTTTCGACTTTTCACCCTTGTATCTGACCACAATATAAAGATCTGCAGAACCAAATACATATGAATTGCAATGACTTGTTGAAAAATAGCCATCTATATGTCAGTATGTAGAAAGCAAAATCATAAACAAAATAAAGTTTCTTGTTTCTTTGCGCGATCCGGAAACTTTGAGAGTTTGCAGCTGCAAGGTCTGACCTGATTATATGAAGGTCAACCAGAGGTGGTTGAAATGTAAATAATTAACTTTCACGTTTTATATATATGTTTGTTCATGCTACAGCACTTGGTATAAGTGGGACAAGGAAACCATTGCATATGTTATTTCTAGATTTTTTGTATATCCTGGTTGTAATCATTGGTCTGTCGGATCTGTTTGGTCTTAGTTGCTCTGGTACAGGACTAGTTTGAAATTTGAATACACAATTCGTGTCTCATCAAAGTGGTGTAATTTTTCTTTTGACTTTTCACTGTTGTGTCTGGACTCTGAATACAATATTAGATGCCGCAGTGCCAAATGTATGTCAATTGCAGTGACTTGTTAAATAATAACAATAGATATGGCAATATGTTGAAAGTAAATCATAAATAAAATAAAATTTAATTACATTGTAATGTCGTAGCAAATGCTGTGGGCCTTATTTCTGTCTTCCACGTATCTTTTTGCCTGTTGTTAATGTTTGATTTTGTTGTTTTAAAGAGCACAACAGGACAGTGTTGTACATTCACATGAAACACATTGTTCTAGGGAAAGAAGCAGGAGCGCTTGGAAAATAATTGAGGAGGTGAGCATTATAAATTATTGAAATATAGATACTATAATGTGTCTAGACACTTAACTATATTTCATATTGTATTAAGAAGATGTATTCAAATAGATATATATATTTACAAGTGTGTATATATTCGTTTGGTGTAGTATTTGATGCCATTCCTGGAACAAGAGAATTACAATATCTCAAGAACATGCAGGCTTCACCCCGAGAATGATATGTTCAGAGAGCAGGAGCTACACAAGGATCATCTACAAGTTAATGAATGGCAGTGTGGCTTTTGTAGGAAAATATTTATTTCAGAGAAGTTGCTTGACCAACATTTTGATAATCGTCATCATAACTTGTTGAACATTGTGAGTAAATTTCTTGCTTATGTTTTGTAGGTTTTAAGCTTTATACAATAATGCAATGAATACACAGATTCTCAATAAATGAAAAAGTAGAACAATGGCAATTAGATATTACACAGATTTACCTTGGAAACCCAAACTGGAAAAACCAGCTAGCCATTTAGAGCCACACCTCTAACTTTTATCATCAATCAACTTCATTGTTTACAATACAATGTATGTAAGCCCGCAGCATCCAAAACCTTAAATCCATTAACCCTGATTAAATTACAACCATAATTTCTTAATCGTAATTGTAAAACCATCGGCGAAACCACCACGTTACACAAATCTGCTAAAAGTGAAAACCACGTGGTGAAAACTGCCAAAAATGAATGCAAAAAAACTGTTCTTTTTCAGGTCTCCGCCCTTGAACCCCTGAGTGGGTGGGGGTGGGGGGTGCTACTGCCTCTCCTGCAACCCCTTTGTGACCCATCCACTGCACCCAACACATACGGATCACACATGGGCCACTTAACCTGTTATCCTACTTATTCTTTAATTGCTAGGCTCTAGCATGCCTTGTATTATGCGAAGGAAATGGAAAAAAAAAAGTGCTTGTAACAAATCCCCATTCACTATCTCAAGCTCCAAATAATTCCTTAGGTTCAATGGAGCTACAAATAATTTCAAACTTGCTCTCTTTATTTTTCAAATTTTTTGAGACAAGTCAAAATAGTTGTTATCTGAACTTGTTTGTGATAGCTATGGTCACTCCAGTAATCCCGTATCAAGTGTCACGACTTGCAGGGAAAGTGAAATACAACCCCTACACGGAAAGAACAATGCTTGATTATTGAAAACTGACAATATCTCATCTATGCTTGGAGTAGCCTTAGGAGAAACTCAGCCCAGTGCCTTCTCAATGAATCAAGGTGCTAATAACATGGTTCACATGGCTGATGGACATGTGGCAAAGGACCAATAGGTAGGCTGTTGGTTGGTAAGGTTAATTCCCAAACTTTAGCTTAATGCATTGGCAACCATTGAGACTGTAGATGCAACTGTGGATTTAGAAGTGATGACTGAAACTGCAAAAGCTACTTCCATAATGAAGATAGTAATGAATGTGTTAGTGGTTAGGATATTATAATGTTTATTAAATTATTTTGTACCCCTTATAAATGTTAGATTTAGGAGTTACTAACTTGGCCAATAAATAATACTCAGTGCTAGTAATAGAAGTACGTCAAATTGTCCGTTAGTAAAATAGTAGTGGGTTAAATAACTTATTCTGTGATTGTTAATTTTGGGCAACTAGGTCCAAACTCCATGTTGCACTGCTCATATGATGATGATTATATTTTTGTTGGATTCCTCTTTTAGAGAACATATATTTTGATTTTATTTTCCACACATGTGCAAGGTCGGCCTGATTTGTAATGTAGGCTTGCAAGCCCAATAGATGTGTCACACACCCTCACTGATGGATATAAATTGGAGAGACTTGATGCTCATTTGCTCATCAACTCATCACACATTTCCTCTTGTGATTTGATTGGTTCATTCAGCCTTTGGAGGCCTCTCTCTCTCTCTATCTCTCACACGTGCGGATCTGAAGCTGAAGGAGTGCGAACTGTTTTAGGGCTCTTTGCTGGTGCGTTGACCAACGTTGACCTTGGGTCAAAGCTTGGAGTTTGACCTCCATCTTGTGCAGAAAATCCGATCTCTTGAGGCCACAAATATCGAGGAAAAGGTTGACCTTTGACCGCAACATTGACCAGCGTTGACTTTTTCTGCTGACCAGCGTTGAGTTTTTTTGGCGCTGTCTTTGAGGGGTGTGTGTGACACTTGGAGGATTGGCTGATCTGATTTTGGAGAAGACTTTGCTGGCTGGTGCATCCCGTTGACTGCCGTAACGAACATTATTCTCTATCTTTGCTAGACAAGAAGAATTGTAAATTATGATTTATATTATTGGCTTGTCTTCTGTTGATCTATTATTATGTTCTATCATCATTTTACTTTCATGTTTATGTGATTGCTAAATTGAATCGGGCCTATAAGAAAGATTGAAGTAAAACTGCATTAAGTATAGAGCATACCATGGTTATCTAAATTTAAAATGGTATCAGAGCTAAGGTGAAGAAAAAGCCCAATCTAGTGTGAAAAACAATCACCGAAGAAGAAGTCATTTCAAGGACCAATGGCCTCCTCAACCTACAATGGTTTCAAATTTGATGATAAATTGACTGACAAGTCTGATTATCATGCATGGAAGATGTCCTTAGATTTGGCATTAGAAGATCAAGATGTCATGGATTATGTGCAGGGGAAGATTCATGAGCCTCCATCAAATACACCGGATGCCACAAAGACGAAGTATAGAAAAGGGGAAATCAAAGCAAAGATGAGTATTAGGGATTCAATTCATATGCACTTAGTTGCTTACATCTCCGAGCTGGGCACATCTAAAGAGATGTATGATAAGTTGGTTAGCATGTTTAGGGCTAGCAATGCTAATCAAGTTCTTTTCTTCAAGAATCAATTGAAGAATATCAAGAAGGGCAAAGAAGAATCCATCCAATCATATTTTACGAGGCTCAGAGAAATCAGGAATGATCTCCTTGCCATAGGAGAAGAAGTAGTTGATCGAGAGATGGATTTCATTGCACTTGGAGGGCTCCCCCGTGATTGGTATGTATTCAATACCACTATTCTTAATAATAATGTGATTCCTGATTTGATGAAATATTGACGAGATGCACTCAAGAGGAGACAAGAATGATGGAAAGAGATCATCCCTCTAATGGAAATGGAGGTGACCCTACTGCCTTCGCCGCTCATGTAAAGAAGAAGAACTATGGTGGCTCGAGAAATCAAAACCTTGGAAGAGCAGGGCCCAAAGGAAGAAAGGGAAGATGTTACACTTGTAACAAGTTTGGTCACTATGCAAGAGAGTGCGCCATTAGAAGGGACTCTCCCAGGGATGATGACAACAACAACTTTAGGGGGAATGGCAATCAAAGGAACAACATGTTCAAAGGAAAGAGGAAGGCTCCCTTTGATCGAAGTGGAAATGGGCAACCTTTCAAGAGGTCAAGAAATTCCAGGTACGATGAATCTAATGTTGTTGATAATAATAAAAATGAATATATTCTTGTATCTTTCCTCTCTGCTGCATCTCCTCCTGACACATTGTATGTCTGGTTGATTGATAGTGGTGCTTCAAGGCACCTCACTAGTTATAAAGAAGCCCTCTTTGATTTGATTGAGAAGGATACCAATTTAGAAATTATCCTTGGAGATAATGCCACCTATCTCGTGAAAGAGACAAAGACTGTCACCCTTCATCTATCTCAAGGTCAAGTCCTCTGCGTACAAGATGTGTTGTACGTACCTGGTTTGAAGAAGAACCTTGTGTCTATTTCGGAAATGGAAGACAAATGATTCAAGGTGGCATTCGTTGATAGAAAGGTACGCATCTGGAAGAAGAACTTCGAAGAAGCTCTTACTATTGGTTTTAGAGTTGATACACTCTACCAGGTTGGAGGAAGTCCGTTGGGGGCTATGTCATGTGATACAACTCTTCAAACTGAGTTACGGCACCGAAGGTTTGCACGCCTTCATTTTAAAGCCCTTCCCGAAGCAAGTAAGGTGGTGATAGGGATGCTCGAGTTTAAAGATGATCATGAAGGTATATGTCAGGGTTGTGCCGAAGGGAAGCATACAGGGGGACCATTCCCCTCAAGTGTCACAAAGACATCTGATATCTTGCAATTGATACATTCTGATTTATCTGGTATGCTACCCGTAACATCCTTGGGAGAATGTTCCTATTACATGACTTCTCTCGCAAGACCTGGATATTTTTCTTAAGAAGAAGGACGAAGCTTTCAAATGGTTTTGTACCTTCAAGGCCTTGGTGGAAAATCAAACCTGGAAGAAAATCAAAATTTTGAGGACCGACAATGGAACTGAGGATGAGTCAAATGAGTTCAATGACTTTTGCAGAGAAGCTGGCATTAAGTGTGAGACCACAACCGTGTATACTCCTGAGCAAAATGGTGTTGCTTGAAGAAAGAACACGACCATTGTGGAAGCTGCCCACGCCATTCTATATGACCAAGGTCTTCCGAAGTTTCTTATGGGGAGAAGTTGCGAACATTGCTGTGTACGTTCAAAATAGATGCCTGCATTCCGCTTTGGACTCCAAGACTCCTGAAGAAGTCTTCTCTGGTAAGAAACATGATGTTTCTCATTTTAGAGTTTTTGGTAGTCCTGTTTATTTTCATGTGCTGAAAGAAAAGAGAAGCAAGCTGGATGCTTCTGGAAAGAAGGGTATGTTTGTGGGCTACAATGAAACTTCGAAGGCATATAGAATCTATGTGCCTCGTCAAAGAGAAGTGGAGATATGCCATGATGTGAAGACTGCTTTTCTACATGGTTCAATAAAGGAAGAGGTTTATGTGGAGCGACCTCTAGGGTTCAAAGTCCAAGATAGAGACTCATATGTATGCAGGTTGAAGAAAGCCCTCTATGGGTTGAAGCAAGCCCCCGTGGCTTGGTATGATAGGATCGATAGCTACTTGATGAAGTTGGGCTTCACTCGAAGTAATGCTGATCCAAACCTTTATTTTAAGGTTGATAAAGAAAGGCCTCTCATTCTAGTTCTCTATGTGGACGATCTCTTCTTGATAGGTGCTGACCCTCTCATTCATCAATGTAAGAGGGAGCTAGCTTCTGAGTTCGAGATGAAAGACCTAGGACTGATGCACTATTTCCTAGGCTTGGAGGTCTGGCAAAGGCTAGGCGAGATTTTCCTTTCTCAAGGAAAATATGTTGTGAAGCTACTTGAGAGATTTGGTATGGTGGACTGTAAGTCTGTGTCGACATCAATGGAACTTAGCTTTAAGAAGTTGTGTGGAAGCGCTGCTAGGCCCGAGTAGGGAAATCCCACCGAGTATTGACAACTCGTGGGGGCCTTGATGTTCTTAGCGAACTCTCGTCCGGACGTATGTTTTGTAATGAACACTTTGAGTCAACATATGGTTGAGCCTCATCACATTCACTGGATTGGTGCCAAGAATCTATTGAGATATCTTCGAGGCACAATCAACCATGGGCTGAGATACATTGTCGAGAGTTTGAGACTCCATGGATATACTGATGCTGATTGGGCTGGTAGTGTGGTGGACCGCAAGAGCACATTTGGATGTTGCTTCACCTTGGGTTCTACTTCGATATCTTGGATGAGCAGGAAGCAAAAATCGGTTGCTTTGAGCACCGCTAAGGCCGAATACATTGCAACGAGTATGGCCTGTTGTGAAGCTGTTTGGTTGAGAAAGCTCTAAAGTGAGCTGTTTGGGCATGTGCTAGATACCACCGTTATCCTTTGTGATAACCAGAGTGGGATTCGTCTTTTTGAGAATCCCATGTTCCACGATCGATCCAAGCATATTGATATTAGGTACCACTTTATCCGGGATATGTTATAGCGTGGTGCCGTAAGGCTCGATCACATTGGGACTAATGAGCAGGTCGCGAATATTCTCATGAAGCCCCTGGGGAAGGTCAAGTTCCTAACTTTCCGTGAGAAGCTTGGAATCGTGGAAAGACCCTATTGTGAGGGTCTTGCTTGAGTTGGACAATGAGCTCTAGGAGCTCCAGGGGGCTTGGGGATAACTTCTTGGAGCTATAAGTACACATGGGGCTAGGCTTGCCGAACCTTGTTGTGCTTCTGCCCCACCTTTATGATATTGAGTTGGTTCATGTCTCTTTGATCTATGCCCCGCACGCATCCTACACATGGAATTTCAGACTCATGGGAAGTACCTCTCATTTGGACAATGAGGTGGGAAATGTGGATAGAGACCAATAGCAAGACCGATGGACGCATCGAAGATTGTCATACTTTCTATGTTTAGGATGGCACGTGTCCAACACCTTGATCTGGGATCAAGTCTGATGAGGTTCTTACCTCTAAACTGACTTCGGGTCAGTAAACTAACTTCGGGTTAGTATGAGACTCTCTTGAGTCCGAGAGAGGTTTTAACCTCTAAGCTGACTTCGGGTCAGCAGAGCGTGATGTCTTTGTGATTCACCCTCTTTGTTCTATTTTTGAAGAAGAGCCAACAAAGCATGTTATGACAGGATGATGCAGGAGTGTAGGATGATATATGATAATACACGATAGTACTGATCACTGGATGGCACAGGTGGACAGATGGAGTTCTCCCTAGTTGAGAGGGAGTGTTAATTTTGGGCAACTAGGTCCAAACTCCATGTTGCACTGCTCATATGATGATGATTATATTTTTGTTGGATTCCTCTTTCGAAGAGGTGCAAGATTGATCTAAAGATCATCTTGTTTGGATGAGTAGAACATAGATTTTGATTTTATCTTCCACACATGTGCAAGGTCGGCCAGATTTGTAATGTAGGCTTGCAAGCCCAATAGATGTGTTACACACCCTCATTGATGGATATAAATTGGAGAGACTTGATGCTCATTTGCTCATCAACTCATCACACATTTTCTCTTGTGATCTGATTGGTTCATTCAGCCTTTGGAGGCCTCTCTCTCTCTCTCTCACACGTGCGGGTCTGAAGCTGAAGGAGTGCGGACTGTTTTAGGGTCTTTGTTGGTGTGTTTATTAGTGTTGACCGTGGGTCAAAGATTGGAGTTTGACCTCCATCTTGTGCACAAAGATCGAGGAAAAAGGTTGACCTTTGACCACAACATTGACCAGCGTTGACTTTTATGTGTTGACTTTTCTGTTGACCAGCGTTGAATTTTTTGGAGCTGTCTTTGAGGGGTGTGTGTGACACTTGGAGGATTGGCTGATCTGATGTTGGAGAAGACTTTGCTGGCTGGTGGATCTTGTTGACTGCCGTAACGAACATTATTTTCTATCTTTGCCGGACAAGAAGAATTGTAAATTCTGATTTATATTATTGGCTTTTCTTCTGTTGATCTATTATTATGTTCTATCAACATTTTACTTTCATGTTTATGTGATTGCTAAATTGAATTGGGCCTATAAGAAAGATTGAAGTAAAATTGCATTAAGCATAGAACATACATGGTTATCTAAATTTAACAGTTATGTTTGCAAATGCTTCTATGTGTACTGTGTACACCCATGCACTACAATTTGTGTGAAGTGTATATCTAATCTAGTTTCTTTTCTCATCTACATTTCTCTTAGTTGTGTTTGTGATTAAAATACAAACATTAGTGTCAGTGCTTAGTTCATATTAAAAAACAAGATTGTGACTGCATGAATAAAAAGATGTCTGAGCAGCAAACACACATGCATTGTAAATATGGATGAAAAAATTGAAAGGTTCGTAAAGATCAACAAACAATGATCATTAGTTGCTCAATACTCTTACAAAATAGGATAATATATTCTAATAATCCCTAAAAGTAACATTATCAAATAAGGATATACTTTCACTTGTGTGAATGATAAAATAAGTTCCTATATGTACTAGTTTCCCACTGAATATTCATAGGTCCAATTCCATGCCAACATACTATTTACTTATGCAAATGATCCTTTCTTTCCAAAGGGCCCTAATAATTCCATCCCTTTTTTAGTATGCTTTGTCCTTCTAGCTAAGATGAAGCCAATTAATAAGTTTTCATTAGATTTATGCTCACTCGATGCCATGCTCAATTATTCATTTGTCTATATTTGATCCTTATTGGTCTTTATCTTAGGTACTCAGACGTCACAGAGTTGCTTTTCTTTCAATTTTGTGCATTGTCATGTTTTTGCCAATTTGTTGTAGTGGCTAGTATTCGAGAATATCTTGCTGTATCTTTTCTTGTTTTTTGTAGCTGTAGGTATTCGTGAATATCCTGTTGTGTAACTGTTCTTTTGATTCCATGAATGGTGTTCAATGAATAGTGTTCGATGAATATTATATATCCACACAGATTGGGTACCTTAGAGCAACCACTCGCACAAACAGATCAAAGATCAATATATTAGTGCATTAAAACTCTCAAAGAGGGGAACAATGCATGGCCCCAACAAACATGTTCACTTGAGGCAATATAATAATGCAAAAGAAATAACTTACATGGCTTCTCTGAACAATTGATGAACATGGTTCAATTAGGATCAAGTGTCATTGGTATCTAGAACATAATTGTGACTATCAGATTAGATAATTATAAAAGCAAACTATAGAAACACACTTTACCTAAAGACACATTAGACCAAGTTGAGCTAATGTCATTGGTATCAAGGAGAAGATGAACTGTCCGAGCAGTTTGTGTCTAGAACATAATTACAAAAGCAAACTAAAGAAACACACTTTACATAAAGACACATTAGACCAAGTTGAACTTATCTAACTCCTAAGTGTCTAAATTATCTTAACTTTCCCCATAAGAAAGATATAAAAATGTGACATAATAGAAGGAAGGAGGCATTAGAGCCTATCCTCCCTTATTGATAGCTTCCCAAACGCCTAACATGGCTCAAAGCTTCCTGAATTCTGCAACTTGATCATTTGTTCAATAGTAGAGCACTTTGAGGTTGCAGTCTTGAAGAAGCCTCCTAAGAACTCCATGTGTAGCTCAATGTGTTCATTGTGCTATTGTTGAATTGGATATTAGGAGAGTTGAATGGCTCTTTGATTGTGATACCAGACTGTGGGCGGATGCTATTGTTGGAATCCAAACCTTGAAAAAATTCATTGAAGCCACATGGTTGCTTAATACTCCACTTCCCATGGAAAAAAGAGCTAGGGTATGTTGCCTTTTAGAAGCCCAAGTGATAGATTCAAACCCAAAATTGTAAACATAACCTGTAGCAGACTTCCAATCATCATGGTCGTTGTCCCATTGGAATGAGTTAAACCCAATGTTACGAACATTAGCATCGGGATAAAACCGGCAAGGGTTCGAAAAACCAAAAAATCGTAAAAATCGGGAAAATATCGGTAAAAATCGCAAACATCGGCAAAATGAAGATGCCATAAAAATATTTTTAAAAATCGGCAAACATTGGCTAGGCCAAAAAATCTTGATTTTGAGATAAAATCGGGATGTTGTCGAGATGTTCGCAACACTCGTTCAACTTAAACCAACCAAGGAGTTTCCCCTCAGCTAGACCATATCACAAATTGAACTGTGCCTTGGATATATCTAAGTATCCTCTTTGTTTCTTTCACATGGCTCTCATTATTTGTTTGCATATGGCAGGAAACAAGACCAATAACAAAGAAACACTAGGATGGGTATGATTCAAATACAATGGGATGTCAACTAACTAACAATACAAAGTTGCATCTACTTTGGGTGTGGTACAAGTGGCAGCAAGTTTGGCTCTAGATTAAAAGGGAGATGGCAGTTTGCATGTGAAAGTGACAAAGGAGCTCACATGCATACCTTGATTGGGAAAGGGAAATCCTTGCCTTGGTTTGCAAACTTGAATGCTAAGAAAATATTGGAGATGCCTTAAGTCTATCATTTCAAATTTGTCTTAAGATTAGATATCACATTGGTTAAAAATTTGGGGTCGTTACTAGTGAGTATAAGGTCATCAACTTAAAGAACAAGTGTTATGTGATGCTCACTCACATTCTTGGTATAGATATTGTCATTAGAATTGCATCTAAAGAACTCATTGTCAAGAAGACATTTATCCATTTTAGCATGCCAAGTCCTAGGAGCTTGCTTAAGGCCATAGAGAGATTCCTTAAGTTGGAAAACAAGACTAGAGTCATTTTGGACACAACCAAGAGGTTTTTACATGTAAATTTTTCTTGGAAGAAGCCAGATTTAACATCCATTTGATGGACCTCCTATTTGTATGATGTTGCTAGGGCTAGAACAAGGTAGATGGAATTCATTTAGGCTACAAGGGAAAATGTTTACTATAGTCAATTGCTTCTACTTGAGAAAATCCTTTGACAACTAATTAGTCCTCATGTCTTTCAACACTTCCATTTATTACATAATTAGTTCTATAAACCCGTTTACATCTAATAAGTTTTCTTCCTCTTGGAGGAGGTACAAAAGTCCAAGTATTGTTCATTATTAAGGAACAATATTCCTTATTCATCATTGTATCCCAATTTGGATGGCCAAAAGCTTTTGCTAACATTTTTGGATCTCGAGTCTTTGAAACTTGAACAAAACGAGTGGAGGCTTACAAGAACTGTGAATGTGTGTGATGCTAACTAGAAGGATCATTGACAGGATAAGTAGCTTGGTGAAGCTAGTGGTAGCTTTGAAAGGTCTTTTGCATAGACTTGGTGTCTTAGCATGTGGGAGATGATTTATTGCCTCTTTAGGTGCTTGCTTGGTGGAGTAAGTGATTTATGTCTTCTTACCTAAGTCTGACTTAGGAAAAGTAGAATAATTAAAGACAATTAATTGTTGTGGACTATTAAGTCATTTTCTAAGGATAAATAATGTAAATATTTAAGTAACTTAGAATTAATCTCAACCATTGATCTCCAAGATGTTCTAGAAGGGAGATTAGGGTTATGGATTTGGACTTACTGAAGATTATAAAGGAAGCCTAGCAAAGAGATAAAGACACACAAGAACGAGTCATCACAGAGAGAGTGGTTTTCTCTAGTGCGAGTGGCTCAGTGGATTGAAGCGCATGTCGATTTTCCAGTTGATTGTTTGGGCATAATTTCTTTAGGTCGAGTTCTTCCAAAGGCCGATCTCCTAGTGGCTGAATTCATCTTGTGGGGGCTGAGTTATAGTTTCCAGTTATTGTAATTTTCCTCATATCTTTGTGGGTTGAAAACCCATATTTTCCAGATTAATAAATGGAGAATTGTTGTGGGTGAATTACTTTTGCTATGTGTGATTGATCTCTTTGATTTAAATTCCACTGCATATATTCATTTCTAGAAGTTAAAAATACAAGTGATTTTATTTTGCGGTAATTCAAAATTTATTTGGCTAAATAAGTAAATTGTCTGGAATAAAATAAATTGTCGTGAGAAAATAAATTTGGTTGTTATCCCAAAATTTAACATAGCTACTTCTCATTTGTACATACACTTCTAGGTTGTTGTGGTGCTAGTGTAGATTCATGTTCAATGTACACAATTTGAGTAGGGTGAATAGGCGGGGGTGGATTTTCATCCTCACTATTATCATTTGAGGAAAAAGAAACCATAATCGGGACATTAGTAGAAAAATTGGGAACCATAGATGGAACATTAAATATCAAATTAGGCATGTAGTTCAAGAGGCCACCATTAAACTTTACATCTCTTCTAATAATAATTTTTGTTGAATGAGTTGAAGAAGTCTAAAACCTTTTATATCTTCAGAGCATCCAAAAAAAATGCACTTTCAATTTCCATTCTCAAATTGTAATGCTTTGCTTTTCTCATTTGGAATGAACCCATGCTTAACTAGTAAATACATGAAAGTGCCTTAAATTTGGTTTATTGTTCCTCCATGCTTCTTGTACTATTATATCTTTTAAGCTTTTGTGGGAGTGTGATTAACTATGTAATTTGCACAACTAATGGCTTTCGCCCAAAAATGTGGACCCCAATCCCTCAGTTTGGATCATACAATTTGCCATGCCTTTTAATGTGCGTTTCTTTCTTTCAAGAACACCATTTTGTTGTGGTGTGTACGAAACAAGGTGTTTCATCTAAATGTCATGGGCAATGCATTAAGTTGTAATTTATTGTTAACATATTCAACCCTATTATCTATTCTTAACTTTTGAAGTTGATGTCTAAATTGTTTTTCTACGAGGGTTTTGTAGTCCAAAAACATGTGAAAAACTTCATTCTTAAGTCTTAAGAAACAAAGCCAAGCGTGTTTGGAGAAGTCATCAATGAAGGTGAAGAAGTAATTTAACCTAGATAAAGAAGTAGAAGAAGGTGTAAGGGCGCTGAGACACGTTTGTCAAATTTGTCCATATGATGTTTTTCTAAGAACATAGCTAGAATAAACACCATCTTTGAAAGTAAGGAGGGGAAAACTAGTCATTGTATAATGTTTAAATCACTGTTGGAATGAGTGATAGTTTAGTTGATCAAATTGCTCATGCTAAAGTTTTCTCATGTCATTACTATGAGTAATGAAAATTGCGAGAAGTTATGATGACCCAAAGTTGCCAAATGTGTACAGCTTGGTGATATCATCAACAATTCTAATTGCTATAAATTCTTGGGATTCATTAAAGCCTTGATATAATTTTGTGAGGTGAACATTCTATGGTTTTAACATTTTAACGTTGCTTGAATGAATGATTTGATATACTAATAAAAGGTTGTAGGAACGACACGAAACACATAATACATCATTAAAATGGTCATCATCTAGCTGAACTATTTTATACCTCACAATACTAAGAGATTTATCTTCAACAACAAATATTTGTTTGGTGTTACATCTATTAAGTGTAGAAAATATGGATTTGCTTTTATCTAGATGATAGGATGCTTCATAATAAATAAACCACTCTTTAAAAGGAGGAGAAGATGCTACATCAAAATAAAAGCAGAAGAAAAAAAGTGCATGGCCATGAGAAGAAGAGTTGGAGGATCAAGATTGATGTTTTTCTCCTTCATTATTACTTTTAGGGCTTCCGTATTCCTAGAACATTTAGACTCCATATGGTCATCATCTCCACAAGAATTATATTGCCTCTTAGTCTTGTTCCCTTATGATTTAGTACCTTTACCACGAATGGGAGTCAGAGCTAGCTGAGAGGGTGTGGGGCCCTTGTTTTTTTGTGATTTCTAGGGTGTTGCTTTTTTGGTTGCTTGGTGTCTTGCTTCTATTGTGCTACCAAGGCTTTGTTAGATGTATCTACAATGATGATCAATCCAAGGTGTGAGAGCTTATCTTGCTCTGTAATTAGAGAATCACAAAATGCTTCAAAGGATCACATTTTGTAAGTACCCCCTTGACCAATAACTGCTTCTCTGGTTAGTGTTTATTTCATTTCACATGTTAATTGCATAAGTTTTGGATTTAAGGTATTGTATGTTCTTGGTATGACTAAAAATATTGTGTTGATTTCTTATTTCACTGATTTGAAGTGTAGGGTTGAGTTCGATGATTAAGGAATGATCATTAGAAGTCAATACCTTGATCTTAGTCAAGTTTTGGATAGAGGATTTAGGGAGGGTGATCTTCATAGATTGCGTGCAATTTAGGGAGGTAAAGGGCCTTGTTGAGTAATAGTGGTAATCTGTGTGAATTTTGGTAGAGAAGATTGGTCACTTGAATTATCATCCCTCATCTCGTTTGAAGGATGTGGTTTTTGGATTTCTTAACTTAAGGCGTAGAATAAAGGAGTGTGTCAAGGGGAGTGAATTCAGCAAGCATGCCAAGGATGCCTTCCCAAGTAGTCAACTGTTAGTTTTTGTAGCATCAAAAGTGTTCTAGCCACAAAATTTTGTGGAGAGGCTAGAATACATGAGATCTCCAAAACCCATAAATGGTTTTGGAAATTCCGCCTAGAGATGACTTAATTAGATTATTGGTCAATTTTTAAAATATTTCCTAAGTATAAACTTAGGGAATATGATTAATTAATCATAATTAGTTAATTCAAGGCGTGAATGTTCTAGATACTCACATGGATCGACTTCAAGTTAATCCTAGCCATTGATTAAGATCTAATCTTGGCCGTTGAAGTCTCAACAGAGGATTATAAGAAGGTGATGGGGCTTGGAGATCATACACTTGAGAAGTTCGATTTTATTGGGAAATTGATTTCCAAAGTGGCATTTGTTTGTTTCCAGAGAGGTTCAGTGAGATCAAAGCAGTGAGAGAGGGGCAGAGATAGTGAAGCCGGAGGAGGCATTCCAGATTCAGTGAGTGCATTTGCAAAGAGGTAGAGAAGCCACAGTGAGGATGACGCACTAGCATCACAGTAGCTTCAGTGGGCAATTCATATTTGATGGGGAGAAGAAGTGATTCGATGCCGGAAGTTGGGCAGAGATTCTAGAGGCCAGGAGAGTCAGTTTCCCAGACAGTAGCTGACGAGACAGGTTGAGGTGACGTTGTTCCGAGCTGAGTGACGCAGAGACTACGTGAGAGTGACACAGTGATTGCGTAGAGGCAGTTTAGACGCCTCAATTTCGAGCTGCGATTAGTGCTCGGATTTGCCTGTGGAGTGAGGAATTTCTTCACTAGTTTTTCTCTGTAGGATTGCCAATTTGGGAATCCAATTATACTCAGATCATTTCACTGCTGCATAATATTAAAACCCTCAGTGGCTGCACCGATTTTCCCAAGTTGGGTTTTTCCGGCGACTTTCGTCCAAAAATAACGGTGTTATTTTGTGTGTGTGCACACTGCATATATTTCTTCCAGCGTTTATTTTCTTTCGCAATTTATTTGTGTATGTTGCAGTGTGATTGATTCAGTATGTGTTGTAGCAAACAATAAATAAATTGTTAAGAATTAATTTAACAATTAGGAGAATTATTTCTAGTTGCTGCAATAGGATTCAGGGTTAGCCAAATTTTCATACGGTATTAGAGCAGATATGATCAGCTAGAGAGCTCAGTAACAAAGATAGAAGGAAGTTTCGCTGTTCAGTGTGAGCAACAGTTTGAAACCCTAGAGGCAACACAGTCAGCTTGGCCAAGAGGCTGTATTTCTTGAGGAAATTCTGTTTTTCTGAGAGAGCAACAGAAAAACTCAATTTCTCCAGATTAGGGAATTCCAGAGGCAGAGGGAGAAACTAGTATTTTCTTGTAGAGCAGATCTCTAGCTGGACGTAGTAGTTTTGAAGTAGTTTGCTGGAGCAGAACTAGCGTCGAGTGGAAGAAAAGCACACATTGAGGGAAAATTTTCCTCAAGGAACTTCTAGTCTCATGAAGTTCAATTTCCCTTGCAGATCAACAGTTGTTGTGAGCATAGTTTCTCACTCTAGAAGGAAGTGCGTATAGCCGAGTAGCAGCTGAGCAGAAGGAAAGAGGAGATTTTCAACCTTTTTTTTGTTGAGATGGCCACAGTTGGGCTTTGAGATCAGGATAGGTTGGATGAAGCTTCCAACTATGTTATTTGGAAGAAAGGGATCTCCTTCCTTCTAGATGAGTATGATCTCAAGGCTTATATCGATAACGTGGTAGCAGTTCCCATGGATGCAGATCAGCTGAAGCAATACAAGAAGGAGATGACGAAGGCGAAGAGGTTGATCCTTGATGGAGTTAGGGATCACGTCGTATCACACATAGCAGCCCAGGGAACGATCAAAGAGATGTGGGATACTCTTTCCACGCTATACTAGGGATCTTCCGAGTAGTGGAAGATGTACTTGGAGGAGAATCTGAGATGCACTAGGATGTAGCAAGGGGAGCGCATAGACCCTTTCCTTACTAGGATTCAGGAGATCAAAGATGAGCTTGCAGTTGTTGGAGCAACGCCTCAAGCCACAGAGCTAGTTCAAGTAGCTCTCAACAGTGTCTCAGAAGAGTGGCAAGTATTCGTCCAAAGTATTTTGGGTAGAGAAACCTTGCCAAGATGGGATAGGATGTGGGCAAACTTGCAACAAGAGGAGTTGAGGCGAGACTTGATGAAGAGCTCCATTAGTGGCAGCAGGAGCAGTGGGTCGAAGTAGGTGAAAGAGGAGGAGAATCTGGCCCTTGCATCGAAGAGTCTCAGTCAGGGACATGGGGAGTAGCGTAGGAAGAAGAAGGACATGTGGAAGGTCAAGTGCTTCAGGTGTGGTGAGCTAGGCCACTACAGTACCCAGTGTCCTCTCAGGAAGAAGGATAAGGAGGAGAAGCAGGACCAACAGGAAGCTTCTGTCGAGATCAATAAGCTGTCCTCTAGGTCGGAGGAAGAATTTGCCATGTTTGTAGACATCCCTCTAGGAGTGAGGTGGGGTGACTTGGTTTTGTAGCCCAGAGCGCTACAGATGGGCAGGATTCTTGAGGAGGTCCACCTCTTGAATCAGTACCTTGCTATGGGAGCCCACAATATTTCAGTAGCATGATGGAATAGTGGCAGTTGATGCAGTCAGATGCCAAAGTGAATAGTTGCTGCACCAATTTTCCCAAGCTGGGTTTTTCTGGGGAATTTCGTCCCAAAATAATGGTGTTATTTTGTGTGTGTGCATATATTTCTTCCAACGTTTATTTTCTTACGCAGTTTATTTGTGTAGGTTGAAGTGTGATTGATTCAGTATTTTCCGTAGCAAACAATAAATAAATTGTTAAGAATTAATTAAACAATTAGGAGAATTATTTCCAGTTGCTGCAATAAGATTCGAGGTTAGCTGAATTTTCACATGAACATAGAAAAATGGATTCATCCTCTGATTCATAGATATTTTTGTGGATCCATGTCATCAATACATTGATAGGAAATCTTTATTATGTTACTTTCATTAATGGTTCTTCTAAAAAGACCCAATTATATAAAGACAAAGGATAGGCATCAATAGCAACTTTAGAAAATATTGCATTTTGGGGTTTGAATTAATTCAAACTTAATATATCGCTCAAGGTTGCCAATAGAGAGATAAATCAAAAGGAGCTCTTTATCAAATTCCTAGAGTTTAATGCTCTTAGAGAGAAATAGAAAGGTTGAAGGATCGAGTTAAGAAGATTGGATATTGAAGGTGAGTATACCTCCAATGATTTTGATTCTTTGCAAAAAGGTAGGGATCTAGATGGTGTTGATTTTACCTTACAACTCATAGCAAAGTGTGTTTGTTGAGAGAAAGAACTAGTCTGTAGAAGAGATTGCTAAGTTTATGATTCATGACTTGGATTTGTCTATGTTCCTTTGGCTAGAAGCATGTTGTATTGTAGTGTACATATTGAAGAGATGTTATAGGTGTTGAAACTTGAAATGTATCTAGTGTCAGTCTTCATAATTATGATGTAATCATTGTACTTGTCAAAAGAAAGAAAAGAAGAATATTTATTTTTGTAAAAGAAAAAATATTTATGGGTTTGTTGCCCATGATCCTAGGTTGTGCACCCATTGTGTGGTCAAATTCAATGTAAAACCCCTTAAAGCGCTTTTGTATCAATGTAAAGAAAAATATTTTGTCATGAAAATATTTAGATACTGCCCAAGAGATCAGGTCGGCTGGCCCTAAGGGTTGGCCTAGAAGAGGCTTAAGGACCCACTCAAACGACTATATATTGGAAAGGAATTCGTCCTCCAAAAACACACTTAGACATTCGACTTTCAAAAGGATATCTGAGTCAGAACATAATTGTGAAGAGGAGAAAGACAACATATTTGAAGATTGTTTTTAGTCTGGGTTTGTTTATCTCTCTCACTGGAAGCCAAATTCTGTGAAGAAAGACAGATTATTGTGTGGGTAGTCGACCTGGTTTCTTGGTGGATAATCTAATGTCTTGGTCTTGAAAGTCTTCATTGAAAATTCTATAAGGAGTTCTTGGGGTTTTCCTCTCTAGGAGAGGTTTTGGCCCTGGCTAGTAGTGTACAATATGGTGTTTGCATTGTGATCTTCTTGTTGGCATTCGCCATGATTG
Organism: Pinus albicaulis; assembly: GCA_034641835.2. Lineage (NCBI taxonomy): Eukaryota > Viridiplantae > Streptophyta > Pinopsida > Pinales > Pinaceae > Pinus > Pinus albicaulis. Next base: position 794,023,063 of record CM076575.1, on the reverse strand, counting down.
AGAACATAACTAAATACTAATGCTGATACTCTAATTTATCTCACAAGAAAATGTCAAGAATTGTAGAGAAATCAATTTAATCATAACCCTAACTAATTGCCCTAGTTTTCTCAACTTGGTATCAGAGCTATGGCTTTGTTCAGTGGACAGAAAAGAAGATCATTCTGGCATCTCATCTCTCAAGGGCATCAATTTCACCAAGCAGAATTTGAGATAAACAATTTTGGGCATATATTTGTAGCCCTAACCACAGAAAGGAGGTCGCATAATTCTACTCCAGCTAAGACTTTTGAGGGCTCACAAATCCGAAAGATAAAAATGCTATCAAATTAGCTCCCTCTAGATCACTTTTCTTGGCCAAGAGAACACAACTATTTATTAAGCCCTAGAACTTGTAGCTAGGCCGCAGGCCTATTCTTCAATAGCGAAGGCTTGCAAAGGACTGATATTGTGAAGCGAGGGCTAGATCAGGTAAATTCAATAAGATTGCAATCTCCCACATTAGAGGGATGATTTCAAGAGCCTAAGAACAGAATCAATCCCTCTCGAATTTCTGAAGCTGTGTTCCATGTCGAATTCTCTGAGTGACTATTGGGTGACTACAAAAGATTGAAATTGTCCTGTGCAAAAAGTATGGATTTGGAGGTTTCTCCACAAAGGTTGAATTTGTGCATAAGTCATATTTGCTAGGGTATCGATATTCTTGTAATCATAAGAATAAATCGAGTTTGTTGAAGCGATGTAGTCCACAGTGAAGAAGACATCGAGTTTGTCAAATTTTGAAGTATATATATATATATATATACATACCCTACCTCCGTACATACGAAGTCCTGAGCTTGATTCCCGCTTGAAGGATCCAAATCTCAATCATTTTAAAGGTAGGAATGGAGACCTCCTATAAGTCTGCTCTCTCATCCAAAGTAAGCTATGCATCTATCTTAGAAATCCGCAAGGTATAATTAGGGAAAGGCACTTCTAGCTACAAGATCGAGTTGATTGACCTATGGGAGAAAGATCCACCTCTGCATGTGCATCCTACAGTAACGAGACTGATATATATATGTATTCACAGTGAGAATTACATTAGCAAGTGAAGCCGACCTTCAATTGGGAAAAGATGCATTTAAAATTAACTGTGAAAGGAATTTCTTTGAAAAGGGTATTGAAAATCTTTGTTGGAATCCTAGAAACCCTAACCCTAGGGTATAGACTTCAATACACAATATGTTGGTTTCGAAAGGAAAGAAAACTACAGACAATAAGTGGTACCCCAACAACATTAGAAGGTGCTTCCTAGAAGTCTGTAATGGCCTGACAAGAAATGTTTTTGAGAAGACTTTATAAATAACAGTGGGACCTGTACAATAACAATATGAAAAACATTAGTTCATTTTAAAGAAAATATCAATTCAAAGACAGTAGACAGGTCGTATAATTGTGACTGTGATTCTATGTAAGTCAACTTTTGGGTATACATTGTCACACCAGTTGCAAGCATTTATGTGGAATTGTACAAATGAACAACAGTCTATGCAACCCAAGAAGTGGTTTGTAGGGTCTCAATTTTGTGAAGGAAGGAACTCTGTTCCATCATGGAAAAGAAATATTGTTGTTGACAAACAAAAGGCAGAAAGAGCTAAAGGAGAACATCTTGAGTTGATGTAATATCCCGGATGGGATATTTTAACTAAAATGCAGAAAAATACTGAATACCACAATTTGCCGTAAAATAAACATTTATTCAACAGAGGATTGCCATGTCAAATAAAGACAGGGAATGTTGCAATCCAATACCATATAGAACAGAAAGGAAATCTCAACTTTTATTATAGATAATAAACAGGGGTTTACATATAGATCTGACCCAAGAAGAGCTGAGATAGAAAACCGGCCACCAAGATAAGCTGCTGAACGGCACTGGCCACAAACTGCACTGCTGCACTCTCCCTCCGGCAACAGCTAAAACTGAAACCACTGAAACTGATGAAGCCCAAGTTGAAGATCTGAATGATCCTCACACCAAACTCTGAAGCTCTGTGAAACTCCTAAGTGAAGTCTCCTCAAGAGAGTTGGGTTTTCGTCCAACACTCACAAATCACCCGAGGGTTTCCGTCCTGGGGCTACGGCTGAAGTAGAGAACCACGTCCTCAAACCTCTCATACACAAACAAATGATCTACTCCAAAGATCTCTCCCAATGGCCTCCTCCCTTTCTTTTATAGATCCCTTGGAGCCTTCTAGAGCATTATTTTATTATTATTTTATTTATGGAGCACTTTTCCCTTTTATTAAAATATTATAAAATATTCCTTTTTAATGCAAAAAAGGGTATATCGGCTACCACGCCTCCTCTGTTCACTGAAATCTCTGTCTAACTGTCCCATCGTGTAGGTCTCCTCGTCCCGGTTCCGATGAGCTATTACACTAAGGTGTTCCATCGTATATTCCTCCCGGAATGCCACCTTGAGCATAATCGGCTGAGTTAAGCCCATAAATAACTCAAAATTCCGAAAGTTATCGGAATGCATCGGAACGAAAGCCAAGCTGCTCGGATGATGGAGTATATCAAGCGAATGCCTCCAGACACCATGAAAACTCCTCAAAACTCCTCTGAAAAGCTCCTGAGCCCACTGATAGTACTAATCTGTACATGTGACCTGTCTGCTCCTAACTCTGGAAGTCCCTCCTAGCCCTGTCATGGATGATACCAAAAATGGGAATATTACAGACCTCCCACCCCAAGATTGCTTGCCCTCAAGCAATCGAAATATGTGGACCACTCTATTGGCCCGCCGCACCTCAGACCCAATGCCTGGATCCCATACCAACCTCGGGGTGTTGCTATGCACCTTTGTCAAACCTCTCGGAACAGACCCCTCAATGCCGGGATCCCAAACTGATCTCTCTCTGTCCCAGACAAAAAACAATCCTCCCGGATCCCAACGCCACCATGGCCAATCATCGCCCAAGTCCCACGGCTCAGGCCGTGCACTGTCTCTAACTATCTCTGATGCTCTCAGAGGTGAAGACCACCAACAAGCATCAATGCTCCCGGGCTCCTGCTGTGCTGTACCTGTAACTGCATATGCTGCCCCACCAACTGCATACCAACTCATCACTTCTCTCCAATCCAGGTCCTGACTCAATCCCATGCTGATCCTGCTCTCCTGAAATCGAGAAGGAGTCCTGAAGTAACGACAATCGGTGCCCTCCTGCCAACTGGAACCTGTAACAGCCACTATGTCTAAGGGCCCCTGCTCTGCTATGCTCCCTACAAAGAATACTATACCACCAAGAGGGTACCAACTCATGATCTCCCGCCAGTCCATCCTGGAAGAAGAATCTGATGTAGCAACAACTGCATATGGAATATGCCTAGAGTGTCGCTACCAGCCCGTAATCGACTCACACTGATCTGCCCTATCTGTCAAAGAAATCTGCCTGTAGGAAGAAGCCCCCCTCCCTATAATGGGCCAAAGTGGGCAAGATATGCTGCCAGCCCCATCGATGTACTCCTGGAGAGTACTACTCACTGAAAATACTGCAGCTCTGCTGATTGCGGGTACATCTATCGACACCTCATCAATGTGTCGGCCCAAAGATGGATGCTCCAACTTGCCCTCTGATTGTACCATCAGGTAATCTAGTCGTTCCCCAATGTGGACCAACTTGGCCGCCGACTTGGCACAAGTCACTCTCATACCCTCCAGCTCCTGGTCCTGCAACAAAATGGCCTCCCGTACTGACGTGGCCTTCTCTCTCAAAACTCGAAGGTCCATCTGAAGCTGATAATACCGCTGTCTGCGACCATCATCCAATACCTCTGTACCTGCTAGTGCCCTAGCTCCCTGCAAAACTATCCCATCGACCTCCAACGTCTCTATAGGATATGGATCTGCAACTGGTGTCTGTGCATCTGACTGCTCCCCCTCAAAGGCTGACCCCAATGTTAGCTGCATATCTATCATAGGCTCAATGTGGGTGCCCATCTATATCTCACCCAAGGGAATGTCATGCCTGATGTCCATAGTATCCTCCTCTGCTGACTCAGGCTCCATCATATGCTGCTCTGGCTGAATCGTCACAAGTGACTCATCACCCAGAGTATCACCTATAAAATCCCCTGACTGCTCACCCCACATACTAGAACACAGCTCTAGTCTACTGTCATCATCATCTCTGCATGGCTGCTCTCGCTCCCCAAAAGCATCCTCAACTGATCCCATGGACTCATCTGAAGAAGAGCCCTCACCCTGGCATATGGAGGAAATGTCTACCTGCTCTACCTCTGCCACCTCATCTGCATCTCTCACACATGAGTGATCAGGCCCCCAAGGTTCTTTGCAAATGAAGCAAAGTCCCTTCCTCCTCAGCTCATTTCTGCTGCCTGACCGACGGAACTGGAGCCGCTCCTCCCTAGTCAACTGTCTCCCGAGAAACTCAATGTTCTGCTCAACTAGCCCTTGGGCTAGCTCATAAGCAGCAGGCGAGACCAACTGCTTCCTCCTCCAAATGCTCAGCAATCTAGTCTGCAACTTCCGGCAGATGGTCTCATGGTCTCTCATACATGACGACAAGATGGACTGCATGTGTGCTATGACAGTATCAGGATGATGTTTCCTAATGCTAAAAAAGCATCGGAACATCTGCAAAATCAGGTCATCACACTTAAGATAGAACATGATCTCATAAGTTTGGTCCATAGCCATGGCTTCTAGAACCTTAGACTTCCTCCTAAATGTAGCGCCTGCACAGTTGTCCAAATCCCAAAAGGTTCCTACTATCAATCTGAAAATTCTTCTCATAATATCATCATTGTAGGGAGGGTAGGGTGCTGTTATCCTCAGGATATCGCTGAAACAAGAGGCAACTATCGGCTGGACTCTCTCACTTGGATGTTCCAAGAATCTGGGTTGTATTAATGCAAGCATAGATGGCTCCAAAGCCCAATTCAAACACCAATCAGATTGTTGTACCTTTGAGAGACAGGATTCCAGCTCCTCTAACATGGGCAAGTCATCCCCAAATCTTCCACTCTTCAAGTCCATCCCCTGTACATACAGCCAATTTCCCACTTCTTTCTCCCTTTGTATATTCCTCGGATGCTCTTGTTTGAGCAAATTATGTACCTTCTTGGAGAAGGGTCTACTGTTCTGTTTTGTTCTCTGGTTTTCTAATTTTATTTTCATCAATCTGTTTAGAAGTTCCTCCATGGTTCAACTAATGGAAAGACCACTGCACTTTTCTGAGTCTGCTATATAATTTCCAGTGAAGTGTTTTAGCAAACAAATTTCTTGCACAATGTTGCATGTGCAATTCTGAGTTGTCTCAACTCAGCATTGCACCTCTGAGCTGTTTAATTTCTCAGTAGGATGAAAAGCTGTTGTGGGTACCCTTTATAGCGATGTAGGTGTAATTTTCTTGTCATACTGCTGTAGGTGACATGTATTTGCTGGTACAAGTATATAGTGGGGAATTTTATAAAAACTGGTTTCCACCCAGCTACTGATATCTAAAGCTCAGAAAACAATTACAGCTATTGACAAAACTTAATCTCAGAAATCACCTTTCTCAATTATATCAGGGAATGCATACTCAGAAAAATATGTAAAATGGAACCTGGTTTATATATCTTCCACAGTGTTGCAGTAGGCAGACATTTGAACAGGAGTATTTCTCAAGGAGCAGCCCCTTCATTCCTCTGAAATATGTACTCTGCTACAGCCACAGTGATAGCAGTCTTCTACAGCAGTGTATTAATCTTCAAACTCTTCAGTGGGACCCACGCTTATCTCCCAGTGTGCACCCAGCTAGTGTGATAGACATGTTCCAGCGTGCTTTAATTCTCATTAATCTGCTTCTGCTAATGTCTACGTACCTCAACCATTAAACCCAGCTCCTGGTTTGCTCAGAGATTCCGTCCTCTGCTACAATCTCGCCCAACCTTCATCAATTAGCAACTCAATGTGCCGTTTTCAACAGTGTTACAGCCACAGTTGCCCGACAAAATTATCTTTCCGCTGAGTAAAGGGAAATTCGGTATACAGATAGAGAGATGTGTTTCAGACTGCATGCAATAACAGAATTGTTACACGTCATAACAGCTATACTGCTCCAATATTCTTCTCCAGCAAATGTATTCGCTTATATTTCCACACAATATGGCTTCGACTCTTATTCAAGAAATTGGACTGCGCATAGTATTCAAACAGAACAGAGAAATTTAATTTCAGTTCTATAAGAATATTTGACCGTCAATTCACACATTGCCCAACGATGGAACACAGCCACACGTCTAACCAGCTGATGGAAAGAAAGGAAAAAAAAATCGAGCTATCAGAGCAGTCTTCAACTGGTCTGTGTTCAGCGTAACACTCAGCTAGAGGAACACGTCCAAATGAAAGTATTCAGCTACCCGTCAGTTTGTTCTCTTCTCCAAATGACAATCTTTGCTTAGAAATGGTTCCACGCAAGAAAATAGCAAAGGAAAGCCGATGATATGCTGTTATCTTCCAAAATCAATCTGCTGGCAGTCTTGGAAATTTATAAATTTGCCAATATATGTGTTGGCTCCCTTTGGCCCGGTCTTTTTGAGAGAATTCGGCTACTATTGTAAAAATATTCACGCCCAGGGATATTAAAATCCCATCCTGTCTAATGATGTTGAATCTGCCCACGCTCAAGAAATGCGCTTGCAGCTTCCAATTTTGGCTTTAATCAGAACAACGTTGTTGACCTTTGGTTCCTTATCAAAATAATTTTTCCCTCGGCCTCCAGGAACCAAATCGCCTTCATAAATTGAACCAAATTGCGTTCATAAATTTATTTTACTGTGGCCTCTAAATATCTCCACGGCTCTTCCTCAAATAAAAGGACGACCAATGTAAAAAAAATAAATCAATGGACTCTTATAATATTTATGGCCCATTCAAAATTTAATACGTCCCTTTATAATACTGCAGCGTGTAATCATGTAAAGCTTGGCCCTTGAACAACTCCGCCCTTTTGAATATTAACGCAAGTCAGCCCTTTTTCATTAAATTTGGCTCATAATAAAGAAATTTGTTGAGCTTCTCTTTTTCTTCTTCTTTTTTTTTTTAACAGATTTTCAAGGCACTGTGTTTTCGATTCCTTCGGCAAAACCCTTCAATATTCACTTCCATAATCTCTGCAACTGAACACTGAAACCCGTAGGCTGAGCCAAGACTGAGGCTCCGATACCACTGTAATATCCCGGATGGGATATTTTAACTAAAATGCAGAAAAATACTGAATACCACAATTTGCCGTAAAATAAACATTTATTCAACAGAGGATTGCCATGTAAAATAAAGACAGGGAATGTTGCAATCCAATACCATATAGAACAGAAAGGAAATCTCAACTTTTATTATAGATAATAAACAGGGGTTTACATATAGATCTGACCCAAGAAGAGCTGAGATAGAAAACCGGCCACCAAGATAAGCTGCTGAACGGCCCTGGCCACAAACTGCACTACTGCACTCTCCCTCCGGCAACAGCTGAAACTGAACCCACTGAAACTGATGAAGCCCAAGTTGAAGATCTGAATGATCCTCACACCAAACTCTGAAGCTCTATGAAACTCCTAAGTGAAGTCTCCTCAAGAGAGTTGGGTTTTCGTCCAACACTCACAAACCACCCGAGGGTTTCCGTCCTGGGGCTACGGCAGAAGTAGAGAACCACGTCCTCAAACCTCTCATACACAAGCAAATGATCTACTCCAAAGATGTCTCCCACTGGCCTCCTCCCTTCCTTTTATAGATCCCTTGGAGCCTTCTAGAGCATTATTTTATTATTATTTTATTTATGGAGCACTTTTCCCTTTTTATTAAAATATTATAAAATATTCCTTTTTAATGCAGAAAAGGGTATATCGGCTACCACACCTCCTCTGGTCATTGAAATCTCTGTCTAACTGTCCCATCGTGTAGGTCTCCTCGTCCCGGTTTCAATGAGCTATTACACTAAGGTGTTCCATCGTATATTCCTCCCGGAATGCCACCTTGAGCATAATCAGCTGAGTTAAGCCCATAAATAACTCAAAATTCCGAAAGTTATCGGAATGCATCGGAACGAAAGCCAAACTGCTCGGATGATGGAGTATATCAAGCGAATGCCTCCGGACACCATGAAAACTCCTCAAAACTCCTCTGAAAAGCTCCTGAGCCCACTGATAGCACCAATCTGTACCTGTGACCTGTCTGCTCCTAACTCTGGAAGTCCCTCCTAGCCCTGTCATGGATGATACCAAAAATGGGAATATTACAGTTGATGAACACCTTGAAGAAAAACCAATGAAGAAACCATGGCATCCTACACGCACGTAATCATGAGGTATGTATGATATATTTTCCTTTTGTTAAGGATCCAACATTGAATTACAGTACGGTTGGTTGAGTAGGGTGTATTGATGAAATTAGTAAAACCCTAGTCATATGGAAACCCTAACCTTGTTCCCTCATGAAAACCTAACCCTTGGTCTTTAGGGTTTGTAAGCAATCTAAGGTTCATGTCAAGTAGGCATGGATAAGGTTGATAAGTTATATATAATTCCTTGGTCTAGGGTTGGCACTTGGAAAACCCTAGAAATACAATCTCTAAGTCTCATGGTAACCTTAGATTTTCAGATAGATATCATGCTCTTGCTATTATATAATTTGCTTGGGGATACTTGTTAGCGAATATTGCAGGTAGAGGAAGTAAAGGAAGATGGATGGGATGATCCTCTGTTTTGAGAAGCATGATGGAAGGAGGGAACTGTATGAACCCTTAGATCCTTAGGGATTATGAGAGGTTCATGATATAACCATGGAACTATGGATGCTTGGTACATAGCAAGGAGAAGTAGAAGGTGAAAAGACCTCTACTATTGCTAAAATATTGTAGTCAAGCATGGTAATTATGAGAGGATGCATCGTATTGAAAAGATGGCATCATACTAGAAGTATACCGTTGAAGCAAGAGCTCATGACATCATTAGAGAAGCTTGAGAGAATAATTGAAGTAGAAGTCTACATGGATGTAGCTATCATCATATAAAAGAAGTAGCTCTTGGTAATCTCATTAAAAGCATATATAGTACATATCGTTGAAAGAAAGTCATCTAGCATGATAGAAGGAATTCATCATACATCATCATCATGAAAGAAGCATTTTCCAGATGAGTGTAATCTAGATCCTCTGTTGGAATCTTCATTAGAAGGTTCATTTCTACTTGGAAGAAGCAAGTGTCTTGCTGATCATTACACCTTGTGTGGGATCCATTGTTTAGAAGGATGATGGTATGATGACAAAGGAATGTAGCATGTCGAGATGGTTGAAGTACTTTCAATCAAGGAAGCTGCTGAAGGAAGTTTAGATGACCAAAAGAAGAAAAGAGGTATGTTTAAGTCATGACATCATAAAGTTGCAGAGAGCATGGGTAAATGCTCTACCTTGAGAGCATGATCAAGGATCGCTTCCTTTGAAAAGATGCATGAAGGCATGGTTCACATATCGACAAGATGAAATCAACATAACATGTCCTCATATGAGGTGGTTGACAAAGATGAAGGAACTGTGGATGGTGGTTCCTGGGGAACAATATGTCAAGAAAGAATGAAGAGACCGTGAGAAGTGCAACTATGGAAATTAACACCCGATGACTAGAAGAATTGGCCATGATGTCTCCCTGAAGAAGGCATGAAGACCCTGGTAAGATCTGCAAAGAAAGGAGACCCTTGACATTGAAGTTCTTGGAGATGTGTAGGATGTTGATGTTGCAAGATGTCATGATGAAAGGTCATGACAAAAGGTAACTTTGATTTGATGTTCATTTTTTATTTTTGAACAACATTTGGATGGGTTGATACATGTCTACTGAAAAGAGAGTTGTAGATGTCACCTACAACTAGCACTCATGTGGTTGGATGAAAGATCCTGGACATGACTTGAAAGAGGTAGCTGTATGAGGAAAAGGCCAGATGGGGACTAGAGGATCACTTTTCGATGGAGAGAAGGGACATGACTGATGTGGCTTGTGAAGGAAAGTGATGGATGGCTGAAGCCCTACAAAAGATGAAGGCTCCATAATGTTCAAGATGAACTTAATGACATCGAAAGGAGGAGCCCCACAAGCAGCGGATAGTCCCATGATCTTCACCTAGAGCAAAAAGCTGCTGGAAGCAAGTCCCTGGTTAAGAGGGAGCTTGGGTACATTCCTTTTGTAGGAATGGATACATTTCTTTATAGGAATGGGTATATCCAACCTAGTTGAGAGGGAGAGATAGACACATCATTCTTGTCTTCATTGTGGGAAGAAAGATTGGAGGATTGGGTAAGCATCTGGCATCTGATACTCTTTGAGGATGAGATAGGGCATCCAAGATAAGAGTAGTCGAAGAGGACCGATATTCTTTGAGGAATGGGAATCCAAGATAAGAATAGTCTTGGAAAGACATACTCTGTGAACACGCAGGTGGGGTATGTTGTTAAGAATTTGATAGGGCGTAGTTTAATTCAATTCTCTACTTGATAATTACTTGTGAACTTATTTCTCGTACTTAGATCTTCTCTTCATTAGCTTATTAGGTCTTTCATCAAGTCAATTATCAAAACACAAAGGACACAAGATTTAGGCCCTTCAAGCCAGGGCCAAAACCTCTCCCTCTTGAAGAGGAAAACCCGCAAGTAATTCTTCTTATAGATTTTCAGTTGACAAGAACAATGAACATGACACATACTCCTTGACTCTTGTATGCCTCCAAGACCTTGTCACTGCTCCTTTCTTGGCTCCTTATGTTGATCTCCCTTTTCTGCACCGTTCTGCACCAATACTAGAGAACTGATCTCTAACTGATGTGCTTCACTTCTTTTACTTCGACCTTCAATAGATTCCTTGTAGACCTTCTTATTGTATTCAAGATAGCTTACTTGTTGCAATACTATTAAATTTAGATTACCATGGTATGTTCTATGCTTAATGCAGTTTTACTTCAGTCTTTCTTATAGGCCCGATTCAATTTAGCAATCACATAAACATGAAAGTAAAATGTTGATAGAACATAATTGATCAACAGAAGACAAGCCAATAATATAGATCAGAATTTACAATTCTTCTTGTCAAGCAAAGATAGAGAATAATGTTCGTTACGGTAGTCAACAGGATGCACCAGCTAGAAAAGTCTTCTCCAACATCAGATCAACCAATCCTCCAAGTGTCACACACACCCCTCAAAGACAAATCCAAAAAGTCAATGCTGGCCAACAAAAAAAGTCAATGCAAAAGTCAACTCTGTGGTTTAGGGCTACGATCAAAGGTCTCCTTTTCCCTCGATCTTTGTGCTCTCTAATGCGGCCTCAAGAGATCGGATTTTCTGCACAAGTTGGAGGTCAAAAATCCAAGATTTGACCCACAGTCAACATTGACCAACGCACCAACAAAAGAGCCCTAAAACAGTCCACACTTCTTCAACTTCAGATCTGCATGTGTGTGAGAGAGAGAGGCCTCCAAAGGCTGATTGAACCAATTAGATCACAAGAGGAAATGTGTGATGAGTTGATGAGAAAATGAGCTTCAAGTCTTTCCAATTTATATCCATCAATGAGGGTGTGTGACACATCTATTGGGCTTGCAAGCCTACATTACAAATCTGGCCGACCTTGCACATGTGTGGAAAATAAAATCAAAATATATGTTTTGCTCATACGACACGTGCCATCCTAGACATAGAGAGTACGACAATCGCTGATGCGTCCATCGGTCTTGCTATTAGTCTCTATCCACATTTCCCACCTCATTGGCCAAATGAGAGGTACTTCCCATGAGTCTGAAACTCCATGGGTAGGATGTGTGCGGGACATAGATCAAAGAGAGGTGAACCAACTCAATATCATAACGGTGGGGCAGAAGCACGACAAGGTTCGGCAAGCCTAGACCCGTGTGTGCTTATAGCTCCAAGAAGTTATTCCCAAGCCCCCTGGAGCTCCCAAAGCTCATAGTCCAACTTAAGCAAGACCCTCAGAATAGGGTATGTCCACGATTCCAAGCTTCTCACGGAAGTTTAAGAATTTGACCTTCCCTAAGGGCTTCGTGAGAATATCTACGACCTACTCATTTGTCCCAATGTAATTGAGCCTTACGACGCCTAGTTGTACCATATCTCGAATGAAGTGGTACATAATATCAATATGCTTGGATCGATCGTGGAACACAGGATTCTCATAGAGACAAATCCCACTCTAGTTATCACAAAGGATAACGGTGGTATCTAGCACATGTCCAAACAACTCATTGAAGAGCTTTCTCAACCAAACAGCTTCACAACAGGCCATACTCGTTGCATTGTATTCGGCCTCAGCGGTGCTCAAAGCCATCGACTTTTGCTTCCTGCTCATCCAAGATATCAAAGCAGAACCCAAGGTGAAGCAACATTCAGATGTGCTCTTGCGATCCACCACATTGCCAGCCCAATCGGCATCAATATATCCATGGAGTCTCAAACTCTCGACAGTGTATCTTAGCCCATGGTTGATTGTGCCTCGAAGATATCTCAATAGATTCTTGGCACCAATCCAGTGAATGTGATGAGGCTCAACGATATGTTGACTCAAAGTGTTAACTACAAAACATACGTCCGGACGGGAGTTCACTAAGAACATCAGGGCCCCCATGAGTTGTCGATACTCGATGGGATTTCCCTGCTCGGGCCCAGCAACGCTTCCACACAACTTCTTAAAGTTGGGTTCCATCGGTGTCAACACAGACTTACAGTCCACCATACCAAATCTCTCCAGTAGCTTCACGACATATTTTCCTTGAGAAAGGAAAATCTCGCCTGGCCTTTGCCAGACCTCCAAGCCTAGGAAGTAGTGCATCAGTCCTAGGTCTTTCATCTCAAACTTGGAAGCTAGTTCCCTCTTACATTGATGAATGAGAGGGTCAGCACTTGTTAGGAAGAGATCGTCCACATAAAGAACCAAAATGAGAGGTTTTTCTTTATCAACCTTAAAATAAAGGTTTTGATCAGCATCATTTCGAGTGAAGCCCAACTTCATCAAGTAGCTATCTATCCTCTCATATCAAGCTCTGGGGGCTTGCTTCAACCCATAGAGGGCTTTCTTCAACCTGCATACATAGGTGTCTCTATCTTGGACTTCGAACGTTAGCGGTAGCTCCACATAAACCTCTTCCTTTATTGAACCATGCAGAAAGGCGGTATTCACATCCATCTGATGGAGACTCCATCCTTGCGTTGCAGCAAGGGCAATGATAGATCGGATGGTGGTATAGCAGGCGACAGTTGTAAATATATCATCATAATCTATGCCTTCTTTTTGAGAGAAGCCTTGGGCAAGCCCAAGACAGAATATAACTTTGCTAATTTTATCTTTGTTGAATGGTCTATCCTTGCTGACTGTACCTCGCACTTATTTGAACTTCCCTTCCTGCAATTTAGTCTGAAAACTCAGACCAATCCGAACTTCTTCACGCTGTCTTTTCTGCACAGTCCAGTGGGCTATTTATAGTAGCTAGCCCCTGTAATTCGCTGACTTGTCCTATTGAATCGTTGTGAGTTGTATTAGTGAACTGACATGAATGACAGTGTATTATGAGGACGACATTTAGGAGATCTTTTCATCATATTTTGAAATGACTTGCTGGAGCAGGATAACTAGGTCTTGGAGCTATATTTACATCGTTTAAGTGTAACAATGCTTCATGTACATGACTCTAATTCATAGATTTATGACAAGATGAAAAATCCCTAAAAGACATCAAGAAGAAGTCTTTGACCTATAATAAAACTTCTTGCTCATGACCCATGAAGCAAGTATTTACAAAATACATTTTATTATCTTTGTCTTCTTCATTTGTAAATTTTTGTAGATGTTCTATGCTTGATGCAACTTTACATTTTATCCAATATCAGTCAGCAATCACATAAACAAGAAAGTAAACTGTTGATAGAACATACCAGTAGATCGACAAAAGACAAGCCAAAATATATAAGTGTGTTGGTGCGTTACGACGGTTAGCAGGATGCTTCAACCAACAAATTCTCAATGCGGTCAGCTAACCAGAAGTGTCACACAACCCTATAGGACAGGCAAAATAGTCAACCCCAAAAGTCAATGAAAGTCAACGTTGTCAGTCAACGATCAACGCAAAACAATAGCAGCAACAAGGTTAACGTAGCCATGTCAAAGTCAATGTCCAGCCTTGGGAATTGTGCCAAAAAATGTGGATTGAGGAAATCGAAAGAATAGGAGAGTTTCAGGTCAATTTGACCATGCGTTGACCAAAGTCAACGCTGCGGTAGAAACCCTAGGCCGAAAACAGATTTTCTCCTTGCTGCAATTTCCCACGTGTGAAGAGAAGAGCCTCCAAGGTGATCAAACCAATGAGATGAGGAGAGAGAAATGTGTGAGGATGTGATGAGTGAAATTGTCCTCCAACGTTGACCAATTTATATCCATCAATGAGGGTGTGTGACACAACTGCTAGGGCTCCAAACCTTCAGGCCGACCTGCACATATTTTGAATAAATTCAAAATAGATGTTTTGCTCATCGGATCAAGATGATCTTTAGATCGATCTTGCACCTCTCCGAAAGAGGAGTCCAATAAAAATATTGGTATCTTCATCTGAGCATCACAACATGGAGTTTGGACCTAGTTGTCCAAAATTAACACTCCCTCTCAACTAGGGAGAACTCCATCCACCTGTGCAATCCAAACATCGTGCATCATCCTGCCATAACTTGCTTTGCTAGCTTCTTTATTTCAGAATAGAAGCGGGTCAGTCACAAAGACATCATCCCCGACTGACAAATTCAGCCCAGAGATCCGAAACCTCTATAGGACTAAAAAAGAGTCTCATACTAACACAAAGTTGGTTTATCTGACCCGAAGTTAGTAGGAGGTCCGAAACCTCCCTATACTTGATCCCCAAATCAAGTGGTTGGACCGTGCCATCCTAGATAGAGAGTACGACAATCTCTGATGCATCCATCAGTCTTTGCTAGTAGTCTCTAGCTTTTCCCACCTCACTGGCCAAATGAGAGGTACTTCCCATGAGTCCAGGACTCAAATGAGTAGGATGCATACGGGGCACAGATCATGAGAGGTGAACCATCTCAATCATCATAACGGTGGGGTAGAAGCACACCAATAGGGTTCAGCAAGCCTAGCGTTGTGGTTGCTTATAGCTCCAAGAAGCTATCCCGAAAGCCCCCTAGAGCTCTAAGAGCTCATTGTCGAACAGGACCCTCAACATAGGGTCGTTCCACGATACGAAGATTCTCACGGAAGGTTAGGAACTTGACCTTTCCCAAGGGCTTTGTGAGAATATCCGCGACCTGCTCATCAGTTCCTATATGATCGAGCCTTACGGTGCCTCGCTGTACCATATCGTGGATAAAGTGGTACCTAATATCAATATGCTTGGATCAATCGTGGAACACGAGATTCTCAGATAAACGAATCCCACTTTGGTTATCACAGAGTATCACGGTGGTATCTAGCACATGCCCAAACAGCTCAGTGAGGAGATTTCGCAACCAAACTTCTTCACAATAGGCCATACTCGCTGCAATGTATTCGACCTCCGCGATGCGCAAAGCCACCGACTTCTGCTTCCTGCTCATCCATGATATCAAAGCAGAACCAAGTGTGAAGCAGCATCCCGATGTGCTTACGATACACCACACTGCCAACCCAATCGGCATCAGTATATCCATGGAGTGTCACGCTCTCGACAGTGTATCTCAGCCCATGGTTTATCGTGCCCCGAAGATATCTCAACAGATTCTTGGACTAATCCAGTGAATGTGATGAGACTCAACCATATGTTGACTCAAAGTGTTCACTGCAAAACATACGTTCGGACGGGTGTTCACTAAGAACATCGGGGCCCCTACGAGTTGACGATACGATTTGCTAACACAGGCCCAACAACGTTGCCTCTCAACTTCTTAAAGTTGAGCTCCATCGGTGTCGACACAGACTTACAGTCCACCATTCCAAATCTTTCCAGAGGTTTCACAATATATTTTCCTTGAGAAAGGAAAATCTCATCAGGTCTCTACCAGACCTCCAAGCCTAGGAAGTAGTGCATCAGTCCTAGGTCCTTCATCTTGAACTCAACAGTGAGCTCCCTCTTGCACTGATGAATAAGAGGGTTAGCCCCTGTCAGGAAGAGGTCGTCCACATACAACACCAGAATGAGAGGCTTTTCTCTATCAAACTTGAAGTAAAGGTTTGGATCAACATTACTATGAGTGAAGCCTAGCTTCATTAGGTAGCTATCTATCCTCTCGTACCAAGCTCTGCATGCTTGCTTCAACCCTTAGAGGGCTTTCTTCAACCTGCAAACATGGGTGTCCTGATCCTGGACTTCGAACCCCAGCGGTTGCTCCACATACACCTCGTTCTTTATCGCATCATGCAGAAATGCGGTCTTCACTTCCATCTGATGAAGACTCCATCCTTGCGTAGTAGCAAGGGCTATGATATATCGGATGGTTGTATATCGGGCCACAGGTGCAAATATATCATCATAGTCTATGCCTTCCTTTTGAGAGAAGCCACGGGCAACGAATCTTGCCTTGAATTTTTCAGCACTTCCATGAAATCCATGCTTGATCTTGTAGAGCCATTTCGAGGTGACAATTGCTTTGTCCTCCGGTCTTGGAACCACATCCCAGATATCATTCTTCATAATGGAACCATATTCTTCGTGCATAACATCCTTCCAGACTTGATGCTTTATGACTTCCTCAAAAGATCCAGGCTCAGATTGTACGATAGTACTCATGGCTGCTAGATACCCTTGGTATCTATTCGGCTTCTTGCTTTCATGGAATGTCCCCCTTGGGGCCATATGTCCCTCGGCATCCTCGAAAGTGTCCCTGAGCCATGATGGTCTCTTCCTCATTGAAGGAGGTGGATCAATCGGGTCCATTTGTCCTTCAGCATTGGGCATCGTCTCATCCTTCGGTTCTTCTTGATTTCTAGGCCTTGCTTCATGATCTTCCTCAGATCTCGGAAGATTGACTACTTTCCTCAGGGAAGCATCTTCGTCAAAGGTAACATCGTGGCATATCTCCACTTCCCTTTGACCAGGCTCATAGACTCTATAGGCCTTCGAAGTTTCGCTGTAGCCCACAAACATTCCCTTTTTCCCAGAAGCATCCAGCTTGCTCCTCTTCTCCTTTGGTACATGAAAATAAACAGGACATCCAAAAAATCTAAAATGTGAGACATCATGTTTCTTACCAGAGAAAATCTCTTTGGGAGTTTTGGAGTCTAGAGTGGAATGTGGGCATCGGTTTTGTATGTACACGGCAGTGTTCGCAGCTTCTCCCCACTGAAACTTCGGTAGACTTTGGTCACATAGCATGGCACGGGCAGCTTCCTCAATGGTCTTATTCTTTCATTCAACAATGCTGTTCTGCTTAGGAGTATAGACAGTTGTGGTCTCCCTCTTAATGCCAGCTTCTCTGCAAAAGTTCTTGAACTCATTCGTGTCATATTCAGTGCCATTATCTGTCATCAATATCTTGATCTTCTTTCCTGTCATGTTTTCCACCAAGGCTTTGAAGGTACGGAACCACATGAAAGCCTCATCCTTCTTTTTCAAGAAGTATATCCAGGTTTTGCGAGAGAAGTCATCTATGAACGTCATATAATAAGAACATCCTCCCAAGGATGTCATGGGCAGCATACCAGACAGATCAAAATGTACTAATTGCAAGACATCAGATGTCTTTGTGATGCTTGAGGGGAAAGGTCCCCTTGTATGCTTTCCTTCGGCACAACCCTGACATATACCTTCATGATTATTTGTGAACTTGGGCATCCCCGTCACCACCTTCCTTGCTTCGGGAAGGGCTTTGTAGTGAAGGTGTCCAAACCTCCGGTGCCATAGTTCAGTCTGTCAAATAGTATCACACGTCATCGCTCCCAGTGGACTTCCTCCAACCTGGTAGAGTGTATCAACTCTAAACCCAATCGTGATAGCTTCCTTTAAACTATTTTTCCAGATGCGCACCTTCCCATCAATGAATGCCACATTGAAACCTTTGTCTTCCATGCCGATATAGACACAAGGTTCTTCTTCAAATCAGGGACATATAGTACATCTTGCAAACAAAGGACTTGACCTTGAGACAAGTGGAGGGTCATAGTCCCTGTCCCTTTCACGGGATATGTGGCATTATCTCCAAGGATAATTTCCAGATTAGTATCCTTCTCAACCATATCACAAAGTGCTTCCTTGAACCCAGTGATGTGCCTTGAGGCACCACTATCTATCAACCAGACATCCATAGTGTCGGGTGGAGATGCAGCAGAGAGGGTAGATACAAGAATGAATTCATTTCTTTTATCAACAACATTTGATTCCTCATACCTGGAATTTGTCGGCCTTTTGAAAGGTTGTCCATTTCTGTCGAAGGGAGCCTTCCTCTTCCCCTTGAACCTATTGTTCCTTTGATTGCCATTCCTCCGGTTGTTGTTGTTGTCATCATCATCAGGAGAATCCTTCTTGAAAGGGCATTCTCTAGCAGAGTGACTTGGCTTGTGACAAGTGTAACACTTGCCTTTCTTTCCTTGGGCCCTTGCTCTTCCTTTGTTCCTTGAACCACCAAAGTTCTTCTTCTTAGTATGGGCAACGAAGGCAACATTTCCTTCATTTTCATATTCCTTCATCCTTGTCTCTTCTTGTATGCATCTTGATAGTACTTTGTCAAAATCAGGTATCACATTGTTATTGAGAATGGTAGTGTTGAATACATGCCATTCGGATGAGAGACCTGCAAATGCGGTGAGAACCATCTCTTGATCAACTATTGTCTCCCCAATAGCTAGCAGATGATTCTTGATCTCGATTAGCTTCAGAAAATATGATTGAACATACTCATCCCTGCCTTTCTTTAGATTCTTCAATTGGTTCTTGAAGAATAGGACTTTATTCGCATTGTTGGCCTTGAACATGTTGACCAACTTATCATACATCTCCTTTGATGTGCCCAACTCAAAGATGTAGATAACTAGACTCTTATGAATTGAGTCCCTGATCATCAGCTTTGCTTTGATTTCCCCTTTCTTATACTTTGACTTGGCAGCAACAGTTGCAGTGGATGGAGGCTCTTGGATTTTACCCTGCACATAGTCCATGACATCTTGGTCTTCCAACATAAGATCCAGTGTCATCTTCCAAGCATGGAAGTCATCCTTCCCAGTCAATTTGTCATCAGCCTTAAAGCCATTGTAGTTAGAGGAACCCATGCTCTTCTTCGGTGATTGCTACAAACTAGGGCTTTGTCTTCACCTCAGCTCTGATACCATGTAAATTTGTTGAGATGTTCTATGCTTGATGCAACTTTACTTTTTATCCAATATCAGTCAGCAATCACATAAACAAGAAAGTAAAATGTTGATAGAACATACCAGTAGATCGACAGAAGACAAGCCAAAATATATAAGTGTGTTGGTGTGTTACGGCGGTTAGCAGGATGCTTCAACCAACAAAGTCTCAATACGACCAGCCAACCAGAAGTGTCACACAACCCTCTAGGACAGCGAGAACAATCAACCCCAAAAGTCAATGAAAGTCAATGCTGTCAGTCAACGGTCAATGCTAAACAACAGCACCAGCAAGGTCAACGCAGGCAAGTCAAAGTCAACGTCCAGCCTCGAGAATTGTGCCAAAAAATGTGGATTGAGGAAATCGAAAGAATGGGAGAGTTTTAGGTCAATTTGACCATGCGTTGACCAAAGTCAACGCTGGTCAACGTTGCGGTAGAAACCCTAGGCCGAAAGCAAATTTTCTCCTTGCTGTAATTTCCCACGTGTGAAGAGAAGAGCCTCCAAGGTGATCGAACCAATCAGATGAGGAGAGAGAAATGTGTGAAGATGTGATGAGTGAAAATGTCCTCCAACGTTGACCAATTTATATCCATTAATGAGGGTGTGTTACACAACTACTGGTGCTCCAAACCTTCAGGCCGACCTGCACATATTTTGAATAAATTCAAAATAAATGTTCTGCTCATCGGATCAAGATGATCTTTAGATCGATCTTGCACCTCTCCGAAAGAGGAGTCCAATTAAAATATTGGCATCTTCATTTGAGCATCAGAACATGGAGTTTGGACCTAGTTGTCCAAAATTAACATCATTACATAAATTCATAATTACATAGCCATTATGAAGACCGATCATAGTTATACTTTCCAACATATGTACCTTGAGAGACAATGATGATGGTGTCTACAAGTCATTGGTCTCATAAGCATTGTGCTCTGATCTTGTGGAGAGATAGAGCTATTAGTCAAGGCCTTCCTATTTGACAATGCTGGATGATATGATGCTAAACAGATGGGTTAACAATTTGACCTTCTTATGAGAACTTTTCAATGGAAGTACTGTCATTGAACTTGTTGTCAATTATGAATACCTTCCTAGTTAAGGGGGAGTGATGAAAGGTAACTAGTGTCGGTCTTCATAAGTATGATGTAATCATTATACTTGTCAAAAGAAAGAAAAGAAAAATATTTATTTTCGTAAAAGAAAAATTATTTATGGGTTTCTTGCCCATGGTCCTAGGTTGTGCACCCATTTTGTGCTCTAGGAAGTCAAGGTCAGAGTCAATGTAAAACCTCTTAAAGGGCTCTTGTATCAATGTAAAGAAAAATTTTATGTCATGAAAATATTTAGATACTGCCCAAGAGATCAGGTTGACCAGCCCTCAAGGTTAGAAGAGGCTTAAGGACCCACTCAAATGACTATATATTAGAGAGGAATTTGTCCTCCAAAAACACACTTGGACATTCGACTTTCAAAAGGATATCTGAGGCAAAACAAAATTGCGAAGAGGAGGAAGAAGGACAACATATTTGAAGATTGTTTTTGATCTTGGTTTGGTTTATCTCTCTCACTGGTAGCCGAATTTTGTGAAGAAAGACAAATTATTGTTTGGGTAGCCAACCTGGTCTCTTGGTGGATAATCTAGTGTCTTGGTCTTGGATGTCTTCATTGAAAATTATATAAGGAGGAGTTCTCGAGGTTTTCCTCTCTAGGAGAGTTTTTGGCCCTGGCTAGTAGCCTACATCTGGTGTTTTATTGTTTTCATTGTGATCTTCTTGTTGGCATTTGTCTTGATTGAGAACATAACTAAATAATAATGCTAATATTCTAACTTATCTCACAAGAAAATGTCAAGAATAGCAGAGAAATCAATTTAATCATAACCCTAACTAATTGCCCTAGATTTCTTAACAATAGGGTGTCGAAGGACAAGATTTAAAAGAGGCCATCATGGGGGAGAAACAAGATGTTTCTCTTCTTATTGTGTTTGGGATTCCAATTTACATTCATGTTCCATAGGAGAAGAAGCCAATGATTGAACCCTTTAGCTTGAAGGGTATTCTTGTTGGCTACAATGAGTTCTCTAAGGCTTACAATATCTACATTCCAGCTATAAAAGAGATAGTAGTAAGCCACGATGTTAAAGTTTGATGAGGATGTAGTCTTCCAAGTCTCGGGAGCTCCTACTAGTGATTGAGGAGGAGACAACACTTGCTGTTCTAAGTGTTGATCCATAGGTTTTCTAAGAGTTTACGTTCATGTTAGACAAGTTCCAGTATAGGTATAAAGATAACTTTACCACCCAACAAAATGAGGAGGTTAAGTTGACATATATAGAGATTGTAGGAGGTAGAGGAGCAAGTTGGTGCTCCAAAGACTTCCTCTTGGGTAAGCCATTCTTTTATGAAATTTCCTAGTTATGTTGGATTGATGTCTTCCATTATTGATTTAGAACCTTCTATTTATGAGAAGGCAACATGTGTGCATCTATGGTTGGATGCCATGGTGGAGTATAACTCCACTACGAAGAATAATGTGTGGGAGAGTATGTTGACACTATAGGGGAAATTAGGGATTGATTCCATGTGGTTGTACAAAGTGAAACATGCAACTTATGGTGGCATAAAGAAGTACAAGGCTTGGTTCGTGGCTAGAGGATTCTCCTAGAGAGAGGGAGTTGACTATGAGGAGAACTTTGCTCTAGTTTTCAAGTGTACTTCAAAGTTCATTCAGGACCATTATGTCTTTGACATCTATTTTTGGTTGGTATTTATATCATATGGATGTTAGGACATACTTCGCTAATGGCTTGACCTAGGAAGAAGTATATATCAATTAGTCAAGAGGGTATGAGGTGTATGGTGAGATACCATTTTATGGAGATTGGAAAAATCCCTTTACAGGTTGAAGTAGGTACCTTGTGCTTGGTACTCTAGGATTGATGAGTAGTTGCAAGGTTTGGGCTTCACCAAAATAGTTGTAGATAACAATTACTATATTTTATTTGATAGATTTGATTTGCTTGTTTTAGTCTTCTATGTAGATGACTTGATACTTGTAGGGTGCAAGGTTGAGTTGGCATAAGAATTTGACATGGAGGACTGTTGAATTGTGTAGCTTGAGAGGTACTCTGCAAGCCTATATCTGGGTTGTATGAGTTTGGTCACAAAAGGCATTGTGGGCAATAATGGTCCCAAGCGAAGGGGTTTTAGACCCATGATGCAGTTTAAAATCTAAAGAAGGAATTAAAAAGACAATTAAAAGGAAAAATTAATTCCCAAGGTATAGAGGATCAAAACCCCTAAGTTCTAGAGGGTTCCTAAGAGGCCCAAGGAAGAGGTTATTTAAGGAGGTCTTAGGATCAAGGCTAGGGACATCAAGTGAGATGGAGCTTGTTTGATCAAGGAGGCTGGTCAAGATGTTGCCTAGAGGAGGCCGAGCTTGAGGGCCAAGGAGGGCTGCAAGGAATGGCCGTGAGCTGATCCAACAAGGGCAATTCGTCTCAAGTGAGGACTGATCCATGGAGGCTGCATTCCTTAGAAAGCCGAGCTGATAAGGAGCAAAAGAAGGGTTTTGTTTGGGTCTTTTGTCTCATGTACAGGTCAGTGTTCAAGTAGGATGCTGACCGAGTTCAGTGAGGGCAAGTTTGTGCATCCAAGCAATGGAAGGAACCTTGGAAAAGGGCTGGAAAGTTTTGGGCTAAAACCAGTGGCACCTTTGTGATCTAGCTGCAGTCTCCTGTACCTTATTGGAGGGCCGAAACACTGAAGATCATATTCTTTTGGTATGCCGTAAGGCTTGGAAGGAGGCTGGAGTAAGGCTGCATGCCTTAGAGGACCAACAAAGCTTGTACAGAGCTGGAAGAGGGGTGCTGCAGGTTTGAAGTAATCCTAGATTTGGGGCTGCAAAGTTTTGTAGCAGCCTGAGAAAATATGTCAGGAAAATCCCTAGATCCATGATTGAATGGAGGTATCCTCAAGGAGCTAGATTTCCAAGGTTGGAGGTCTGTTCTAAAGTCATTTAGAACAACAGGAGCAAAGTGCGCTAGTTGAGGGCACCGTTCATGCATGACCAGACCATAAGGAGTACCCCAATGTCTGCAGATCAGATCGCTCAAGAACCAGTAGAAAAGGTAAGGTACTAAGGTCAAGAATCTTGGATAGTTGATTACCTTTGTAAATAACGCCGCAGATCTTGAGGATTGCGTAAGCTTTTGTGGAGATAAAAGATCAAAAGGGAGGCCACATTTTGAGCAGAAAATGAGCAGAAGGGTGCCATGTGTGGTGTGGACTGAAATGCAAAGGATCTGATTTTTGGTGGACTGTCCATAGGGTTTTGGACAGTGATGTTGAGCAACCTAAGAACAATAAGTTATAGACCCTAATTTAGTCATCTACAGGGAGTTAGAACGCTGACAAGAGGAGTAGAGGAGGTCTGTTCATAGATCATGAGCAGCAACACTTTAGAAAGCTCTAGATCTGTGGTTTGAGGATCAAACTACTAATGCGTGGAGCAGAGTATTTGGCAGCCCTAGATCAGTCAAAGAATTGATTGTGGTTGGGCAGATTTGTGGAGCAGTTCATGTACAATTGGAGGGCTATTAGTTGACTGTCAAAAGAGCCCTAAGTCCAGCACTTGTGAAGGACAAGAAGTCTTGTGGAAGGGAAGGTGTCTGGGGCCTAAGGATGTGCAGACTTTGAAGGACTAAAGTAGCAGTCAAGTGGGCCAGCCAACTAGCCCTAGTTCACTGAATAGAGAAGGACTTCTTCAGTGAGAGTGGGCAGCCTCCATAGCCCTGGACTTGCCATCATTGTAGCAGCAAAAGTGGGCAGATCATAGAGCTTTTCACAAACAGAGTTGTGAACAATTGATCGAAGACCCTATGTGCTAGTGACCTTGAAGGACAAAGGAGCAGCTAGAGGGCAAATTGACTGAGCCAAGTTCAGTGATCTAAAGGAACTGTGTACACTGATGGAGGCAGATTGAGGAGCTGCAGATGGGGAGGCAAGAGGACCCACCAGATGTGTTCAGGACACGTGGACTGAAAGCGCTGCGGGGCACTTCATGGGGCCCTTAGGGACAGGATGGGAAGGATGAGGGGATGGCTGGCATGGAGGATCACAACAATTAGGTTGATTTTTCGAATAATCACATTCAAAAGGGGGAAACAACCTAGGTTCAACATCATCAATGCTTGTGCACTGAGGAATGATAGGAGGGTCCAAGGATGACTTAAATAGATCTCCATGATTGTAAAGAAGACAGGGCAAGACAAGGTATCTGTTAATATCATCATCAATATCATAGATAGGGTCTTTTTCAAAATGATGGCCAATGATCTCCCATTTTCCTTCATCAATATGTAAGTAATCACCAATGTAAATGTCCAAGGGGTTAATGGGGTCATCTTTTTCAAGGTCCTTAATATGTATATTATCAGAAATAATGTTCTTGAAAAATATGGGGCTAAGTCACCGGATTCGCCTAAAAGGGCCACGAATCCCGAATCCCCGTATCGGGTACCTATACGTACGGGATTCTGCTCCAATTCAACGGATATGACGTATCTGAACGGGGTACGGCGTATCCTGACCGTACCCCATTCGGATACACCATATCCCGTAAAACCCCGAATCTGGTAGGACATAAGTTCAAAAAGCGATTGTTTTTTTGAGGGGGGCTTTTGCTCATTGTTTTTCACCAATTGAGGAGGATTTTTCGGGAGAGGGCATCAAGCCTATGGCCCTAGTATTTATATGTGATTCATGGTAATGTTAAATTCTTAAAGTAAAAGTGACTTTTACTTAAATTTTTAACATTACCATGAAATGACTCAGGATGTTTGAGAGTGGTTCCGACCTCATTGGATTTCATATGGAGAAAGTAGAATTTTAGATCTCATTCAAAATCCAGCAGACTTATCAGTTTTTTGAGGATTTCAGGATTGGGTTATTGCAATGTTTCCATCGAATTTTGTCATGTATTAGGGTATGGAACTCGTATTTAATCAAGAGCACCAATCCCTCTATGTACCTTGATGTTAGTGACATTGGTTGTCAAACTCCTCTATCATGACCCTACTAAAAATGTACCCATCACTCAAACAAATCCTTGGCTATCTAAGATGATAGATAAATCTATGTTTAAATCAATGAATTAAGTATGAATTTGTGTAAAAAATATCTAATTTTAAATATATATATATATATATATATATATATATATATATATATATATATATATATATATTTTAAAAAATATATATATTTTTAATAAAAAAATATATGACGTATCGTATCCCAGAAGTATCCTGTTCCGGGGTCACCGTACTTGTATCCGATTATTCGAATCCCCGTATACCCGTATCCCCGTATCAAGTGACTTAGATATGGGGTGATCTTCAACTCTACTTTCTACGGAACCCTCTTTATCAAGATCCTTATCATGCTCCCTTTCAAGATTGCCCTCAATATCTTTATCAATGCTTTCATATTGGTGAACTAGAAAGGGTTCTTCTTCTAACTCAAGATGTTCTTCTTCAATCACTTCAAGAAAAAGGGTTTGAAAATGTAAAAAATTGTCGTGTGCGCTAGATGATTGACTGCTGTGTATTGTTCCGTTGTGCAAAGTAGAAAAGTGTTGTGGCACTTGAGTGTGTTTGGGTTTGATATTTTAAGACCAAACCCAGATTCTCATGTGCTGTGGAAATTCAATAAGGACATTGGACTAATGCATTATTTTTGGGTCTAGAGGTGTGGTAGAGTACATGTGAGGATTTCCTTGGAGAGGACAAGTACCTAGTTGAGATCTTGAAATGGTTCTGGATGATGGATTGTAAACCAAGGAGCATACCTATGATGTTTTCATGTCGAATTGTATTTAGATATTGTAGATCCTTTGGTGTATAGATAGTTGATTGGATCCTTGATGTATCTAGTTAACCCCAGACCTAATATATATTTTGCTATGAACACCTTGAACTAGTTAATGGTTGAATTGAGGTAGATTCATTGAATAGAGGCATAACATGTGCTACAATATTGAAGGACATAATACATTATAGTTCAAGATATTCAGGAGATGATTAGTTGATGTTGCATGGATTCATTGATTTTGGTTAGGTAAGAGATACAAGTGACATGAAGAATATTTCAAGGTGTTGCTTTAGTTTGGGTTTACGAGTGATTTGTTGGTTTAGTAGGAAGCTTGCCTAAGTGGTATTAAGTTTATGAGTTTGAGATGATGGTTTGTCATTGAGTTTGTCAAGATAGATAGATGATATGCTAGAAAATAGTAGTGACAAAGGGAGCAACCAGGATTGCCGCAACATAAGTTGTTTAAGAAAGAACACCAGTTAGGGTAACCATAAAGTAGCCATGATGATGTACCCAATGAAGGAAGTTGATCGATTTATGGTTGAGCGAAGGCATGTGGCTCAACATGTGTTGAAGTACCAACATGGTACAATTGATCATGGCACAATCATTTATGGTTTGAGATATACCTCAAATAGTGAAGTACGACAGCAGGGATTCATAGTTTCAGATTTAGTAGAGTTCTAAAGATGGAAGGAGTTTATCAGGATATTGCTTCAGTTTGTGCTCCTTGATGATTTCTTGGATGAATAGGAAGCAAACCTCTGTTGCACTCAGTACTGCAGAGGCCGAGTATATTGCAGCTTCGTTGGCGAGTTGTGAAGCAGTTTGGCTTTAGAAGCTACTTGTAGGATTGTCTTGATTAGGTGCAGGTGACGATCATGATGACAAGTCAGAGCATAGTGATATCTAGTACCAAGACATGGTTTAGAAGGAAGCAATATGACTTCATTACTATTCTTCAATCAAGCAGATTGCTGACAAAGCCTTTGTTCCAGGATGAAGTTTGAATACTTTGATGACAAACTTGGAGTGATTGAGCATGTCCCTCTCAACAAGAGGGAGTGATGAAATTGCAACATCTAGGACAATGATTCTCCCTGGGTCAGGTTGACCAAGATTAGGGAAAATGGTCTAGAGTGATAACATCAGGGACAGACATGCTCACCGTGTCAAATATGACCAGATTAGGGAGAATGGTCCAGAAAAGGACAATCATTCTTCCTATGTCAAGTATGTTGACTAGATTAGGAAAAATGGTACTAAAGGCTCATGATCACTCAGTTGAGTGGGCGCCTTTTCAACATTAGGCTCAAATTACTCTTTAGAGAGGTTGAGTGAGCTCCTTTAGCATCATGGCCTAGAATGAGGCCTTTGGATTTGGGACCAGATTACTCAAATGAATTGAGTGTGCCCCTAAGGTTTCACCACGAGTCAAAGAGATTGACCAATATGATAGTGAACTAAGGCTAGTTAGTATACCTTGGGTCAGAGACGCCAACCAAAATCATGGTGACTAGTTGATGCTAAAGATGTACCATGTGTCAAGAGTACCGACCAAGATTATGGTGAGGATACACCATAGGTCAGAGCTATTGACCAAAATTATGGTAACTTGTTGATGCTATTGATTTACCATGTGTCATAGTTGTTGACCAAATTATGGTAGTTGGATGATGTTGATGCCGATGATGAATTGTTGTAACCTTTTCTTAGAGGAATTTGTCAACATGAGAACATCTAAATAGTCATTATGAATACCTCCCTAGCTAAGAGGGAGTGTTGAATTTTGTAGCTATATCATATGGTCAGTCTTCATAATTAATAGTTTAGACCTTGAGGTATTTGTAATGATAAATATAAAGCTTAAGTCATTTTCTTCATGTCTTTTTCAAAAGAGAATTCGAATTTAAAAAAAATAATTTTTTGGCTCCAAACAAGCCAAGTCAGCCCTCCTCCTAGTCAAGTCAGCCTAGTAAAAGAGACATCCCTTCGGCCAGTCAAAAGACTATATAAAGACACTCGTCCTCCATCATTTGTACACACATTCGACCTCACATCAAGTTATGGTATCTTCAGCTCATCCATGCGAATGAGACAAGAAAGAAGGAAGGACGAAGATGACCAGAATAAGATCAAGCTTTGTCTCTCTTCATTAGTCCTCGCACGTGTGGATCTGCTCCTCTTTCATGACCTCATACGTGTGAACAGAAGTGCTGAATCTCTTAAGTATTCCAGGGCAGCATGACCAAAATCTTGGGTGTAGAAGTATGCCGAAATTTGGCCCAAGCAGACCTAATCAGATCGAGTTCAGTGGGCAGACTTATGACTCGACTAGGAGGCAGTTGGACCAGGTTTGACCAAGTCTACCTTGCTGGTCAGTTTGACCTTGTGATTGACTAGAAGATCTAGGTGTGTCTCTTGTTGAACTGAAGAATTTCTCTAAGGAAAATTTTGCTGGGTTTTTTCCCCCATGTGGGTTTTCCTAGGGTAAATGTTTGTGTTCTTGTTTGGCTGTCTCTTATGATCCTACTGGCATTTAGTTTCTACTGTTGAGATCTGTGTAATTACTTTATGAAGAATATGAACGCAAGAAAAGAGTAACTAAATAAATCATAAGAAGCAATTATCAGTTTAGATTCTAGAAGATCATATGAAAAATCAACAGTTGAAAAAACAGAAAATGTCTAAGAGAGATAAGGGAACCTTGCCATATATAGTACGGCTAAATATAGGCATGGCTAAAAATAGAAAATTGCTTTCATGTCCACAATATTATACTCATCATACTTAGATTTCCGTGGGTAGTTCAAATACGTTGTCAGCGCTGCCATGCAACGTTTGCTAAAAATAGAAATATCTCGGATTTTAATGAAAACACCATCATTAGACTTGGTTTTCAGTGAGGAGTTCTAATACATAACCAGATTGGACACGATGCCACTGCTAAAAATAGAAATGTCTCGTATGCCCATGAAACCATACTCATTGGATTCATCTCTCAGCAAGGAATCTGAATTCATGATCAAAATCGACACGCAAGTATTCGAAAAATAGAAAGTCCTCGCATGTTGCTCGAAATTAGCTCATTGAACTCAGAATCTTGCAAGGATTCCAAATATACCATTATCTCAGACATGGGAGTCTCCAGACCAAACTTGCTAAAAATAAAAATGCCATGCATGTCACTCAGAGAAGTCTCACTGGAATCTTGAGTTCATTAGGACTCTAAATACGTAATCAATTCTACCATGCAAGCCTCAGAGCTCTGTCCCATAAAAAGTAGGAGAACTGCTAAAATAGCAACTCTTTCCAATCTGTGCAAAAACTATGTCTGGATAACCATAACATCATTATATACCCCCTGCAATCAATCTCCCTGGGAACCAACTCCCAGCCTGAGAAAAACTGTACTGCTTATGTCTCTGAACCTCCAGCCTGATGAAATGTTCTCATCATTAACCCTCCAGATTTGCAAGGGGCTAGTCTATGGGTTTTGGTAGAGAGGTTGTGTGTTTTATTAGTGTGTTGTCAGAAAAAGTATTTGCAGCCAGTTTGTTAGCTGTAGTTGTAATTTCCTTCAGTAATAGATTAATGTGATATTCTGTTAGAACTTTGGATGCTGTCCTGAATTTCCAGACTATATATTTATGTAGAATAGTCTCTAGTTTTGAGATAGCTCATAGAATGCAGTGTTTGCACTCTGACTTTAGTGTTTGATTTTTTAGTAGATGCAGAACTGAAGTTTTGATAGCTTGTTCTGTGACTTTCATTTTGTAGCTGTAGGTTGTAATTTTTTGAGTGCAGATCTGAACTATGAATTAAAAAATTAACAGTAATCACAGATTTGTGCTCCTCACATTTATGTTACCTTAATGTTTAAATGATTTGATACTAGCCACGTTTATAGGCAGGCGTATAATTGCGTGTCGTTTACACATTGTACTTATGGATAGATCATTTTCATGGATATTTTATGGATGTCATTGATGGAGATTCAGAAAATCAGTAGCTGATCCCAATTGTTGTTTTTGTGATGCATAACCTTGCTAGTCCTGATCATTTTAGTCAATTTTGTACATTAGCACACGTGTTTGGTCATTTTGATTTTTTGGAGATTCTCTATTTTTATTTGCTGCTTAACATAATATAGAACATGGCTGCTTTGGCCGTTTAATAGTCAAGTTCTGTTATTCATGGTATTACTTGTTACGATATCAGTCAGTGTAGATCAATCCTTCTGGAAATTCTTACATTTAGGGTTTAGGGTCATACTGGTTTCTGAGAAGAACTGCTTATTATTTAGATTGGAGATTTGGTTGTAGATAGCTTATGCAGATGGTGGCATGTAAGCCTCTTTAATTTTGTATTTGATGACTGGTAAAATAGTAGATAAATATGGTTAGAGTGCTTGTGATGAGATGGTAACTTGAAA
Source organism: Pinus albicaulis (assembly GCA_034641835.2). Taxonomy (NCBI): domain Eukaryota; kingdom Viridiplantae; phylum Streptophyta; class Pinopsida; order Pinales; family Pinaceae; genus Pinus; species Pinus albicaulis. The sequence goes on along the minus strand of CM076575.1, from coordinate 793,992,377 downwards.
CTGCAACTGCGTGCAGAGCCGGGGTAGATGTTTGGCAGATATGTGTGGTGCATTACATTGTGATGTTATGGATAAGTCCAAGCCGCTAAAGACAAAATGCAATCCTGCTGCTGCTGACAAGAATCGCCATCTTTGTGAGGTTTTCATTTAATACCACTTTATATAGTAGCTTACAATTGCACTGTGATTATTTTAAGAATAGAACAAGCTGTACACATCTGTTGTACTCGAGAAAGAATGTTTTGTAATGTGCGTATTCTTTCTTGCAGAGTCTTGCAAATAGTTGCTTTCCTCCTAAGGAGAGTCCTTCTGCAAGGCGCCTTCATGGTATGCTTTCTGTATATTTGTCATCTGCTTTATTTAACGACGTTTATTTTGTCAGGGAATTTTGTAGTGTTCGTAGGAGATTTCTGAATCGCCACAATACTGTTCTTTTCATGGTTTCTGGTGTTTCTTCTCCATATTTTCAGGTTTATGTTGGCTTATTGTAAAAATTTTAAAATTGTTCAAATAAAAATCAGTGATTGATTTTATAGGCATAAAAAGGTTTAAACTCAGCTCTCATATTCATCTAGAGAAATAATTTAGAAATGACGTTAGGATTTATCACAAGCTGAAGCTAGTACCCCATACATGTTGATCGAAACATCGGGTCTTAGGTTAGGCGATTGGTTACAACATTGGTAAATCATATGATGCACTTCATTCCAGGCTTTTCAGACTAGATTCTCCAAAAAATTGCTAATGAATGTGGCTTTTCAGATGTTGGCTGAGGGCTTGTCACCTTTGACTTCTTTATCAACCTTGGATAATTTGAGACTGAGCTTCTTTTCTTGTGGATTTGCACTAAATTATTGCAAAATGTTGACATTCAGTGCATTCATAAGTATACGCTTTCATACCTGTTTCAAAGATGGTACTAGTGCACTGATTCCATCCTGTTGAACAATTCTTTTTTCATATGAATCTCATGGATGAATTTGTTGTTGTTCTTAATAATTTTACATTATGTCAGGGCATGTTCAATCTGGTTGAAACACATTATCTCATACTTCTACATATCTTTTTCAACATGAGCTTCAACTCGGCAATCTATATTCTTCTAACCTTGGATGGATTTTATTATTATTTTTTGAACTTACAACTAGCTGCCATACTGTGAGGGGTGTTTCAATGTTGTCATAATCACCAAGGAATTGCACTTGGTCTCATCCACACTCACTTGATTGGTTTTGAACTCAAGTTTTTGATTTTATAGAGGCTCAATCACTATAATATTTATTTCTAGGTCATACACTAAAAGTTTTCTTCTAAAATCTGTTTGGGAAGCAGTATCACTAATTTTTTAGTGCGACTAGAAGAAGTTGTGTTTCACTGGACTTCCTTTTTGTTTTTTGGTAGCCATTTTATTTTTGCTTCATCAGTGCAAGTCCCTTGGTTGATGTGATAATGCCCTTCCTCACTTTGGTACTACAATCACCAATTGTTTTAGTAACATGCCTTGTGGTTGTTATCTATTAGATGCCCATTATAGTTGCAAGTCTTACTACTATAGTGACATACCCAATGTTGGGATTTCATTCCACATGGATACTTCCATTATTTAAGGAGTAATTTCTCTTGGACAAAGGTCTATACAACACCTAGATTGGTGTTGGCTTATGTTGCGGTCTTTGGAAACTTGGTGTTTTCATCCTTTATTGGACATGTTTGAATCCTATTGGACCAAAGTGCTAGTTCAATTTATGTTCTTTCATAAACAATCTTTTGGCTACTTCAAAGGTTAGCTAGTTATAATCCCCATTACTTGATCATCATCTTCCTAATTATTCTAAAACTTCATGATCAAGAAATGATCTTAGGAGTTGAGTTCGGTTCAGTCTTTGTGTTTGGCAATGTTTTGCGATTTTGCTCAGTGAAAAAATTGGTAGCTTAGAACTTGAAAAATATTGGTGACTCTACAAAATTCAATGACTTGATGAAACTTGACAAGATAGAAAAAAAAAACTCAAAAACACAAGAAATGTTGTGTAAAAAAAATAATGACGAAATTCCCAACCACATCTATAAAATAATGTTTTATCCATCAATTGATTGCCTAAAATGACCAATGAGAGTGAAGTCAACATTGCTTTTCTATTCTATGCCTTTAGGGCTTTGATGGATGTGTTCTTGCTCTTTTTTCTTGCTTTAGAAATCAAATTTCACCCTCTTCTACAAGTCATTTCCATGTGGGGTCCATATTTGCTTGTTGGGTGAGTTTTGTTGAGTCTCATTTCCAAGTGAATTTTAGGTTGACTTTCAACTAGTTGTTTTTGGATGGACTTGCCCAAGACTCATTAGTTTTGTCGAAGTTTTGAAAAGTTTTATCGAGTTTCATTTCCAAGCAAGATTTGTGCCGAGTATACATTGGTTAGTCATTTTAGGATGGACTTGGAAGTTGGAAAGATTCACGAGTCTTTGTTGAGTCTAGCAACACTTGTGCTTGGGGATAGAGGAAAATCAAAGTGAATCACTATAATAGGTTTCATGGGTTAAAACTGTTGAGAAATCAATGCAAGTAGATTTAGGGTTGTATTTATTCTGTCTTGATAATTACTTGTGAATTATGTTGGCTTCTTTTACTTTTGTTATTATCTTTCATCAAACGATTACCAAATTATGTGTATATGAAGATCATGAAAACATGAGACACAAGATGCAGGCACTCTGCCAGGGCAAAACCCCTATCTAGGGGAAATCCCAGTCAAAATCTCTTCTTTCAATAGTTTTTCTTGAGACTCTTCAACCTAGACACAAACCTCCTCCAACCACCAAGTCAGCCCTTCCTTCCAGCAACTTTGATACAGACCTTCGAAATTGCAGCAACAGTTACTTCGACCTAGGCAACACTTCCACCCAACAACTTCGACCCTCCTGTAGCTTCGACCTACTGCATTAGCAGAACTTTGACCCCGCAATTCCAGTAACTTCGATCTTGTAATAGCCCAGTATCTTCGCAGAAAAGAGAGAGAGAGAACCCAAAAACTTTGATCTTGTACTTCAACTTCTTCCTCTTGCACTTCGCACTTTTTCTGCACTGCTTCTTATGTGTATCAAACTTGTTGAGTGAATGACCAAATGAATCTAATTGCACTTGTATATATAGGCTTCTTGTGGGTTGAATGGTCCCCTTTCAGGCTGACTTCATCAGGCAAGGGCCGACTTGATGTGGCGGTGACAAAATTCATTTTTAACTCAAATATAATTCTTTTTACATGATTCAATAACCCAAGAAGGGTCTCATAAAATGTACAATGACTCTAATGACTCAATATTAATCCTAAGAGTCCACAATGGGGACTTTGACCAATAAAAGATAACCCAAGCATGAAACCCTTGCTTTAATAAGTCATTGTAACAATAATAAAATTTTTCTTTTTCATTCTTTTGACAAGTACATTACATAATGACTCAAATACATTTATGAAGACTGAACCTAGTTACATTCTTCAACACTCCCTCTTAACTAGGGAGGCATTCATATAAAGTACAATGAAGATCTCAAACTATGTGAACTATGAAGAGTTTAGGCACCGCAATGCCATGGACTATTTTTAACCAGTGCAATCTATCCAGGGTCTCCCAATAGTTTAGGCACTCACGGTGCCACAGACTAGATTCCTGACCAGGGCAATCTATCTGGGTGGGACTAATATGGACCAAAGCTTTCAGCCTCTCTAGGTACCATGAGGCTTACTTGCTAACCATCCACCCATGGATCAAGGTGCGTGTTCGACGTCAGAGCTCCAAGACCAACGCTGCCCTCCCTACTTCAGGATCCAGACATCAACACATAGTGCCGACCTGATGTCCTCCCAGACAGTGTGTCACAGACAAGGCCTCAAAAAATCTCTTCCAAACTTTTATCATCATCAACAAGAACAACAATATCTATTAAACCAAGCATGTTTCTAAGATATTCAAACTTCTTATTAGGAAGAGACTTTGTTAGTATATCAACTACCTGATCGTTTGTCAGGACATACTCTAGCTTCATGATCCCTTCTTGCACCAAGTTCCTAATGTAGTGGAACTTATTGTTGATATGCTTCGTCCTAGCATGAAACATGGGATCTTCAAACATCTTGATGCAACTTTGATTGTCAGAGTTAATCACAGTAGGACCTAGAGACTTTTTGAACAAATTTTTCAGAAGCTTCCTCAACCATACAACCTCCTTTCCTGCTTCACATGCAGTCACATATTCTATCGAAACACTACTCAAAGCGATGGGATCTTGCTTTCTACTAATCCATGAGATCATGGCAGATCCCAAACTAAAGCATCCACCTGTAGTGCTTCTTCCATCGGTCTCACTGCCACCCCAATCAGAATCTGTGAAGCCAATCGGCTTGACTTCGTTGCTATCATACTTTAGGTAGTGATGTATAGTGCCACGAAGATATCTCAATATATGCTTTCCAACTATCCAGTGATCACAATGAGGCTCCAATTGAAACTGACTAAAAATGTTCACAACAAAACATATATTTGGCCTAGTATTTACCAGATTCATCAAAGAGCCCACCAACCTATGATAGGAGGTAGGATCTACGAGACTTAAGTCAGAGCTCCTCAATTTCTTGAGATTGGTGATCATAGGAGTAGTCTTGGGCTTGGAATCCATGATCCCAAATTTTTGCATCAACTTGATGATATACTTTTCTTGCCCCAGATATATCTCCCCAAGTTTCTCCCATACTTCCAAACCTAGGTAATAGTGCATAAGTCCCAGATCCTTGATCTCAAACTTGGTTGCCAGAATCTTCTTGCATTCTTGTATCCTTCGCTCCACACAAATGATGAATAAATCATCCACATATAGTAGAATAATGACTGGCTCATTATTCACAACCTTGATGTAGAGATTTGGATCAATAATACTTTTCACGAACCCAATTCTTAGAAGGTATGCATCCATTCTTGCATACCATGACCTAGGAGCTTGCTTCAGACCATATAGGGCCTTCCTGAGTCTACAGACATGAGTGCCTTTACTATTTACCTCAAAGCCTTTGGGTTGTTCAATGTATACTTCCTCATCGATGGTCCCATTCAGAAAAATTGTCTTCACATCCATTTGATGGATATTCCATCCCATTGTAGCAACTAATGAAACCAAGGATCTAATAGTAGTATACCTTGTAGTGGGTGCAAAAGTTTCTTCATAATCTATGCCTTCCTTTTGAGAGAAACCCCTTGCAACAAATCTAGCTTTGTATTTGTCTATACTTCCATCAACATCATGCTTGATCTTATAGATCCATTTAGAAGTGACAACCGATTTCTCACTAGGTCTAGGAACGATTTCCCAAACCCCATATTTCATGATGGATTGATATTCTTCCTGCATTGCCTTCTTCCATACTTCTTGATGAGCAACTTCTTCAAATGTAGATGGCTTAACTTCAATCAATTTTGTTATGTATGCAACATGTCGAGAATATCTCTTCGGCTTTTTACTTTCTCCAAAGGTTCCTTTCGCAGCTTCATGTCCTTCAACATCTTCAAGAGTGGCCTCTTCCTAGTGTTCGGTATGATCACAGGTTGAATAGGCTCACTTGTTCCTTCTTCTTCTTCTTGAATTGTAGTAGGATTGTCTTGGTGTACTTCTTCTTGTTCGGATATAGGAATATGTTCGTCTTCAGAATCAATATGGATATCCTTGGATCTTTTGTAGGCATGATTTTCATTAAATATAACATCCCTGCTTACTTCAATATGTCTTCCTTCCTTGATGTAGATTCTATATGCTTTTGAGGAGAAACTATAGCCAACAAAGATTCCTTTGATGCTTGTAGAATCTAACTTCTTTTGCTTGTCTTTTGGAACGTGGATCATGAAGTCCACACTTGGCTTCTTCCCTGTGAATGCTTCCTCAGGTGTCATGTTCTCAAGAATTCTATGAGGACTTCTATTTTGAATATACACTACTGTCATTGCTACTTCTCCCCATAAGAATTTTGGTAAGTCTTGATCAAGGAGCATTGTTCAAATACCTTCTTCAATTGGCCTATTCTTTCTTTCAGCCACTCCATTTTGTTCGTGATAGTAGGGAACAATGAGCTCCCACTTAATTCCTGCTTCTTTACAATATGAAATCAATTCTTTAGAAGTGTATTCCCCACCATTGTTGGATCTCAAAGTCTTTATTCTTCTTTCAGTTAGGGTTTCCACTTCATATCTAAACTCCTTGCATTTCTCAAATACTTTATCCTTTTTCTGAGAAGGTAGAGCCATGTCTTTCTAGAATGATCATCAATGAATGTTACATAGTAAATATGACCTCTAAGTGATTTGTCAGACATAGGCCACACACGTCATCATGAATGAGGTCTAATATTTCCTTAGACCTTGTTTCACTATTTGTAAATGGTTTCTTGTATGTTTACCCAAAGAACATCACTTGCACACTCCTTCATGATCTTCTTTGATATTGGGGATGCCAAGAACCAATTGATTAAAAGTGGGAATGACCTTGTAGTGAAGATGACCATATCTCCTATGCCATAGCGCAATGGGATTGATTTCCATATGAACTAGGGCTTGAGGTGATGGAGTTATGACCCTATATAAAATTCCTTCACGAACTCCAATAACCTTAGCTTTATCAATACTTGAATATTTTCCCCAAACCAAAACCTTTCCATCAATAATAGCAACTCTATCCCCTTTATCTTCTAAGCAAGAAATTGAAAGCAAATTCTTTTTTAAACCTGGAACATATAGTATATTGTTGAGATGTAGCTTAGATCCATTTTCCAGCTTCAGAGATGTTGATCCCAGGCCTCTAACAACATAGCTTTTGTTGTCTCCCACTTCCACTGCATGAGAAGATGGTCCCTTTTATAGAGTGTGAAGTTGATTACTTTCTCCCGTCATGTGCCTTGATGCTCCACTATCAATAATCCATGCATTGTCATCACTAAGAGAACCTGTAACAAGGACCCTTGACTTTTGACCTTGTTGAATAAGCAGTAGAAGATCTTCTTGATCCAACTTCCAATAGAATTGAATCCCATTCTTATATAACTTATCATAGAGGTAGAAACCACTTCCTTTGAGCCAACGAAGTGATCTTCAATCTTCCTTGACCTTAGCTCTAATACCATGTTGAGAAATCAATGCAAGTAGATTTAGGGTTTGATTTCTTCTTTCTTGATAATTACTTGTGAATTATGTTGGCTTCTTTTACTTGTTTGTTATATTATCTTATATCAAGAAATTACCAAATTATTTGTATATGAAGATCACAAAAACATGAGACACAAGATGTAGGTACTTTGCCAGGGAAAAACCCCTCTCTAGGGGAAAACCTAGTCAAAATCTCTTCTTTCAATAGTTTTTCCTGAGACTCTTCAACCTAGACACAAACCTCCTCCAACCACCAAGTTAGCCCTTCTTTCCAGCAACTTCGATCCAGACCTTCAACCTTGCAGCAACAACACTTCGATCTATGCAGCAACAACTACTTCGACCTAGGAAGGACTTCGATCTATGCAGTAACAACACTTCGGCCCCAACAACTTCGAATCTCTTGCAGCTTTGACCAACTGCAACTTCGACCTACTACAAGAACAAAAAATTGACCTTGCAATTCTAGCAACTTCGATTCTGTAATAGCCTTGTATCTTCGCAAAATAGAGAGAGAGAGAGAACCCAAAAACTTCGATCTTATACTTCAGCTTCTTCCTCCTGTACTCCGCACTTTTTCTGCACCGCTTCTTATGTGTATCGAACTTGTTGAGTGAATGACCAAATGAATCGAACTGCACTTGTATATATAGGATTCTTGTGGGTCGAATTGACCCCTTTCAGGCCAACTTCATCACGCAAGGGCCGATTTGGTGTGGAGGTGACAAAATTCGTTTTTGAGTAAAAAAGAATTCTTTTTACATGATTCAAAATCCCAAGAAGGGTCTCTCATAAAATGTACAATGACTCTAATGACTCAATATCAATCTTAAAAGTCCACAATGAGTACTTGGACTAATAAAAGATGACCCAAGCATGAAATCCATGCTTTAATAAGTCATTGTAACAATAATACAAATTTTTTTTTTTTTTTTTTCATTCTTTTGACAAGTACATTACATAATGATTACATACATTTATGAAGAGCGAACCTAGTTACATTCTTCAACAAAAACATGAGATCATGAGATCAAGTACTCATCTTGCAAATTGTAGGAATGATATCCACATCATTTTTGTGAATCATGGAGAGATGGGTGATTCACTGCAATATATGACACAACTTGGGGGGCTTGAATGTAGTGAGTTGTTGTGGCTTGAATGCATGGAGCTTTTGAGTCGAATTAGCTTGTCATAATTTTCTTTGTTTCCATTGATTTTTTTTTTCTGAAATTACTTCTTTTGTTAACATAGAAATATTTATAAAATAAAAAGCAAAAGTCGAAGGATATATAGGATGTGTGATTGGGGAATAGAATCGAATAAACATATTGAAATTATAATATAAATCAAACACTATTCAATAGCCCGAATCAACAATGAAACTGTAAGTGAACAAATGAGAAAGTCAAACCTAAGCATTACTTCCCAATAGAATGCACCTATTTGTGCTCCATTTTGAGTGCTTAAAAAATAAGTATGTGGGTGGCTCAATATGCTTGAAAATAGCTTAAAACTCTTTGGTTATTAAGTCGCAGGGTGATAGCTCTGATATGCAAAATGCTCATCTCTAGATAGTGAGATGAGGGTTGTATATATAGTCTGGTAAGGCGTTGATCAACGATTGAGATTGCATGCAACAAATTGAAGATCAGTGGATAAGATTCGATTTAATGAAGGTTACCAATTATATGATAGAGTTAACTGATTGCATGATTATAGAACTTGGACTGAGTTGTAGTGAAGAGGTGGAAGTGGACTAGACAATTAGAAATCATTTGTGTGCATGAGAGTAGAGTATAAGGATAAATAAAGTAAAGATTTTATTTTTTACAGGAAATGGATTTAGAAAATGAATAAATAAAATAAAAAAATATTTATTCAATTATAGAATATCTAGTTAGCTAATTAATAATTAAAATAATTATTTAATTATAGAAGTGGTGTTGGATATGGAATTTATGGAAAATGTTGCGAACATCAATGTGTTTGAACGGTATACCATTGTTAGTGATAATAGCTTGTGGGACACCATATTGACAAATGATATAGTTCAAGATGAATTTTGATATTTGTTTGCCAGTAATACACATGAGAGAAGTGGCTTTGATCCACTTCAGAAAATACTCAGTGGCAATGATTATGAATTTGTCTATTGGATGAGGTGGGATGAATTTCCTCTGATTGCCGCATTCCCCCTGTCTTACCATCATTTCAGTTGGCAACCTTGCCTCCTCTCCATTTTGGAGCAGCATAATAGACCTAGTTCGATTTTTATAGCTTGTCCTAGGAAAATTTTTATTGACATGTATCCACAACTCTCCGCTGTGTTGTCCACATCGTACAATCTTACCACGCATCATCGTCAGACCCCTCACTGTTTTCTCCCAGTCATTGCCCCCTCGCTGCCATATTATGAGTTCCACTGACGACTGCACTGCACCCTCTGTATTCACAATTAGTCATTTTCGTTGGACTATGACCCACTTTCCAAAAGAAATCGCTGCAAAATTTTGTATAAGTTGCCTTCTCCATAAGTCGTGACTGTCCCTACTTTCTATAAGTTGTGATCGTCCATGTATTTTGAAAAGTAGTTTTTTTTTTTGAGTGGGAAGTTATGATATATAATAAGTACCTTTTTTATAATAAAAATAAAAAAGAGTACTTTTCAAAAGTTAATTTTATAACATTTTATATATAATTATAAAAAAGTTAATTAAAAAATGGGGTCTAGTGTTTAAGATAAAAAGAAAGCAACTCTGCAACTCCACCAACAACCATGATAAATCAAACACAACCTAAGACCGCGAAGCTTAGAGGAGTCATGAAAAATAAAAATGTCACAATACTTGTAGATTTTGGCTGTACTCGACATTGATGTTGCTAAACAATTAAACCTTTTTCTGTACCCCACCAAAGACCTCATCATAATGGTCACTAACGGACAAAAGAGTGAAGAAGTAGAAAAATGTTATAAGGTGTCAATTCAGATACAAGTGTTGGAACTACCAACAAAACTCTATGCTCTACCACTTGAAGAGGTGGATAGAGTGCTAGGTGTGGAATGGTTGATGTTGTTCGAAAGTTATATTACAAAAATTGAAGAATAGTTCATGTAGTTTAATTGGCAAGGACAACGATATAAACTATACGGTGTTGAAACTTCCACTCTAAAAAAAATTCAAACAATACACAAAAACCTCACCAACACTCAAAGCGTAAGTGAAATCGACACCACAAACGCAAACAAATTTCATTTCACCATAGAGACGTGCCCAACTAGAGAAAAACTTGCTTCCTATGCTTTGAGGACAAAGCATTCCTTGAGAGGGCGACACTGTTATAAACGTAAATATAAATATAAGGGGTGGCATTAATGTGACATCAACAGGGGTATGGCTCAAATTGCTTGTGACATCAAGAGCATGACCCAGACTGTTGATGGATGGATAATAGGGGTATGGCTCATAATGTTGGTGACAACAAGAGCATGTACCAGACTGCTGATAGATGGATAACAGGGGTATGGCTCAGACTATTGGTGACAACAGGAGCATGACCCAGACTATTGATGGATGGACAACAGGGGTATGGCTCACACTGTTGGTGACAACATGAGCATGACCTGAACTGTTGGTGACAACAAGAGCATAACTTGGACTATTGATGGCTAAACAACAGGGGTATGGCTAACACTGTTGGTGACAACAGGAGCATGCCCCAGGCTGTTGATGGATGGACAATAGGGGTATGGCTCGGATTGTTGGTGACAACAGGAGCATGACCCAGACTGTTGATGGATGGACAATAGGGGTATGGTTTGGATTGTTGGTGACAATAGGAGCATGACCCAGATTGTTGGTGAGATAGCATGAGGGACAAACATTCTTGAAAGGAATGGTCTCTGAGGCTTGGACACTCGTGGAGTGGGTGCCTATTCAGCATCATGGCCTAGAAAGAGGCCTTTGGATTTGGGACATGGGTTCCCCTAGGGTTTGACCATGGGGGATGGCAACCCTCAACTAGTCAAAGTACCATGAGGTGAGGCGCCCACCGGATCATTGTGATTAGTTGAGTAAGTACCATCAGTTAGGAAAGCTAACTTGGGTTGTGGTACATATTGATGATGATGTTGATGTAGGTCAAGGGTATTGACCTTGATAAAGATGCTATTGATGAGATTTGCGTTTCTTTTTAGAAACATCATGTATATAGAATTAGGGATATTATCCCTATGTCAATTTGACCAAAATTAGGAATAATGGTTTCATGGACAGAGATTCCTCCTTTGTCTTGTGCTATGGCCAAAATTAAGGATGTTATCTCCGTGTGTCAAGGACATTGACCAGAATTAGGAAGGATCGTTCGGTGAATAAACATGTTCCCATATCATGTACTGTGACCAAAATTAGGGATGTTGTTCCTGTGTCAACTACATGATCAGAATGAGGAAAATGGTTCTAGAGGATGAGTTGTAGCCTCCCAACATCCTGCTCGGATCTCTAAGAGAATTTATTGGATCCCCGAGAGAGATGCTTGGATCTTTGTCTAGAGAGAGTTGCTCGGATCTCTGTTTACAGAGAGCATGTTTTAGCATCCGACCTGGGTTGAGGCCATTTGGAGTTTCACCTGGACTATGTGCACTAGTCATGTGATGGTGAACAATTACCAGTCTAGATACCATGAGGTTGAGACGTCAACCAGATCATGGTGGCTAGTTGATATTAATGTTGTACCATAAGTACTGGGTGGATGCCATGATTTTTATCTTTCAGAATGTAACTAGTTTCAATCTTCATAATTTGTACCATTATGTATTTTATGTAAAAAGCAAAAGAAAAAGAAAAATTATTATTATTCTTCTAGATAAGCATGTTCTTCATGCTTCTAGGTTTTTGAGTCAAAGAGTCAAAGTCCTATTTTGACCTACTGTAAAAGAAAAAGAAAAGGAATTTTTAGATATGTATTTTTGGGTCAAAACCCTCTAGATGCCAAGTCGGCATGCCTGTCAAGTTGGGCTTGCCCCAATGGACTGTCTATTCGCACCACTCTGGACAATATAAATAGAAGGAAGATGGAGCTCATTTGGACACACGCACTTGATGGATTGTCGTATGAAATATCGCAGAGAGGGTGGGGAAGAAGTTGAGGGCCAAAGTATGAAAGAGAGGATTTATTCTTGAGCTAGAATTTGTGGAAGTTTTGCCTTAATACATCTCTTGTTGCTGGCCTGTTGCTAAAGGTTCTATTGAAAAGAAGGACAAATTGACTTGGTATCTGGAGGTGGAATTTTTCTGTGGTTATGGGTCTTGGATATCTCATTTGATCTGATTCTATATGAAGAGAATTTTCTCGGTTTTCCCGTTGGAGGGGCTTTGCATTGGCTTAGAGCCTATATCTTGTGTTCTCTGTTTTCTTGTGATCTTCATGTTTACGTTTTGATAATTGTTTGATGAAGAAGAATATAATTAAATAAATAAGGAGGCAACAAATTTCACAAGCAGTTATCAAGCAAAGGAAAATCTATTTTAATCATAAAGCCTCTTGATTTTCCAACATGGTTTCAGAGCTAAGGCTTGAAGAAGGAGGCCTGAAGGTATCACTATTCACTATTAGCATTAGGATTGAAGTCTGGTGCATCTAAAGGACGAAATTTTGTGACTACTATTGACAAATTGCTACAACTTCTATGGATTAGACGAAATTCTGATCTCCTCTGTGATGTAAACCCTGATCTCAGTGATAATGCAAAAATCGATCTAAGCAGCTTGCATACCCATCTACAGTGCCTTGCAAATTTATAGCTCTAATATATAAATTCTTGTGGTGGCTCGCATTAATTCTATTATGACTCGCTCTATGCTACATTTTGTGGGTTCGTTGACTATATGACTCTATGGATCAAAGACGCTTTTGTGGCAGCGTATTATTTATGAAGCTTGTTATAAATGGTTCATAGTATTTTAGTAGATCGTTTATGTTATTGACACATCAATTCGGGAAAGATCTCATCTCAGTGGTTCATTTAAATCTCCTGAGGTTCACATTTATAAAAGGTGGCTTGCAATACGTCAGAGGCTAGCATCCATGACTCATGGTTCGCCTTGTCTATCACATCACAATTCTATGTGTATTGGTGGCATTGCTAGACTCTTGCAGTGGTATCACATTACTCTATTCCGTGGCTTGTCTAATTCAGTAGCTTGATTATTTATGGGCTAAGGTTCAATCATATTAGAATCTGTGTGGTTCACATCACTCCACAATGGCATCGCTATGACAACGCTACACTTTGCTTTGTGATATTACAGTGACTTTATTTATATATAACTCACGTATGTGATTGTGGTTCGTATTAGAACTTCGTAGCTTGTCAAATTTTTGTGATGGGTCGCAATTTTTCAGTACTTGCAATAATAGTTTTGTGATATAGCTAATCTTGTGGCTCACATACATCACATTCCCTTTATGATCGAATCATATCCCTGTATTGGATTATCATTGCCCTTGTACGTATGGATTGAAAGGCTCGCATCTATGGATTGTTTCTTATATATTACAGGTTGCAGTTTGGCTCGCAGATGTAATTTGTGGTAACATGCTATCGATTACTGTAACGCACTATCAACTACAATAGGCTCATTCTAGTGGTTTGAAAGTTCAGACCTACTTACCTGTGGCTCAATGTAGACTAGGGTTTGTGGTTCATCTTTTGTGACTTGCTACAAGGATTTACATCAAGTCTTTTTAAGGCTTACAATGAGACAATGGCTATAGTTCTGAATGGCATCAAACTCTATGGCATCATATTGTATACAGTGGCACAAGATCTCATTGACTTGAATACAGTAGTTCGTAGCTCTTTGACATTGATTACTCTACAATAAGAAAATATACCTTGATAGTAAGGTTGTGGTTGACTATGAAACTTTGTTGACAACAACAACAATGTCATGGCAATAATATACATATAAGTGATGTATAGCAATAGTGTAAAGCCAACCTGGAGCCTTGAAAGAAGATAACATTTGGCAGTGATCTGATATAAATTTGATATGATAATCACCTTGGACAATGATCAAATTTAACAATGATATGTATAGCAGTATAACCACGATGACAACAATGCTTGTGTAGTAATCTTGATCTGGTTATGATTTTGATATAACATTGAAAAAATGACTAAGGCAAGAAAGCTGACAACCCAAGGTCTCTTCTGTAGAATCAAATAACCTCAACATAGGAGAAGTTAAAGCACTTGTGTTGAAGTTAAGCACTTGTTAAAGAAGTGTTGACACGTGAAGAAGGATCGAATCCTTGCAAAGAAAAAGGTATGATAGAGGTATGTAAATTTTTATGTGCATTTCATGTTATAGATTATGGTGATAATCATTCGAAATGGTCTGCATGAAATGTAATTGTTTCGGGAAATAACTCCCTAGAGGTTTGTTGGGTCAAAACCTCCACATATCAGGGCATGCTACTCAAGAAGGACTCACACAACCACACTTGTATGCTAAAAACTAGATAATATCGATAGTAGAACTCACCCGTAATCCTACGTTTGATGTAGATCCCGCGGGGTCCAAACCCCCAGCAACCCTTCTTCCTCTTCAACCTGGAAATCAAGAAAGAACATGCACGGAAATCTAGTTGTACAGCATATACTACTCCTAAATGTCAGTGTAATCCATGTGAAACATCATATAAACAATAATAAATGCTTAAATAATAATCTTTTCACATATGCAAGCAGATATTAACACGTGAATTCAGGAACAAGATGGTTCTTCTTCATTACGAACAACATGTACAGTAATAAAAAGTGGAGAGATCACCTGAATCCTTCCACGATCTTCGAACAGACCGTCGTCCGGATCCGTCCCGCCCTTGCCTCGCTAAGATACTTTCAAGACTTGTGCACACGAGATGACATATAAACTGATGAACATCTCCAGGAAACAAGGGTTTCTTGTAAAAATCTGGGAAAGTGCAGGAGGCATGGGAAATCAGACTTGAATTGGGATTCCAACAGAGTATAATATCTATAATTTCTCCCTCCCTTAGGCCATGCACATGAGGGGCTTTTATACTCCCTCAAAGTAGTTTCAATCAGTTGGAAACAGTTGGCCACGTGCTGGGGTGGTTGAACTACTGGAGTAACCATCAACCTAGCCCGAAAATAGGGAATTTTATATATATTTTTAATGATTTTAATGGCATGGACTCGCGTATACACGCGGAAAAGTCTGGGCATACTCGCATATGGGATTTTTAACACTGTTTTTTATGAATTTTGTTCAAGTTTGTGGGAATGGGTGCCCAAGGCCAAAGAGACAATCATGAATGACATGAGGGTGAAAAATGATGCTATAACAGATGCCCCCTAATATATGAGGTCAGAAGGGGTACATGATGGCCGAAATGTATTATGCACATAGAAAGAACTTCGCAAGGACAAGAGAGGACTTCATCAGATTTCAGCCTGCCAAAAACCAATGAAAGAAAACAGAGAGTCAACTCATGCTGAGGCGGGCATACCCATGCTCAGTCAAAAATATATCATATAGAAAGTACATGATGAATCCAGAATGTATACAAGTATAGTTGAATTGAAAGTACATAATGAATCATTTGAGCAGCGCTTGGAAATACAAGTCGGAATCAATGTCCAAGTATCACATATAGAAAGCTGATCAATGATGCTGAAACTGGATGTCTGATCATAAAAGTAACTGAATCTCCAAGTACCAAATCATAAGGGGTGGAACACATGGTACAATCACGCAACTCGGGAGCCAACATATAAGATGCTGCTGTACTGAACTGCAACATATAAGGGTGGACGACATCACTGGCAGAAACTGAATGGACTGTCAAAAGTGAACCGAAAGATGCTGATGCAACCTAAGGTCTTCACCGATCTCGACGGCACAATTCTACACAATGGGAATAAATGAGCTGAAGTCGACCATGTGAGAAATCGTTGGATTACCGGTCAATAATGTAAATCGTTAACCAACGCGAGACAACCCACCAATAATGAAAATGAGTGTCAAGGTGCCCCAGTACAATCTAACAAGTGCGAATGAATGAGTTGAAGTCGAACACTTGAAAGAATCTACCAATGAGGAGGCAATGATGAATCCCCACTGTCGATAGCGAAGAGTCTGCCACTGATGACTGCAAACCCTAAGGTACTGACAAAAAGACTCTAGACCTTATTCCCAGAGCAATGAGTCGGATTTGATGGGAAAAGATCTGCTGGAAGGAAGGCATTAAGGCATCCCACATCAGTCCAGCGCGAGTGTAACCCGCAGGCCAAGATTTGGAAGGAATCGGATGAAGTAGAGTGATGGAACCAAAACCGAAGTACGTTTTCGACATGCACAAGATGAAGCTAGCGCACGGAAGAAACCCTCTGAACCAACCAATAATGAAAGCTGACACAGAGGCGAGAAATCCACCGATAGGGTCAAATGGAAATCAAGGTACTGCACGAATCCCAAGTGTGATAATGTGTGCTGACGTCGAACACAAGGGAAACCACTCGGTCAAAGACCCATGATGATGATCAAATGCTGAGCACGAGGTCACCTATCAATGATGGAAATAGGCCCAAGGTGCGGCTCTAGGTTTGCTCTCAGAGCAATGTGTCGTAGTTGATAAGAGACAAACCCGCCGGCAAGAAGTCAATGGGGACCTTCTCAAACCAGCACGAGCAGAAGACCAAAACATCTGATGTGATAGAACATGATACTGACAAGACCGGGTAGGCCGACTGAATAATGAGTCAAGAGACACCGCAGAATGGCCGACTCTGGTTAGACTTCCCTTGAACAAAAGCACGACTTGTGATGACCATGGCAGTAAAAAGTGACACTGTATAAGTCTGTTATGCAGGAGGCAAAAACAAACTCTCCATATGATTGGAAGAGATAACCAACCGGGGGAGAACTGACCAGTGAAACAAGGCAAAAGCTGAACCTAGGTCAAAACTAAAACCATCCCAAATGAAGGAAATATATAAGTGTATGTGCTTTGTTCAAGGGCGAAAAACTGACACTGTACTGCCATCAAACTATGAAGTAACATCCCGTTCCCGCTCTTTTTGTTATATTTAATTTTTTTGTCTTTTTCATATAATAAGCCTGAAAAAGAATAAAAGAATGCTATGGTACAATGGATGGAACGAGTATCAAGAAACAGATGCACTAGTTCCTGGGATAGGAACAATCTTATGCTCAATGCAAGGTGGCGGAAACTGGTAAGCGATACTCAAAGGAATGTTCCATCCATGGGTAAAAGGGTGTCAAGTCGCGATAGCTAAATGCATGCAATGGTTAAGTTGTACAGACAGTCAAGGTCAAAAGTTGGCTTAAACATTGAGTCCAAAATAAAGCCGGCTAAAGGCCAAGATAAACAAGTAGTCAATATGCAATGCAATAATACAACTTAACAACACCAGGGAGCCTCTAGGGTAATAGCCAGAAAAAATGATAGTGAAGAAGAAGAAGAATGAAGCTTCAACACATAAGTCATGGCGGGACTAAAGAGGACTCCCGAGCCTACATAAAACGCAGCATGTGCAACAAGTGATAGCGAGGAACTAACTAGGAAGTCCATGTAAAGGAAGGCTCTACCACCAAGTCATGATTAAATAATTGACGAGTGAAATGGGTGAAATACTCATGACCTGATGGGATCGACCCTATGGCAAGTGATCAGAATGGAGGCTAGTATGCAAAATGCAACGGAAAGTGGATTTCCTAACCTATATGCCAGTTTTAGTTTATAAAAAAGAGATTTCAAGAAGACCAATTGAACTATCCGGTAACTAAGTCAAACAAACTTTGAATTTCAAGTATAACTTCAACAAAATGCTCAAAGCCAACCATGCCACTCTCGCAGCAGGGCTTTATACGAGCAAAAAGGAAGACAAGAAACTCAATAAATCAACTCAATACAATATTATAAACTTGCAATAAAAACTTCAAAGAATCAAAAAGAAACTCTTCGAAAATTGCAACAAAACTAGTCTACTGAACATCAAAGAAACCAAACGCACCAAATAGGTAAAAAATAAAAATGTACAACAACACACAAGGAAAGAGTAAATGAGCAGGAGCTCTCTGTTTTGACTAAGCAGAACAACCAAGAATCTTCAAAAAAAGACCTTGGTACTCAAACCAAAATTGCAAACGTAACAACCAAAAATTTCACCAACCGAGAGAGTCTTCACACAAAGGAGAGAGAAATAGACATATAGACACCTTAAACACAGCCCAGAGATTAAAAAACACTGTAGAAACAGGTCACCACAGGCAGACCAGACCGGAAAAACTAAAAACCAAAATTTCAAAATTTGCCCCCAGGCATACGCGCTTTAACAATTTTCAACCAGCGTGTATACGCGACTGTGTCAAAGGAAACCTGCGTATACGCGACCACCTTTGACATAAACAACGTGTATATGCGACTGTGAAAGAAAAAACCGCGTATGCAAAAGCAAATAATGAAAAATAAAAATGATTAAGCCTGGATAAAAAACCAGGTCTTCAGTATGACTGAGAAAAAGTTAACTGGACTGGAAATAATGATTAAAATTGTTGGAAACCTTTCAAACAACGGAAACCACCCAACAGGGGAATCACAAGAATGCGATCCCCAGTGGAGTCGCCAGTTCTGTTTCGGGAAATAACTCACTAGAGGTTTTTTGGGTCAAAACCTCCACAGATCAGGGCATGCTACTCAAGAAGGACTCACACTACCACACTTGTATGCTAAAAACTAGATAATATCGATAGTAGAACTCACCCGTAATCCTACGTTTGATGTAGATCCCGTGGGGTCCAAACTCCCAACAACCCTTCTTCCTCTTCAACCTGGAAATCAAGAAAGAACATGCACGGAAATCTAGTTGTACAGCATATACTTCTCCTAAATGTCAGTGTAATCCATGTGAAACATCATATAAACAATAATAAATGATTAAATAATAATCTTTTCACATATGCAAGCAGATATTAACACGTGAATTCAAGAACAAGATGGTTCTTCTTCATTACGAACAGCATGTACAGTAATAAAAAGTGGAGAGATCACCTGAATCCTTTCACGATCTTCGAACAGACCGTCGTCCGGATCCGTCCCGCCCTTGCCTCGCTAAGATACTTTCAAGACTTGTGCACACGAGATGACATATAAACTGATGAACATCTCCAGGAAACAAGGGTTTCCTGTAAAAATCTGGGAAAGTGCAGGAGGCACGGGAAATCAGACTTGAATTGGGATTCCAACAGAGTATAATATCTATAATTTCTCCCTCCCTTAGGCCATGCATGTGAGGGGCTTTTATACTCCCTCAAAGTAGTTTCAATCAGTTGGAAACAGTTGGCCACGTGCTGGGGTGGTTGAACTACTGGAGTAACCATCAACCCAGCCCGAAAATAGGGAATTTTTATATATTTTTTAATGATTTTAATGGCATACGCGGAAAAGTGTGTATGGACTCGCGTATACACGCGGAAAAGTCTGGGAATACCCGCGTATGGGATTTTTAACACTGTTTTTTATGAATTTTGTTCAAGTCTGTGGGAATGGGTGCCCAAGGCCAAAGAGACAATCATGAATCACATGAGGGTGAAAAATGATGCTATAACAGTAATTATAAGGGTTTCTAGGGTTTTGCAGTTGATCCCTGCATGTTTTTAAATCTTGAGAATATAGGGTTTGTAGGACTTGCAAAATTGTGAAGTCCTGAAGACTCTTGTTTCTGAACACTAGCTTGGATTGAATTAACCCTAGAAGCAAAGAATTAAGCTAGAAATACCTTACTCTATCTGACTGTTCCCTCTTAGGATTCTCTTACTCTTGGGAAATGGTATCTATGGTGTTGTAACTTAAGAAACAATCACTTGGCTGTGGTAAGGAATCAATGCTCAAGACATTTATATATATATGTCACAAAATTTTTATATCAAATAGTCTTTGCTTAATCACCTTCAGAAATTTATTATTAAACCCTCAAGAATCTGATGCAACAAATGTTTCACAATGCCATTATCTGCTGATATTAATTGGAGTGATAAGAAGAACATGAAAGAAGGAAGCCAAAACTGATATGCTGATAAACATAAATCTATCACTTTAAACTTCAGAAGAATTTATGAAAGAGGAATAGTTAAAATGAAGGAGCGTCCATTAATTATATTTAACTCTTGTTCTACCCCAGCCCCATAAAGTCTAATCTCTGAGTAGTCTTCATAAACATACCGATCTCCAAATTTACAATTTGTTCCCAACTGCAGAAACTCTTGAGCCTTTGGCAGGAAACATGGGGGAGAAACCCCATTCAAAATCTTATATGCAGTAGACATGAAATGATTTGCAAAATCAAACAGACCCTCTTTATTTTGTTCCTCTCTTACTACATTAGTCCAAAACACTACTGACTGCCTCTTTTTATTTGCATCCATAATATTTAAGCAAGAATTCTTTCACATTTTGATATAAAAAGAGGCAAATGATAAGAGAAGGGAACTTGAATGACCTAGTGAGTGATAAACTCATGAGTTGAGTATTGACAACTTCTTGCCAATATGAAGGAATATCCAACACTACTCCTGGCTTCATCATCAATGCAAACAGTCCCAGAACTGATTTGTCAATTATGCTGTCATTTTCTTTTCCCAATATCTTTGAAATACACCTCAGCACCGGTCGAACTTTTGCGTTGAAAACTTCCATGGAGAATTCTTTGCTGTTAGGTACAAATCGCTTCGTATTTGGCTTCAAGAAAAAGACAAACTGATTGAATTCTTGACCTGCAAGACTATCATAATGTGCTATCAATGACTCGTCAGTGAATGAGCATAAGATTCTGACTCTGGGTAACACAGGGCTTGACGAATTAACAGGGCTAAGACTTGTAAGACGTTCTCTCCTAGACAATTCATTACAAAGCATTTGCCAGGGTACATAACAGACACTAGCCAGTGCACAAACTCAGGAAAAAGGTGCATTCTTGGAATACATGCAGACAATACATTTGTTTTGGCCATGGCGGAGAAAATTGGACATGCTTTGTCATTCAAACGGACTTGTTGATAGAATTGAAGGTGTTCTAAAGAGCACACAGTGTCTCGGATATCCCTCTCAGTGTCTATGAGAGGAAAATGGCTGGATGAGCCAGAAAGAGATGAACGCTTAGCCATAACTTTGCTTAGGGTGGTGAACAACGACAAGGTGGCAGACAATAATGGAAGACATAGGTGCAATCAAATTGACAAGAACAGAGAAACGACAATAGCCTTGCGAAAAGAGGAACCAATTTTAAATAGGTGGCGTGGGGTTTATGAATTAAATGCTGAGTTGACGCGCCCAAAGACCATTAAACGGTACCATGACGTCGCTGAAAGCTATCACCAACCAACGACTTACGTCACTGTGAGAGGCCTCAAAGGTACAAAGCACTCATCGGGGTCATGCCCCCGCAGTTAATCCTGATCGCAGATCTTGATCGGCACTTCAGTCAATGGGGTTAGCTGCAGAGGCACCCTTTCCGTTAACCCATGCGTCGAATGTGCCTGTGGGTTGCCGCTTTTATCTCCTAACAAACAAATCTTCGGATCCCGCTCACATACTAGCTTGGTCATTAACTGAACGCTGGGACCCATCTTCACAAATCTTTTAAAGTATTGAACTTTAAATTTATACAAAACATTACATCTTTGAGTTAAAGTATGAGAAACTTGTACTTTAACATACATTTTTTTATATTTTTCCATTTTTTTTGTATTTTTTAAAAATTAAAATAAATGATATAGCAAATGAGCGACAACATCTGGCTCCACCTGGGGATAGTGTTTTTTGCCACGAAACACTAAGAACTGCAAATTAGTGCCTTCACTTCGGGCATGGAGTCAAATGTCGTTTGATGAAATATGAACAATGAGAAAACCGAATATGTACAATGGTGGACCATAAAATCTCAATGCTGGAAATAATGTTTTAGACACTGTCCATTCACAAGCAGCTCTACTGTTTCACCATTAAGATTCTCCAGCATGAATGTATTATTTTATTTAACTTCAACAATCTTTTATGGGCCATACTAGAGTGGATCAAACTTACCATGCTTTCCCTTCTCTTCTCTTCTGGTATTCCATCTTAATACCAAATCTCCAGTTTGAAAAAGAATCTCTTTTGCTTTTCTTGATAGGTGATCAAGTTTTCCCTGACTTTGTTCCTGCTCTCACTTGATTCTATAACCTTGTTCAGTCTTCTCACCAACGCATTAGGTTCTTCTTGTGCTTCTTGAAGAAAAGAAATCACTGGTCTAGCCAACTGAGTATGAAATAAAGCTTGAGTACCATAAACCAGTTCATAAGGAGACTTACCTGTAGATCTTCTAGTAGTCACTCTTACTGCCCAAAGAGCAAATGTCAATTTTGAATCCCAATTTTTCTGATTTTCATTAATTGTCTTCTTCAAGATCTTGACCAATGTCTTGTTGGAAGATTCAGCTAGCCCATTCCCTTGAGGATGATATGCTGTAGAATGAGATAGAATGACATTATATGTTTGACAAAAATTAATGAATCTGACTGAATTGAATACCTGGGCATTATCAGTTACAATTTTGATTGGACACCCAAACCTGCTGAAGATGTTTTCTTCCAGAAACTTCATTACCACCTGGTCATTAACCTTTCTTGTAGGTATTGTCTCCACCTACTTTGTAAAATAGTCAGTGGCAGTCAAAATCCATTTGAACTGTCCACTTGATGGTGGATTGATTTCCCCAATAAAATCTAATCCCCATTGCCTAAAGGGTTCTTCAACAAACTTTGGGAGAAGAGGTAGATGAGCTAACCTTTTCTTTTCTGCAAATAATTGACATTTCTGGCAACTTCTAACCAATCTGTGTACATCAACAAACAAGGAGGGCCAGTAAAAACTTGATTTGAGAATTTTATGTGCAGTAACCTTCCAACTGTAATGACCTCCACATAGATTCTCATGATATTCTTTTACAACTTCCATTGATTCACCTTTTGTCAAACATAGCAACAAAACACCAGCAGGATCCTTCGAATATAACTTAGCATCAATTATGATATATGGCTGGGATTTGAGCTTAAGAGCTTTGTACTTTGTTCTATTTAATGAGGTTGGACAAGAGAAAAAACATAAGTAATGCACAATATCCTTATACCAATCAGAGCACAGGAACTTGTATTTAATTGCTATCTTTGTACTGCTTTGACTGCTTTCATCAATAGCTTCATCTAAAGGTGCCAACAAATTAATTCCCAAAGCTTGAAAATTTGACTCTGTCAACAGTTTTGCCAAAACTTGACCTTTAACCAATTTGGTAGGTTTGATATCTAAGTCATATTCTTGGATCTTAGCTATCCATTTTCCTCTTTTACCTTCCACATCACTTTGAATCAACACATCTTTCACAACAGAGTTAGGCACATAAACAACTATCTGAGATTGCAATACAAGTCCTGAATGCTTTTAATGCTTTAACTAAAGCATACACTTGTTTTTCCAAAATGTTATATTTAAGTTCAGCATCCCTGAGAATTTTATTGAAAAATGCCATAGGTTGTTCTTTGCCCTCTTCATTCTTTTGCAACATCACAACAACAATGGTAGTAGGTGATGCAAATGAAAATATTTGAAAAGGCTTTTGATAATCTGGACTGATCAGAACAGGAGCTTCCTGAAGGGCTTCTTTAATCCTAGCAAAGGATTCTCTAGCATCCTTGTCCCACTTTACTTCTACATTTTTCTTCAACATATCTGTTATGTTTTTGACAATTTCAACATAATTTGGGACAAATATTCTCAAGGAATTTATTTTTCCTAGAAACCTCTGAATATCCTTTTTACTCCTGGGCAAGGGAATTGTCTGAATAGCTTCAACTCTCGCTGGATCAATTTTTACTCCCTGATTTGAAACTATATGTCCTAACAACTTTCCTTCCTCCAAGGCAAATAAGGATTTTTTGGGATTCAATGACAACCCAAACTTTCTGCATTTCAAGAAAGCCTTCTGCAAATGCTCCAAGTGTTCATTATTTGAACTTGAAAAAAAGGTCACATCATCCAAATATATGACTACAAACTTATCACCCACAAATGCTATGTCCATTGCCCTTTGAAAAGTGGCACACGTGTTCATCAGAGCAAATGGCATTCTTGCATACATGAACGTACCCCATGGTGTGGTAAAAGTTGTTTTCTTCTGATCTTCTTTTTCAACAACTACTTGATTGTAGCCAGGGAAACCATCAACCATAAACAATCTATATGCTCCTGTCACTTTCTGTAACACATAATCCATCTTAGGCAAAGGATAATTGTCTTTAAGTGATGCTCTGTTTAAATTCCTGAAGTCAACACATAGCCTTATCTCTCCATTGTTTTTCCTCACAGGAACTAGGTTAGAAACCTAGTTTGAATATCTGAGTGGGACTATAATTTTTGCCTTCAACAATTTCTTCACTTCCTTTTCAATTGGAGCACGGAGCAAGGGATTAATCTGTCTAAGTTTCTGTCTGTGAGGCTTGAACCCCTCCTTCAATGGTATTTTGTGCTGAATAATATCCAAATCATATGTTTTCAAATCCTCACAGGACCATGCAAATACATCCATATATTTTTTGAAAATGTCAATGTACCTTTCTTTATAATTCTTACGGATACCCTTGAATAACTTGACAACCTTAGGCTCCTGTTGAGTTCCCAGATAACAATCTTCCATCTCACCCTCTTAAGGTACCTTCTTTGGATCCAATGCTACATCATTTGAATCAGACAATCTTTCAAGAGGAACTAATCCTCTGGGCAATATGTTATCTTTCAACTGGATTATTTTCTGATTACCTATTGATTGTTTAAGATTGTTCAAGTCTTCATTATGATTAGTCTGTTCACTTTTTTGATATATTTCACTATCTTCAAAATTTACGATCATTGTCTGGAAATGATTCATCTGCTCATCATCTTCAAAAACCAGCGAATGCTTAACATTGTCAGGAATGGAGGGTCTATGCCTCAACTCAATCTCATACCTCAGTTTCAGATTTATAGGTGGCTTGAAAGTACTAGCTACAACTGCCAGTGAATCTGCCATTTTGTTTTCTTCTCTTGCAATGAATTGAAGATTCAATGCTTCAAAATAATTCTCAATCAGGTCCCATACTTCATTCCTATATGATCTCAACCTTGGGTGTTTGGTTTGACAAATATTTTTAAGCTGTCTTATAATCAACTCAGAATCACCAAAAATGGAAATACACTGGATTCCCATTTGTTTTGCAGTTTGAAGACTCAAAATTAATGCCTCATACTCAGCTCCATTATTTGTTGATTCAAATTCAAACTTAAAAGAAAAAGGCAAAAGATTACCTTCTGGAGATATCAGTAAAAATCCAACTCCTGTGCCATCTTTTGAATAGGCACCATCAAAATAACACTTCCAAATTTTGTTTGAACCCAGCTCATTATGTACAATCGCTGAAGAGAACTGCTTCTCTAAGTCTTCAGCAAACTCTGCATCTTCATGCAGCATAAAACAAGAAAGATCTTCCTTCTCTTGACCATAGATAGGGGAATTTCCTACATCTTTCTTTGTGGTAGTTTTAACAAATCTTGTTTCTCTGTATAACCTTCTTTCTTTCCCATTGAACACAGGAATAATAGCATATGTGAAGTCTAGTTTTGAAACACCTCCAAGCTTCGCTCCCCAAGATCTGGACAAAAGCATACCAAATCTAGCCGGAATATCTGCAACCACTACATCCATCATGATACTTTTGGCTGGAATTTGGGCCAGGGATACCACTATGTCTTTGATAAGCCCAACACACTTCACCCTTTTTGAATCAAATGAATATAGGTCTCTATAGGGTTTAGTAATTTGTAAATTCAATTCTTTCATTATAGATAATGGCATGAGATTATGTGAAACACTAGAGTCCAACATAGAATTATGAAGAATGAAATCATGAAGAAGCAGTGATATATAAAATGGGGAAACAGAAGAATCTACCTCCTCCACATGTGGACCAAAAGTGACTACTGGTTTCTCCTCTTGCAAATTCACAGTATCACCAATATCATCAGACTGAGAAAGATTAATGAATTATGTGTTGGAAAAACTGAGAGGGGGGTGAATCGGTATTTCTTTTCAATTGTTAATTTTATCAGTTAGATCACTTATATTTAGAACACAAAATGAACAATGATGGAATATATATTTTTATTAATTTCTTCTTACAATAAGTAAAGTATAATAATGATATAGGGCTCGAACCCTAGATTAAGACTCCAATCTTCCAGGCTCCAACTTGTATTGTGCCAAGCACCAACTTGGTCTTTCCAAGGCTCCAACCTTGACAATTTGAGGCACCAACCTCTAGGGCTCCAACCCTATCTCTGGTACAGGTTCCGACCTAGTTTCTTGAGGACTCCAATCCTCTAGGGCTCCAACCCTATCTTCCAAGGCACTGACCTTGTCTCTATGAGGCCCCAACCTCTTGGGCTCCAACCCTCAACTTCACTTCATCAAAATATGTTTGGTTATTCTTCACGGCTCTCAAAGTCTTCTTCAACGAGCCCAGTGAATCTTCAACAATGCCATCACTTAGTCTCCACGTCACTTCATCAATGACAATCTTGTTCTTTACATGAAGGTATCGCCACTACTCTTCATGTTACACAAACAAAACCACCAAGGTCACCTCATGATCACTAATGCATCATGGTCTTCAATAATGTCTCCAATAGGATTCAATAGGTCTACACACAATGTCTTTCAACAGTGTCTTGTAATCTGCTCAAGGGTCTTCTTCAAGGGCTCCTTTGATTACTGTTCAAGGTCAACAAGACTCATAAGTATCCAATAATGTTTTCTTTGTTGATGTGTGCTTCCAAACTGCTCTTCAATAGTCTACCCAATACAATTTTCAAGAGTATTCAATAAGTCACATGAATGTATTATAACCAAGCCAAGATTTCCTCAATTGTCCTCCGATATATTCTTCAAAGCCAGCTCAAATGATGCTCCAAGACTGCTAATCTGAAGGCTGCTCCTTCAACCACGAAAATACCACAGAGCTGATTACTCAAAGTCTAAAGAAGATTGTTCCAAACTGTCACAAAATTCTACAACTAATCCGAGTTCTAAAATATGTGACTGTCCAAGCTACAGAATGCTGCCACATTTTTGGTTTCTCACAAGACTTTGTCACAGGTTTGTTCTGAAATTAATCTCCAAAACTGTGTTCAAAATTCGAGGCTTCTTCAAGGCTTTTTTTCTGCACTGCAATGTAAACTATCCAGCTGACTGTTTGCTGGTAGTCCGAGCTTGAATTAGCCTCCAACATGTTACCTTTTTACAAATCCGAGCTCCACAGATATGATGCTTCACAAGTCTGCAATCTGAGCTTTAGTAAGGGACTGTTAGACTGAGCTGTAACAGGCTGCTAGATCACAGAAGTATGCCCAGAAATTTCGTTCATTTGCCTCAGGAATTTTGTATGTATATGCTTTCAGAACTTTGGATATGTTTGCCATAGAAATCTAAGTTAGAACTCGGATATTCTTCTCTCTGAGATATTTCACCGAAATGCCCTCTGAAATTTGCACCGTAAATCATGGTTAAAATGAGGAGTACGGATTTCTATTTATACTGGTATGACATTTGACGAAGAGACACATCTCTTGGACGACATGTCAAGCCTACACAAGTCGGCTTAGGTCGGCTCAATATCAGAGTTAATTTACTTGACTTAAAAAAAATCAATATCTCCCAAAATATTTGGAGTTTCGGGGAAAGTAAGGGCTCGTTAGTAAGAGGGAAAAATATTCTTTTAGATGGTCTAGGTCCCATCTTGAAAGGTTGCCTCTAAGATGGTGAGAAACATTTTTCTTTATGACTGCCCTTGAATTATTTAGTTCAGAAAATTATTAGGACAGTATGGCTTCTTTGTTTGGCTTATTAAACGTCTTCTCCATTATTTGGCTTTTTCATCATCATAAGAACATGTAGGACATCCGCATCATCATGATAGTGTCCAGCAATGAGTGTATCATCCATGTCATCACATAATGGTGCAGTGATATGTTATAGTGCAGCATTATTAGAACTCTGAAATAGTCTTCCAACCCTCAAATTATCTCCAACCATGATCATCATATGTCATCATCACATCAAAGGATATGGCATCATCATGACATCACTGTATATGTGGTCTAAATCATCAAATGCATGCAACATTAGATCAAGGACTTCTTAGGCTTTCTTCAGTGGTTTGACTTCTTCATGATTTGACATCTTTATTTATGGCATGACATCATCATCTTGATCCACCATCTCAAGAATATCGATATCCCTTTGCTAATGCCATATTGACATCAATGACAACCTTTATTAACAATCTCCCCCTTTGTCATTGATGGCAATATTCTCTCCCCCTTTGACATCAATGGCAAACGGGGTACCCAAGAACTCCCCTATCAAGTTGCTTCTTGGCATGTTGCTTCTTCATGTTTCCTTCAACAACGATAGTTCTCCATGTAAGATATGTTGCCCCCCCTATCATGGTGCTCTTCTTTTAATGGCAATGTGGTCCATGATAGGTGTTTTTACATTTCTTCATGTGATGAACCAACTCCCCCTTCCTGCATAAACTCCTCTTGCTCAAGAAATATTTCTTGCTTTGTGATCTATTGGAAAACATCTTCAACAATGGTTCACCGGATGAGAAGGGATTATGTTCTTCAATGCTCCCGAGAGATGATCTAAAAGATGATTGTCCATGTATGGCCCTTTCGCGGAGTGATCACAAGCTCCCCCCTAACTATATGCATGGTCTCCTTTTTGGCATATTCTTACCATCAAATACTTGGAATATCACATTTGCCAAGGATGTCTTCATCAAATCAACAACACGTGTTGTTGGTTGGACTGTTCAAGAGACTCTCAGATCCAATTTGCTTCCTTTTCCACACTTGTGTAACTTTCTTCTCTAGCTTGGTTGTCATAGTTTTAGCTTGTTTAGGGACCCAAGTCAAGTCACAATCACAAGCCATATGTCCAATTTTATGGCAATTGAAGCATTCCATTCTACTCATAAATGAGAATGCATGGTTTCTTCTTGCAAAGCTGCTTCTAGGAGATTGTCGGGGACCATTATATTGGTCTTTGTGGTATGCCCTACAATCCTTTGCCATGTGCCCAAAATTTGTACAAGAATAACAATAACCAAAAAATATACTTTTGTACCTGGAGGATGGAGATTGCGTTGATGTACTTCTAAAATAATTCTGTTTTGGGATCCTTTGCTCAAATTTATTGCCTCTAGCATTCTTGACACCATCAACATATCTTCTTGGAGTAGGGTTTCTTCCAATGTCATCTTGACTCTTCTTCTTGACTTTGCTGGAATTGGGGGCATCAATATTTCTTCCAAGCTTTTCCACATCCTTGTTGTTTGAAGCATTAGTGATTGCATCATTCTTGTTTGAAGATTCACCTGCATAACCAAGACCTGATTTATCAAGAGGAGATCTTTGATGACTCAAGATGTCATCTAGGGTTTGGGAGCTCTTTAGGCTATTGTTCAGATGATCAACTTCCTTTTTAAGGATATTAATTTCTTCTTTCATTTTCTTGCATTCTTCATCCTTCTTTGATAGATCGATCTCCATTTCTTGCTTCATCTTGGTTGCTTCACATGATTGAGCCTTGAGAAGATTGATGTCTAATTTTAGTTTGAAGATTTCTTCATCCTTTTCTTCTAGTTGGCATATCATGGCATTTCTCTCCTTTTATGCTTCATCAACTTGTCCTTCTATGAATGCCAAAGTTTCCATCACCTTCTCGGCTCCTTGTGCTTGTTTCCTTCCTTCTTCTAGTTGAGATCTAAGAGAAGAGACTTCTTCCTTGTATTGACCAATCTCTACTTCAAGATTGTTCAAGCTCTTAAGTCTTTGTTCAAGGTGGCTTGACAAAGTTGCTTCCCTTTTCTTTGCCTTATCCAATTGATTTGTCATAGATATGACTTCTTCATGATGCTTTCTTTTGTTTTGATGAATTTCTTCTTTAAGTTGGGCAAGCTCCTCATCTCTTTCTTGTACTTGAAGCTTGATAAAGTCAACTTCCTTCCTTGTCTTGTCTTGGTTACCATCTTGCGCTTTCTTCCTAAGTTCCTCATTTTCCTTTTTCAAACTGTTAATCTCTTCCATGTAAGCCATAAGTTTATTTAGGAGATCTTCTTCAAAGTCTTCTTTGTTCTCTTCATCTTCTAGGTCTTCTTTAGCCTTGTTCTCATCTCTCTTATCTTCAGTTTTCTTGATGGATTCTGGACTTCTTTCTTGTTTTCCATCATCTTCTTGACTAGAGATCATTTGGCTAACGCTCCTTTTGAGTGAATATCATGAAGTTTGTCCCACATGACCTTGCCGACAAACATTTTTTAAAATTGTAGGAGAATTTGGTAACCTCCATTCAAAATTGCCTTCATTTCTCTTGTATTGTACTCTTGGATTCTTCGTCCATCGTGTCATTAGTAATCACCGATTTCCAAACTTCAATTCTCGAGTCTCATCAAACTCATTCTTGCCTCCCATATATCAAAATTTCCATTGAACAACTGATCCTTCGCAAATTGATTGACTTCAATTTCGATGGTTGAGGAAGACACATTTTTAGGAGGATTGGAGACTTTCTTCCTTGGCTTTGGCATTTGTGTCCTAATGATCAACCTTCAAGTTGTTAGGCTTTGAGTGGTTGCATCGATCTCGAAACCAATTGTTGGAAATACTGAGAGGGGGGTGAATCAATATTTCTTTTCAATTGTTAATTTTACCAGTTAGATCACTTATATTTAGAACACAAAATGAACAATGATGGAATAGATATTTTTATTAATTTCTTCTTACAATAAGTAAAGTATAATAATGATATAGGGCTCGAACCCTAGATTAAGACTCCAATCTTCCAGGCTCCAACTTGTATTGTGCCAAGCACCAACTTGGTCTTTCCAAGGCTTCAACCTTGATAATTTGAGGCACCAACCTCTCGGGCTCCAACCCTATCTTCCAAGGCACCGACCTTGTCTCTATGAGGCCCCAACCTCTTGGGCTCCAACCCTCAACTTCACTTCATCAAAATATGTTTGGTTATTCTTCACGGTTCCCAAAGTCTTCTTCAACGAGCCCAGTGAATCCTCAACAATGCCATCACTTAGTCTCCACGTCACTTCATCAGTGACAATCTTGTTCTTTACATGAAGGTATCGCCACTACTCTTCATGTTACACAAACAAAACCACCAAGGTCACCTCATGATCACTAATGCATCATGGTCTTCAATAATGTCTCCAATAGGATTCAATAGGTCTACACACAATGTCTTTCAACAGTGTCTTGTAATCTGCTCAAGGGTCTTCTTCAAGGGCTCCTTTGATTACTGTTCAAGGTCAACAAGACTGCAAGTATCTTTCAATAATGTTTTGTTGATGTGTGCAAAGCCCAAACTGTCTTCAATAGTCTACCCAATACAATCTTCAAGAGTATTCAATAAGCTGCTACAGGAATGTATAATAACCAGTCTTCAAGATTTCCTCAATTGTCCTCCGATATATTCTTCAAAGCCCGCTCAAATGATGCTCCAAGACTGCTAATCTGAAGGCTGCTCCTTCAACCACGAAAATACCACAGCGCTGATTACTCAAAGTCTAAAGAAGATTATTCCAAACTGTCACAAAAATCTGCAACTAATCCGAGCTCTAAAATATGTGACTGTCCAAGCTACAGAATGCTGCCACAGTTCTGGTTTCTTACAAGACTTTGTCACAGGTTCGTTCTGAAATTAATCTCCAAAACTATGTTCAAAATCCGAGGCTTCTTCAAGGCTTTTTTTCTGCCCTGCAATGTAAACTATCCAGGTGACTTTTTGCTGGTAGTTCGAGCTTGAATTAGCCTCCAACAGGTGACCTTTTTACAAATCTGAGCTCCATAGATCTAATGCTTCACAAGTCTGCAATCCGAGCTTCAGTAAGGGACTCTTAGACCAAGCTGTAACAGGCTGCTAGATCACAGAAGTATGCCTGCTAGATCACAGAAGTATGCCCAGAAATTTCGTTCATTTGCCTCAGGAATTTTGTATGTATATGCTTCAGAACTTTGGATATGTTTGCCACAGAAATCTAAGTCAGAACTCAGATATTCTTCTCTCTGAAATATTTCACCGAAATGCTCTCTCAAATTTGCACCGTAAATCATGGTTAAAATGAGGAATAAGGATTTCTATTTATATTGGTTTGACATTTGACGAAGAGACACGTCTCTTGGACGACATGTCAAGCCTACACAAGTCGGCTTAGGTCGGCTCAATATCAGAGTTAATTTCCTTAACTTAAAAAAATCAATATCTCCCAAAATATCTGGAGTTTTGGTGCAAGTAAGGGCTCATTAGAAAGAGGAAAAAATATTCTTTCAGATGGTCTAGGTCCCATCTTGAAGGTTGCCTCTAAGATGGCGAGAAACAATTTTCTTTATGACTGCCCTTGAGTTATTTAGTGCAGAAAATTATTAGGACAGTATGGCTTCTTTGTTTGGCTTATTGTTTGTCTTCTCCATTATTTGGCTTCTTCATCATCATAGGAACATGTAGGACATCCACATCATCATGATAGTGTCCAGCAATGAGTGTATCATCCGTGTCATCACAAAATGGTGCAGTGATATGTTATAGTGCAACATTATTAGGAGAACTCCGAAATAGTCTTCCAACCCTCAAATTATCTCCAACCATGATCATCATATGTCATCATCAAGTATCAAAGTGTATGGCATCATCATGACATCAAGGGTTATGGTCTAAATCATCAAGTGCATGCAACGTTAGATCAAGGACTTCTTAGGGCTTCTTTCATTTGTGGTTTGACTTCTTCATGATTTGACATCTTTATTGATGGCATGACATCATCATCTTGATCCAGCCATCTCAAGAATATTGACATCTCGGTTAATGCCATATTGACATCAATGAAAACCTTGATTAACATTTTGCAATCTCCTTCTTGTAACCTGGTGTCTTAGCTAGCTTAAGAAGGCGTACTTGGATTTTGACCTTTTCTAGCTCTTTGGATAGACTGAAGGTTTGATTTTGTTTGACAATCTTCTCAGGGTCTTCTTGATTTTTGCTAGGATTAGCAACCTGTTCAGACGTAGTAACAACCTTCTCCAAATTATTAATATCAATAGACTTTGTTTGGGAAGTCTCAACTTGTTGTTTTTCAGTTCCACTTATTGGATTCATTGGCTGTTTCCCCTTATCTGATTGTTTTACTGAGTTCTTTGATTGTGGAGTCGCCATTAGGGAAGGAACTGACTGTTGTTGTTGTTCTTCATCATCCTGCATCCTTGATCTCTGTCTTGATCTTAGATCATATTTTTTATGCAATTTTGTTTGCATAAAGTCTATAAATTGTCTACAATAATCATCCATCTCTTCTTGGTCAAAAGACACCTTAGCTTCTGTGTATTCTTCTTCACATTCTTCCTCTTCATCATCTTCTTTCATGTACATGGTAGATATTTGATCTTCAACTTCCCTTTGATCATCTTCAATACACTGTGAGGTTGCTGCTTCTATGTACAGTGGTGTTTGAACTTGATCTTGATCTTTTCTCTCCCTCTGCAAGATTTGCAGGGGCTGCTTTCTAAATTGAGTATTGAAAACTCCTCTGTTTTGCTGTGCAGGCCTTTGGGAGTTTTTATTCTCTAACTCCATCTTCACTAACTTATTTGACAAATTCTTGATAACCTTTGTCATATCATCAATCCTCTGATCGTGTGATGATTCCTCTTTGGCGTTGCCTTTCTCTTGAACTGACTGCTTTTCTTGTGTTTTTCCAGCGACAATCATGTTTGCTTCAATTTCCAAAGCATCAGTTTGGATTTGCTCAAGAGTAGGAGATATCCTTTCTCTTAAAGTGAAACTAAAATCTGACTCAAAAGCTCCAACAAAAACTACCCTTGCTCCAACAGGAGGAGGTTTCATTTCTGTGTGTAAACTATTATACAATTTGTTGAATCTTGTAATAAAATCATTCATGTTTTCATTAGGCTTTTTCTTGATTGCATTAAACTTTGTTAATGAATAACCATGATCTCTTTTTTCACCCAATCTTTGGGTGAATTGTGTCTCTAATTTCTCCAAATTATTAATTGAGCCATTCGGCAAACCTTTAAAGCATTTTCTTGCCTCTGCATTCAAAGACTGTACAAAAAGTCTCATCACTACATCAAGATGTTCAACATTTAGATTCTCAGCAAAAGTGAAAAACAATGGCAAGTGTTGTTCTGCAGTCACTTCATCTTCACTAGTAAAACAGGGAAGTAACTTGAGGTATTCTTGGGGCATGGCATTCATAGGTTGTGGAAGATTTAATGGTGCATACCTGTTCATCAAGAAAGCAGGGGCTGCCATGTTTATGCCTTAGTTAACTGCTCCTTGAGTAGGTGGGGTTTGTGAACCAATTGTGGATGAGGATGAATGGGGTGAAACAACTGATATGGGAAGGGGTTGATGAACAATAGCAGAAGAACCAACAACTGTATTTGGTTGAGCTTGTGTGAATGTGAATGAAATAGACTCAAAAGATTGTTCCTCTAGCCTTGGTTCTTGAAAATGTGGGAAAAGGGTTCTTGTTCCGAGAAAATGAGTTTCCGGGAAATATCCTTAAATGAAGGGTTATGTGCACTGCTTCTAGGCGCAGGCAGTGTAGCATCAGGTGTAGAAAGCGTTTTTGGTTTCTGAGCTTTTCTAGAAACCAATTTTGTAGGATCTGACAGAATAGGAGCTTCCTGTTGTGAGGTATTTGACCTCATATGTGGCCTTTTATACGCCAGAATTATGGAATAAAAACACAGCCTGATATTTCCTCCTCTCTGAACAACCAAAGGAAATATGACAAAAACCCAGGGAATGAATTTCTCTTCTTTGTCCCCGGCGACGGTGCCAAAAAATGTTGTATCTTAAGAAACAATCCCTTGGCTGTGGTAAGGAATCAGTGCTCAAGACATTTATGTATATATGTCACAGAAATTTTATATCAAATAGTCTTTTCTTAATAACTTTCAGAAATTTATTATTAAACCCTCAAGAATCTGATGCAACAAATGTTTCACAATGCCATTATCTGCTGATATTAATTGGAGTGATAAGAAGAACATGAAAGAAGGAAGCCCAAACTGATATTCTGATAAACATAATCTATCACTTTAAACTTCAGAAGAATTTATGAAAGAGGAATAGTTAAAATGAAGGAGCGTCCATTAAGGATATTTAACTCTTATTCACATATGTAAAAAAAGACCTGCAGTTTCATTACTTCATTTTATTCATAGAAAGAAAATACAGAATGGAAACTGGGAAACTTATAAATAACAACAGATGCAAGAATATTGATCTTCATTCATTAATCATCAGAAAATTGAGTAGAAAATTTGCAGTGGTCCAAAGGTCCAAAACTTAGAACCTTTTTCTTTCAATTCTTTCTCTTTAAATACAATGTAAATCAGTTTGTAACTGCTGAAACTACTCCTAACTGCTCAAACTACTTGAAACTTCTTAAACTTCCTATTACATATCATCGAAATGTCTTATTACAATTACATTATCTTAACAGAGATAAAATAAAACTTAAATCCTAATCTATTTGCTGAATATGAATTGGTCCCGCTGCTGCTGTATTCTCCTGATTTGCTGACTTGTCTTTCTTTGAAGTTGAGGGATCATTAGGTAGAACAGTCATCTAGGCTTTGCATTTCTTCCGCACTTCAATGTTTGTCTTAGGTGGGTTAATCAACTTGTAGTATTCCAGCCTAAAGGCAGTGATCCTGTTGAATGTTGGTCTCTCTGTAAATAAGGTCTTCACCAACCATAATAGTTGAAAATGCCTCTGAAGAAAGTTAATAACTATTGCTCCTTTCAAAATTTGAGTCTTCTCATGAGCGTTATCCACTTTGATTTTTGCTAATATCAGTAGTGGTTCATAAGAACCCCATGATAAAACACTGCCTCTAAGGCCCCAGCATGATGGCAATCCTACCCTGGCTCTTTTGTCATACGGATTGTCAAACTTGTTTACTGCTTCCTTAATCTCAGTCAACTTCTTCTCAGTGGTCTTCCTGCAATCATTTTTAACAATCAAATTGTTAATCTCTACAGCATATAGAATCCTATCTTTAATCTCATTTTCCTCTAACTCTTGATCAGTCTTTGAATAAATGAAATCAATAAATTTCTTTGACCAAATAGCTCTGTTAATAGTCTTCTGCTTGTCTGCCATAACCTGCTCTTCAAAATCTCTGATAATGATTTTTTCTTCTGATACAATAGTCAGAGATCCCCAAGTTGCTTTCATTTCTTCAATGATTTCATTCCAGATGATGTCCTTAGCCTGTATCAGAGATATATTTCCCTTCAATTTCTCCTTTAGACTCTTAATCTCAGCATCAGCGGTTTGGCAATCCGTCCTGTATTTATTAATCTCCCCATCCTTGGCTTGCATTGTTTTTGTTACTGTCTCCAGATCATTTTGTGCCCTTTTGAGATCTTTCTCTACCATCTTCAATTCAGTGTTCAATTGAGATATCTGTGCTGCTGAATCATCATTGCTAGATGGCAAAATAATAGTGCAGGAATGAGAATCAATCTGATTCTGTAGTGACAGCACAATTTCATTCAACTTAGTAATTTCTTCTTCTTTCTGCAAGAGCTGCTGAAGAAGGCTCTCTTTCTCACTTTTCATTTTTGCCACCTTTGCTGCCATAGAATGTTCTCCTGTAGGTAACTTCAACTTTTTCTTCAACACATAAATTTTTGATTCTGCACTTTGTAGCAACTTCTGCACAGTAGACCTGTCATTTGGATCTACTCCAATCTTTACAATTATTTTCTTGAGTTCTTCATTTTGTGTTGTTAAAACCCTGGAGTTGGCTTTCTCCAATTTCAGTTGCTTGATCACCTTTCCTAGCATGTTTTCAGCCTTAAGCGCTGTTGCATTAGTTTTGGTCAAATCATTTACTATGAGTTGACCTGTTTGCATATGCAAATTTACTTTATCAAGCAAAGGAATCTTTCTTACATCAACAGTTAAATTTACAGTATTGAAATTATTTGATGACCCTATAGTCACATAAGAGGGGTGAGAAAGAGCACTGTTAAATTGATCTTTTTCAAGATCCATGGCAGTCAACAATCTTGTTTGATTTGGTGTTATTTGATACTCAGCCTGTGCCTCCACGCTAGCCTTCATCCTTTGATTTCTTTCAGCAATCTGAGCAAATACTTGTTTAATCAAAGGTACTTGTTCCTGAGCATCTCCATGTCTTCTTGGTGAGGCTGGGACATTTTACTCATCTCCTAGTTGAAGTGAGAAACCAGGTTGAGCACCTGCTAAGTCTTCATTGAATTTTGTCCTCTTTTCAACTCTCTGCTCCTCATCTTCAGAGTCCACAACTGCGTCTTTATTTCTCTTGCTTGATTTCTCAGATATGATAGGAGTTTGTATATTAGAGCCAACAGAACCTGCAAAACCTTTATTTGCTAGCTTCTCTATGTCAGGTCTGCTTTCATGAACAAATGTTGAGTAACCATTTTCAATTCTCCTATTTGAAATCACTTTATGGGGGTCATAAGCCCACTTATCTCCTAACAGTAAGTGCATTCCATCTAACATCATATTAACTTCATCAGCTGCTTGTCTCATGTTGACTATAAACGGACCCACAGACATAGGTAGCTTAAACATATGCCCCTTTTTCATAGGTACAAAATGTATTTGGTCAACATTCAAACTCTGCCTAATGAACTCTAAAGCAAATAATCTCATAGGCACAAATATAGGAAGCCTATATGGTTCTACCCTACCCCCATAAAGTCTAATCTCTGAGTAGTCTTCATAAACATACCAATCTCCAAATTTACAATTTGTTCCCAACTGCAGAAACTCTTGAGCCTTTGGCAGGAAACATGGGGGAGAAACCCCATTCAAAATCTTATATGCAGTAGACATGAAATGATTTGCAAAATCAAACAGCCCCTCTTCATTTTGTTCCTCTCTTATTACATCAGTCCAAAACACTACTGACTGCCTCTTTTTATTTGCATCCATAATATTTAACCCCAAATGCAAGAATTCTTTCACATTTTGATATAAAAAGAGGTAAATGATAAGAGAAGGGAACCTGAATGACCCAGTGAGTGATTTTTAAAATTGGACAACTAGGTCCAAACTCCGGGTTGTGCTGCTCAGATGATGATCCCAATATTTTTATTGGATTCCTCTTTCGGAGAGGTGTAAGATTGATCTAAAGATCATCTCGATCGGATGAGCAGAACATGTACTTTGAATTTATTCCACTTATGTGCTAGGTCGGCTTGGAATAAAATATAGACTTAAATGTCTTAAAGGACGTGTCACACACCCCCAAAGATTCCTATATATTGGAGAGACTTAGAGTTCATTTGACACACATTGTGTGGAGGAATTCTCTCTCTCTGGATAGCATTGGAGCTGTGATATATATATGGACGGTTCTTTGTTTGGGTTGTTCTGGGTTATGTGTGACACGCTTGGCTGAATGACCTATTGGAGACTTTGCTGGTAGAAGCATCCTGCTAATCGCCGTAATGCCCCCATCCATCATCTCTGTTTTGGCTTGTCTTCTATCGATCTATTAGTATGTTCTATCTTCTTCAGTATTGTGCCATAATCTGAAATGGCATAGAACATATGCAGAAATTAACATGGTATCAGAGCTAGGAGAAGACAACGCCCAGCTTATCTAGGGCAGCGAGATATGGGATTCTAAGGACTATTGAGGGTATCATTAGCGTTCGAAAAAAAAAAAGTGTGGTAGGCCGCAGGGCATACCACAGCAAGTGACAACGTGGACATTTAAAGTATGTGCTGAATAAGACACAGTGTAAGAGTGGACTGCAGCCTAGATACTGAAAAGATCAACATGTGCCCTAACCAGGGCTGGCAGTCACTTTTCATCATGTTTTTTTTTGGGCCGCAGCAAGAAGCAGGGAGGTTGACGGCTGGATATGTATAAAATAAAGGTCTGGGCAGCAACCACAACAGTTATCGCGGACCTGTGAAGGATAGTTTGATAGTGGGATCGTTTTTTTTCTCTAATTGATTGCATGACACCTGATCAAAAGGTGCCACAGCATCGGGCCGCATATTTTGAGCAAAGTATTAAGGGGCCGCCTGTAAAATTGATCAACGTATCTCACTGTAAATACTTAGTTGAGGGCCGCATTGTATTGAAGGACCACCTGTCCACCGTGATTGTTGAGGACGTTTATAAGGTCAGATCCTTCATTTCTTGTTAAATAATCTAGTTGCTGCGTTCTTGGCGGCTGAAGGACTCTACGCATTCAAATTTTTGGTTTCAAGAGGATTCCGATTAATGTGGGCATTTCGATCTTTTTTTTGTGGATGTCGAATTGCTTCGTGCTCCAATCGTGTTATTATGTGCCTTTCGAATTTACACAGAAAAGGAGTAAAGCTACCCGATTTTTGGCAGGCGCATCTCCACCCATAAAATCTACACCGTGGATGGTGTTTTGGCACCATCGTAACAACAGAAGTTGGAGAAATTTCGGTCGACAGGTTCACGATGTGATCTATCAATTTCCACGTCATCTGAAGCAAGATTTTTTTTTAAATGTCCGTGATGGTAAATTCATTGTAGGAACCCCTGGCAAAATAAACACGACTGTCGCTAGCTGTTGTTTCTCGGGACAGACGTGCAAGCAGTTGGCCTATGGAGGAAACGAATTGCAAACGAAGCTATGTATGTTGTTAGCAGTTGGAATCAGTGTCCCGATCCAATATGAAGGAATATCCAGCGCTACTCCTGGCTTCATCATCAATGCAAATAGTCCCAGAATTGATTTGTCAATTATGTTGTCATCTTCTTTTCCCAATATCTTTGAAATACACCACAACACCGGTTGAACTTCTGCGTTGAAAACTTCCATGGAGAATTCTTTGCTGTCAGGTACAAACCGCTTCGTATCTGGCTTCAGGGAAAAGACAAACTGATTGAGTTCTTGACCTGCAAGACTATCATAATGTGCTATCAATGACTCGTCAGTAAATTGAACATAAGACTCTGACTCTAGGTAACACAGGGCTTGACGAATTAGCAGGGCTGAGACTTGTAAGATGTTCTCTCCTACACAATTCATTACAAAGCATTTGCTAGGGTACATAACAGACACTAGCCAGTGCACAAACTCAGGAAAAAGGTGCGTTCTTGGAATACATGTAGACAATACACCTGTTTTGGCCATGGCGGAGAAAATTGGACATGCTTTGTCATTCAGACAGACTTGTTGATAGAATTGAAGGTGTTCTAAAGAGCACACAGTGTCTCGGATATCCCTCTCAGTGTCCATGAGAGGAATATGGCTGGATGAGCCAGAAAGAGATGAATGCTTATCCATAACTCTGCTCAAGGTGGCGAACAACGACAAGGTGATAGACAACAATGGAAGATATAGGTGCAATCAAATTGACAAAAACAGAGAAACGACAATAGCCTTGCGAAAAGAGGAACCAATTTTAAATAGGTGGCGCGGGGTTTATGAATTAAATGTTGAGTTGACGCGCCAAATGACCATTAAACGATACCATGATGTGGCTGAAAGCTGTCGCCAACCAGTGGCTTACGTCATTGCGGGAGGCCTCAAAGGTATGAAGCACTCATCAGGGTCATGCCCCCGCAGTTAATCCTGACCGCAGATCTCGATTGACACCTCAGTCAACGGGGTCAACTGCGGAGGCACCCTCTCCGTTAACCCATGTGTCGAATGTGCTCGCGGGTTGCCGCTTTTATCTCCTGACAAACAAATCTTTGGATCCCGCTCACATACTAGCTCGGTCATTAACTGAACGCTGGGACCCATCTTCACGAATCTTTTAAAGTATTGAACTTTAAATTTATACAAAACATTACATCTTTGAGTTAAAGTATGAGAAACTTGTACTTTAACATATATTTTTTATATTTTTCCATTTTTTTTGTATTTTTGAAAAATTAAAATAAAGGATATTGCAAATGAGCCACAACATATGGTTTGCAGGATCTAGGGTATGTATCAAACCCTAGCAAGGGTTGATTTGGATAAGTCTTAGGACTTGAAATCAAAACCCTAGGGTTTATGTTTTTGCTAAAAACCCTAATAAGGTTTAGATCAAGAAATTTAGGATTTTAATCTAGAACCCTAGAAATACACACTCTGCGAAACCATGGTACCCTAGATGGACATGATTGACATCATGCTCCTCTCTTTGTATATTTTGCTTGGTTGTATTTGTTGGAATTGCAGACACAAAATTATGGAAGCAAGATGAGAAGTATGGAAGAAGAAAGCAAAACAACACTCATGCTTGTCTCCTTGAAAATGATGAGCATGATGGAAAGAGGGAACTGTAACGACCATGATGGACATGATGTTGAAGCTTCCAGCTAATGAGTTCATTGATAATTGAAAGATGAAGCAAAACCTTGTTGCAATATGGAGACAAAACATGCAAATAAATGTTGACTTTAGAGGGAGCAAGTAGCATAATTCAACATGAATGT
The DNA here is from genome assembly GCA_034641835.2 of Pinus albicaulis. Taxonomy (NCBI): domain Eukaryota; kingdom Viridiplantae; phylum Streptophyta; class Pinopsida; order Pinales; family Pinaceae; genus Pinus; species Pinus albicaulis. Next base: position 793,950,500 of record CM076575.1, on the reverse strand, counting down.
TATAATTTGGCAAATCTGATATTGATGATCTTCTTGGATTCGTGATGATCTGCTTGGGATTCGACTTGGCTCTCTGGAAGGACATATTGCAAAAGGATGTGAAGATGCTAGAAGGAAAGTTTGCTTGATGATGTTGTACCTACAACTGCTTGGTTTGATCATGGGGTACTTGGATTGTGTGGATAATGTTGTTGATAACTTGGATAAGCATGAGAACAAAATTGATATTAGAAAGCTGATATGACCGTTTGAAAAGTATGAGGCAAAACTCTGTACAAGACATGTTCTAGTAGTTGTGAGAAAGTTTTGTCTCCTTGAAAGAAGATTAATGGACTAGTTGATGATACAGTTGATTGATGATTGACTAACATCTAGAATGATTGAAGTTTGATACGTTACGTTATGGTGCTATGAGGAGCCAAAAAGACCTGCCATGAAGATAAGAGTGTGAAAGACTTCAACTTCATAAAATGTTTGGCATCCAGAAAGGTTGAAGCCCTGATATGATGTAAAGCCTTGCAACTACAAGAACAAGTAGCTGGTGTTTTAATAATGTAAGAGACCGACTAAGAATTGTGACGACGTTTCCCTAATTGAGAGGGAATAAGAAATCTCCTTAATGGTTGAGAAGGAATATGAATCTCCTCCCTAGTTGAGAGGGAGTGATGATGGACACCTTATTCTCCATGTGTCATGCACTAGGCCAGGACTAACAACCGCATGTCTAGTGAAGGCACTGGGAGGGAGAATGGAGGGTTGGATAAGCATCTAGGACGATACTCCTTGACTATTGGGAATCCAAGATAAGAAGTAGCCCCATGGACCAACACTCTTTGAGGATTGGGGAGGGTATCCAAGATAATAGTGGGCGAAGAGGATATTCTTTGAGGATGCGTAAATCCAAGACAAGAATAATCCTAAAAGGACGTACCTAGTGAACATTCGAAAGGTGTATATGCTTTAAGAGGCTATGGTGTTGTCCATGCCTCCCAGCATTGTGTTCAATTCTAGTGGAGAGATCGAGGTTGTTAGACAAGGCCTTACTATGTTGACAATGCTGGTTATGTTGTTGATGCTTAAAAATGGCTTATCAATCCGACTCTTCTTATGAGAATATTTTAGTTTGAGAGTATCCTTGTACCAAGTGCACGATTATGAATACCACCCTAGTTAAGAGGGAGTATTGGAGAATGTAACTAGTTTTGGTCTTCATAATTTGTACCATTATGTATTTTATGTAAAAAGAAAAAGAAAATAAAATGAAAAATTATTATTATTCTTCTAGACAAGCATGTTCTTCATGCTTCTAGGTTTTTAAGTCAAAGAGTCAAACTTTTATTTGGACATGTTGTCGCACATAATATCTAGGCATCGCAACAACGGCTCATATCGGGGGCCGTCACCCTGATCCCCAATCTCTTTGTTTAAGCTGTTTCCCTACAACAGATTAAGGGGGGTAGACCTTATGGAAATGGAATGAAAGAGAACTAGTTGGGAACCAACTGTTGAAAAGTGTAACTAGGCCGGTCTTCATATTGACTATGTAATTATGTATTTTATGTAAAGAAGAAGACAAAAACTAATAAAAATGTATTTTGTACTTGCTTCATGGGTTTCTTGAGCAAGAGTTTACTATAGGTTAATAGACTTCTTCTTGATGTCTATCTAGAGTTTTGTCTTCTAGGGATAAATGTAATTAAGTGTCATATATATATGAAGGATCTAGTCTCATGAAATGCCCCAAGACCTTGTCCTAGAAAACCGTGGAAGAAAGGCTCTAACAACCCTCAAGATAGCTCTCCTTCAAATGCTGGAAAAGATGTAATATAGTTGGCACTATATGCAGTGAGAAGTCGGCCTCATAAAAGTCATGCCGGCTCCCAAAATAGTCACATCAGTTCACATGTCAGGTCGACTTATATGCAGGGGCAAACAACTATATATACCCTAGCAAGCCTCACAGAAATCTCAGAAGAATTTCGGACATCATCTGAACAGTAGTGTGGATTTAGGTGCAACAACTGCAATGCGGTTTTAAGTGCAACATCTGCAATGCGAAGGTGCAACAATTGCAGTGCGGAGGTGCAACAAGTGAAGTGCGGACTATCTCTGCATCTAAGTGCGGATTACAGGGGCAAGTTCAGTGCGGATTATAAAGGCAATTACAATGCGGATTAAAGGACGAATGCAATGCAAGTTTCAGTGATGATATGTAAAGGGTTCAAAACTGTCTAGAAATATATATTCGTATATAATAAGGTGCCGCAACATACAACTGAAGTGCAGATGTTTGAAGGGTTTTCAGAACTGGTCAACACACATATATCCGTATATCATTCAAGTGTCATAAGGGGCTGCGACATCCTGAAGCAGAAGTATAGATCATCTTGAAGCAGCAGGGACTAGGGTTGAAGTATTATGAAGCAAGCTACAACGTGACAAGAAAGTGCTAAAGCAGAGGTGATATAATATTCAACTAAAGGTTCAAAGGAAGTACTGGTGCAAAAGAGTGCATCTTGGTGAAGAGAAGAAGGACTAGCATTGAAGGACATCGAAGAAGTAAGGACAAGGTCTTGGATGCATAAATAGATCAAGGTTCTAATTTTGGGTCATGGTACTTGTCATCTGAAATCTATAAGAAGAATTTCTCGTGGGTTTTCCTCTCCAAAAGGGAGAGGTTTTGCCCTGGCTCTAGGAGCCTAACTGTCTTGTCTCGCATCTTTTGATAATTAACTTGATGAAAGATTTAATAAGCTAACGAAGGGAAGACATAAGTAACTCAAGTAACTTCACAAGTAATTATCAAGAAGAGAATTTTGTATTAATCACTGGCCCTCAAAATTCTGAACATGGAATCAGAGCTAAGGTGCTAAAGACAAAGAGCCATTTGACAAGAAGACACTCAAGGATCAAAATTCAATTTTCTAGAAAGCATCAAAGCAAAAGTCAAAATCTGCATTGAGAAAGTCAAGTCAGTTTGCAAGAAAAATCCTCAAGTCATCTCAAAGAAAACTTTCAAACTTAATTCAAAGAATCCACACATCGAGGAGGTAATCTTTGACATCAAAGATTCTTGATATTGAAGACATTGTGGGAAGTCAAATCATTAAGCACCAATCAACTCTATTGAAGACATCTTCATTCTGAAGTAATATTTAATCATCAAGGATACAAGATCACCTACTTTGAAATCAATCTAAGAGGGAGTTCCTGCCATCATTATCAATAAGGAAGCTGATAGTAGAAGAAAAGCATCTACTCAAGTTAGTATCTATGACCTTACTTAAATCTGTCAAAATGACTTATTGTAAAGAGAGCAACAAGCTGGTTGGGTCATCAAACTTTAGCGCATGGAAGAAAAGGACAGATTTGAATTTAATTGAAGACGAAGTTATGGACTACATCGATGGATATACAATTCAACCACTAAAAGAAGATGGTCTAGCTCATGCCAAGTACACGAAGGGAGAAATTAGAGCCCAAAGGATTCTCATAGAATCCATTAAGGACTCACACATCCCCTATGTATCAAAACTAAAGTTTGCTAAAGAAATATATGAGAAACTGGTGGAGCTATTCTCTGTGAGTACTGCTGGAGAAGCAATCTCTTTGAGACAAGAACTATATAAAATGAAATTGTCAAGGGAAGATGGAATCACTCCATACTCTATGAGGATTTCTGAAATAAGAGAACAACTGCAGGAATTGGGAGAAGTAATGTCTGACACTGAAATGTCTACAATAGTGTTGAATGCATTATTAGAGGAATGGGGAAACTTCACTTCAAGTTTATACGGGAAGAAAGAAGCCACACCATTCCATGATTTATGGTCTCTATGTAAAATAGAGGAAACAAGACTGAAAGCCAAAGCTGATATAGGACCAAGTGAAGAGAATCAAGCCTTTGCAGCCACATTCAGGAAGAAAGGAAGATTCGGAAAATTTGGCCTCAGAATAAAAGAAGGAATATGGACAAAGTACGATGCTTTGGATGTAATGAACTTGGGCATTATAAAAGAGATTATCCTAAATTTGACAAAGACAAGAGGAAAAGGGAAGAAGCCCATATCTCAGATATGAGGGAAGAACCTGATGCAAAGAAATCTAAGAAAGGAGCGAGGGATCTCTACTATGATTGAGATCATCTTCTCCGTTAAGTGATTTCTGTTGGTTGTAAAATAGTATGATAGGAAGCAATGTATATTATAGCATCATGATAAAGAGCATGTTAGGAGTTCGTGGGGAATCAACTCTGGGAAAACTTTGATACATTACTAATGGAAGGCAGTCATCAAGATCAAGGGTCATCATGGAAACAAAATTCTAGGATGTGATGACATATTGTTGGAGCAGGCAAAGGGAATGAAGCTCTTCATTCTAGAAAAATCGCTATAGGATGACTCAAGGGAAAAAGGTATGAGGTATGTATATATGCTGACACTGGATGTTGTGAAGTCATGTCATATGGTTGCAGGTAATAGACTTCCATATTTAGAAGTATGATCTATGAAGGAGGATCTCTCAGTGCATTGACAAATGAAATCAACATAATATATCCTCATGGAATATGAGGTGGTTGTATAAGTACGAGAAATTGGAAAATTTGTAAGTTCCTGGGAATGAAGAATGTCCAGAAAGGAAGATATCATGAAATGCAACCATGTCAAGAGGCAGTTATCATCCGAAAGCCAAGAAGATGTGACTAGGAGATCTCCTGGGAGGATATGTAGACTCTGACAGAAGTCTGGTAAATAAGAAGACCCTTGACAAAACATATCATTAGGAGATGTGTTAATCTGAATAAAGGATACCGATGCCTACAGGAAGATGTCATGGTGAAAAATCATCACTGAGGTAACATTCGTTTAAAAAAAAAGGTCATATGTATATGTTTATCTGGATGAATTTGTGTAGGGCTGCTAATCATGAGAAAGGATATATGATCCTTGGAGATGATTCGAAGGAAAGTAGCATGGCATAATGGTGGACCAGATAAGAAAAACCGATGAATCACTTCCTGATAGTGGACATGAATCGTGACTGAAAGTGATGGATGATCTGTGCCCTATGAAGCCAAAAGTTGAAGATTCCTCAATATCGAAATCCATGACATCGAGGAGAGGAATTCTTCACGAGTAGTTGGATTGCTGCTGCAGGACCCTGGTTAAGAGGGAGCTTGGTGGTAAGTTTCTTACTTGGAAGAAACTTGAAGTATGTCCTTCCTCAGTTAAGAGGGAGTGACGTATGTGATTCTCTAATACATGTGTCATGCACTAGACCAGGACTAACAACTGTAAGTCTTAGTGAAGGCCGTGTGGAGAGAATGGATAGACACATAATTCTGGTCTTCACCTAGAAGACAGAATGGAGGATTAGGTAATCATCTGGCATTTGATACTCTTTGAGAATAAGATAGGGCATCCAAGATAAGAGTAGTCGAGGAATGATATTCTTTGATGGCTGGCTACCTAAGAGAAGAATAGTCCAAGAAGGTCATACTTTGGAACACCTAGGTGGAGTATGTACCTTGGAGAGACAATGACTATGGTGTCTGTAAGTCATGTGTCTCGCTAGCATTGTAGCCCATTGTCTCGTTGAGAGATGGGGCTGTTAGTCAAGGCCTTGCACTAGGACAATGTTGGTTGATATAATGCTATACAGATGCGATTACCAATCCGATTCTTCTTATGAGATTCTTCAGTTTGAAAGTGACCATGTACTTGTATGAATACCTCCCTAGTTAAGAGGGAGCGTTGAAAAGTGTAACTAGGCCCGTCTTCATATTGACTATGTAATTATGTATTTTATGTAAAGAATAAGACAAAAAATAATAATAATGTATTTTGTACTTGCTTCATAACTTTCATGAGCAAGAGTTTACTATAGGTTAATAGACTTTTTCTTGATGTCTATCTAGGGTTTTGTCTTCTAGGGATAAATGTAATTAAGTGTCATATATATATGAAGGATCTAGTCTCATGAATTGCTCCAAGACCTTGTGCTAGAAAACCGTGGAAGAAAGGCTCTAAAAACCCTTAAGATAGCTCTCCTTCAAATGCTGGAAAAGCTATAATATAGTTGGCACTATATGTAGTGAGAAGTCAGCCTCATAAGAGTCATATTGGCTCCCAAAATAGTCACATTGGTTCACATGTCAGGTTGGCTTATACACAGGGGCAAACAACTATATATACCCTAGCAAACCTCGTAGAAATCACAAAAGATTTTCTTACATCATCTGAACTGCAGTGCGGATTTAGGTGCAACAACTGCAGTGCAGTTTTAGGTGCAGCAACTGCAGTGCGGAGGTGCAACAAGTGAAGTGTGGACTATCTTTGCATCTAAGTGCAGATTACATGGGCAAGTTCAGTGCGGATTATAATGACAATTACAGTGCGGATTAAAGGACGAATGCAGTGCAGGTTTCATTGCTGATATGTAAAGGGTTGAAAATTGTCTAGAAATATATATTCGTATACTATAAGATGTTGCAACATACAACTGAAGTGCGGATGTTTGAAGGGTTTTCAGAACTGGTCAACACACATATATCCGTGTATCATTCAAGTGTCATAAGGGGCCGCGACATCCTGAAGCAGAAGTGTAGATCATCTTGAAGCAACAGTGACTAGGGTTGAAGTATTATAAAGCAAGCTACAACGTGACAAGGAAGTGCAAGAGCAGAGGTGATATAATATTCAACTAAAGGTTCAAAGGAAGTACTGGTGCATAAGAGTGCATCTTGGTGAAGAGAAGGACCAACATTGAAGGACATCAAAGAAGTAAGGACAAGCCTTGGATGCATAAATAGATCAAGGGTCTAATTCTGGGTCATGGTACTTGTCATCTGAAATCTATAAGAAGAATTTCTCGTGGGTTTTCCTCTCCAAGTGGGAGAGGTTTTGCCCTGGCTCTAGGAGCCTAACTCTCGTGTCTTTTGATAATTGACTTGATGAAAGGTTTAATAAGCTAACGAAGGGAAGACATAAGTAACTCAAGTAACTTCACAAGTAATTATCAAGAAGAGAATTTTGTATTAATCACCAACCCTCCAAATTTTCAACACCAACCAGTTTGAGAGACACAGTTAAACGACCAAATACTTGTAATAGATCTAGCAAGATTAAAGCATTTGATAAGATTTGAATGATTGATACCAGTGCCTTATGGAGTAAACTATCTTGCTAAGAATTTAGGACCAAGTACTTGATGAGAAAATGCTGCTTGAATGAATAACTATCCTATATGAAATGCAGATCCTAAGACTAATGTGAAATGCAGGAATCTTGGTTAATTTTAATTAAATGTCTACTCTAAGTTTAAACCCTTTGATCCTTTCTATATTGAGCTTGATTCTGTAGTAAGTAGCAGAGAGAAGTTAAGGAGAAGCACACTAAGTGTGATTAACGATACCTCTTCTAAAAATCTAACATACTCGGTGCCTTCGGTGCTGCAAAGAGCTGTGGCTCTAATGACTGCAAGGTTACCGTTTTAAGTATTATTAAAACCAGACTTGTCAAACAAATATGGATGACACCTATCTTTCTATCGACCAAGCTTATATTTGGAAGTAAATTTTAAATATGCAAGGTTAATTTAATATGTAAATGCACGAGAATTAGGAGGTGATGAAATGTGATGTTAAAACCTGAAGCACTTAGATTACAAATTATCTAATTTAGCTAGTAAGTACTTAAGCAAAAATGTCGATTATGAAGATGCCAAAAAAAATACTCAATTAAAAGATATTCAATTTGTCACATATCCACAATAGAGTGCTCAAAAAAGATATCAATCACACTTGAAAAATTTCACAAACTTAAACATTCAATATAGATCTAATAATTCAAGCAAATGAAACAAAAGCTAATTAAACAATAAGTGATTTTAATCGATAGCAAACATTTATAATCCCGTCAAACTTAGTTGAAGCATATGAAAATAATTAGCACTTAAATCTCAATAATTAATTATCAAGAAATACCATGAAATTTAGATGCTAAATAAACATTTCATCGAGTAATTTATGTATTAAACAATATTCTAAAATAATGCAATCCATTAAAAATTCTTATTTTTTCCCTATAGTCAATCTTATGATATATTCTTAAGCAAGATTTCAGATCTAAAGTATTAATTGCAATGGTTATTTAAAGTTTAAATAATAGATCATCAAACAATTGATATTGACACCAATGCCCGAAATGACTAAAAATAGTAAAAATTATTAAACTTGAAGAAAAATCAATTTTTAGGGCTTGATTAAGAGAAACTTTAGATCGATATTTTTATTTCAGCAGTGAAATAGTGACAGATTAGCACGATAAAATTGCCAAAAATAGCTGCAAAATACTTCCAGAAATAGCAAAAATTGTATTAAAATTTGAAAATTTCAATTTTAAGGCTTTAAGAGAGTTTGATTCCGTAATTTTCAGAATTGATAAGTTTATAACAACAGTAAATTGATAACAGACAAAAAAACTGAAAAATACTGAAGATGATCCCCACAATGTCTAAAAATAGTAAGTTTTGCCGAAAAACTGAAAATTCAATTTTTTTAGATCTTATCGAGGATATGCATAAGAAATGTTCAGATATGATTTTTCACAGTTATGCAGTAATTTCCAACAAGGTTCAAAGTCAGATCTACACAAAACTAAAGATGCCTAAGTGGCCAAAAACTCAGAAAATGAAGATTTTGCAATTCTATACAACTTTGATCGTATAAAATGTGTTTTTAGAGCCTAATTAATTGTGATTTGCTTCTTATAATAAAATTTGCAGAAAATAAGGGTTTAGAGATCAAAACCCTTAGCCCGAGGCTTTGAAGATCTTACTATTGAAAATCGTTGAAATTTTGGGATAATGTTGCCGCTTGAAAATTAGAATTTTGGAGACCAAAATCCTGCAAAAATAGCCTCAAAAGCCTAGACGTCTAGGGTTTTTGAGGTCTCCAATGCCAATTTTTTAAATTTAAAATTCCTGCAAAATATTCAGGGGCTGACCCTGCAAAATTTTCTAGAAACTAGATCTTATCCTTAAGGGCCTAGATTTAGCTCTTCTTCCACTTGATCTCACTTGCAAACAAATATTGAGTTTAGATCTTGCGTTCCAGAGTTTAGATCTGGCTCAGATCTAAAATTTTCTTTGGCTGATTTTTTAGATCTATTCCTGCACAAGTGAAAAGAGAAAAACCCAATACCCAATATGTACAAAAATAGAGAAAATCCTAAAGACCCAAATGTTAGAATTCAAAATTATGTTACAAAACTTCAGATCTACACAAGCAAATTACAAATCTATACAAATAAGTTACATATTTATATAATACATCTACAGATCTATGCAGAAGAGTTGCAGATCTGTCAGATTCTAAGGAGTGTAAGTCCGACTTCGCTCCTAGATCTGAAAATCTACGGCTCTTATTAGCCATATCTAACTTTAAATTCAACAAAAGTTAAGATAAAATTTTTGTATTTAGGCACAAGCTCTAGAAAACCCTGCAAGAAGAGAACTTAAGATAAGATTGAAGAATTAGATCCGGAGGGCTCTTCATCTTATTAACTTGGGAGTCAGATGGTCCAACCGAAGACTTTCCTAAATGCCCAATTCTAAATCCGAGAGATTTCTGCACACTTAAAGTTAAACTATTAAATCAATAGAGAAGTAAGATAAAAATGAAATTTTCAAGAGTTAGAGATACCTTTTAACTCAATCCAATTAAAATTCTTACCCTAAATCCAATAACCTAAGAGCTATTAATCAACAATTCATTGAAATAATTACCAACAGAATATTAAAAACAAGTTTGCCATAAAATGCCGAAGAGGAACACGACCATCAAATAAAACCCCGAAGACTTCGTTTGTATTATTCGAGAAAGTATTACAAGAGAGCTTCAAGAGCTAGTACACGATCAAGAGATCAGATGAAAAATTAGACTAATACTGACCTATAATTTATAAGTAAAATATCCAACAACTAGTTCACTTGATCCCCATAAAAGTAATCTCGACTGTCGAAAATGATTTGTTTATTTCTTAATCTCGTCCGTCGAAAATATTATTTTTTGAGGAATTTCGAAATTTTCATTTAATTCCTTTTTAATTAACTCAAAAATAATAATTTTGAGTTAATAATTCAAAAAATTGACTTTGACTTAAATACCAAGGCCCAAGGGTCCAAAATTTCTCAAAATTTTCAATATTCCCTTAGCCCGAGACTTTCAAATTTTTTTTTTTTGAAGGGATCCACAAATTTTGTCTTTGAAGAATTTTAATTTAACCTAGGACATAAAATTAATTAAATTTATGGCTTAGGATTTTTTAATTTAATTTGACCAGAAAATTTAATTAATTGACTCATGAGGGGATTAATTATTTTTCCAACCCTCTTTACATAAGATTAATACATTAAACCCATGAGGGGTGTTGAGAATTTGGAGGGCTAGTGATTAATTCAAAATTCTCTTCTTGATAATTACTTGTGAGGTTATTTGAGTTACTTATGGCTTCCCTTCGTTAACTTATTAAATCTTTCATCAAGTCAATTATCAAAAGACACGAGACATAATAATTAGGCTCCTAGAGCCAGGGCAAAACCTCTCCCTCTTGGAGAGGAAAACCCACGAGAAATTCTTCTTATATATTTCAGATGACAAGTACCATGACCCAAAATTAGACCCTTGACCTATTTATATATCCAAGACCTTGTCCTTACTTCTTTGATGCCCTTCAATACTGATCCTTCTTCTCTTCACCAAGTTACATTGTTCTGCACCAGTACTTCCTTTGAACCTTCAGTTGCTTGAGATATATATAGGTTGCCGTTAGGAAAGTAAATCTCAGATTTACTTCCTTCTTTCTTTCACTTTCCGACTGCTTCTTCTTTGCAGACCATTGTCCCAACAACTTCACTTTAGATTAGTCTGCAAATTATCTTTGGATAGATACACACTTCAAGATGATCTCATGTTCATGCTTATGCACTTGGATAGATCCGCACTTCAGGATGAAATCATGCTCATGCTCATGCTCATACACTTGATAATTACTTGTGAGGTTATTTGAGTTACTTATGGCTTCCCTTCGTTAACTTATTAAATCTTTCATCAAGTCAATTATCAAAAGACACGAGACATAATAATTAGGCTCCTAGAGCCAGGGCAAAACCTCTCCCTCTTGGAGAGGAAAACCCATGAGAAATTCTTCTTATTGATTTCAGATGACAAGTACCATGACCCAAAATTAGACCCTTGACCTATTTATGCATCCAAGACCTTGTCCTTACTTCTTTGATGCCCTTCAATACTGATCCTTTTTCTCTTCACCAAGTTACATTGTTCTGCACCAGTACTTCCTTTGAACCTTCAGTTGCTTGAGATATATATAGGTTGTCGTTAGGAAAGTAAATCTCAGATTTACTTCCTTCTTTCTTTCACTTTCCGACTGCTTCTTCTTTGCAGACCATTGTCCCAACAACTTCACTTTAGATTAGTCTGCAAATTATCTTTGGATAGATACACACTTCAAGATGATCTCATGTTCATGCTTATGCACTTGGACAGATCCGCACTTCAGGATGAAATCATGCTCATGCTCATGCACTTGATAGATCCGCACTTTAACACTGCTGTTGCACTGGAATAGATCCACACTTCAACGCTGTAGATGTTCAGGGTGATCCACACTTTCAGTAAGTTGTAGCCCTTATGACACTCAGATGTGACACAAATATATATATATATATATGTGTGTGTGTGTGTGTGTGTGTGTTGACCAGTCCTGAAACCCTGTAAACATCGCATTGAAATCCGCACTGAACTTCGTCCTATGATCTGCACTGCACTTTAGAGATGACCAAACTATCTTCTCAATTGACCGCAAAACAGAGGCATATATAGGAACAGGTTCATGGACTTTAAGCCGACCATACTTCTTACTTGTAGGCCGACTTGACATGCTGTTGGAAGGCCGACTTGACACATCTTGTTCGCTGATCTTTCATCGTAGATTGAGGGCTAATAATAGCCATTCTTCCACAGTTTCTTGGACTAGGTCTTGGAGCATTTTATTTGACTAGATCCTTCATATATATATGATACTAAATTACATTTTTACCTAGAAGACAAAACCCTAGATAGACATCAAGAAGAAGTCTATTTAACCTATAATAAAATCTTGCTCATGAAACCCATGAAGTAAGTACAAAATACATTTTATTATCTTTGTCTTCTTCTTTTCATAATTACATAGTCAATATGGAGAGCGATCCTAGTTACACTTTTCAACACTCCCTCTCAACTAGGGAGGTATTCATACAGGTACATGGTCACTTTCAAACTGAAGAATCTCATAAGAAGAATTGGATTGGTAATCACATCTGTATAACATCATATTAACCAGCATTGGCCTAGTGTAAGGCCTTGACTAACAACCCTATCTCTCAACGAGACAATGGGCTACAATGCTGGCAAGACACGTGACTTATAGACACCATAGTCATTGTCTCTCCAAGGTACATACTCCACCCAAGTTTTCTCAGAGTATGACCTTCTTGAACTATTCTGCTATTGGGTAGCCAACCCTCAAAGAATATCGGTCCTCGACTACTCTTATCTTGAATGCCCTTTCTCATTCTCAAAGAGTATCGAATGCTAGATGATTACCCAATCCTCCCTTCTGTCTTCTAGTTGAAGACCAGAATGATGTGTCTATCCATTCTCTCCACATGGCCTTCACTAAGACTTACAATTGTTAGTCCTGGTCTAGTGCATGACACATGTATTAGAGAATTACATACATCACTCCCTCCCAACTCAGGGATGATATACTTAAAGTTTCTTTCAAGTAAGAAACTTACCACAAGGGCGCCTCTCACCCAGGGCCCTGCAGCAACAATCCAACTACTCATGAAGAATTCCTCCCCTCGATGTCATGGATTTCGATATTGAAGAATCTTCAACTTTTTGGCTTCATAGGACACAAATCATCTATCACTTTCAATCATGAGTCATGTCCACTATCAGAAAGTGATTCATCAGTGCTACTTTCCTTCGAATCATCTCCAGGGATCATACATCCTTTCTCATGATTAGCAGCCTTGCACACATTCATCCAAATAAACATATACATATGAACTTTAAAACAAAATTTATCTCAGTGATGATCTTTCACCATGACATCTTCCTGTAGGCATCGACATCCTTTATTCAGATTGATACATCTCCTATTGATATGTTTTGCCAAGGGTCTTCTTCTTTACCAGACTTCTGTCAGAGTCTACATATCCTCCCAGGAGATCTTCTAGTCACATCTTCTTGGCTTCCGGATGATAACTGCCTCTTGACATGGTTGCATTTCATGATCTCTTCCTTTCTGCAGATCCTTCATTCCCAGGAACTTATAAAATTTCTAGTTTCTCGTTCATATATAACCACATCATATTCCTTGAGGATATATTATGTTGATTTCATTTGTCAGTGCACCAAGAGATCCTCCTTCATAGATCATACTTGTAAATATGGAAGTCTATTACCTGCAACCATATGACATGACTTCATCGCATCCAGTGTCAACATATAAATATATACATGCCTCATACCTTTATCGTTTAAGTCATCTTGTAGCAGTTTTACTAGAATGAAGAGCTTCATTCCCTTGGCCTGCTCCATCAATATGTCATCACATCCCAGAATTCTGTTTCCATGATGACCCTTGATCTTGATGACTGCCTTCCATTAGTAATGTCATCAGAGAGGTTGTCCCAGAGCTGCTTCACGAAGAGCTCCTACCATGCTTTTATCATGGTGCTGTAATATACATTGCTTCCTATCATACTATTTTACAACCAACAGAAATCACTTAAAGGAGAAGATGATCTCAATCATAGTGGAGATCATTCGCTTCTTCTTTCGTAGATTTCTTTGCATCAGGTTCTTCTCTTATATCTGAAACGTGTGCTTCTTCCTTTTTCCTCTTGTCCTTTCTAAATTTAGGACAATCTCATTTATAATGCCCAAGATCATTACATCCAAAGCATCGTGCTTTGTCCACATTTCTCTTCTTATTTTGAGGACCAAATTTACCGAATCTTCCACTCTTCCCGGAGATGGCGGCAAAGGCTTGTTCCTCTACACTTGATCTTGCTTTCAATCTTGATCCTTCTATCTTACCTAGACTTTGGAATTCCATGGCTTCTTCTCTCCCATCTATGCTGGAAGTGGAACCTCTCCATTCTTTCGGTAAGACATTTTGTACCATAGTGAGTATTTCTCTATCAGACATTACTTCTCCCAACTTCAGTAGTTGATCTTGTATTGCGAAAATCTCCATCATATATGGAATTATTCCTTCCTTTGACATTCTCAATTTGTATAGTTTTTGTCTTAGATGTTCATTCTTATGCACTTGGACAGATCCGCACTTCAGGATGAAATCATGCTCATGCTGATGCACTCGATAGATCCGCACTTTAACACTGTTGTTGCACTGAAGCAGATCCGCACTTCAACGCTGTAGCTGCTTCAGGGTGATCCTCCCTTTTGCTTCAGTAAGCTATAGCACTTATGACACTCAAATGTCACACGGATATATATATTTTGACCAGTCCTGAAACCCTTCAAACATCGCACTGAAATCTGCACTGAACATCGTCTTATGATCCGCACTGCACTTCAGAGATGACTGAACTATCTCCTCAAATGACCGCAGAACAAAGGTATATATAGGAACATGTTCATGGACTTTAGGCCGACCATACTTCTTACTTGTAGGCCGACTTGACATGATGTTGGAAGGCCGAATTGACACATCTTGTTAGCTGATCTTTCATTGTAGATTGAGGGCTGATAATAGCCATTCTTCTATGGTTTCTTGGACTAGGTCTTGGAGCATTTTATTAGACTAGATCCTTCATATATATATATATGATACTAAATTACATTTTTACCTAGAAGACAAAACCCTAGATAGACATCAAGAAGAAGTCTATTTAACCTATAATAAAATCTTGCTCATGAAACCTATGAGGCAACTACAAAATACATCTTATTATCTTTGTCTTCTTCTTTTCATAATTACATAGTCAATATGAAGACCGATCCTAGTTACACTTTTCAACAAGGGGGAACACTCGTTCGTAATAGACTCTCAATAATCTACCCAATTCTGCGACTCAAAATATGATCTAGTAGATCCAACAATCTATAATAAAATGATCTAGCCAATTAGCTAGGATCATTCCCAAATTGCATTTACAAAGACTCGATAAAAAACACTAGGAGTCACTTAGTATCTTGACGACAAAATCCACCCTACTTTTGGGGTGAGGCTAGAGGGGAAAAAATCTGCCGATAGAAATCAGTCACCAAAATACTAGGCTTACTTAGGTTGTTACATACATGATGGTCTTACTAAGATCATTTACATTATTGATATGCAGAATGGGTTTACATCATTTACAAAATTGTCGGTTGAATGATGAAATATGAACGACACGAACACTCAAACATGATATATCCCTTTTGCGAAAAAGGGGTGTACTGCAATGGGGTCGTTGACAGAGAGTGGTCAACAAAACCTATTGTAAAAAAAAAAATGTAGTTTTTTGTTTTTTGTTTTTTTGTTTTTTTGTTTTTTTGTTTTTTTCTATAAATATGTTATTTTGGGTCAAAACCCTCTAGATGCCAAGTCGGCCCACCTTTCAGGTCGGCCTTGCCCTAGTGAACATATCTATTCGCACCCTTATGGACCAATGTTGCACGAATCGTACTCGTATAAGACTCGTCCGACCATTGACTTGTCAACTTGTATAAGACTCGGGAACAACTTGTATAAGATTCGTCAAAATGCAACAAAAACTTAAAATATGGTAATTTTTAAGCAGAAAAAAGAAACTAATGATAATTCCAACCCTTTTAAGTTATAAAAATCACAACATATGCAATAATTCATAACATCATCTCATATCTATAAAAGTACAACATAGCATATTCGATTTTTGTAAGCAAAACATTTAGATATTGAATAAGAAAAGGAATCATGATTCCATAATTAAAATAAAAAATGTCAGCAAGTTCAAAATTCAAATACATGTCATAAATGATAAATGATTGTCTCATAACAATCTTGAGTCTCATCGCTCATGGACGACCACGCCTATAGTAAGCCCTCGTGGAGCTCATGGTAGCATCGGAAGGCTGAAGCAACTGTGAGGCAGATGTATTGGGAGTCTCCATTTGAGATGGCAAACTAGAGAGATCCTTGGTCTCTTCATCAAGCCAACTCAAATCAGGGGGCTCCTCCTCCGCAACCCAATCAGAGTCTAAATCAATGGTATCCAATAAAATTGGATTTGTATCCTTTGGTTGCACTTGTTTTGTGAGCATTCAAAGGTTGTAGTAGATGAAAACCAACTTTTACAACCTCTCATGCTCCAACTTGTTTCTCTTTTTGCTGTGGATGTGCTTAGACACTAACCTGCGCTCACAAGAAGAAGCACTATAGGGTTGACTTAGAACTCTGACGGCGAATTCTTGTAATTGCGGTGCCTCAGAGCCACAATCGATCCACCAATGAGCTATAAAAAATAACAACAAAGATTATCAGTTTGCAATGGCAAACATATAAAAGAGAACTAGCAAAATTACAAGCTAAGTTCTAACAATTTGCACTTACAAGGCATTTTCTTGTCCTTGAGACATTGGCTTGAGCTGAATCCAAACATGCCAGATGCTTCCTTGTACATATCTCATTGTAGGTTGATTTTGTCTTGAATATCTACATCCGGGAACATCTTCTCAATGCATATCATGACACCTCTCATCACCTCGGGATCTCTTTGAATGTTAGACCCCTCATTATAGAATAAGCTCGGATTGAGATATGCTCCTGCTGCATGCAATGGTGAATGTAGTTGTTTGTCCCACTTGGAATCAATAATTTGCCATATAGGGAGATATTTAGATTCATCTCCCTTATAGAAAGTCTTGATGGCCTCTTTGGCCCTATCCATGCCCTCATAAATATATCCCATTGGAGGTTTCTCTCCATCCATCAATCTCAAGACTTTCACAAGGGGCTCAGTGAAGCTGACAATCTCAGTGACTTTGTCCCACAAACTATCACCAAAGATAGATGCTTTCATAGACAATGCTTCTGGTTTTGTGCTATCTTTCCAAAATACCCATTGTTGACTACAAAACATTCTTCGCAAAGCTTGGTACTCATACAAAAGGCTTTGGAGGGAAAGAAAGTTTGTAGCAAACCGTGTGATAGCTGGGCGACTAAGCTCACCCTGTGTGAATTCCCTCATAAGGTTCAACACTCAAGCATGATTATAAATATACTTGGTAATTTGCTTGCATTCTTGGACAACATCCTGCATCCACTCCAACTTCCCAATGTTCTCTAGTATCAAGTCTATGTAATGGGCAGCGCATGGAGTCCAAAAAATGGTGGGATATTCGGCACAAAGCAACCTTCCAGTTGCTACATAATTTTCTGCATTGTCTGTGATTACTTGGACAACATTTGCAACCCCAACTTCCTCGACCACATCAGCGAAAAAATGTAAAAATCAAATGTACATCTTTTACATTTGTAGATGCATTAGTGGATTTTAGGAACATGGTTCCTTTAGGGCAAGCTACAAAAAAACTTATTATTGTTCTACCCCTCTGATCTGTCCACCCATCAGACATAATTATACAACCTGTAATTTTCCATGAGCTTTTAATGCTCTCCAATTGTTCCTTGACGCACTCAAGCTCCTCATCTAGCTCTTTCCCCCTAAATGCATTATAATATGGGTCTTTGTATCCAGGGTCAGCATTTGCAATGTCATCCACCATGGGCTGATAAAAATATGACTTTGCATAGTTGAATGAAAGACAATTATGGTACCAAAACCTCCTCACTGCGATATCTGCCTCCTTCCTCTTCTTTTCATTAAAACTATCCAAGGTTGGTTGAGGTCCTGGAGTTGTTTGAGGAGTGAAGAAAGAAGAGGTTATACTCCTGTTTGCCACAACACTTGAAGAGGAGATACCAATACCTGGACTTTGAATATGTGTTTCACTCTGAGATGAAGATCTACCTATCCCAACAATCTCATCCTTCGTTCTTTCCCTCTTAGAAGTTTCTTCTTTAATGGCTTCCAAAGCAACTGCCATTTCAGTAGTGACTTCATCAGGGCAATTTTGACAACGTCCCACACCATCCCTAGGAATTCTAGCTAGGTGGTATTTTAGCCTATTTATGCCTGCATGCATTGTGGCATTGCAATAATTGCACTTGACATGGTGGTCATTACCGGCAATGATTCGTTGACCATGTGCCCATGCCGGGTCATGAGACTTTCTAGAACCCTTTGGTGGCATGGTGACGAAATCTGGAAGAAAAAAATCAAAAGTTTAAAATCTAATTGATATTTTTTAATTTTCTTTTTTTTTTGGTTTTTTTAATTTTTTTAAATTTACAAATTTTTTTGACCCTGTGCTAAGTTTCACACAAGGTCATTGTGTGGCTGAGAAACTCAGCAACAGGGCCTGCATGCTGAGGAGGCAGACTGCAGGCTTTGTGGATGAGTTTCTCAGTCACACAACGACCCTGTGTGGCTGAGAAATTCAGCCGTAGGGCCTGCGAGATGAGGAGGCAACCCGTAGGCCTGTGTGGCTGAGTTTCTCAGCCATATAGGACCGTTCTGTGGCTGAGAAAATCAGCGACAAGGCCAATTTTTTTTGCAAATTGCAAGTGAAAAAAATTAAAATTGAATTGATTACATAAAATTAAAAAAAAATTACATGCAAGTAGCAAAACAATGAAACAAGGATAATGAAGCCTACCTGGATAGTGTGCTAGTACTCCGCCAATGCTGGTACTTTGTCAGCGCTGTGACTCTGCCTTGCTGTTATAGTGTGCTGCTACTACACCAGTGCTGCTACTCGCTAGTGCTGTGACTCCGCCAGTGTTGTTACTC
This sequence comes from Pinus albicaulis, assembly GCA_034641835.2. Taxonomy (NCBI): domain Eukaryota; kingdom Viridiplantae; phylum Streptophyta; class Pinopsida; order Pinales; family Pinaceae; genus Pinus; species Pinus albicaulis. The sequence continues at coordinate 793,931,522 of CM076575.1, read as the reverse complement.
TGCCAATGCTGTGACTCCGCTAGTTCTGTGACTCTGCCTCGCTGTTACAATGTGCTGGTACTTCGCTAGTGTTGTCACTCCGCCAGTGCTGCTACTCCATATCGCTTGAAACCATATCCCTGCTCCAAAAGCTAGGAGTAGATGATGGTCCCTGCATTTACCAACATTCCATGATCATGAGCATTGAAAAAAACCTTACCACTTTCCTTGCCTATGTCTCTGAAAGGGAGAGAGGTGCTTATAAAGCATTTCCTTCCCTCCAAATTCCCTTTTCCTTCACCTCATTTCCAAAAAAAAAAAGGAAAAGAAAATTGAGAAGAATCCAATTTTTCTGCCTTTTCTTGTGGGATGGGTCTTATAGGGGTCCAATATGGGTCCTATGAGAAACCTGCGGGTCTTATGTGGGTAGCGAGTTTAATACGAGTTTAAGCGGGTAAGGGTAGAGAGCGCGGGTTCTATGCAAGTGACCCGGCTTGCTATAGAACCCGAGAAAACCTGCTAGTACTCGCAAGTCTTATATGAGTGGTGCTTCACTGCTCCTCAACATATGTGTTCAGGTCCAACACCCATCTCCATGTAGCATGCTCTTCAACCCAAGTGTTCTAAGTCAAGTGTGCAACCTCCAATGTATATGCTACATGGTCCTAAGCTCTAAGGGCCGAGTGTCATCATCCAAGTGCCTAGCGCTCCTCAGGCCCTTACCACTCTTACTTGAGCAAGCGACCACTTCATTATGTGCAGTCAATGGGGTAGTCATCATGCTGATTATGGTAAACCTCTTAGGTAAGGGCCTGATGCTGGCACTCTTAGCAAGGGGCATCTTCAAGGGTCCAGGAGACCTAGAGCCCTCCTACAAATGTTTAAACACTTTAAAGTAACTCCAAAATCCAACACTCCCCCATTAAAAGAAAAGTGTTTTGTATAACACTAATAAACACCCTCTGTACATGCAACATATAACTCCATTGCCTCCAAAAATATGAAAGAATACTACTCCATCATGATAGAACACCATACCTATTCTATAGGAGTAAAACCCACAAGTGCAGGTCCACACACCTCAACATCCAAGCAATCATTGTTCACAAAAGAATCTCTCCGAGTTGTTAACCAAGCAATCTGCAACTTGGCCTTTGGATAGTGAACAGGCAAGGAGAATACAACAAAGTAAGTTATGCCACCAAACAAATCTACTCCCTCATCCCCTTTGCTATGCGTTCGAAATGAAGAATGATCATATGTGAAATTGAAGGAACATACCCCTAGTTCACTGCTTCTTGCTGAACTCTGATATCATTTAAGAACAAGGAAGACATCAACAGTAACCTATCAAGACTCTGGCATCCATAAACTCATTATGAGGGGCCTAAATGTTTTGTCACCACATCAATAGCTATTTAGGACATACTGCAAAGATAATCACATCTCTAACAAAACTAATACAAGTGGATTGGATCTATTAGAAACACAAGATGAGATCTGCATACATCTCAACTCATCGATCCTGAGATACACGCTCATGGTAGGACTAATAACAACCCATAAAGAACACGTTCCTGTTGCAGGAGTGTGTTTCCTACCTGGAATTTCCCTTCCTATGAGATACACGCTCATGGTAGGAGTAATAACAACCCATAATGAAAACGTTCCTGTTGCAGGAGCGTGTTTCCTACCTAGAATTTCCCTTCCTATGGCATTTTCAATAACATAGATTTAGAGTCTTAGATGGTGTCAATGCATTTGAAGTGATTGATAATGAGGGGGGTGGATACTGGAGAGTTGGAGTAGGGCTTGGTTTGGTTATAGTGAGCATCTTTGATGAACGAGATTAGTTCTATAGTAACATTTAGGGTGGCACTATCACTGCGGATGTTGAAAATATATTGCAGCCCTTGGCAGCAGAAGGACCGAGCACTGGCTATTTAAGCTCGCCTAGTGCTTGGTAATGCCCTTGTTCCTTGTTTTCTTGTCCCTTGTATATAGTATATATCACAAAGTATGGTTTTTATCTATCATCATGCTACATACTATTGCACTTTGAATTCACTTACTAATAAGTAAATCAATGATCTGCCTGGTTTAACGTCACCGTTTCAGAGTTCATCAATCCTTTTATTTAACAGATGTTGCAAATTATTTTAAACTATTTTTTGTGGATACAATTTTCTTTATCCATGTATATATTTATCTGAATATGTTTTTATGGGGTGTCATCCCCTGAGATTCATGGGTCTGGATCTCTCCAACTGTCTACAAACATTATCCCTGTGCCCCATGTTGTTCCAGATGTTTTTGAAGGTTAGTTTCTGAAATGATTCCTATTTAGGAAAATTGACATTTCCCTGTCTCGGACATCTTAGGCTAAAAGATCTTATGTTTGACACCGTTTCTCAAATATCATTAATATCTTCCATACACTATTTAAAATAGGAGTTTGAAACTATCTGAAAATCTTGCAAATATTTGGCTTGCTCAATTTTGATGTGTTTGAAATCATGAGTAATTAATGAGTCCAAATTTTCTATAGGACCTTTTTTAGCTAATAATCAGTACATGTAGTCTTCATCTTTCAATAGTCCCTTTTACAAAATGTGCTGCAATATTTTTCAGTATGAAATATTTCAATTTGTATGAATCAATGTTGGTGAATGGTCACTAGTGCCCAGAGTGATAGGCATCTATTCATGGGAAAAGATAATTAACATGCTTCCCATGTTAATGTTTCAATATATTAACCAAAGAAAAGCAATCCCATTGCATTTTTCAAGGATTCCTTTGGTGCCAAAGAGATCTGAACATCCGACCATGTATACTTAATCCTTATGCTTAACTATCATGGGAAAAAGGGCCATAAAGTAACAGGGAATACTTCGCATGGTGTCTCACTGTAAAGATTCTTGTTATAGGAGGTACATTTTCAATGTTTTTTTTTTTTAAATAACTTGATTCCTAGATGTTTCATTTAATTTTTCATCCGAGTCCTTTGACGTCAAGCCACCTCTGTATGTCATGAAATTTCTCTATTAGCGTTGTGTTTGAAGTCCACTTCATCGAGTTTGTTTTTAGGCACTGTATTTGACTCTGTTCTAGTTGCATATTTGACATGTTTTTCCCCAAGTGAATTATAGTAATGGTAGAAGCTTGCTGTTTGTCACTTTGGTTTGAATGTACTTATCTGCTTCAAGCCTTTCTAATACTGTACTTATTACTTTGCATGCGAAAACATGTAACTTGCAAGGAGAGACACAAAAAGCAAGCGTTGTGCTGAAAATCTGCCATGAATAGTGATTTTCTGTGATGGTAGTGTATTAGGATCGACATAATATAATTCATCTTCTTATACATTATATTCATTAATAATATTTAGTTTGACAAACATAAGCAGGTCTTTCTGCTTGAGGACAGGCTTTCGATTCATCTTGTAGTCTTGATTTGTTGTTGTTCATGAGTTGCCTACATTTTGTCAGTCTATTGCACAGTTTTACTTATTATTCTCAACTTTGTGTAGACTTCTTTTTACGGCAATTTTGTGATGCCCATACATGCAAACGAGGTAGTCAACCATTTGCAAGGGGCAGTGGGGTAAGTTTGTACCTCTTTTGACAAATTACGCATAAATGGTTGTTTATATATAATTTTAGATCATGCTTGATACTTCTTCTGTTGTGATTTTCTGTGTTGCAGAAGACGACAAATTTGTTGTACTATGCTATTTGCATCTTGTTGATGATGTTTCTTCCTATATTTTACTGTATAGTTTATGTACATCAAAGGTAATTCGTCTCTCGCTCTCTCTCCTTCCAAACTACAGCTAATGATTTGGCACAGGAGGCTTCGATAGCAAGCCTACTGCCCACCAGGAAAATCTTTGTTCTGCTAAGATATATACAGGACATAATTGGGGTTTTTCTGTCAATAATAGCATGGTTGACTTTATTTTGGTGAGGAAGGCAGAATCCCATCACGTTTTCCTTGAAATGGTTGTGTGCATAAATATAGTGTGTATGTGTCTATATGATGTGTGTCAAAGTGTAGTAGTGAAGATTAAAATGTTGTCAAATCCTTGTTCTCTTTTCATAATTTCAAATTTACATTGATTTATAACTGACCGTTGCTTTCTTCTTGTTACAGGGAAATGAGCAAGAATATCAAAAATTTCAATTTCAAACGCATACCTAAAATGAATCAAAAGACGAAATCCTACTGAGATTGTGTTCATATTTTGTCTTTAAATTTATCTCCTCATGTTGCTTATTTAATCTTTTTTTTTTCTCGTCAAAGCCGTTTCACCTTGCTGAACGCAACCTATTCTATTGAAGTTTGGTTTTTGTACAGTTTCCAAGATAAATTTGATCGGTATTTCTTCTCGCATTTTCAAGTGTCTGCGGGGTTTTTTTTTTTGGGTTAGTTTATTTACTTTCTTATAAAGCATATGGGACATTGAGAAGTTTAGAAAGTTGTTTGATAGTTCCCGTACGGCTATTGCTCCATTATCGTGTACAGTTACAATTGGAGATCGGTTAAAGAGCACTGCGAAAGGATTTCATGTAATCTGGTGTCTCTCTTTCTTTAATGCGGATGCTATTACATGCTTCGTAGGAGAGCCGTTATTGTGTCATATTTATTATATAATGCAAATGTTCTTTTTGTTTACACTCATGGAGAGTGCTGCAATTAAAATGGTCTTTATTTCAGCAACATCTCGAGGAAGTTAACTGATTATATAAGAAATATTGCAGTGCTTTAGAGGGAAAAATATGTAGGTAAGCATAGAGGAGGACACCATTAGGATACTATTATACAACTATATTAAAAAAAGTTGGAATGGTTAATATTTGTTGAGTTATGCTGTGACTTGTGTAGTGGTTAATATAAGTCGAAATAATTAGGTCAGTGTGATTGCTGAGTAAAGTAGTGTCCATTTGGATAGAAAATTGCCTATAGGAGCTTGAAGAATATTTGTTGAAGCTTGTAATAGCTTTGGAAGGTCTTCGGCATAGGCTTGGTGTCTTGGCATGTAGGAGATGATTTATTGCCTCTAGGTATTTATGCTGTCTTTCATAAGTTTAACGTATGAAAAATATAATAATTAAAGTCGAATAATTATTGTGGACTATTAAGTCATTTTCTAAAGACATAATAAAATTATTTGACTTGAAATAATATCAACCATTGATCTCCTAGATCCTCTAGAAAGAAGATAAGGGTTTGGGATTTGGGCTTAATGAAGATTATTAATGAAAGCCTAAAGGAGAGGTGAAGACTCACAACAAACAGAGAAGAGAGACAACTACAACATTTTTTGCAAAGCAATTTTCTCAAGGAGAGAGTGAATTCTGTAGAGTGGCTCAAATTGACTTAGCAGAAGAAGGAGAAGGAGGAGAATACAAGGATAATTTCGGGAGTGTTCCAAGAGGTTGACTTGCTAGAGATTGGAGAGGTAGAATTGTTTAAGCGAGGAGGATGTACAATTGCTAAGGAGGCCAATTTGTGAGTACACAAACTTTGAGCAAGGGCAAGGTGTAGAGGTTGATTTACTGTTGAGAGGTGGGCTGATTTTCTCTATGCTGAATTTTTTCAGTGGCTAGTTTCCAATTGGTTGAATTTCCTTGAGCCGAATTATTCCAGTGGGGCCGAGTTTTAGGTTTTAGTCACTGCATTTTTCTTTGTAAATTCTTTGAGGGTTGAAACTCCGATTTTGCAAATTAGTAGATGAAGGGGAATTCTTGTGAGTGTCTATGTATTGTAATGTTCAATTGATCTTTGTGTTTCATTTTTGCTGCATATTTAATTTTCTAGAGTTAAAATACTAGTGATTTTATTTTTCAACAATTCATAATCTGTTTGGTAAAATAAATAAGTTGTTGGGAATAAAAAATGTTGTGAGAAAATAAATCTTGGATAGTATTAGGAGATTTAACAAGATTTGCACTACACAATGCACTACTTCTTGGAAGAGATAACCTGTCATTGAGGCTTTGGATGAACCGTTTTGATTGCTTGTGTGAGATCTAGAATGATGATGATGTTATTGGGGGTCTCCAGCAAGTAGGGAACCACACCTCCCCCTTGCCACCTCCTTGTCGATCTAGATTTGGAAGTGAAGTTGCTATCTATCGTTCTCTTGGTGCACCTGGGAGACTGGAGCATTACAAAATAGGAAAGTGATTGCCTTGGTGGAGATTGGCCCTAGTGGGTAGTTGGAGATGTCAAGAATCGAGTATGAGGGACTCCCTCATATATGCAACTAGACATCTCTGTTGTGATACAAGAAATTGGAGAGGGTACATGACTTCTCGAATAGATAGTGGAATGACTCTTGGATCTCGTAATGAATAGGATATCAGAAGATGCCGTGCTCCTTTGTCTCAATCCTTGTGTATGGCACAAGTTGCAAATCTTGTTTGATCAATTGCGCTGATGCTTAGCTTCCACATTAACTCTGTCAACCCACACAGAAGTGTCACAAAGGTATACACAGAACATGCATCTAGTGGCAATGTGTATGGAGGTTGGGCAATGTGACTCTCCCTTAAATCCATGAAGTAATTTATATAGAGGTCACCTTTAGAGGTAACTTTCCCAATGAGCCCATGCAAGTGACCTATATGAATTGCTTGTAAATGTTGCTATTTTTTTCAACTCCTGCCTTATAGTTAAAAGGTGCTCAAGTGCAGGAAGTGGTTTCTCAATTGAGGGATGTAGGGGATTGGAATACACCCACAAGCTCCAAAAGATGCGAGACCCATACAAACCAATAATGCACACACCTTGGGGCTTTCTAAAACAATGGAATTTGATGACTAATAGGTTAGGCGTGGATATCAATCCCAAGCCATAATAGAAGAGTAGGGCCACATTGGACATAGTCTCAAGTTAAAGGGTGCGAATAGCGAGCTTTGCAAGAATGATGGCCAAAGACACACCCGACTTATATTTGATAATGCATTAAAGGAGAAGTGTTTGAACCCCTTTCAACAATGGCACCATGAGGTTATAACAAACAAGCCCCCCAAACCTTTAAACCATATGGAATTGTGGGCTAGGTAATGGAGTCCATGAGAGACATGTTGGATGATGTCTTGGAAATTATGCTGAGTATTCTGTCATGTAGAGCTAAGAACTTGTAGCTCTTGTTGACATGGTGCTAAAGAGCATGCCTCAAATTGAAATTTGGCTTGAAGATCTATATCTCATGTATGTATAGGTTTTTGTGACTTGATCTCTTCCCCTTTGATGAATAAATGGTCTAAGAGGACCTTCTTTGATCTATAGAAGATCGTACATATAACCTTGTTTTTTCACAGGTTAATTGTTCACTATTGAAGGTCACACAAAAGGGGCCAACACATTTCGTTGCCAGTATAGAGCCTTTGGGAATGTGGCCAAGAGGATCACTTCATCAATGAAAAGAAAATAGAGATCAAAACTAGATGAAAACATCCATTGCTATCTTATATATTCTCAAGAAGGAAGAAATAGCTCATTAATGTAAATTCCAAATAAGGTGAGGGTTAGAGTGTGACCTTGTTTAACTATAGTAGTGCTCTTGATAAAATGGGACACCCTATGTGCCATGTGGAGATGGCTAACGATAGACTGTTACAAACACATGATGGTGGTTAATGGGTTATCATAAATGCCAATGTTTCTAAACGTTTGGATTAGAGTTTATTACGAGACATAGTTGAATGTTTTTCAAAACTATACAAAATGACAACAATCTTTCAAAGAGTGATGTCTCACCCACTCGATATCTCAAGAGTGTAAAGAAGGACGTGATCAATGATTTTAATGTAGGTCTAAACCAACCCATTCTCTAGTTTGAACTTTTCTTCACTCAAGCTCCTTATAAAGGTTCAAGTGAATGGAAGCGATGTAGAGCCTCCAAAACATGTTACCAACCATGATCACCTTGTAATTGTTAGGGTTGGCACTATAGATCTTTTTGTGGATTGGTTGAGATGAATAATGGGATGGGACCAAGTATCTGGAGGCGATGTGTTGACAACATGATTAAATAGATCAATAATGTGATCTGTGAGAGTGTAGATTGTGTTTGAGGAACACGACTTAAATCCATTTCATTTGTTGCTTCATTGGTATCCATCATTGTAACTATTGAAAATTTGTGTATTGATGAAAATTTTACCACAAAATTGCCATGGATATACACCCAAAAATGCTTCAACAATATGTTGACTTTGATTTCTTTGGAAATCCTATTCAAACATCCAAATTTGCATGACCATGTTATATTGCGATTCCCTATACAATAACAATGACCTAGACCACCTTATGAGTTTTTATCTTTATAAAATAAAGAGGCAGTGTCATTATCCATTGATAATGTATTAATGATATCTAGATCTACATGTAGTTAAAAACATGTACTATATATTGACATTATTGTTGAAGAATGTAACAAGTGTCGGTAACAAGTGTCAGTTGTCATATGTAATGTATTTGTCAAAAGAAAAGAAAAATAAATTTTATTGTTAAATAAATTGACTTATTAAAGCATGGGTTTCATGCTTGGGTAAATTGTTTTTAGGACAATCTCCATTGAAGACTTCTAGGGTTTATGTCAAGTTTCCTTGTCCATTTCATAGTGTAAAGAACTCTTCTTAGGATTTATTTGTCAAGAAATAAAATTATTTCAATGTAAATTAGGTCTTCTAGGCCTCCTCCACCAAGTCGGTCTCAAGGAAGGACAAGTCGACCTCATTAGAAGAATTCGATCACCCAGAATGACTATATATAAGCAACAACTAGACTCATTTGGAAGTGATCACTCAACAAGTTCGAATTGTAGTAGCTGAAAGTAGTAAAAGTGCAAAATTCAAGAAGAAGGAAAGGGCTAATGAAGAAGGAGGTCGTTATTTTGCTAAGGAAGTCAAAATTCTCTCTCTTATCTCACACATAGGAAGGCGCTGAAGCTGTTGGAAGGCCGAGATTGCAGTCTTGAAGACGAGCCAAAACTTTGGTGCAGTAGGGTCGAAAATCTGTCCTTGATGCAGTATTGAAGCAGGGTTGATGCCATATCATTGCAGTTGATCTTTGAAGGTTGGAAGAACAATTTAAGGGTTGACTTGGTGGAGGAGGAAGGTCTGTACGTCTAAGGTCTTGGTTTATCTCAATTTGAATTTATGGAAGAAAGAGTTCTAACTGGGTTTTCCCCTATATAGGGGTTTTAGCCATGGTTGAGTGCCTACATTTGGTGTCCTTGATCTTCATGTTTTAGTTTTGGTAATTGCTTAATGAACTAAGATAAAATAAGAACATAAGAAAGATAATAAGAACTTAAAGATATCACAATAAATTATCAACTAGAGAAAATCTTTCTGACTTTCCGATTTTCTGCATATGTTTAGAATGCTTTAAAGACTTTTCTACTAATTTATTGTTTATGGTCTGGTGTTGTTATTGTGCTTATGCTTGAAAAATATTCTATTGGTTGAAGACTTGGTTGTAGCCAAATATAAAAAAGGGTTTTTTCACCCATATTTTGCCCTTGAACAACTCACACTTAAGTGGCATCAAATATTGAATTAAAAGAATAATCATTTTGAGGTACCATTGGTAAACGTGTCCTAAAATTGGCCTAAAATTGAAATTAGGGGGGTTTAGGGTACATCTTGTACGTGTGTGATTATGTATGATTTTGGATGTGTGACACTTCAAGTCATATGTAGTTTTTGGCACATAATTATAATTTGTCACAATGTAGGGTGAAACAAAGGGTAAACATTCTATCAAAGTGAGATATAAAAGCAAACATCCACAAGAAGAGTGTTTATTCCTCAAATTTTCATTGTCGGAAAGTTCAAAGGTCATTAACCATATATGGTTAATGTAAAGTATGCTTCAATTAATCAATGACAAGATAACACAAGATTTTTTTTGGACAGCAATTTATTGAGTGAATGGAAATTGAAGCACAAGGTTGAACAAAGCGAGGAATTACAAGAATACTTGTAAAGGGACCTACCAAAAATTTAAATGAGGAGGTCAAGAGAGTTATTAACATTAGATTATTAAAGAAATCATGTTGTGAACATTATCGATAGTACCTAACACCCTAAGTGTGACAACAATCAAATGAGTGTGATATTAAAGCAAGTGGAAGCAAGTATGACAAGTATAAAATCACAAATGGATCGAGGAGGAAAGCACTTGTAAAGTGCCAATCAAGAAATCTAAGAATTGCAATATTCTTTACAGCATAAGTGGGCTATTGGCCTTTACAATCAAACTATATGGAAAGATAAATTGGTTGAACCACTTAAATAAAAAGTTTAAGTTTGGAGCAACAAATTGAGGACATGGTTGATGTAGCATATGCAACAAATGACTTGTTTTCACTGCGGAATGATGCTCCAAATTTTGTTCCTTATTCAATTTTGGAGCCTACCTATGTTTTCATGAGCTGTTGCTTTGAGCTTTTCCTTGTCAATTTTGCACATGTTCTCCCAAGTGTTGATTGTCCTGTCGACATCTCTAGTGTTGCATTTTCCCCTTGGTCAAAGGTCTTTAAGTGTCGCTTTCTCATCTTTTAGAAGTTTGGCTTGTCGCCTTTTTTAAAGATGGGAAAAGCGGGCTCTTTCTACGACTTAGCTAACTTTCCTCACTTGACATGCACACCTCAAAAAAGCATGAAAGCACATCTTTCTCTCCCAGTAAAAGTGCACTTTCTTAATTTAGTGATCACACATGCACTATAAGTGGAAACTATGTTCTGTTGGGCAATTGTGCACTACTAGTTCTAGGCTTGAGTGCACTGCCAACTCACAGTGAGTGCGCACTCCTTGTCAACAACAAGTGCACATTCTCTGTCTTCAAGTGCGCAGTTGTTGCCTTCAACAAGTGCACACTCCTCACCAGCAAGTGCACACCCCCTACCCTTTACACATGTGCACTCCTAGCTTGCATGCAGAACACATTCCTAGAAAATAGGGACCCTCTCACACTCACTCACTTAATCCAATGATCAAGTGACAAGTGGCAAGCATGTGCTTAAATCCTAATCTTAATTTGCATGTGGATTTCCTTTATAGGGAGCACAACTTATTGTCAGTTTCACAATCACTATTCACTTTGAGTTGATCACATTCTCTCATTACAAGGAACTTTTCCTCACCCTTGGTCACAAGTGTGCCTATTCTTGGTAAGTTTTGCGAATTGTCGCTTTTGTTTTTAGTGTCGCTTTTTTTTTTCTTTAGTGGCGTTTTGATATGCTTTTCACATCTTAAGTGTCGTTTTTGTCTATTCTTTCTCCTACAAGTGCCGTCTTATTGCTGCATGTGGCATTTTTGCTAACTCTTTGCATTCCATGACTTTTTACCTTTTATTCATGATTGTGAAAAGATATATGAACTCATGCAAGCTTGTTTCTCTCACTTTTACAGTGCTCTTGACTTATTATTGATCATCACTTAGCCATTTTTGAGATCATCTCTCTCATAGCGTAGTGCACACTTGCAGAGAACAGGCTCTCACTCCTTAGTCACTACAATCTCGAATTTCGCCCATTTGAGAAGGAGCTCCTCTTCCATAACGCTTAGCGCACTTCTAGTCCACAATGAGGCATCCCTTGCCCACTGCAACTGCGTCCTGTGCCCTTGCTGAACCTCCTTAACACACTGCACGCTTCCAAGTAGTAGTGTGGCTCTCCTTGTCTCTTGATGATGTGACCTTGCATAAAAGGAGCCTCTCCCTCACAAGTGTGCACTGTGCAATTTGAAGCTCTAGGCACGAATCCCTTGTGTACTATGATCCTGAATTGCGCACCACTTGGCCCCCTCATCTTTCCCTTAGCGCAATGCGCACTTCTAGTGGCTAGTGAAGCCACCCTGTCTCACTTTTCTAAGCTTGTGCTACCAACCTGCACAATCCTTTCCCATTTATTGTCTTTTGCATAATTTTCATGTGATAGCTAGGTGAGTTCAAGAACTAATATTTATTTGCCATGAGTGATCTTCCACTTGCAGGTGCTGCACATACGAAACATATTAGCCTTTCATATTCTGCAGAGACAACGTCCCCAACCACTCGATAGGCCCCATCAAGAGAAACTTCAGAAAACAATATTGAAGAGGCAGTGGAATGTTCCAAACCAAGTGTACTAATCTTATCTGATAAAAAATGCTTCATCGATAAATCTATCAAAGTCTCATGGAAGGATATAAAGGATGGATTTATTCATAAGAAATTCCTGGAGAACCTAGAGGACATGCAGGTATACATTAACATAAAGAGGTCCAAAATTCATAAAGTAGCATGGATATTTCCAGTGCTACCCTGTGTAGAAGCTATTGGATGGATTTTGCAACACTTGGATGGAAATAATCTAATTATCAACAGTGAACACTCCATCAACATGATTTACACTCCTATTATAAGCCGTTAACCATGGGGTGTTGAGAATTTGGAGGGCCGATGATTAATTCAAATTCTCTTCTTGATAATTACTTGTGAGCTTACTTGAGTTACTTATGGTTTCTCTTGCTTAGATGATTTAGTCTTTCATCAAGTCAATTACCAAAATACCAAAGACACAAAGTTAGGTTCTTCGAGCCAGGGCAAAACCTCTCCCTCTTGGAGAGGAAAACCCACGATAAATTCTTCTTATAGATCTTCAAATGACAAGTACCATGACCAAGACTTAGACCCTTGACCTATGAATGCCTCCAAGACCTTGTCATTACTTCTTTGACTGCCTCCAACACTTATCCTTCTCTTCTGCTCCAGTTTGCACTGACCTATACTAGTACTAGAGAACTCGGTCTCTAATTTTCACTTCTTATTACTTAGTCAACTATTGGAGATTGAATCTTCTTCACCTTGCATACACTTGTAACTTTATTCCTTTAAGACTGCTTTCTTCTTTAGGTCACCGTCTTCATGAATTGTAGGTGTATCCACAATCTAACCTTAGGACAATTAGTAAGTCTTTCTTCAAACAGATCCGTACTTTGACTTTGCTTATGATTCAAGTTCTTTGCTTTGCTTGGTGTCACAAAGAAGTTGCAATAATTTTGTGATATCCACAGATTCTTCCGGAGATAAGATCTGAAAACAAATGTTGTGTTACCTCAGATAAGTCTGCACTGTAACCCTGTACTAGATCTCAACAATCCACACTTATATACTTATTTAAATTTGCACCTTTTTAGTCTGCTGAAATCCAAACCTTTATCCTCTGAAATCTGCACTTGATTAACTCAGAACAATCCGTAATTTTCCTGTGGAAATCACAAAGAAATCCACAATCTTTCTTGTGCAAATGAGCCGTAGGATCTGGGGTATATATAGTGCACTGTCTGGATTTTAGGCCGACCCTTCAACAAACTCTTAGGCCGACTTCAACACTAATTATAAGCCCACTTTATCACATCATTTCTGGCGGTCTTGGAGACATTCTTCAGACTAGATACTTCATAATCATGACCCTTAATTACAATAGAAGACAAACCCCTATAGACATCAAGAAGATGTCTATTGACCTGTAATAAAATCTTGCTCATGAAGCTCATGAAGCTCATGAAGCAAGTACAATAAAATACATTTATTATCTTTGTCTTCTTCTTTACATAAATTCATAATTACATAGTCAATATGAAGACCAATCCTAGTTACACTTTTCAACGCTCCCTCTTAAGTAGGGAGGTATCCATACAGGTACATGGTCACTTTCAAATTGAAGAATCTCATAAGAAGAATCGGATTGGTAATCACATCTGTACAACATCACATCAACCGACATTTTCCTAGTGCAAGGCCTTGACTAACAACCCCATCTCTCAACGAGACAATGGGCTACAATGTTGGCGAGACACATGACTTATAGACACCATTGTCATCGTCTCTCCAAGGTACATACTCCAACCAGGTGTTCCCAAAGTATGACCTTCTTGGACTATTTTTCTCTTGGGTCTAGACCTCAAGAATATCGACCCTGACTACTCTTATCTTGAATGCCCTAACACATTCTCAAAGAGTATTAAATGCTAGATGATTACCAAATTCTCCATTTTGTCTTCCCAAGTGAAGACCAAAATGATTTGCCTATCTCTCCCTCTTAGCTAGGGAGGACCTATTCCACAAGGAAATGTACTCATTCCTGTATAAGGAATGTACCTAAGCTCATTCTTAGGAATTAACCAGTTTCTTCCAAGTAAGAAACTGATCACCAAGTTCGCTCTCAATTGGGGACCTGCAGCAGCAATGGTGAGACACCCAGCTACTCATGAGAATTTCCTCCCCTCGATGTCATGGCTTTTGATCTTGAGGAATCTTCAACTTTAGTTCCATAGGGCACGTATCATCCATCACTTTCATCCATGAGTCATGTCATTTACCAGAAAGTGATTCAACTGTCTTTCTTGTCTAGTCCATTTTTTTATGCCATGCTTCTTTCTTTCAAATCATCCTCCAAGGATCATACATCCTTTCTCATGATTAGCATCCTTGCACAAATTCATCTAGATAAACATATACATATGAGCTTTTAAAACTAAAGTTACCTTAGTGATGATCTTTCACCATGACATCTTCCTGTAGGCATCAACATCCTTTATTCAGATTGACACATCTCCTAATGATATGTTTTGTCAATGGTCTTCTTCTTTATCAAAATTCTATCAGAGTCTACATATCCTCCCAAGAGATATTCTAATCACATCTTCTTGGCTTCTGGATAACAACTACCTCTTGACATGGTTGCATTTCATGATCTCTTCCTTTTGGCACATTTTCATTCCCAGGAACTTACAATTTTCCAGTTCCTCGTTCATATACAATCACCTCATATTCCATATGAGGATATATATTATGTTGATTTCATTTGTCAGTGCACCAAGAGATCCTCCTCCATAGATCATACTTCTAAATATATAAGTCCATTACCTGCAACCATATGACATGACTTCAAAGCATCCAGTGTCAACATATAAATATATATATATACCTCATACCTTTTTTTTATTTGAGTCATCCTGTAGTAATTTCTCTAGAATGAAGAGCTTCATTCCCTTGCCCTCCTCCATCAATATGTCATCACATCCCAGAATTATGTAGCATAGAATTATTACTGAAACCATTATGCTTTCTTTCTAATCAATGAATTCATAATTCATAGAGAATTCCATTATAAAATGTCAGCACCAGTTTCCATGATGAACCTTGATCTTGATGACTTCCTTCCATCAATGTTGTTTATCAGCGAGGTTTCCAGGAGCTGTACCACCAAGTTCTCTTTTCATGCTTCTATCACGATGCTATTAATATACATTGCTTCCTACTATTTTACAATCAACTAAAATCTCTTTGAGGAGAAATATGATCATAGATATCTTTCACTTTCTTCTTTCTTAGATTTCTTTGCATCTGGTTCTTCCCTTTCATCTGTGACATGGGCTTCTTCCCATTTCCTCTTGTCCTTTCTAAATTTAGGACAATCTCGTTTATAATGCCCAAGACCATTACATCCAAAGAATCGTGCTTTGTCCATATTTCTTCTCTTATTATGAGGACCAAATTTACCGAATCTTCCTTTCTTCTTGGACATGGCAGCAAAGGCTTGATACCATGCACTTGATCCTGCTTTCAATCTTGATTCTTCTATCTTACCTAGACCTTGGAATGGCATGGCTTCTTCTCTCCCATCTATGCTTGAAGTGAAACCTCTCAATTCTTTCGGTAAAGCATTTTGTACCATAGTGAGTATTTCTCTATTAGACATTACTACTCCCAATTTCTATAGTTGATCTCGTATTGCGAAAATCTCCATCAGATATGGAATTATTCCTTCCTTTCTTGAAATTCTCAATTTGTATAGTTTTTGTCTCAGGGATATTATTTCCTTTGTAGAGTCTTTCGAGAATAATTCCACCATTTTATCATATATTTCTTTTGAGGATTCTAGCTTTGATACATAGGGAATGAGAGATTCTTTTATGGATTCTATAAGAATCTTTCGAGCTCTTATGTCTCCCTTCATGTATTTGATATATGCTAGAATGTCTTCTTTTGGATGTTGAATTGTAGTTCCTTCGATGAAGCCCATAACTTCATTTTCAATTAGATTCAAATATTTCCTTTTCTTCCATGTATTAAAGTTTGATGACCCAACCAATTTGTTGCTCTCTATACAATAAGTCATTTTGACAGATTTAGATAAAGTCATAGATACTTACTTGAGTAAGTGTCTTTCTCCTTCAGCAACTTCCTTGATGATGATGAAGATGAAGTCAAGAACTTCTTCTTAGATCAAATTATCTAATGTAGGTGATCTTGAATCCTTGATGACAAAGGATGTTTCCAAAAGATGATGTCTCTTCTAACAATGTCTTGAATATAAATCTTTGATGGAAAAGATTATTTTCTTGAAGAGTGAATCCTTTGAATACTTTGATTCTTGCTTCCTTAAGTGCCTCTTTGCTAAGTAGCCCTTCCTTTAACACCTTTGCTCTGAAACCACATTGAGAATTTGGAGGGATGATGATTTAATTCAAATTCTCTTCTTGATAATTACTTGTGAGCTTACTTGAGTTACTTATGTCTTCTCTTGCTTAGCTTATTTATTCCTTCATCAAGTCAATTACCAAAATACAAAAGACACAAAGTTAGACTCTTCGAGCCAGGGCAAAACCTCTACCCCTTGGAGAGGAAAACCCACGAGAAATTCTTCTTATAGATCTTCAAATGACAAGTACCATGACCATGGCTTAGACCCTTGACCTATGAATGCCTCCAAAACCTTTTCATTACTTATTTGACTGCCTCCAACACTTATCCTTCTCTTTTGCTCCAATCTGCACTCACCTGTACCAGTATTAGAGAACTCGGTCTCCAATTTTCACTTCTTATTACTTAGTCAACTATTGGAGATTGAATCTTCTTCACCTTGCATACACTTGTAACTTTATTCCTTTAAGACTGCTTTCTTATTTAGGTCAATGTCTTCATGAATTGTAGGTGTATCCACAATCTAACCTTAGGACAATTAGTAAGTCTTTCTTCAAACAGATCCGTACTTTGACTTGCTTATGATTCAGGTTCTTCGCTTTGCTTGGTGTCACAAAGAAGTATGCAATACTTTTGTGATATCTGCAGATTCTTCCTGAGATAAGATTTGAAAACAAATGCTGTGATACCTCAGATAAGTCTGCACTGTAACCCTGCACTAGATCTCAGCAATCCACACTTAAATACTTCTTTAAATCTGCACCTTTTTAGCGTTCTAAAATCCACACCTTTATCCTCTGAATCTGCACTTGATTAAGTCAAAACAATCCACAATTTTTCCTGTGGAAATCACAAATAAATCCATAATCTTTCTTGTGCAAATGAGCCGCAAGATCTGGGGTATATGTAGTGCAATTTCTGGCTTTTAGGCCTACCCTTGAACAAAATTTTATGCAATATCAATACTGATTAAGCCCACTTTATCACATCATTTCTAGCGTTGAATGAGAGCTGTCTTGAGGGCTGTTATGAGCCTTTCTTCCACAAGGTCTTGGAGACATTCTTCAGACTAGATACTTCATAATCATGACTCTTAATTACATTAGAAGACAAACCCCTATAGACATCAAGAAGATGTCTATTGAGCTATAATAAAATCTTGCTCATGAAACCCATGAAGCAAATACAATAAAATACATTTCTGATCTTTATCTTCTTCTTTACATAAATTCATAATTACATAGTCAATATGAAGATCGATCCTAGTTACACTTTTCAACATGGGGCATACTTGAACACAAAATTTTATGCAACTTGGGCTAACTTGAACACCAAGGAGGTTATCAAGTCATGGTGGTAGGAGCCTGCAAAGTTTCACCAAAAGCGAAGTGCAGTCTATAAGACGAAGTACCTGAGAACAATCTATAAGTATCTTATGGAAATGTGCTGTATATTGCATCGGCGAAATAACACGAAATTTTTTGAAGAAGGATGTATGTATTTACTCAACCTGATTGTTTCTATAGGAAACTTCTTTAATTGGGCTAACATCCTTTCTCAACAACTGCAAATCAATGTACAAGCTGCAAATCAATGTACAAGATGCGAAGAAATATTTAAAAGCCAATTAGTTATCATAATTTTATATGTTTGCTTATCTATTGGATCGAATCTACGCTCGCTATGCATTCACATGAATGAAATGGAATTGGATCCCAAAAAAGAAACTACCCGTCCATTTCCATTGCAGGATATTTTAGAAGTTAGTTTCTGAGGAGTATATAAGAAATTGGTTGAATACTTATTTGTAGTATTATATCAAATGATATTTGAGGTGGAAGCTCCATGCATGACATATAATGTGAAGGAGGCACTAAGTGAGATTGCAGATTGGTTTGCAAAATGACAAGGCACATGCATTAGAGTTTTCAGGTGCTACACTCCCCCTCATCTTATGCCAAGGCATGTGACCAACAAGGTGGTCATGCAGGGATTTTCTTACCAACTGAATATAGGTTTGTCTACACAAATCCAAATGAAGAAGAAGTCTCCTTGGACCTCTTTTCATTTACATATTGGATCACAAGGGCCTAAATTAAAGGACTTGAAGACTTTCAGTTTGGAGAAATGAGCTTTCACAGATACAACCCCAGGAATGTTTGTAGACAACATTTCACGAAGTTGCGTTATGCCTGTCCGTATGTACCCATGATAGTTCCAGAAGATGAGAAGATAAAAAACTGGTACAAAGCATTAAGGCATAATCGATCGAGTGATGAGGTAGTCTCTTCCCATGTTGCACATGTGCTGGATACAAAGATGGAGGAGACTCAGAAGGAAGTGGCTGACCTAGCTAATATCGTATCACCGAAGAAGTGGCCAAAGCATGATCCAGTAGTGGAGAGAAGAAAAAAGTTGAAGGAATATCCTGTTTGTAAGGGAGCAATAGAGGTAGAGCAACAAAGAAAGCAAAAGGAGGAAGAAATGAAAAGGAAAGAGGAGCGCAAAAGGGAGGAAGAACACAAACTGAAGGAGGAACAAGAAAAGAAGAAGCAAGATGAATTTTAAGAGGAAAGAAGAGTTAAAGAATATAAAAGCAGAGGAGAGCTACAAAATAAACAACTAGAAGAAACCTTAAAGAAGTAGAGAGAAAAGGAAGAGGAACAATGAAAGTAGTTGGAGGAGGAAGAGATGAAAAAGAAACATGAAGATGCTGCATAAAGAATGGAGGAAGAACACATGGCCCACGATATAGAGGCATAGTTAGAAGAGGAGGAAGACATTGAACCAATTGTAGATGAGCCAAATATTCAATCAATAGCTCCTCTTACTAGTGGCAATATCTCGTTCAGCGAAATGGGAATTGCTCGTGCACTTGTTGAAAAAATCATGGATATATCAAAATTTACCTTCGACCAACTGAAGAGGAGGATTATATAGGAGAGGCGAAGGTACTATCTTGATGACCTTATTCATCCTGTTACAATAGACATAGAAAGGGTTATAGAATCCAACACCAGGAAGAATCCTCGAGCAGTCGTTGCAACAAATGTGGCTTTTGCGACATCAACACAAGATAATACAAAATATATTTTTAGCCAAAATGAACAACTACAAAAGGATATGATTGCTATAAAACAATAGGTTGATCATGTTGAGAGTTTGTGTATTTGGGGTAGCATCAGTTGTTCTCTAGCTCCCAAATTTTGTGGAGGGACTAGAGTACACTTGATCTACAAGACCCAGAAATGGATTTGGGAAATTTCATTTGGTTTAGGAGATATTAAATTAATTAATTATTTTAATGTATTTCCTAAGTTAAAACTTAGGAAAATAAAATATTTAAAGTGAATTTAATTAAACATGTGATGAAATTGTCTTAAGTCACACAGATCAAGCTTTCTTTTAATCTTAGCCATTGATAAATATTTAATCATGACCGTTGATTTTTCAATGAGAAATGTATAAAGGAAAGTATTGGGGTCATTTGTAAAGACACACAGAGGCAGAGCACTGAAGCTAAGCTGAGATTCTAGGGCATGGTTTACTAAGAATACTCAGAAGTGTTTTAGCTGCAGAGAGGGGAATTTAGACCAAGGGGATGATATGATCCCAGGGTCTAGAATACACAAAGAGGCAGAGAAGAGATCAGCTCAAGGACAAAGCAGAGAAAGGCAACAACAACAATAGTAACAAGGACAACGTAATTTCCAGGAAACCCTTCAGGGGTTACATAGAGACCCTTAGGGGCAGCGTAGTGACTGCATCACCCATTCTGCGGTAACGTAGTCCCTTCCGGAGTAGCGTTGTGGGTTTGAAGGCCATCCAAGGCTGATGTAGAGGCTTTAGAGGTTGACGCCGAGCCTTTCAGGGGCAGCGCTGGGATTTCTAGGCCTAGATTTGGCTAAGTTCTGTAAATCCTATTTGAGGGTGCGGATCAATCATTATTTTGGCCCTAGATTAGCCAATGAGCTGTAGATCTATAGTTTTCTCTGTTGGGTTTTCCAGATCTGGAACCTAGAGATGTGTATTCAGAAATATTCTTAATAATAGAACCCTCGAGCAGCCAGAGACTGGTTTTCCCACAATGGGTTTTTCCGGGGACTATTTGTCCAGAAATATCTGTCACTTTGTTAATGTGTGCATGTGCTTATTCTAGATCTGAATAGGTAGAGATCTGTTATGTGTTTTTCTTCGATGTTAACTTGAATTTATTCAGTTGATAACTTATATAAGTAGGAGGAGCTTAACTGGATTAACAGTAATAATTTATGCATAAGATATATGATTCAGAAATTTCTACATGGTATCAAAACAATTGCAAATTTAGAAGGGTCACCAACAGGAGAATTTGAAGGATCTAGCTGCAGAAAGCAGCTGGAAAAGCAACAGAGAAGCAGATTTGAAGGGACATCGCAGTTTTCAGGAATAGATTCACGCAGAGGGAAGGGTGACGTTCCAGCGCTGTGTCCTAGCAAGCCCACGCAATTACTGCGCAGAGGCATCTCAGAAACAACACTGGTTGGGTTTGAAGCTAGCCAGTGTGATTCAGATATGAATCTGTCAAATCCAGAAAATTCTGCAGAAAAGTTGTAGAAATTCAGAAGAGCTGGTGGGGTTAAAACTCTGAAGATTTCAGATTTTTAGTGTTAGCACAAGTGACGAAGATTGGGAGGAGATCAACTTCTCAAAAAAGTTTCTTGCCAAAGGGAACTTGCAGTTTTGTCAGAGGATCAAAGAAGCTGAATTATAATTGATTTGGTAGATTTCCAAGGAGGGAAATCAAGTGTCAGAGGGAGCAGAAGGCACCTGTTTCACCAAGGGCCTTAGATCCATTTCTCTAGCAAAGAGAAAAGGAAGTTCTGACACATCTTGAGCAGATGGCTCCTCATGGATTGCATGATCATGATAAGCTAGAGGGCCTCTCAAATTTTTTGGTTTGGAAGGCAAGGATCCTGATTGTCCTTGAGGCATACGGTCTAAGAGACCATGCAGAGCAGACTCTGGCCACACCGACAGATGCAGATCTCCTACGGAAGCATAAGGAAGCTTCTGGGCATGCCAAGCGACTAATAATGGACAGTATCAAGGACCATATTGTACCACATATAACTGAGAAGAAGACAACTAAAAAAATGTGGAAGGCCTTGACTTCCCTGTATGAGGGAAAATCGGTCCAAAGGAAAATGTTGTTGGAGACCCAAATGAGGTCATTCATGATGACCAAGGGAGAAGTCATGGAACACTTCCTCTTCAGAGTGCAGGAAATCAGGGATCAACTGACTGCAACAAGTGCAACCGTAGATGATGCAGTGATAGTCAGTACTGCCCTCAATGCAGTCATGGATGAGTGGGAAACCTCTATCCAAAGTATCTTGGGCAGAGCAGACCTCCCAGATTGGGACAACTTGTGGTCAATCCTGCGGCAAGAAGAACTACGAAGATTCACCAAGAGACAACACAACATTGCGTTGAGCAAAGTAAAGAAGGAAGATGAGGAAGATGCAGCTTTGGCATCAAAGAAGCAGCCAAAGAAGAAGAAGGATGCGAAATTCAAGTGCTCGATTATTGGCGTGGGACCACAATCCGTGTCTGAAAAAAAAAGGACAAAAGAAGCATCTTTTCCCGACGGCGGCAGCGGATGATGCTGGTGGGGGAGATGATGTTGCCATGGTGCTCCATGAACACGAAAGGTGGGGTGACATGGACATGTAGAGGAGCTACATGGAGGTGTAGCAGATCCTTGAGCAACTCTTGTCTCTTGGATCACAAACGCTCAGGTAGCCTTAAGACGATGGCGGACAAGTGGAGCGGAAGGGTGCACTCTCTCCTGCTGACAGCGAGAGCGAAGGCATATATTGGGCGGGAAGGAGCGACACAGACGAAAACGACAACAACGAAGGATTAGAGCGGAGGGCAGGCAAACGACGAGCGCGCCGGTGTGTTGCTTACGTGTGTGAGGCATGGCCGAGCGCGCAAAGCTTCGGAAGGACAACACAATGCAACTGTCACCTGATGAATTTCAGCAAGGGGCTGAGTACGACTTCATTGGTGTGAAGAGAAGTAGGATTGCGGGCTTGTAGGCGGCCATCGTTCTTTAGATGCCAACAGGTTGTAGCCTGTAATTCTTGGTGGTGAGGTCATCATTTTTACCATCGAACTTGTTTGTCAAAGATTATGCAGGGGTCGATTTGTTTCTCTCAACTGCTTTGAAGTTGCGGTCTATGGTCTAGTGGCAGTGATATGAAAACACGGATGTGGCATATTGAAGAAGGCTGTAGATACGGTGGATTTCAATGGCCGTGCAGCGAGTCATGAGCATCACAACACAATACAAGCGACATCTGATGGGGATTGGGTGGCGAAAACCAAGCAAGCCGCCTGAGAACTAGTGCCCAAAATCATGTAATGCATAAGTGTGATGTATTGCTAGAGCACACCCTTGATGCTAAGAGGGAGTGTTGAGATTTTGTGTATTTGGGGTAGCATCAACTGTGCTCTAGCTCCCAAATTTTGTGGAGGGACTAGAGTACATTTGATCTACAAGACCCATAAATGGATTTGAGAAATTTCATCTGGTTTAGGAGATATTAAATTAATTAAATATTTTAATGTATTTCCTAAGTTAAAACTTAGAAAAATAAAATAATCAAAGTGAATTTAATTAAACATGTGATGAAATTGTCTTAAGTCACACGAATCAAGCTTTCTTTTAATCTTAGCCATTGATTAAAGATTTAATCATGGCCGTTGATTTGTCATTGAGAAAAGTATAAAGGAAAGTCTTGGGATCATTTGTAAAGACACATACAGGAAGAGCACTGAGGCTAAGCTGAGATTCTAGGGCAGGGTTTGCTAAGAATACTCAAAAGTGTTTCAGCTGCAGAGAGGGGAATTTAGACCAAGGGTTTGATCTGATCCCAGGGTCAAGAGTACACAAAGAGGCCAATAAGAGATCATTTCAAGGACAACGCAGAGGAAGGCATCAGCAGAAACAACAATGACAACGTAATTTTCAGGAAACCCTTCAGGGGTTACGCAGAGACCCTTAGGGGCAGTGAAGTGACTGCGTCACCCATTTTGGGGTAACACAGTCCCTTCCAGAGCAGTGCTGAGGGTTTGAAGGCCATCCAAGGCTGACACAAAGGCATTAGGGGAATTTTGAGGTCTAAAATGGGCCTCCTAAGAAAAATGTACAACCAAAATAAACTTTATAAGAACCAATAGGATTCAAGATAATTATGTCAACCATGGGGGATGATTCACTATTTTTTAAGTAAAAGGGTAAAAATATTAAAAAATAATAAAATAATAAAACTACTTTTTTCAACTCGTATTTTCAACTTATCTCCCAATTTTTTTACTCAAATTTCAAGCGGGAGTACTCGTTGGATGAAAAATTTAATTCCTCATCCAAGGAGTACCTATGTTGCATACTTTCGATCGACCCTACTACATGAAAAAATGAGAAATACATGAAAAAACATGATTACAATCACGTTTTTCATGTATATCTCATTTTTCATGTAGCAGGGTCCATCAAAAGTATGCAACATGGGTACTCCTTGGATGAGGAATTAAATTTTTCATCCAACGAGTACTCCCACTTGAAATTTGAGTAAAAACTTTGGGAGATAAGTTGAAAATACGAGTTGAAAAAGTAGTTTTTTCTTTTTTCTCTCTAAAATTTGATGATGTCATCAAATCTTATTTGATTTTTTCCACTATTATTTTATAATTTCCTTAGGAGGCCCATTTTATACCTCAAAATTCCCCTAATGCTTTTAGGGGTTGCAGAGGCTGACACATAGCCTTTCAGGGGCAGCGCTGGGATTTATAGGCCTTGATTTGGCTGAGTTCTGTAAATCCCGTTTGAGGGTGTGGATCAGTCATTATTTTGGCCCTAGATCAGTCGGTGAGATGTAGATCTAGATTTTTCTCTGTCGGGTTTTCCAGATTTGGAACCCAGAGATGTGTATTTAGAAATATTCTTAATAATAGAACCCTCCGGCAGCCAGATACCGGTTTTTCCACATTGGGTTTTTCCAGGGACTATTTGTCCAGAAATAACTGTCACTTTTTTAATGTGTGCATGTGCTTATTCTAGATCTGAATTGGTAGAGATATATTATGTGTTTTGCTTCGATGTTAACTTGAATTTATTCAGTTGATAACTTATATAAGAAGGAGGAGCTTAACTAGATTAACAGTAATAATTTCTGCATAAGATATAAGATTCCGAAATTTCTATAGATCATCTAGTTGCAAAGAATAAGAAGTTGACTTTATTCATCCTGTTACCTTAGACATAGAAAGGGTTATAAAATCCAACACCAAGAAGAATCCTCGCGCAATCATTGCAACAAATGCGACTTTTGTGACGAAAACACAAAATAATACATAATATCTTTTGAGCCAAAATGAAAAATTGCAAAAGGTGTTTATTTTCATAAAACAATAGGTTGATCATCTGGTTGCAAAGAATCAAAAGTTGTCTTCTACCAGTACAAGCACGATAGAACTGCGGTCTGCCATACCTGAAGAACTAAAACCAATGGAATATACTATGAAGTAGCTTTATAATGAGATGATATTATTATTTTAAGTAATGGTGCCCCTGGTTGAAAATTAAAAAAAATCTCAAGAAATCATAAAGGCTCTGAGGGTAGCATGCACAACTATGGATTTAATGTAGGATTGGGGCACCAAGTATTAGAATATTCTTAAATGATTGGTCAATAATGATAGATTAGCAGTTGAGTTGGACAAAGCAAATTTTAAGGTACACACTCAAAATTATAACCAACTTGGTGAGCAAGTGATCAACACCGTGGCTGCCTATGTACGACTGCACAATAATTTAGAGTCACAGACACAAAATCATAGATTACCTTCTGTAGGCCCACTTGGGGAAATGAGGAATAAATATGTCATCATGCAGGAGCTTA
Source organism: Pinus albicaulis (assembly GCA_034641835.2). Taxonomy (NCBI): domain Eukaryota; kingdom Viridiplantae; phylum Streptophyta; class Pinopsida; order Pinales; family Pinaceae; genus Pinus; species Pinus albicaulis. Next base: position 793,906,107 of record CM076575.1, on the reverse strand, counting down.
AAGAGCTTATTGAACATATCAAACAAGCAACAAATCAAGAAATCTTGGAGGTGACCAAAAGTACTATTCTACAATATGCGATTGAGGCAACAAAATTTCATATGAAGTTATCCATGTTATCTAAATCCATAATATCAAACAGATTAGAGGTGAGAATATGATACAATGCAGATCTACCATCACGAGTCAAATATATTGCAACATATTTCAAAGTGTGTCACTCTTACATTACAAATTAACTCCACTTTCAATCTATTGATTTGTGTTTTCCTCGTACATGAGAAATTTTTTATTATTGTAATTTTGTCTTATATAGGCACCATTTTGAATGTAATTTGTCTTTTTTTATAAGAATAGGAATTTAAAATGTAAAAGGAATTCCAAGAGACACTTGTGGAATATGAAGAGTCATATAGAAGTCCATAGGTTGTAGGAAAGTGAGGAGTCACGAGGAAGCTCAAAAGTCACCCTCATGAGCCAAATAGATGAGACAACTAAGACCGTCACAACTTAGACCAAAGACCCCCTCCATCAAGCCATCCTTTTTTATTCTTCAGTTTTGAGTTCTGTGAGTAACACAGTGTTCTCATGCTTCAATTATGTGGCAACCTCTTCATACTTGAATCCTGTGGCATCCTTACCTTGCTTCAATCCTGAGGTAACTTCCTTTGATTTATAACTCAGTCCTGTAGCACTTCTTATTATTCTTCTATTTTACTTGACTTCTATTATACTTCAGTTTTGTAGTGTCATCATAAATTCGGTCCTTCAATAATATTTATTAATAGAGGTATACTCCAATTAACTTTGGTCCTGTACTGTCTTGCGATATAGTTTCTGTCCTCGGTCTTGTGGAGATAGCCCAAGTTTTTGTCCAACAATGATGACAAACACAACAATACATTCATGCCTCAGTCCTATGGTGACAACTTGAGTTTCGGTTCTGTGGTGGAAACCTTGACTTCAGTCTTTGATGGTGATAGCCCTTAAACATTTCTTCTTGCAGCGATGCTTCAACTCCTTGAAACTTTGAGTCATTCTTCGCTTCAATTTCACCGAATTCCCTCACTGTAATATAATGAGCTCTTCTCTGAAATTTCCGAACTTGTCTCTCTGCAATTTCTGCGAAATTGTATCTTCGTATTTTCAGCGAAGTTGACACGCCTATATATAGCGGGTTCCCATAGTAAAATAAGTTGACATGAACTAATTTGTGAGACAGACTTCTGGAGGATGAGTTTGAAGGCCAACTTTGTAAGGTGACTTGATGGAGGAGTTCTTTTGACAAAATAAATTAGACTTTGACTTAAATAAAAAATCCTAAAGCCTACAATGGAGGCTTGACCTATGACAACTGACCCAAGCATGAAACCTATGCTTTAACAATTCAATTTAATTAATAATAAAATTTCTTTTGCTTTCTTTTGACAATAAATTTCATTTTTGACTCATCTAAAATTATGAAGATCAGACCTAGTTACATTCTTCAACACTCCCTCTTAACTACGGAGGTATTCATACTTACACATATCTATAGAGGTACATGGAAGATCTCAAAGCACAAAATATATTAAGAGTTTAGGCACCACAATGCCATGGACTAGATTCCTGACCATGAAAATCTATCCAAGGTCCTTCAACAGTTTAGGCACTCATGGTACCACGGACTAGATTCTTCACGAGGGAAATATATCAGGGTGGGACTAATATGGAGTAAAGATTTCAACCTCTCTAGGTACCATTAAGCTTACTTGCTAACCACCAAACTAGGGATCCAAGTGCGTATCGAAGGTCAAATCTCTATGACCAACGCCACCCTCCCTAGTTTGGGATCCAGACATCAACACATAGTGCCGACTATATTTCCTCCCAGGAAATGTGTATCACACACAAAGCCTCAACATTCCCGATTATTCCAATCGGTAGAAAATCCTCCCTGATCAAACAGATCGGTAACAACAAGTCTCTCCCGATCAAACTGATTGATAACAAAAAACATGCAAAACATGCTATCAAAATTTTGAGAGATTTACCTGTACCAACACAACTCCAATCAGTAACAATATTTCAAATGTACATAAGTAAACACAAAACTATGGGGTATTTCAGACATCTTGATGTTGCTTCTCACTTTATCACAATAGGAATTGGAGACTTTCAAATGAATCTTGACACAAGATTCCTTAACCATACGAATTTTTTTCCTAATTCATATGCAAAAAAATATTCTACAACTAGATCCTGCTTTCCTTCTTTCAGCAATACCTCAAAATGCATTCTCCAATTTCTTATTTCAAGGTAACCATCATGACTATGATACTCCCTCCGTCTTAACTAGGGATATTTCTTCTATCCAAGCTCCCTCTTGACTTAGGAAGATCAACTTTCTTTTATGACATTGGAGAATCTTTCATGGCTTCCTTCTTATCAAAGTCATCTTGACCATCATCATTCATATATCTTCCTTCATCATGCTTATCATAAAAAAATTACTTACGAACATCTTCACCATCTTGAAGATGATGTACCTGCACAACTTATATAGCAAGTACAAATAAATATATAGAAGCATGAAGTTAACTGTATCAAAATAATGGAAGCATTAGACTTTAAAAACATGATCAACAAGAGACTTTACTTCAATACTTCAACTTCTTGCCCAGGTTTTGTTACAAACCCTAAATCACATCAACAACTCAATCAAGATATCAATCTCATTATATATAGGGCCTTAATATCTCCTTCAAAGACAAATTCTTTCACATAGAAAACCCTAGAAATAATTCAAACAAGTATACAAATGCATCTATTAACTTTCAGAATTCATATGTTAGACTTACCACTAAGATTTCATACAAACCCTACCTTTCATACATGAAATTCAACAATCAAAACTAATCACAACTAAATATGACTAACTTCTACTGGGGTTTGATGTAAACGCTATATCTTCATCTACTAATTATCAAAAATCATACTGATCACAATCCAATTTCATGTTTTATCAACCTTTCATAAATCCCAGATTGTCATATCATATACTAGAGAGTTTTAACTTCTACTAAGGTTTAGTTACAAAACCCTAGAATTCACAAACAATATCATACTAGTATACCAAACTTCTACTAGGGATTAATTACAAACCCTAGGACTTATGACCATCAACAATCAGGTCATCACATAGGCATATCTAGGTTTTCATCATCATGCACACACATATCATTACAAACCCAATGACACAAACACATTAGAATCAAACATATAACAAATTGATTAGACGAACAATCATATACCTAGGGATTCATTCCTAGGTCATAAGGGTCTTTCTCATAAACCCTACCAAACCCTACCAAACCCTAAATATATAGGGTTTCAATACATAACAAAAAAAACCTTACTTTACCAAAGCCTCAAAGGTTTTGGATTTCAAACATCACCATTCAACTGTAACAGATTAGGGTTTCCATAACCATAGGGTTTTCATAACCATACCAAATCCAAAACATGACATCATTATCAAAACATCAAATATCATTTTCTTAGACTTTACTAATAACCCTAAGTAGACTAGGGTTTTAAACATTATCATTCACATACCCCTAGGTTAGGTTTTTTTCCAGAGAACCCTTTTAGGGCTCCACAAAAATAATCAAAGATATGAGGGTGGGTTCATCTAATGATAAATCACCTGATCAAGAATATTTATGATTCAGAAGAGATATACATAACACTTGTTAGTAATATAATTTCAAGATACAATGAACGTACCCTTTATATTAAGATAATTTTATAAAGTGTATAGTCTGAGTCGTACTTAGAGATGTTCCTTAACAAACCTTGTAGGGATTCCTTGAAGTGCTCTCTTTATATTAAACTATGATCTTTTATACTTGTAACACATGCTTTCAAGAAAAACATGTGATACCAAGAACATGAACCTTATATATATATAAAACCAAGTTATATTTTCAACACTAGTATTTTACTTGATATCCTAGATTACCTAAATACGTACCTCATGTTTACACACCTTTGATTTGATAGTCCATTAGACTTGTTGCATATGCATTTGTTAAGTAAGGAACAATGGCAACACTTACTTGATTTATTTGAGCTAGTTCGTTGAGTGCCCTTTGTTTGAGGAGACTTCAAAAATGAGATATATTGTCCATATTTTGAATGTGCCTAGGATGACTTGTCCTTTCACGATCAATCTCTTTCATTCAGATTTCCTTTGAATATATATATATATATATATATATATATATATATATATATTACCTTTGCTTTAGTCTTTAGAAAACTTGATTTTTCATGGGCTCCTTAACCATTTGATCCTTCAAACATTAGTTTCATTTCTTCGCTCCTTTTTGTATAAATTAGGGAGTAACCTTATTTTTCCAAGACTATTTTTCCTTTTTTACAACAAGGTGATATTCAACCTTATTCCACCATAACTCCAATACCATGTTGATAAATCACATAGGGTGGAAAGTTAATTTATTTCTCTTATTATGAATTTATGCTGTGATGTTTAACTATTAGTTTTTCCTTAGATTTATCTTTTTCTTATAATCAAGACTAATGCCAAACAACAAATAGAAAAGGACATGAGATGTAGGCACATATCTAGGGAAAAACCCCACTCAAGGGGAAAACCCGGTCAAGAATTATTCCTTCAGTAGATTCATAACTAGATGAGACGACCAAGACCCTCACAACCTAAACCAAAGAGTCCCCCCATCAAGCCATCCTTGTTTATTCTTCAGTTCCGAGTTCTACGAGTAACACAATATTCGCATGCTTCAATTCCATGGCAACCTTCTCATACTTGAGTCTTGTGGCATCCTTACCTTGTTTCAATCCCAAGGAAACTTCCTTTGATTTATAACTCGATCCTATAGAATTTCTTATTATGCTTCTATTTTACTTGACTTATGTTATACTTCAGTTCTATAGTGTCATCATAAAATCGATCCTTTAATAATATTTATTAACAACTGTATACTTCAATTAAATTTGGTCCTGTACTTTATTGCAATAAAGTTTAAGTCCTCGGTCCTGTGGAGATAGTCCAAGTTTCAGTCCAGAAATGATGACAAACACAACAATGCATTCATGCCTCGTTCCTGCGTTGAAAACTTGAGTTTCGGTCCTGTGGTGGCAACCTTGGCTACAGTCTGTGATGGAGATAGCCCTAAAACATTTCGTCTTGCAGTGATACTATTATCACCAAACTGAAGCTGATGGGATACTCAACAGTCAATTCAGAGTAACTGTTTCAAACCAATTTTGGTTGGAACTTAGCCTTTCCAATCTGAGAGAGCTCTCTCAAGAAAATGTATGATATTCAATAGACAATGCTTGGAACAAAGATGAATAAATCTTGAGTGTGTTTTGAATGGTTTTTATGCAGGTGAAGGATGTGAATTAGTGGCTACCATTGGGCATGGAGTTAGAGTAGAGCTCAATTACATGGAAAACATCTTTCATAGAAGCTAAGGCATGTGTACTCTCATAAAAAACATAAGTTGAACAATAAACTATATGCATAAAGGAATTTGGAGCATGTTTAACCATGAATTCCAAGTGATTACACATCAAACAAACTGAATAAACATTAAAAAATGTAGATAAGGTAAACACATATAAGAGTACATGATGAATCTCAGGTCCGAGAGAAGCTTTCTGCAACTGTATATTACCGACTGAAAAATATGACAAAAGTAGCATATGGCATCGCATCAATCAACCCTTATCTAACTCTAAAACTCCTCTATTTATAGAGTGAAGACTCATACAAATGATTTTCCACCTTGCTAGCTTTGAATTCCTGCCTCAGAAACCTATTTCAAATAGGATTACATCACTTGGAGACTTCCTATGGATATTTATGTTTGACAGAGTTTCAATACAAAAATGACTCTTCTTTCATTAAATAGTTCAATAAAACCCTTTAATAAACCTTATCAAATGCAACCAACTAATTTTCCAAGTGTACTGGATTGCTGATGTGTCATTATGCAACGTGGATGTTGATCAAGACCTCTTCCAAGTCGAATTTTACAATTTTTACACAAATATGGTTAGTGAAAATTCTGAAAAATATGCCTCAAATATGAGTGCATAATTTACAAACCCTGATGGCTTTGCAAAAATAGAGAGAGATTTTTGTAGATGGGTTTGTGCTGAATAAAAACCTCCATATTTCCAAAATGATTTTGCATTTGGTCAGAAATTGAATTTTAAGCTGACTTCTAAAACAGTCATGTACATGAAAGTTCATGAGAGTTCGTAGCGAAGAGTTTGTAGGGTTCTCCACTTGGAAATTTCTGCAACCATTTTGACTTCTCTACTTATTGGAGGGTATTCATTAGGCCAAAATACTTAAATACATGCCTTTACCCACTCCTATTATGATTTTTTTTGGAAATTATAACATAAATTAATCTTCAGCAAGTTTGTAGCGAAAACTCGACTTTATGCCTGGAGTATGCTACGAACTTGCTTGCTATTTTCCAGATTTTAAAATTTCCACTTCTTACCTCCAAAAACCATCCATAGCTATGTGAAATGATGATATGGATCATCATAAGGCAAAATTGGCTCAAAACATGTCTTACCCTCTTCAAGAGGCAAAAAGCTCATCCTTAACAGGTTCATCCACCACTAGCATTTTCAAGCCTTTTTTGTTAGCTCTATCTGCACCATCTCCATTGAACCAAACAACTTTGTCTGAGGTGGCAATGACCATGACCATGACCATGACCGAGTTATGAACAACCATACTAGAATCTAGGCTTTGCTTCTCGGAATTTTAGGATGTACTGTTATGTTTGATGATGTGGCAAAAATGATGAGCTAGTAGCCTAATCACCCTCCTTGCTGAGTGTTTTGACCAACAGGTGTCTCTACTGATACACTTCAAAATCTCCTGATGAATCATGTGCTCCCAAAAAACACTAAATGCTACAAAAACACCAAAATTTCACCTTGCTGCAAAAACAAAGTATCTAAGGCAAGTTCATAGCGAATTCTGACTATTTTACACTGATTTCGCTATGAAATTGTGTAGAAGTGCCAAATTTACATGAAATGGCCAATTTCACTTATGCATAAGATATTTTTGGGATTTTTATTTGACATTGACACCTATCACCTTAATGATGACGTTTAAGACCCCCACATATGTACATTTTTTTTGAAAATTAATGAACGTCATGACCTTATTTCACCCTAATGACCTAACCTAACTTACCTAAGACCAACCTAGAAAAACCTAGTTGTTATCAAGGATAACAGTGGCTCCAATGAGGATGATGTCCCCCTTGCGGGGCAGCAAAGAACCAACAACTCCGGTGCCTTATTGAAAACTAAAAATTGTAACTTTGATGATGTCCTTTCCAAGTCTTTATGGCCTTCACCTCGGGCTCAAACTTGTTGAAGAGATGATCTGCAACTTTGAATTGTTTGCAACCAAACCAAACTGGAATCCAAGCTAAAAACTAAATCTGTACAAATTGATAATGAAACTGATAATTGAAAACCAAACTTGCTCATACCTATGAGCTTATTTTTGTAAATGGAAACCTACTCTAACAACTGTAAATCAAATGATGGATTCAAACAAAATGAAAATGATAATATAACCAATCAATTAGATGGCTATTCAACAAAATTTTGCTCATAATTTCTTCCAAAAGAAAGATAAACCTAAAAGATGGCAACTCAAACTTCCATTTGAAAAAACCCGTCCAAAATTACTATGAAAGAAAAAATTATTGATGGTTGTAAATGGCTGGCTAGAGGATCTTCAAAATCATGAAATATAAGCTCATTTTGAAGACCAAGAGAAAAAGAAACATATTCTTCATTTACAACTGCAATTTGTCCCTATTTCATACCTTGATTTGTAACATCATTTTCAGGACAAGAATTTGAATGTTCCTGAAAATATTCAATAGGAGCAATCATAAAATTATGCACAAACAAATATTTTTGATCATTTAAATCTGCAACAAGACATTCTTGGACAACAACTTGTAGATCAAAAATTTGCTAATTATTGTCTATTAGTGCTTCTTCATGACAACCTTCAAGCATACTTAAGAAATCAAACTCCTCCTCATGATGAAAAGAAACATGTTTCACGTAAGATTTTCCTTTCTCCTGCCCATTTTCATGTTCCTCAGCATTCAAAGGTTCAAAAAATGAACAAAGTGAAGAGCCTTGTAACTGACCATATTTATGTTCCTCTCTATCATCTAAATATTGGGAAAGTTGCTACAAATTTTCACAAATTTCATGGAATGTAACTTGGCTGTCAAATTATTGATCTATTTTAATTTCGAGCGAAGAAGAGACATCTTCTTGTTGGAAAATTTCTTGATCATCATAACATCTAGCTTGTGAATAAAATTCATAAAGTGCCTCTAATATCTCCTCATCATCCATCCATTCGACATCCTCATGAATGATTTTAATATATTGAATGGAACCCAACAGTCTTGAAAAAGTGATGATAAAGGATGAGATTTCCCATAATGTTCAAAAAATATTCTATGGAAATATTTAAGAGAACACAAGCTTCCTGATTTCAATCCTTCATACCATACTCTAGCTTTGTCTTCTAGGGTAACCATAAACATCTTCATAAGGAAATCTTCAAGAAACTCAACCCCCAGTCTACATACATATATGTGGAATTTAACCAAATGAAAAACTACATCATCTTTCTTTTCATCTTTTAAAATGGGAAGATGGGTTGACCAATCAACAAAAGGCACACGATTTGGAAAACCGTATATGTGAGAACGATCCATAAAAGCATACCTGAGATTTATTCTTGCAGTAGAACTCATCTTGGAACTTCATCAAGCTATTGGTATTCAAGCAGTGGAGTCACCATAAAGCTTTGAATTTATGAATTATTTAAGAATGAAGTCACCAAGGTAGAAGCACAACCTTCAAATTGTCTGATCTCCTGCTACCTTCAAGAGTTAAGTAGTTCTGATTGAGCACAAACTTTTGGGAAAATGTAGCTTCAGGCTCCTGATAGATGCAAAAAAATGTTATCACTAAATTGAGGGGCTTCAAATCCTTGAAACTTTGAGTCAATCTTCACTTAAAATTCACTGAATTCCCTCACTGTAATACACCGAGTTCTTCCATGAAATTTTTGGACTTGTCTCTGCAATTTTTGTGAAATTGTATCTCTATATTTTCAACGAAGTTTACACGCCTATATATAGTGGTTTCCCATAGTAAAATAAGTTGACATGAACTTGTTTGTGAGGTTGACTTCTGGAGGATGAGTTTGAAGGCCGACCTTGCAAGGTGACTTGATGGAGGAGTTCTTTTGAAAAAAAAAATTAGACTTAGACTTAAATAAAATATCCTAAATCCTACAATGGAGGCTTGACCTATGGAAATTGACCCAAGCATGAAAACCATGCTCTAACAAGTCAATTTATTTAAAAATAAAATTTCTTTTGCTTTCTTTTGACAAATAAATTTTATTTTTGACTTATGTAAAATTATGAAGACCGAACCTAGTTACATTCTTCAACACTGTAGTAGTGCATAGGGGAGAAGATCATTATTTGGAGAAGCAAGTGGTAGCTTCATGTTCTACTATTGGGGATAATGTCTCATCATTGTGACAATGTACCTGTGTTAGTATGATTCTTTCGTCGTAAAAGATCACTTTAGCTATGCATATCAAGTAGCCCTAACATCAAGTATGGCTGCAAAATATCTTTAGATTTGCTGCATAATATTAGATCTAAGCATAAAAGACATTAAGCAGATAAAATGTGAAATGGCTCCATGCATCCAATGAACAAGACAAGAACAATGTATAAAAAGAATCTTATATTATATTAAAGAATGGGGCACTTGAGAGGAAAACAAGAAAGGTGTTTTCCAGTTCTCCTCAGTGGGATGGGTTCTTGGAAGTCCTCAGTGTTTCAGATCTAAAATTCCTCTCTTTGGTTGATATGACAAACCCTAACAAACATGGAACTCAATGGGAGTTCAAAATGCAAACAAATGAAATTGGTGACCAAGAGTAGATCTAGTGTGATCTAATGCAATGGAGGTGACTAATGAATGGGGGAAACCCTTCTATTTATAACAAAATATTGGGGTGTTATAGAACTTGGTGCATGAATAAAATATTATTAATCACATTCTAGAATCACCCTTTAGGAATATTTTATTATATTTGTTGGAGGGAAAAGGGTTTTTGACTTGGGTCAATTTATTTATTTATAAATAACAAATAAATAAATGATTTATTTATTATTTAAGGGAGATGAGGGGAATATAATTAAATAAATAATGGTTTATTTAATTATAAAAAATGATTTAGTCAAATTTAACTAGGAATAGTATTTAAATAGTGATTTAAATAACTTATTCTTAGGAAATAATTAAATAAATAATGATTTATTTAATTGATTACCTTGTTTTGGGTTAAATATGACCAAGAAATGTAAACAAATGTGGTGAAAGTGATTTTACTTGGGGTAAAATTGGTCTTACATGGTGTAGTTGGGTTCATCTAATGATAATGGGTTAGATGACGAAAAAATGGTGTAACAGATTGCCCCCCAATGTACGAGTGTTAGGAGAAAATCGTATGACCGAAGTACGTTGTAAGAGCTGAATCACGAAACAGTAAGATAGAAATGAAAGAGAGGAAGGTAAGGTAATCTAAAGTGGTGGAGGACTAGACCCTGAGGAGACGAGACTTACAGGTGCAACAAGTCTCAAGTGTATGATGTGGTACCAATGTGAAAGGCGGCGGGGGAGGCATACCTATGCCCGCCGAGACAATAGTAAAAAGAATAAGGCGCCCGGAAAACCACGGAACACAATAGTAAAACCAGTGCAGGCCTAAACATGAGCCAGAAAAAAAGAATGATGAATCCCACATACATGCGATGCCTGGAATAAGCGTAAGGACTTATACAATAATATGGTAGTACATGAGATACTAATACACCCAAATGCCCCCTACACACGGGGAAGGGCTCGTGAGATCAGACCGACACGTGCGAATCGAAGAGGAGCTGCAAGCGACTGAGGCCGATATCAGCAAATGAGAGGAGCTGCATCAAGGGCTGAAATGAAGAAATCATCCAGGCATGTGGGGGGCTACCTGCAGGGCCACCCCCACATGAGGGTTGAGACATCTCAAACATGCCCGGGAATCACCAATAGCTGCTGTTGCATCACTCGACCATCAAGTGTATAGATCACGATCATGAGGAAAAGAGCTCGAACCAAGGTACACTGCCCCCTAGACCTAGCTTCTGGAATAAATGAGCTAATGTCGACAGAAGTAGGTCCACCATAGGTGAGGCAATAAGGGAACCCCAACTAAGGCACGAGGGAAAATAGTAGAGCGACGAACAGATAGACACTAATGATGATGATGGAATGAGGGATACTGATTAGCGGATGGACGACTTCCCTTGTTAGAGCACAAAGGGCATGAATGGCTTGGCAGCGACTGACACAATATCATGAGGTATAGGGGACAGTGGGACTGAAGGCCATAATGTGTGACACGAGAGAGGGATCGAGCAATGAATGATGGAGGGATATAGCGGGATACAAAGGGACTCGGGAGAGATTCCATGAATGTGATGATGACTCAACTCGGATGCTCTAAACAAGGGTGACTCGATGGTGCTGCCACACAGTAAAGGTCCAATGGGGGACCATAATAACATGAGTACAATAGGGTATCTCATGATTAAAATCAACACGAACAAGGACAAGTAAGGAGGCAAAGTGGTGCCCCCAGTACAAGTGTTGTAAGTGAGGAAATTCGATTTGGAGGAGAGGTGAATAGACACTTCGTGGACGCAATGGGTCCTGGTGAAGTATCAAGGGACTAAAAATTAACAGGTACCTAGAGCTCATGAACAGGCCTGGTCGCATTTTTTTTTTGGTTTGTGTTGTGGCCTGGGTAGCAGGTGCTGGGCAGAAAATTGCGACCTATCCCAGGAAATGACCTAAAAAGTGCGACCTGTCAGAGAAAGGGGGTTTCAGTGCTGTTTTTGGTTGAGATCTGGGATTTGTATGGTTGAGGGGCCTAGGTGCCCCCAAGCATGTTATGGTCATGCCAAAATGTATTAAGGGGAATCTAAACACATTTTAATGATGTGATGCGCCATTTGTTTGTGTTATGGTTATGCAGTATGAGAAAGGAAATGGAGGATTACCAATCTCTTTTAGTACTGCATATATGAATCAAATGGACTTTAAGTTTTTGGGTTGGCATACCTGGTGTCACTATTCCAAAGAGGGGATTTGGAGATAATGAACTGATGCTCTTCTGGAAAACCTATAGGTTGGTCAACAACAATGTCTAAGAGACTGGGTTGTGGATGGAAAATGAAGGAACGATAAGGGGTATCATCCCGAGAGTGATCTGAAGTGATATGGGACTCTAGAGGTTCTTCTAAATGTGGAAGAATAATGGTACTAGAGTTGACATGACCAAATACATTAAGAGAGTTGTGGAGAATTACTTCTCCTGGCCTCTCAAATATGGGTGCCCCCTTACCCAAACATTGGGTTGCAATATAATGGCCACAAGATGTATGTGGTTCAAATGCATGGTTTCGATGGAAGGGGAAATAGAGAATGTCAGGGGAGATGATTCTTGCCATAATGTCATCATCTTGATAGAAGATGGGGTGACTGGTGTAAGAAAGACCACCTGACGTAGCGAAGCTACCTAACTCATCATCATGAGGAGAGAGGTTCATATGCGCATTGTCACAAGGGGTGACCGAAGAGTAAGTAGATAAAGGATCTACTGATGTTAAGCCCAAGGTGATCACTGAAGGAAGGTCAAGCGAAACAACAGGGGAGGATTCAGAGGGAATGTTCCCTGAGGGTCTCATGGATGATGATAGGTAGAAAATGGGGGACGAAGGCTCCATCATCTTGACATCAGGAGGGGGAATGTCAATGGGAGCAGTCATGTCTGGTAGTTCTGCCAAAGCAAAATGCGCAAATAGGGGAGAGGTGGACTCGTTGTGCTTGGCCTCGAATTGGCGGACCGCGGCTAGAGAGGAGCGGAAGTCTTCGAGGCAGGGACAAAGGTGGGTGTAATGGCCATGGAGATCACACAAAGCACAGGGGTGGTTGGTGTGAATAGTCTTGGGGTTCTTGGTCACGGTCACGGAAGGAGAAAAGGCTTCCGGGACCGTGAAATTAGGGAACGCGACAGTAACCATGGCCTTGAGATGAGGAAATTCAGGACAGGTATGGGTGGCATGGTCGACAACATCACACAAGGCACACTAGATTGTATGCTTTGGAGGCCGAGGAGGGGCAGGGTTTGTCGGGGCAGCCTTGGCCTTTGATGCCCCCTTGCAAGTTTTGCCCTGCTTACCCGAAGCAGTCGCAATAGGAGGTGGTTCCTGCCCAGGTAGTGAACCTTTGGTGCGGCAGAGAAGTCACTTGGGGACTGAATTGGACCGAAGTCGAAAGCAAGATAAGTTTGAGACCTTATTGGGGTGGGGTAGCAGCTTTGGAGGATCGAGGTACGGACGGGAATCCCAAGGTCGGAGTTAGGAAGAGAGGGTGGCCATGACGAGGGTACGTACCACTTTGTTAGGGGGGGAGCTAGGAACGGTGGTGACCGGTGGGGTGGCCGGGGAGGGATGGCTCAGGGATGGTTGAGACCTAGTGGAACCAACCCGGGGAGGGTAGAGGCGCATGGAGTATCGGTGGGAAGGTTAGAAGAGAGTCCGGTGGGATTTGAGGGCGAGGGGGCTAGGAAGCGGGTTGCTTCGGCCGAGGTTGAGGTTGCTGACTAGCTGAAGTGGGCTGCGTGAGGTCAGCCCGAGATGATTGCATCATGCAAACATTCGCTGAGCTGGGATCAAAGACAAGAGGAGGAGGAAGACCAGGGAAGGTTGCAAGCAAGGAGGAGTATTTGTAGACGCCGAGGGAGACACTGGTCAAAGAATCAACGGTTTGCTTATTGGTGACAACAGAGATGGTGGACTCAGGGGAAGTCTAAGATGTTGGTTCATGATACGTCAACTGGTCGATGGTGACAATATTTCCATTATGTGGGAAAAACAGCTTGCGGTGGACTGCGGATGGGACGGCAGACATGGCATAGGTGTAACTACGCCCTAAAAGAATGTTATGGTCAAGAAGGGTGTCGATAACTTCAACGTCAACACAAACAGTCTTGCCTGCAAGGGTGATAGGACAGTTACGGAAAATGCCAATGGGCTGGGAGGCATGGCCATCCCACGCATGAAGGGTGATTGTGGAAGGGGCCAACTCAGGAGATCCGAGTTGTTTCCAAACCAAAGCGGACATTACACAGGTGGATGCCCCCTCATCAATGATGCACCGGGAAATGTTAGCATTCCATATTTTGACTGAGATTTGGAAAGTGATGGAAGAAGGAAGAGGAGGAGACTTTGACTGATGGGCATCGAAAACAATCAATTGGTCATCTGCTGGATATACAGCGCCCAGGGCAGATAATAGAGCTTTTCTTTAGGAGGGGCATGACTGGAGGAGTTCCAGCGTTGAAATGACAACATGAGATTGGGCCAGCTCATCTACTATGCTAAACGAATGGGTAGCTCGTTCAAACACAATATTTCGGCTTAATGGTCCCTTAGGAATCTTGGTATGAACCTCGGCATTGGGCGGAGGGATATGCAAGGAACCATTAGTTGTCGAAAGAGGCTCTGTAGAACCTAAAGAAGGTGACTCGGGGACAGATGGAGCAAGAGGCTGGGGGTATGGACGGGACTGAGTTTGAAGGTTAAGGTCGACGGTTATAGGTTGGTCAGAGTTCATCATGAGGATCTGGTAATCAGAGGTACCAGATGGAGGAGGTTGAGTGGTTACTGGTCCGTGAAGTGGTTGGGTAGCCACAAATCCCTACTGTGCATCCACCTGCTCTTGAGGGGGCGGTGAATGGTGTTGCGGGGGTTGAAAAGACAAGGGAGGCGGAGGTGCGAATGCTAGAGGAGTCGAAGCACTAGGATGTGGATATGGATGATAATGAGGTTGGGGAACAGTGTGGTAATACGAAGGTTGGGTAGAAACACGAGGCATGCCGGATCCTGGATGCGTGCTACTGGGAGGGGGAGAAGTGCAGGAGGGGGTGCCCCCTCCCCTAGGAAAACCATAGCTCATGGGGGGTTGGGCGGATGGACGAGAGAGAGCTCCAACGAAACTGTCAGCGACATGAGGTGCCCTCGGTGTGTTAGTGCCACTGGGTCTGGGGAGGTCAGGAAGGACGATATAAACATAACCAGATTGAGCATAGATCAGGTCATATTTCAAGGCTATTTGGAGGGCGGCTTCTTCAGTTTGAGGGAAGTGGGATGCAACATCTTTTCCAATGGGAGGTAAGAGAGAGTGAAGGAACCAATCCATATAGACACGGTCTTCGAAGGTAGGGGCTTGACATAGGCTCTTATTTCTCCGCCATTCTTTAACATGATCGAATAGGCGGGTCGCAGACAATTGACGGAAAGAAGTCAAAATTTCGATACCGGTGTCATAATGAGGGGGAAGCTGGAAATAAGATAAGAAGGCGCCGACAAGGGTTGCAAAGGTGGTATGGGAAGAGGTGGGCTGGTCAAAATACCATTTAGAAGCGTCGCCCGTAAGTGTGCGTTGGAACAATCTAAGATGAATGGAGTCGTCGGTAATGGAATTGGAGGAACACCACATATGGAAGGATCGGATATGGTTGGAGGGATCCTCACTAGCAAGGCCTTCGAACTTGGAAATGTTGGAGGGGAGCTTGGTTGGCATAGCAGGCCAACTAACGTCGTGGTGGATAGGATCATTAATCAGCTGATTGAAGTCGGGGAGACTAAGGTCGGCCTATAAGGGAGTAATGGGGCAGTCGAGGTAGGTCCTGCGGTGGTTCCACTAGAAACAGACCCAGCAGTAGTACTGGGGTTACTACTGGTAGTAGGCCCCGAAGTAGACATGGTGAAAGTGATAGGGGGAGAACCCAAACAATCAGAGGAAGAGTCGGAGTGCGAACTCGGGGGAGGACTTACTCTATGATGACGGGAAGGAGGAAGTCGACCAAGCGGAAACTGAGGGTGAAGGCCAAGAAGTCTCTGGGAAAGGCGCCTTGGGGGCGCAATGATGACGGGAAGAAGAAAACTGAGAAGGGCAGGAAGGGACAAAATTAAGTGAGGTCAAGGGAAGAAAAGGTGTAGTGACAATTGATTTTAGAGTCTTTTCCAGGCGGTGTTAACCATGCACTTCTTCACTTAGGGTCAGTGTGTGGCGTGCGTTAATTTTAATTGTTTAAACCCAGACGTTTTTTAGAGTAAAAGAAAAAGTGTGCTGTGTAACTGAAAAGAAATCTGTAGTAAATAAGACTAAAAGAACAGAAAATGAACAGCTACCAATGTATCAATCTAACTCAAGAAGGCGGGTCTCTCAAAACTAGTCTATAAGAGGGAAAGAACTAAGCAAAGCACGCTAAAAAGAGGCTAATAGATCAAATGTCAGGAGGGACTGGGATCTAAAGGAGAAATATGCTGAAAAGTGGTGCAGAGAACAACAAAGAGGCAGAGGCAAGGTTGCTGCTAAAAAGAAGGAGATCAGCTAAAACTAGAAGAGATAAGGCAGTGGCCTTAGAAATGGACCCAAACAAAACGATATGAGGTGATTTGAGAGGGAGAAGAGCTGATCTAAAAGGATCTGAAATGGAGGTATCAGATCTGAGAAAAATAAGGCTGAAACTCTGAAAAATCAGACTTCTGAAACAACAAAGACTCTCCCACAAAAAGTGGAGGGTACTAGAGCCCTAAGGGGCAATATTCCCTCTTATTTGAGTAAAACAGATCAAGAATAGGTCTAAATGGGCGAAGACGGAGGTCAGACAACCTTGACAGAGGTTCAGACAAAACCCAGAAAATTTTTAGAAAAATTCTAGAAAAAAGTCCAGGTCGCAGACCTGTTTTTCGCTCAGGTCGCACTTTTTGGGCTGTTTTCCGCGACCTAGGATGCACTTTTTGGGCCAAAAAGTGCGACCTGCACTTCCAGTACTCTCGGCGGCAGATTTCAAGAAAATTTGTCGTCTCAACTGCGGCTGATGTCGGTCACCTACGCAATAAGGCCAGAAACACACGGGAGTTAAAAATTTGACTGTTTAAATGGTTTTAGGGGTGAAAATCACCATAAAAATAGGAAAAACAAAAAATGGAAGAGAAACCCTAGGGTTTGAAACAGCTGGATATGCAGGAATAGATAAAACGACAGTGGTCGGAAAAGAAAACCCGTGTGGAGTCGCCAATTGTTAGTATGATTCTTTCGTCGTAAAAGATCACTTTAGCTATGCATATCAAGTAGCCCTAACATCAAGTATGGCTGAAAAATATCTTTATATTTGCTGCATAATATTAGATCTAAGCATAAAAGACATTAAGCAGATAAAATGTGAAATGGCTCCATGCATCCAATGAACAAGACAAGAACAATGTATAAAAATAATCTTATATTATATTAAAGAATGGGGCACTTGAGAGGAAAACAAGAAAGGTGTTTTCCAGTTCTCCTCAGCGGGATGGGTTCTTGGAAGTCCTCAGTGTTTCAGATCTAAAATTCCTCTCTTTGGTTGATATGACAAACCCTAACAAACATGGAACTCAATGGGAGTTCAAAATGCAAACAAAATGAAATTGGTGACCAAGAGTAGATCTAGTGTGATCCAATGCAATGGAGGTGACTAATGAATGGGGAAAACCCTTCTACTTATAACAAAATATTGGGGTGTTCTAGAACTTGGTGCATGAATAAAATATTATTAATCACATTCTAGAATCACCCTTTAGGAATATTTTATTATATTTTTTGGAGGGAAAAGGGTTTTTGACTTGGGTCAATTCCTTTATTTATAAATAACAAATAAATAAATGATTTATTTATTATTTAAGGGAAATGAAGGGAATATAATTAAATAAATAATGGTTTATTTAATT
Organism: Pinus albicaulis; assembly: GCA_034641835.2. Taxonomy (NCBI): domain Eukaryota; kingdom Viridiplantae; phylum Streptophyta; class Pinopsida; order Pinales; family Pinaceae; genus Pinus; species Pinus albicaulis. The sequence goes on along the minus strand of CM076575.1, from coordinate 793,888,096 downwards.
ATTTAAAAATGATTTAGTCAAATTTAACTAGGAATAGTATTTAAATAATGATTTAAATAACTTATTCTTAGGAAATAATTAAATAAATAATGATTTATTTAATTGATTACCTTGTTTTGGGTTAAATATGACCAAGAAATGTAAACAAATGTGGTGAAAATGATTTTACTTGGGGTAAAATTGGTCTTACATGGTGTATTTGGGTTCATCTAACGATAATGGGTTAGATGACCAAAAAATGGTGTAACAACCTGAATCTTTCATTTAATCGCTAGAAGCACATAGAGCCAACATGCTTTCATGCATGTATCGTGAATGTTGTAAGACTATTCTTTAAATGTTTATGATATATGTTTAAGTTATGCATACTAAAGAGAATTAAATATTTCGTTGGATTTAGATACGAATATGGTTGAATGTGTTTTTTTATGTGTTTTCATGATCATTATTATATTGTGAACTATTTTCCGGTTAAATAACGATTCTTCCTCTATCGCTTCCGCGTGTATCTCTTAGGAAAATACTACTAATTCTATGTTAGAGGCCTGCTTTTATTTTCGTTTTGTGGAAGCTCTCTTTACACTTTACAATTGGTGTCTCACAAAGCTTACACACTTGCTGTCCTCATAGTTATGCACATGATCTCCTATGTGTGTTTTGTAGCCAAGACATACCTCCAAGATATTTTGCAATGGTGTCCGAGCCTAATATCCAGATGGAGCTCTTACTCCAAACGATGTGAGGTCTAATTGGGAATTCATATCTGGAAGACCCCTTGTATGTTGGCAGTTTCCAACACCTCAACATGACCCCATACAAAATGTTGATGCAATATGTGATCTAGAGAATTTAATATAAGGGGTAGTGTAACTTATTATACATATTACTTAATACAAAAGGTTAATGCTATTTGTGATACACATGACCTCATGGTTGATATATAGGGAACAAAATATCGATGTGGATTTTTTAACAAGTCATGAGATGTAACCATATAGTAAATTAATAAAGGGAAGTATTATCGAAGACGAGTCATAAGTATAATCACATAGTGAAGTATTATCGAGAATGATCCATAAGAATGATCACATAGTGATAGTAGCAAGACTAAACGTGAATTTGAAGTTACAAAAATAATTACAAAATGATCTTTTCAAGATAATTGTAAGACTTTGGGAAAAATTGCTATTAAAAAAAAATCAAGATGGCTTAGGATATAGCAAAGGGAACATATTTTAGATCCCAAATTACTTGAAATTGATTCAACTTATGAGAGTAAGACATTTTGACCAAGAAACTTCAAAATTTAATAAAGAAATTAAAAATGTTGATTATAAGTGCTAACATTGTTATAAAATTGGTCTAATGGAGAATCAATGTTCCGTTCTCTATATTTGTATTCACTGTGGGAAGAGAAATAATCATTCATACATACATCAAAAGAGTAAGGAAATAAAGAAAACAATTCATTATGTTTGGATAAGTTCTTAGTGGTGAAATCAACAAGTCAAAAAGTTTCATATGTCTTACTGTCTATTTCAAGACAATAAAACACAACTTTGCATAGTGAAATCATAAAAGTGAAAGGTTTTCAAATAATTATTCTAGACTATGCTTGAGATCTAATTCTACAAATATTTTGAATTCAACTATGAGTCAAGGATGCTACCCTCAAGCGGGAGGAGTACATTTGTAAAACAAAACACTCCACAACACCTTTAGGAGGGAGTATATTTTGGAATTGGTTAGTGGCTGAGCAAAGCCACCATAGACATTGATGTATTTGGTTAGTGGTCAACCAATAAAACTACTAGATACAATGAAAACCTATTGAAGAATGAAATAATCTAAAAGCATAAGTTTGGATCCCTTTCACATACCTCTCACTTCACACTTGACATGTTGGAAATACTAAGGGGAGATGAATCAATATTTCCTTCAATTAGTTAATTTTTAATCTTCAGAGCATTAAATTCACATTAGAATTAGATCAAACACAAATAAATATCACATCACATAAAAAATAAACAACACCATTCAACAATTAATGACATCAATAAAGTACACAAGATTTTTAGATGGAAATGTTGAAAATCAACAAGAAAAATGTGTCTAATTTATTTTTCCCTTAAATAAATTAGACAATAAATTGTAATCCTATCTCATAACAACTTGTATTAGTTAAATAAGTCAGAAAGACTGAGTTAGCTCAATAATTTTGAGTTTAGGGTCAAAGGTGAGACATGTAGAGTGATTCTATTATTTTTGGGGTCTAGTTGAGTTAATGCACTAGTGTGGTGTGAGTGTAATCAATTAAATCAAATTAATTGAGTTAAAATCAATTTAACTAGTTCTAACTGAGTGATGAGCTAGTGAGAGGTCCAGTGAATTAAATTAGATTTAATTCACAAGTAGTGCTCTACCAAGTAACTGATGATTTGTTATTATTAGTTGCATGCATGTCAAATCTGATGAAGACCCAGTTGAGACAAAGGTTAAAGGGAAGTAAACTATCAGTTGTATTATTAGCGAGCTACCCAGGTGTAGTTATAAAGCCACATGATGTACATGAAGGATTGCGCAGTCAAGGAAGGTTGGAATTCCTATTTAATAGGGATTTATTTTTCCTAGGGATTGCGTGAGAAAGGAAGGCTGAAGGTGGGCTGAAAATTGGCTATGTGTTTGTCCAATTGTGCATAGATCAACGCGAGATGATTGGTAGAGTGTATGAGGTTATTGTGAGCACATATGAATTACATTTTTTCATGATTCCTTGGCTTATTATACAATAGAGATAGAGGGTTTTTTAGTAGTTTTTTTCCCCAGGAAAATCTTCTATTGTGCGATTGATTTACTTCTTTATCTTACTTGCATGTGATTGAGTGATCATGATATATATTTTGAAATATTGTAGAAGGATTTAGTATCTTGTTTTAGTACATTGCATGATTGGATTGAATCCATTGGTGTAATTTCTACATGGTATCAAAGCACCAGGAATCCCAATAGTGGTGAAGAAATTGAGTTTGTGTTGAAAAATATTCAAATTTGCAGATACATTCTTTGGAGCTAGCAGTAGATCAATATGTCTTTCAATGGCTTGAGACTGAAATATGCACTCGAGGGGAGTTAAGATTATATTGCATGGAAGGACATGATGGAGTCAATGTTGGAGGACAATGTGTTGAAGGAATTCATAGATACTGATATTCCCAAGCCCACAACAACATATGCCCAAATTTTTAATGCATAGTAGTAAAAGGTAGCAAAGGCAAGGAGGATCTTATTAGAGGGAGTTCAAGATCATATTGTCTCGAGTCTCCATGGTAAGGAAACTCCATATGCTATGTGTAAGACCTTGAAAGATATATTTCACTGCAGTAGTGACCACAAAAAAATGACACTCAAGGAAAAGCTCAGGAAAATCAAAATGGAGAAGGGCGACACAATCCATAAATACTTAACCAAGTTCACTCAATGTAGAGATGAGATTAACCAAGTTCACTCAATGTATATATGAGCTTGGAAGTGTTGGGATTACTGTAGCTGATGATGGCTTGGTGAGCCTAGCTCTTTCAGGCCTTCCCAAGAGTTGGCATAGTTATTAGGACTCTGTGAATGGGAGGGAGAAGTTACCAGATTGGGAGCGACTATGGTCGGATTTGGTACAAGAAAGATTTCAGTGGAATACCAGGGATGGATCCTCATCCAAAAATGATGATGAGGAGAATTGTGCCCTGGCTAGTAAGGAAAAGAAGGGGAAGGGGAAGAAGTTCTATTCCAAATCTGAGACTGGAAAAGAAGGCAAGAAGTGTGACATGTCAAAGGTGAAATTTTTTGACTGTCATGATCATGGACACTATGCCACAAACTGTCCACAGAAGAAGAAGAACAACAAGAAGGCTCTAGGAGCTACAACGGGTAAGCTTTGGCCTCACAGTTTGAGTTGGAATTATCTCTCATTGTATTCATGCTATCAACTGTGATGGGATCTATGTGGTACTTGTATAGTGGAGCATCTTTCCACATGATGGGAAACAAAGAAATCTTCAGTAGCTTGGAGGAGAAGTATTTTCAGATGTGATATTTAAGATAGGAAATTACTAAGGGGGGGGGGGGTGAATAAGTAATTTAAAATTCTTTACTTTTGCTCATCTTCTTTATTATTCAATTACTATTTCATGTTCATGTTACATTGAATTCATTTTGTAGGTGTCATGAAGAGAGTTTTCAAATTACTTATCAAGAGTTCAACATCATTCACATAGAATTCATAATCAACACACAAGGATACAAGATATGAGTGGAAACCCCGAAGGGAGAAAACCACACATATTACGCTGAAAGTGATGTGAAGGCAGGCTGCTGCTCCTTATTACATCATTTTTTCGTAGGCTCCAACCTACAAGAAGATACTACCTCCAAGGAAGCTCCAACTACCACAAATTTTCTGTAGGCTACAACCTAGAGGAGGCTCCTACCTGAACAGGGAACAACATGTTCCTCTTTGAACTATAACATAAAAGAGGACATATATTTCTCAATCAGAACATCAATTTTCAGATGCCAGTTATCTCATAGACCATTCTGCTATCAACTTCATTACTGAATTGTTTATCCTCTTCCATTTTCTCTTCCTCTTTTGCTGCTGTCCACCAATGTCTTCGTACATAAATTCTCCTTCCTTCACTTGGAAAAACCAACATTTTCTGCTCTATGTTGTGCCTTTCATAAGCAAGCCTTTTTGGATGTTTGTATTCCTTGAATAATATGAAGTGAAGCATTGTCTCTTGGGCTTCAAAAAGAAAACTGCTCTCTTACTTTATGTTTAGTTTTGAAAATATTTGTAATATAAAAAACTATTGTAACATCTCAATAAGAAATGATGACAAGTTACAAATCAAACTTGTATTGTCTACATTTTTTGTTTAATGGAATACATGTATTTCAGATTTGTCTTAATATATTATGTCCTTATTGACAGTTTTTAGCCTTCATATTGATTAGCATAGCCTTTGCACTCCACATCACTTTCAGCTTGTTGTAAATAAAACTCAACATACATTAACATAATTTTAGTTAATGACATCAATGCCAATATTTCCAACAATCTCCCCCTTTGGCATTAATGGAAATCCTTTTGTTCTCCCCTTCCATACTGAGGAATGTATTCCTTCCCCTGATTACATTACCCCCCCCCTTTGACATCAATGGCGAGATGGTTACAAAATTTTCAGTGCAGTTTCCATTATTTCATTACGGCTTCCTAATGTGTAATGAACATTACTGCTCTTGACGTTCTAGATAAATATTGCTCCTTTTGTCATTGTGTTATTGAATGAATGCCACTTCATATGGCTTGTTGAATTTTCTCGAGTTTGAATGAGTGTTGCTTAAAGATGAGTACTGCTTCAAAAATGGCTAATGCTCCATATAAAACATTATATAAGAATAATGAAGATGCTGCATGTGATATATAAATTCTGCTCCAAATCCACTTTATAATCATTGAAAAAGCACTACAAACATTGTTGTAAGAACACTTTAAAATAATGAAAGGAATTATAGTATGGCAACAAATCTCATTGAAGGAAGAGAACTTTGAACTAGATCATTGATGTGCTCTTGGAAATAAGCAACAGGTTTGTCAAGATTGCTAAACCATTTTATGAATTTTAAACCTTTAGGATATATTCCCATATATATATATATATACAACATCACACTGCCACCATAACGCATCACGCATATAACACTGCTCCAACATCACGTTGCCACCATAACACATCACACATATAATGTTGTTGCTGCCACCATAACGCATCACGCATATAACACTGCTCCAACATCACGTTGCCACCATAACACATCACACATATAACGTTGCTGCTGCCACCATAACACATCATGCATATAACGCTGCTCCAATACCTATGTCTCAATGCTTTGCTGCTCAAAGGCTCTGCCATAACGCATATAATGCTGCTCATAGGCTCTGCCATAACGCTGCTCGGAGGCTCTGCCACAATTCTCCCATGCCATAATAACACTTCGATATCATTACAATAACGTTGCTCCCATAACATTGTTCACTGAGGTTGATTTCTCGTTGCTATCCCCATTAACGCATTTGTAGAGGCTATTTATAACACTTTTTCCAATAACGCTTGTAGCACTGATACATAACGTTGCTCCAAGATTCACACTGCTACTGACAACTGCACCAACTATTTGTGAGGATTCTACTGCGCCATATATTAGAGAGCCAGGATTCTGCGTTTGACAAAATGATGCGACTCCAATATATATGTAGTGTTGGATTATTTTACTGCGGTTTTCTTCTTCTCAACCATTCCACGTTCCTCAACATCATTCATTTGTAGAGCTAATTTCTGGTTCCATATATGCTCGACATGATTTCAAAGGTTATTGTGAGTGCCACTCTTATGAGTGATGAGGCTCCTTTTTCCTTGTGATGCCACCATTTCACTGGAGGGCGCCAAGACATCTCGTTGACTTCGAGTCTGTGTTTCTTTCACCAGTAAAATTTTCATAGAGTGATGCTACTTGATTCACTGTCAAAGTAGATTGTATGTGTTTGATAGAGCTTAATTTTTTTTTTCGAACCCATTTTCATTTGGGTTAGAAGTGATAGATATATATATATATATATATATATATATATATATATATATATATATATATATATATATATATATATATGTCTATATGAATATAATTTGCAGAGAGTGACTTGATCGATGCATCAATAATTAAAAAAAAAATCCACAGTGAAGCTGAAGGATTTGGGGAAAATCCTAGTGATGCACAACAAATATCCCATTAACTTATTTTCACTGCATTTCCTTGATTTTCTTTGTTGTAGTCATCACATGAGTGATCCTTTGTGGCATTTTGCGCTTGATCATTTTATGTGTTAAAAAAATATTTTCTCCTTTTGACTTGATGGTGGCATACACCGTTAAATATTTGTTTTTTTTTTCTTCGAATTTGAATGCAGGATTATTGCTTGACCACTTGATGTATTCTTCCAATTTACTTCCACAGTGGCCTCTTTGTTTCTGGTTGCAGGTATAATTAGGTAGAAGATAATTTTCTTGTCTTCTTGATGAAGGGATTTTCTTTTGCTTTCATGAGAGTACATTAGAATAGATCTCAGATTTTCATAGAGCATTTATCATTTATTTCATGAATGTAGATCAATGAATTTCATTTAGACAATCCAAGAATGAAGAATTTTGGGAGAATTTTAACAATGCTAGTATTTCTTCTTCTATTTATTTATTTACATGTTTACATGCAGGATATGTACATAAAAATAGAATTTCATTAAAGATCAGTGCACCTGATAGATGTTACTTGTGCTTGTGACGAAGAGGGCTAGATCTCATACTCTTATGATGTCTTTGATCATGTTTCTTCTAGGTTGCTTCTGATTCATGATAAATTTGTAAGCGAGTAGTTTCTCTTCTTTGCTTCTTTCTACTCCTGTAGTCTCCCCTTCAGCTGGTGCACTCAACTCCACCCCACCCTACCCCCCCCCTCTACCCCGTCCCTCCTTTTTTTTTTGAATTCTACCTTCGAGATCATATTAATGGGCATCATCTGTAGACACTTTCCCGAGCTTGTTTATCAGGGATTTGAATAGTTCTCTAGCAAGCGGTTTTGTAAATATGTCTGCTATCTATTCCTTTGTGGGGATGTATTCCATATTTACTACCTTATCAACTACTTGTTCTCTGAGAAAGTGGTATTTTATATGGATGTGCCTGGTCTTCGAATGAAGCACATGATTTTTTGACATGATTATTGTACTTATATTGTCGCATTTGATAGGAACATGCTCACTGAAGTTTATTTTCATGTGTTGAAGTGTTTGTTTCATCCACATCACTTATGTGAAACAAGCTGCAACTGCCATGTATTCAACTTCACCTGTGGATAGAGAGTCTGATGTTTGTTTCTTGTTTAGCCATGCCACCAGACTCTCGCCTAGATAGAATGCACCGCCACTTTTTCTTTTCCTGTCATCCACACAACTGGCCCAATCCGCATCTGTATATGCCGTCAGTGTAAAATATTTACCTCTCGGATACCATAGTCCATAATTTGTAGTTCCTTGTAGGTATCTAATATCCTCTTGGTTGCTAACAGGTGATTTTTTTAGGTGCTGATTGATATCTTGCCACTAGTCCGACTTCCAACATTATGTCTGGTCTAGAAGCTATTAGATATAACAAAGTTACTATCATAGACTTGTAAATTTTTTGATCTACATCTAGAGATACATCATATGCACATAGCTTGCATCCAGTAGTCATGGGGGTTGGCACCGATTTAAATTCTTCCATTAGGAAACTTTTCAACATATCTCTCAGGATTTTTATTGTGAAATAGATATTCCTTAGTCCTTATGTAGGATTTGAAGTTCTAGGTAGAAGGTAAGTTCTCCAATCATTGACATCTCAAACTCCGAATTCATCTCTTCAACAAATCCTTTTACCAAACCATTTTTATTGATGCTAAACATGATGTCATCTACATATACAACCATGATTAATAATTCATATTCATTAGCCATTATGTATAGATTACTATCAACTCCTCCCTTCTTGAACCCTTGTTTCCGAAGGTACTTGTCCAACCTGGAATACCATGCTTGTGGTGCTTGTTTAAGACCATATAGAGATTTCTTTAACCTACAAACATAGTTGAGCTTATTCGATATTGAAAAACCTCTAGGTTGTTCCATGTAAACTTCCTCCTCTAGGTCACCATTTAGGAAGGCAGACTTCACGTCCATTTGATACACCTTGAAATCATTGTAGCATGCAAAAGACAAAAACATCCTAATTGATTCCATTCTCACAACTGGTGCAAAAGTTTCTTCATAATCAAGACCTTATATTTGTGAGTACCCCTTACATACTAGTCTGGATTTATTTCTAATTACTTGACCCCGTTCATTCATCTTATTCTTGAATACCCATTTTGTGCCAATGAAATTCTTTCCAACAGGTCTTGGTGTTAGATCCCATGTTGTGTTTTTCTTAATTTGGTCTAACTCTTCGTTCATAACATTGATCCAATTTTTGTCTTTACTTGCCTCATCAAATTTATTTGGATCTATTTGTTACATCATAGCTAGATGAACTTCCTCAGACTTTTATGCTAGTTGTTTTCTTGTTTGAGCTCCTTCACTTTTGTCTCTAATAATTTGTTTTTCCATATGATTCTTTTGAGTGTGTCTTGAGGGCCCTTTTGAGTGCATCTCTGTATCTTCTGATGTTTGATCCTGATATTCAATATCTTGGTTGTCACAATCATGATGATCTGGAGGGTTAATAAAGTTTTTGATTTTGCTTTTATCTTGTGATTCTTCATCAAATCTTACATCGATGCATTCCACAACCTTATGCAACCTCTTATTATAACACCTGTATGCCTTACTTTTTGATGAGTACCCTAAAAATATTCCTTCATAGGATCTAGCATCATACTTTCCTGTTTTTCATCATTATTTTTGATAAAGCATTTAATACCAAAAGCCCTGAAATGCTTGATTGATGCTGGTTTCCCATGCCACAGTTCATATGGTGTCTTGTCACAGTTCGGTCTGAGATGTGCCTTGTTGAGGATATGTACTGTTGTATGTACTTCTTTTGCCCAGTTTGAGAGATGTTTTTTTCTTGCATCATAGCTCTGGCTATTTGCTAAACATACCTGTTTTTCCTCTCTGCAACTCCATTCTGTTGTGGTGTATCTACAACAATGTACTGTTGTTTTATCCCAAATTCATTACACAGGTCCACAAACTCATCTGATGTGAATTCACCTCCTATATATGATTTGATGCACTTTATTTTACACCTTGTTTGGTTTTCTTCCGGTGCCTTGAATATTTTGAATTTTTCAAATGCTTCAGACTTGTATCTGAGAAATGCCAGCCATGTCAATCTAGAATAGTCATCGATTATCAACATGAAATATTTTTCTCCTCCTGGTGCATCTGTTCTCGAAGGCCTGCATAGGTCCATGTGAACTAGTTGTAGAGGCTTACAACTTAATAGCTGGTCTTTTACTTTAAATGATGTTCGAGTTTGTTTGCCCATTTGGCAGGACCTACATATAATATTTTGGGGCTTCTTTATTGATGGTAGATCTCTAATTTATTTCTTCTTTCTTAGTTTAATGATGTGATCAAAATTGAGATGTCCCAATATTCTATGCCATAGCCAATATTCATCAAGTTCGCTGATGTAGCATCCTTCACTCTCATATTTCACAATATATACATTAATATTTGTTCAAACCCCCTTAACCAAATTTTTTTCTGTAGTGATTTACCTGAATTCACAATATTGAGCTCTAAAGGGGACCTCACAACCTTTGTTGCACATCTGACTTACACTTAGCAGATTGTGTTTTAGACCATCTACAAACAATACATCCCGACCCTTTCCTCTTCCATTATTCAGACCGACTGTTCCTTTTCCTTTAATTGTCCTTGCTTTATCATTGTTGAATGTGACATTACCAGATTTATTTTCATCCAAGGTTAAAAACTTGCTTATGTCTCCAGTCATATGTCTAGAGTAGACACTGTCCACATACCATTGAATGTTTTGATCTTGAGCATATAGAACTAGATCACACTTATCAATATTATTTCTCCATTGAACGCATCCATTTGTTCTATAATTATTTTGAGATGAAGGTTTATTGTCCCTAAGATGTCATTTGTATGGCTTGTGTCCAATCTTGTTACAATAAAAACATTCGATAGATTTACGAAGAGGAGTATATACATGTGTGAACCCATTATTATCCTTAATTCCTTTTGCATTCCCAAAATAAAATCTTTTTACATAATCTCTACAGTCAACGGCTTTATGTCCAATTTTTTTACAACAGTAGCAGTACCTGTAGAAGAAATATTTGTATAAGGTAGAGGGTGATGTTTGAGGATATAACCATCTAGACATTTGAAAATTCTGTCTTTTGAAGCAGTATTATCTATGCTCGTTTGTTGTTTGATTGTTCACTCCTTTTGTCTCCTGGTTTTTTTCAGTAGTGTTTCTTTACAACTGTTGATTTTATGTTGAAGTGTTGCCCATATTTTTGTTCTCAGCTTGATGAGAGTTATCATTGTCTCCTATGACAACCTTTACAAAAATTATTGCCTTATTATCCTCTACCTTAGACTTACTGGATTCTCCTTCATAGCCTATCCTAACCTTTATAAGTGGAGATATTTGATCATTTAATATCTTGTCCAATTCTTTAGAACCTTTTATCTGTTTAATGTTCATAGTTAATTCAGTTTGTGCCTTCTCCAATTTCTTCCTCAGACTTACCACCTCTTCTTCCAATCTTTCACACTCCTGATTTTTCTTTTTGATTTTCTGCATTAGAATATATTCCACCTTTTTTTCTTATTCAAGTTCAAATTTCAACTTAATAATGTCTTCTGAATTTGATTCTTCTTTTACATATTCCAGAAGAATATATTTATTTTTTCTATTCTTGAGTTGAAGCCTTTCTATTTTATTCAGGGCACTAACCAACTCCCCCTCAAGATCTACCTCACCTTCTTTTTCATATTCCAGAAAATATTTTTCAAGCTCTTCCAAGGTCATCAAAATGAAATCAAATGTTCCATCTTCACTAGATGATTCATCTGAGCTTTCAGATGCACTGCTATCTTGTTGAACATAAAATGTTTTTCTATTAAATATTTTCTCTTTCTGCATATTATTGAATTTGTTTTTCTCTTTCCCATTTGGCTAATTTTCTGCTTTTTTATAGGGACATTTTGAGGCATAATGCCCCACTCTTCCACAATTAAAGCACTTAAATGGAAGTTTCCCTTTCCACTTACATGTTCCTTTCTTCAATCTTTTAACGAATTTTGCTTCTTCCTCATTAGAACCCGAGCATGGACGTTCGTTTTCTTCTATGAACTTGTCTACCTTGAAGGCTGCCTCCCTGATGTTTGACTTCCCTTTTGGAATTCTCATCTCATATGCTGTCAAGGTCCCAAGTAATTTTCCCCTGGTCAAAATTTCGAAGTCTGTTGTTTCTTCTATGGCTGAAACCTTAGGATTAAATTTAGATGGTAATAATCTCAATATTTTATGAACTATTACACTTTCTTTGATTTTTTCCCCTAGACCTATCATGATGTTCACGAATTCAACAACTCTTAAGAGGAATTTAGCTATATCTTCATTCATTTTTAAGGTCTCAAATTGTGTTCTATATACTTGCAACTTAGCCATCTTTACCCTTTTATATCCCTCATGAATATTTTATAATTTATCCCAAATTTCATTGGTTGTTTGACAATGCATTACTTTGATAAATTCTGACTCACATAGACCACTAAAAAGTGCATTCATTGCTTTTGAATTTGCTATGAAATCTAGTTTGGAATCTCTGTCACTGGTCCCTTCCTTTGGTTCTTCATATCGTACCATCACCGCAGCCCAAACTTCTATTCCAATAGACATTAAGTAGGTATTCATTCTCACTTTCTAGAAAGCATAGTTTGTGCCAGTAAATAATGGGGATTTATTTGTTGAGCATCCTTCTACACTAGCCATTTTGGTGACTTAGGACCTCCTTCCAGTTTTCATATTGTTACTGAAGGAACCTGCTCTGATACCAATTGATATTTAAGATAGGAAATTACTGAGAGGAGGGGGGGGTGACTCAATAATTTAACATTCTTTACTTTTGCTCGTCTTTCTTTATTATTCAACTAATATTTCATGTTCAAGTTACATTGAATTTATTTTGCAGGTGTCATGAAGAGAGTTTTCAGATTACTTATCAAGAGTTCAATGTCATTCACATATCATTCATAATCAACACACAAGGAAACAATATATGAGTGGAAACCCTGAAGGGAGAAAACCATGAATATTAGGCTGAAAGTGATGTGAAGGCAAGCTACTACTCATTACATAATATTTTTGTAGGTTCCAACCTACAAGAGGCTACTACCTCTAAGGAAGCTCCAACTCCCACAAATTTTCTGCAGGCTACAACCCAGAGGAGGCTCTTACCGTAACAGGAAACAACATGTTCCTCTTCGAACTATAACATACAAGAGGACATAAATTTCTCAATTAGAACATCAATTTTCAGATGCTAGTTACCTCATAGACCATTATGCTATCAACTTCATCGCTTAATTGTTTATCCTCTTCCATTTTATCTTCCTCTTATGCTTCTGTCCATCGATATCTTCGTACAAAAAATCTCCTTCCTTCAGTTGGAACAAACAACATTTTCTGCTCTAAGTTGTGCCTTTTGTAAGCAAGCCTCCTTGGCTATTTATCTTCCTTGCAGAATATGAAGTGAAGCATTGTCTCTTGGGCTTCCAAAATAAAAATGCTCTCTTACTTTATGTTCAGTTTTGAAAATATTTGTAATAGAAAAAGATATTGTAACATCTCAATCAGAAATGATGACAAGTGAAAAATCAGACTTGTATTTTCTACATTTTCCGTTTAATGAAATATATGTTTTTCAACTTTGTCTTAATATATTATGTCCCTATTGACAATTTTTAGCCTTCATTTTGATTATAATAGAATTTTCACTTCACATCACTTTCAACCTTTTGTAAAATAAAACTCAACATACATTAACATAATTTCAGTTAATGACATCAATGCCAATATTTCCAACAAGATGCAGATCGAGATGGGTGATGACGAGAGGTATAACACTACCGGGAATGGTATATTTACTTTCCATAGACAGTGAGGTAAACCTTTCATATTAAAAGAATTCATGCATGTACCGAGCTTGAAAAATAATTTACTTTTAGTTTCTATTTTGGAAGATCTTGGATATGATGTGTTTTTCAGTGAAGGAAAGGATTTCCTTCGTCACAAAGCCACATGAAAGGTAAAGAAGTTTGGGGTTCATGTGAAAAACCTCTACAAACTTGATGTAGATGGCTGTGCATCATTGAGAAATAAAGCTGATGAGGTAGTGGGTCGAGATACTGGTGATTTATGGCACATGAAGTTGGGTCATCTACACCATAGTGCTTTGAGGATAATGCAACATATTTCTATAGGATTTCCAAAGGGTACACTTGCGCAGATAGAAACATGAAAGGGATGTACCAGGGGGGAGTACACAAAGGACACCTTTCATGAGAAGGAGAATCGAGCAGCGGAAATCCTTGAAAGAGTTCACTCAGACGTGTGTGGACCATTCTCAAAAACTTCCACAACAAAGCACATGCATCATGTGATTTTTGTTGATGATTTTTATAGAAAGTGTTGGATCTTCTTTCTGCAAAAAAAAGATCAGACGTTCTCTAAGTTTTTTGAGTTCAAAGTAATGGTAGAGAAAGCTACATGGAAGAAGGTGAAGGCTCTAAGGAGCGATAATGGTGGTGAGTATATCTCTAATGAATTCAAGAACTTCTGTGCCAAATAAGGAATTTGGAGAGAATTGATTGCACCTCATAACCCACAACAGAATGGGGTTGCATAAAGAAAAAATAGAACAATTATGGGAGCAGCACGAGCTATGTTACATGATCAGGGTCTACCATTTCATTTGTGGGAAGAGGCATGAAACACAATGGTATTTGTGCAGAACCGTAGTCCTCATTGGATACTTGGCATGAGTACACCAGAGGAGGCTTTTTTCAAGTAATAAACCAAATGTTTCATATTTTAATTTTTTTGGCTCATCTGTCTATTTACATGTGACCAAACATGCTAGGAAGAAGCTAGAACCAATAACAGAGGCTAGGATATTTTTGGGGTACATTGATACTCCCCACAAATATCGAGAGTATTTTCTGGCTAACAGGATGAAAATTTTCAGGAGAGATGTTAAATTTGATGAGGAGAAAGCCACGTGATTGTCCCTTCAGAGGGTGTTTGAATTGCATGCAAAAGAGGAAATCTTAGTTCCAAAGGATGAACCTCAGGATGTGGAGCATCCACAAGCAGAGGATCATGGAGTGACAAAAACAACTCGTGCAGAGCCATCCACCGGAAATGGTAGAAAATGCTCTAGAGAGGCTGACAGATTGATGCTAGATGCGATAGAGAATGTAGGTGCACCTACATCAAAACACTGGCAAAGAAGGTCCCCAAACATGCATACTGGATACCTAGCTCTTAGGGGAGAGTGTATTGTGACAAAACCATCCTCTTCTGAGGAAGCAATGCAACAACCAACATGGGTTGATGCTATGGTTGAGGAGTATGAATCCTGTTAGCTCAAAATCAGACCCTGATAGGCTGCTAGTCAAGGAGACCCTGAGTAACTATTTCAAACCAAACTTTTAGTTGAGGCTTAGCCCCCTTGTTAGTATGATTCTTTCGTCGTAAAAGATCACTTTAGCTATGCATATCAAGTAGCCCTAACATCAAGTATGGCTGCAAAATATCCTTAAGTTTGCTGCATAAAATTAGATCTAAGCATAAAAGATATTAAGCAGACAAGATATAAAATAGCTCCATGCATCCAATGAACAAGACAAGAACAATGTATAAAAAGAATCTTATATTGTATTAAAGAATGGGGCACCTGAGAGGAAAACAAGAAAGGTGTTTTCCAGTTCTCCTCAGTGGGATGGGTTCTTGGAAGTCCTCAGTGTTTCAGATCTAAAATTCCTCTCTTTGGTTAATGTGGAAACCCTAACAAACATGGAACTCAATGGGAATTCAAAATGCAAACAAATGGAAATGGTGACCAAGAGTAGATCTAGTGTAATCTAATGCAATGGAGGTGACTAATGAATGGGGAAAACCCTTCTATTTATAACAAAATATTGGGGTGTTCTAGAACTCGGTGCATGAATAAAATATTATTAATCACATTCTAGAATCACCCTTTAGGAATATTTTATTATATTTGTTGGAGGGAAAAGGGTTTTTGACTTGGTTCAATTCCTTTATTTATAAAGAATAAATAAATGAATGATTTATTTATTATTTAAGGGAAATGAGGGGAATATAATTAAATAAATAATGGTTTATTTAATTATTTAAAAATGATTTAGTCAAATTTAACTAGGAATAGTATTTAAATAATGATTTAAATAACTTATTCTTAGGAAATAATTAAATAAATAATGATTTATTTAATTGATTACCTTCTTTTGGGTTAAATATGACCAAGAAATGTAAACGAATGTGGTGAAAGCGATTTTACTTGGGGTAAAATTAGTCTTACATGGTGTACTTGGGTTCATCTAACGATAATGGGTTAGATGACCAAAAAATGGTGTAACAGATTGCCCCCCAACGTATGAGTGTTTGGAGCAAATCGTATGACCGAAGTACGTTGTAAGAACTGAATCACTAAACAACAAGATAGAAATGAAAGAGAGGAATGTAAGGTAATCTAAAGTGGTGGAGGACTAGACCCTAAGGAGACGAGACTTACAGGTGCAACAAGTCTCCATGAAGTGGTACCTGTGCTAAAGGCGGTGGGGGAGGCATACCTATGCCCGCCGAGACAAAGTACAAAGAATAAGGCGCCCGGAAAACCACGGAACGCAATAATGAAGCATGTGCTGGCCTAAACATGAGCCAGATAAATAACATGATAAATCCCACATACATGCGATGCCTGGAATAATCGTCAGGACTTATACAATAATATGGTAGTACATGAGATATAAATACACCCAAATGCCCCCTACACGCGGGGAAGTGCTCACAAAATTTGACGGATACGTGCAAATCGAAGAGGCGCTGCAAGCGGCTGAGGCCGATATCATCATATG
This sequence comes from Pinus albicaulis, assembly GCA_034641835.2. NCBI lineage: Eukaryota > Viridiplantae > Streptophyta > Pinopsida > Pinales > Pinaceae > Pinus > Pinus albicaulis. Next base: position 793,871,301 of record CM076575.1, on the reverse strand, counting down.
AGAGGAGCTGCATCAAGGGCTGAAATGAAGGCATATGGGCATGTGGGGGGCTACCTGCAGGGCCACCCCCTCATGAGGGTTGAGACATCTCACATATACCCGGGAATCACCAATAGCTGTTGCTGCATCACTGGACTATCAAGTGTATAGCTCACGATCATCCTAAAAGGAGCTCTAACCAAGGTACATTGCCCCCTAGACCTGGCTTCTGGAGTAAATGAGCTGATGTCGACAGAAGTAGGTCCGCCATAGGTGAGGGAATAAGGGAATCTCAACTAAGGCACGGGAGGAAATAGTAGAGCGACTAATAGATGGACACTGATGATGATGATGAAATGGGGGATACTGAGTAGCGGATGGACGACTTCCCCTGTTAGAGCATAAAGGGCATGAATGGCTTGGCAGCGACTGAAACAATATCATGAGGGATAGGGGACAATGGGACTGAAGGCCATAATGTGCGACACAAGAGAGGGACCAAGCAATGAAGGATGGAGGACTATGGCGGGGTACAAAGGGACGCGAGATAGACTCCAGGACTGATGATGTCTCAACTCTAATGCTGTAAACAAGGGCGACGCGATGGTGCTACCATATAGTAAAGGTCCGATGGGGAACCATAAAAACATGAGTAAAATAGGGTCTCTCATGACGAAAATCAACACGAACAAAGACAAGTAAGGAGGAAAAGTGGTGCCCTAGGTACAAGTGTTGTAAGTGAAGAAATTCAATTTGGAGGAGAGATGAAAAGGGCCTTCATGGACAAAATGTGTCCTGGTGAAGTATCAAAAAATAAAAAACAGACAGATACCCATTTGAGTGCTCGGTGAGAGCTTTCCAACGGTGCAGACGGTGTGTCAAACGTGGCTATGGTTTGGTCGCAATGGGCAAAAGAAAAAATAGGGGTTTTCTTCTAATAGGGCGTTTTCCCTCAAAAATCATTCATTTGCTTGTGTAGCTGTGGTGAATGTGGAGAGGAGAGAAGTCCCTAAATCTTGCGGCGATCATAGCGGACAAACCGACCGTTGGAATTGCAATCCGTCAGTTGCAGGTAAGAGGCCTAATCCTAAGCTTTGTTTTTGATGGATTGAAGTTGCAAATTAGGGTTTTAAATTCCAGAAACTGCCCCTACTTCCTCATTACGGTCGGGTCGCACTTTTTGGGGCAAAATCTGCGACTTGGGATGCAGGTTTTGGCCTGAAAAGTGCGACCTGGCCTAGGTTTGGCCCAAAAAATGCGACCTGCTAGGTGTGGGAGGTTTCAGTGCTGTTATGGGCTGAAATTATGTTGTGGTGTAAGATAATACAATTTTGTTGATCTGAAGGCTGACAAAAATGATGTTTTTGTGCAGATATGGCAGATATACAAATAAACTGGAGAGAGAGAGACTTAGGTACACTACGGGCGGAGATCCAGGCGGATCAGGGTGTCCGTCATGCACTGGCTAGACATGGGGTTCTGAAATTTTTGGAGAACCCTTTGATGCGGGCTGGAGAGCCCTTGTTGGCCCGGATTATCAGTTATTGGGATCCGGATCATGAGGCGTTTGTAGTGCAGGGGCACAGGATCGAGTTGACGGTCCAGGATTTGTATTTCTTGACTGGTCTCCCACCGTTAGGGATGGTGGGAAATATGCAGCCAGTGTTACCACGGGGGCGTAACATTATGGAGTTTGTTGAGCGACATTGTCGACCGAGTGTCTGAGTCAAGGGGACTCATATATCTATTGGGGATCTAGAGAGGTTGGAGACCCGGGCAGTGGCCGCAGCAGTGTTGCGGATCGTGGGCAGTCAGGCGCTCCATCACATCACTGGAGGGTAGATGAAGATTGTAGAGAGTGTGTTGGGTGGGACCTACTATGGGTGGGCCCAGATGATGTTGGTGTCGCTAAAACGACAATTGTCGTTATGTAAGCGGCAAGTGAATCATGATTGTGCATATGGGAAAGTATTGTGCTCTTTCTTCTTTGAGAAGATCCTGACCTTACGTCCTCATATACAGTTTCCTGATGGGGGCCCGAGAGAGCCCCAGATGCGTCGGTGGGGACGACTACTGAGTAGAGGAGGAGGAGGGGCGGTCGGGAGGGTGTTTCGACCAGAGTTCTTTGCCCATTGGGACTAGATGCTGTTATACATAGACGACTATCCCTATAGTGGGATGAGTTATTGGGGAGATCTGGACTTGCCGCTGCCACCTGGTCGAGTATGGGGACCGGATGGTAAGTGACAAGAAACTAATCTGTTATGTTCCTTTTTTATAGTTTATGACTAGTATTCATGTTACTAATCCTTATATTTTTTGGAATGCAGATATAGCTCCGGTAAAACCGGCCAGATATATGGGACGACCAGCAGCAGCAGGTGCTACAGGCGCAAGTGGATCGAGGACAGGACAGAATGAAGAGATGGCCGCACTGGTGGAGGACCTCCGTTGTAGATGTGAGGGGTTGCTGACCGGTGTGTCGGAGTGTGGATGGCAGGATTTAGACGACTGATACATAGAGATATGTATTGGGCTTCCCTCAGAATGGCGAGGGATCATGCGACGCATGGCGATGGCCGGGCAGACGGTGTGTGATTTACGAGCTGCGGGAGCAGAGCCGTTGGCACGGGATCCTTCGGAGAGTGACTAGGTGTGGGGTAGGTGGTGCCCCCTAGTACTGATGTAGGGGCAAGTGGTGCCCCCATTTTTGTAGTAGTGGTTTTTCTAACATGCTATGGGCATGTCATATGTTTCAAAGTATATGGATTTTTAAAACACATGTTATATATATATGAGTTTTATGTGGATTTTGTGGATGCTATTGTCTTATGTGTGATAAATGCCAGTCTATAACATTGTTTGCGATCTGATCTACGTAGTGATTGTGACTTCTAGGGATGTGGTTGAATGAAATAAATCTAAATTCCCGTATCAAAAGTATCACCCGTAAATATTGTCTAAACATGATAGGATGATGCACACGGTAGACACCATTAAGTTGTAAGACGATAATCAGGGAATCTAAATAAACTTGCAGATGGAGGATGCGATGGGAGAGAGCGTTAGCTAAGAGACTACGAACGACATCATACTCGGCCTGGTTATTGGTGGCAGTGCCAATGCAGACCCCATTGGCAAGAACAAGGGTATGAAAAGGGGTAAAGATGGCCCAGGCGGCTGAGGCGAGGTTTCGGGAATACCAACTCGTGCCATCGGCGTAACCAATGTAATAAGTGGACGAGAGGGTCGAGGGAACAACATCACAAGATAAGAGAAGAGAGGAATATCGGGGACTTGTGTTGTGATGTACATCATAGAGACAGATGGGAGTATCGGGGTTAGATGAAGAGAGGGGAAGGTGGTGGAAACCGCAAGAGGCTGCAAAGCTACCGAGATCATCGTTCATGGAGGAAAGGTGCAGAAATGGGTCATCAGGGGAGATGATAGAAGAGCAAGTAAAAATATGGTCAAAACATGAAGAGCCCAAGAATGGCGCTGAAGGGGGATCAGAGGAAAAAGGTAGAGTGGATACGGAGGGGATGTACTCCGAGGGTTGGGAGGATGATGATAGGTACAAGAGAGGAGCAGCAGATTCGGACATCTCAACATCAGGAGGAGGGATGTCAATGGTGGCTGGAGGATCCTCGAGTAAACTCGACGCATACTGAGCAAGGATGGGCGAGGCGGATTGATTTTGTTCCACTTCATACTCGCGAATGACCTCTAAAGAGGCGCGATAATGCGTGAGATGAGGAAAATGGTGAGAATAATGGCCATGAACACCACATAAAGCGCAGGGTTTGTTGGTGCGAAGGGCCTTTGGGTTCTTGGGTATGGGGGCGAAAGAAACAGAGGTGTCCGGGGCTGACGATTCAGGGAACGCGACTTTGACCATGGGTTGGAGACGGGGCAACTCAGGACAAGTATGGGTGGCGTGACCAACAACATCACACAAAGCACAAGGCTTGGTGGGTGGAGGGGGAGTAGGATCGGGAGCGGTGGCTTTATCTTGGGATGCCCCCCTGCGAGTTTTTATTTTCTTACCCGTAGCAGTCTCAGCATGAGGAGGGTCGTGCGACGGGGCTAGAGGTACTGTAGCGGTGGGAGGAGAAATGGGAATTGGTTGAACTGGTGTCACAACAATGTATGGTTTCGGGTGGCCGGGAGGGGTTTCGGTTGGAGGATTAAGATACCATACCGGTATGCCCAAAGTTAAATTAGGTAGGGAAAGGGTGGCCATGACAGGAACTGAATAGACGCCAGGGGGAGGGCCAAGGAAAGGGATTTGACCGACGGAGTAATGGCCAGGAGGGATGGTTCCTAAATGGGGGAGGTCGGAGGGAACCGAGGTGGGAGGATAAGGAGGTTTCGGGGTGTGAGGGGGACGTGAAGGACCCGGTGGGAGAGTGGGAAACAACTGAGGAGAAGGGCTAGGAGTAGGGTGAGTCGGATGAGGTGGGGGTTGTTGACTAGCCGGAGCAGGTTGTGGGAGGGCAGCCTGAGATGAGTGCATCATGTAAACATTCGCCGAGCTAGGATCAGAGATAGGAGGAGGGGGGGAACCGGGGAAGGTGCCAAGCAAAGAGGAGTCTTTGTAGATGCCAGGGGAGACACTGGTCAAAGAATCGACAATTTTCTTATTGGTGACAGTAGAAATGGTGGACTCAGGTGAGGTCTGATATTTAGGTTCATGATACGACAACTGGTCAATGGTGATGATCTTGCCATTATGAGGGAAAAACATCTTGTGGTGGACTGCGGATGGGACGACAGACATGGCATAAGTGTAACTATGCCCCAAAAGGATGTTGTAGTCGAGAGGGGCATCGATAACTTCAACATCGACACAGACAGTCTTACCGGCAAGGGTGATAGGGAAATTACGAAAAAGACCAATGGGTTGGGAGGCATGGCCATCCCATGCACGAAGGGTGATGGTGGAAGGGGCCAGCTCAGGGGATCCAAGTTGTTTCCAAACTGAAGTGGACATTACATAGGTAGATGCCCCCTCATCAATAATACATTGAGCGACATTGGCATTTCAGATTTTTACTGGGATTTGGAAAGCAACTGAAGGAGGAAGAGGGGGATGGTCTGACTGAGGGGCATTGAAAACAATTAATAGGTCATCAACAGGATCTATAGCACCCACGGCAGATAGTAGAGCTTTCTTTTGAGAAGGACACGACTGGAGGAGTTCCAGTGTTGAAATGGCAGCTGGAGATTGCACCAGATCATCTACTATGCTGTAAGAATGGGCAGCCCAACCAAAGGCAGCATTTCGGCGTAATGGACCCTTAGGAATTTTTGTGTGAACCTAAACTTTGGGTGGAGGGAGTTGAAAGGGACCATTGGGTGTTGATAGAGGCTCTGTAGAATTTGAGGATGGGGACTCAGAGACAGACAGTACAGGAGGCGGGGAGTATTGACGAGACCGAGTTTGAAGGTTAAGGTCAACAGTGAGAGGTTGGTCAGAGGACATCATAAGAATCTAGTAATCGGAAGAACCAGAAGGAGAAGGTTGAGTGGATGCCGGGGCATGAGGGGATTGAGTAGCCACAAATCCTTGTTGAGGGAAAGGATCGGTAAACACAGCGGGATGAGAGGTAGAAGTAATGGGGGGGACAGGGGGAGAGGAGTGGTGTCCCTGAATGGTGGCCTGAGATTCCCACATCTGTCGCATCTGTGGTAAGAGGGGACAATCGTGAGTGTAGTGACCGAAAACACAACATGAACAAGGCTTATTTTTGCGAAGCGGCCTGTCCTGCTTGGGTTGGGAGCCCTGGTGCTGGGTAGCAGTGTTAGGGTCAATACTAGAAGGATTGGGTCCACGATTACCAGAGGCGGGTGGATTGCCTCTCCTCCGCCGTTGAGAAGGAGGAGGAGTAGTCGCACCATGTTGCGCAAATACGTGCCCTGGAGGGGGTAGTAAGTGCGGCTGTGGGGGTGGAGGAGACAAGGGAGCAGGAGGTCCAAATGCTGGAGGAGCTGGGACACCAAGCGGCGGATAAGGGTAAGGGTGAGAATGGGCAACATTGAGGTAAGCAGGAGAGTGGGCAAAAGGAGGAGGCATGCCAAAGCCTGGATACATGTTACTGGGATGGGGAAAGGTGCTGGAGGTGTTGGCCTCGCTGGGAGGAAAACCATAGGGCATAAGAGGTGGAGAAAAGGTGTGAGACATGGCTCCGATGATACCATCGGCAGAGTGAGGGGTCCCGGAGGCATTAGTGCCCCCAGGCTTGGGGAGATCAGGAAGGACAATATAAACATAACCAGACTGGGCATAGATAAGGTCATATTTTAAGGCGATTTGAAGGGCAGCTTCTTCGGTTTGGGGAAAATGGGAGGCGACATCTTTGCCAATGGGAGGTAAGAGGGAGCGAAGGAACCAATCCATGTAAACTCAATCTTCGAAGGGGGGAGCACGACATAAGCTTCGTCTTCGTCGCCACTCCTTGACATGAGCGGAGAGACGCGTTGAAGAGGATTGATGAAAGGAGGTCAATAGTTCAGTGCCAGTGTCATATCGGAGAGGGAGCTGGAAATAAGATAAGAAGGCTTGGGAAATGGTCACAAAAGTGTTATGGGAAGAGGTGGTGTGATCAACATACCATTTGGAAGCTTCACCAGTAAGGGTGCATTGGAATAAACGAAGACGAATGGAGTCATCGGTGATGGAATTAGAGGAACACCACATGTGGAAAGATTGGATATGATTGGAGGGATCTTCACAAGCAAGGCCTTCGAACTTGGGAATGTCGGAGGGGAGCTTGGTTGGCATAGCAGGCCAACTGACATCATGGCAGATAGGATCATTAATAAGCTGATTGAAGTCGGGGAGACTGAGGCTGGCCATATAAGGGAGTAATGGGGCAGTCGAGGTAGGTCCCATAGTGGTTCCACTGGAAGCGGACCCAGCAGTAGAACTGGGGTTAGGGCTAGGTACAGAACTAGACATGGTGGAAGTAAAGGGGGGAGAACTAGAAAGATGGGGAGAACCCGAACAATCAGAGGAAGAGTCGGAGGGCGGACTCGGGGGAGGAATTACTCGATGATGACGGGAAGGAGGAAGTCGACAAACCGGAAACTGGGGGTGAAGGCCAAGAAGTCGTCGGGATAAACGCCTTGGAGGCACAATGATGATGGGAAGAAGAAATACCGACAAGGGCAGCAAGGTACAAAAGCAAGAGACGACAAGGGCAAGGAGGTGCAGTGTTGATTAATTTTAGAGTATTTTCCAGGCAGTGTTAACCAGCCTCTTCTTCACTTAGGGTCAGTGTGTGGCGTGTGTGAATTTTAATTGATTAAACCTAGACGTTTTGAGAGTAAAAGAAAAAGTGTGCTGCGTAATGGAAAAGAAATCTGTAGTAAATAAGACTGAAATAATAGAAAATTAGCAACTAAAAAGGCAGCAATCGAACCCAAGAAGGTGGGTCTCTCAAAACTAGTCTAGAAGGGGAAGAGCACGCTAACAAGAGATCAATAGATCTATGGTCCGGAGGGACTGTGATCTAATGAAGAAATCTGCTGAAAAGTGGTGCAGAAAGCAGCAAAGAGGCAGGGGCAAGGTTGCTGCTAGAAAATAGGAGATCAGCTAAAAAGAGGGGGGCCAAAGAGGTGGCCCTAGAGATGAAACCAAACAAACCGAAAGGCAGTGTATAGAAAGGGAAGAAAAGCTGACCTGTGAGGATCTGAACAAGAGGTTATCAGATCTGAAATAAGGCTAAAACTTCTGGAAATTCATATGTCTGAAAACAACAACAAACTCTCCCACAAAAAGTGGAGGGAACTAAAGCCCTAAGGGGCAAGAGTCCCACTTAGGTGAGTGAAATAGATCAGCAACAATTCTGAACAGGTGGAGACAGAGGCTGGAAAACTTGACAGAAGCTTCAGTGAAACCCAGAAAAAGTACTGGCAGATTGCAGAAAAAATTGCAGGTCGCAGGTTTGGGCTTGTTTTCAGGCCAGGTTGCAGATTTAGGGCAAAAAAGTGCGACCTCAAGGCCAGGTCACACTTTTTGGGCCGATAAGTGCGACCTACAGATCCGGGTCTGGTGGCGGCATATTTCAGAAAATTTTGTTGTCTCAGCAGCGGCTGATGTCGGTCACCTGCGCAAAAAGGCTAGAATCACACGGAAGTTAGAAATTTGAATGTTTGAGGGTTTTAGAGGGGAAAACTGGCATAAAAATGGAAAAAAATAGGAAAAATAAAAAGTGGAAGAGAAACCCTAGGGTCTGAAACAACTAGATATGCAGGAAGATATAAAACGACAGTGGTCGCAAAAGAAAACCCGTGTGGAGTCGCCAATTGTTAGTATGATTCTTTCGTCGTAAAAGATCACTTTAGCTATGCATATCAAGTAGCCCTAACATCAAGTATGGTTGCAAAATATCCTTAAGTTTGCTGCATAAAATTAGATCTAAGCATAAAAGATATTAAGCAGACAAGATATAAAATAGCTCCATGCATCCAATGAACAAGATAAGAACGATGTATAAAAAGAATCTTATATTGTATTAAAGAATGGGGCACCTGAGAGGAAAACAAGAAAGGTGTTTTCCAGTTCTCCTCAGTGGGATGGGTTCTTGGAAGTCCTCAGTGTTTCAGATCTAAAATTCCTCTCTTTGGTTAATGTGGAAAACCCTAACAAACATTGAACTCAATGGGAGTTCAAAATGCAAACAAATGGAAATGGTGACCAAGAGTAGATCTAGTGTAATCTAATGCAATGGAGGTGACTAATGAATGGGGAAAACCCTTCTATTTATAACAAAATATTGGGGTGTTCTAGAACTCGGTGCATGAATAAAATATTATTAATCACATTCCAGAATCACCCTTTAGGAATATTTTATTATATTTGTTGGAGGGAAAAGGGTTTTTGACTTGGGTCAATTCCTTTATTTATAAATAATAAATAAATAAATGATTTATTTATTATTTAAGAGAAATGAGGGGAATATAATTAAATAAATAATGGTGTATTTAATTATTTAAAAATGATTTAGTCAAATTTAACTAGGAATAGTATTTAAATAATGATTTAAATAACTTATTCTTAGGAAATAATTAAATAAATAATGATTTATTTAATTGATTACCTTGTTTTGGGTTAAATATGACCAAGAAATGTAAACGAATGTGGTGAAAGCGATTTTACTTGGGGTAAAATTAGTCTTACATGGTGTACTCGGGTTCATCTAATGATAATGGGTTAGATGACCAAAAAATGGTGTAACACTCCTCAACCTGAGAGGGCTCTCTCAATATGTTAATGATTTGAAAATAAAGATCAGATGGCTAACTCTGTGAATAAACTGAATACAATGAATAATTGGTTGTACTACTAATCAAAAAACATATATTGGGTAAATGGAGTCAATGTGCTTTCACAAAACATAAAGATCAGTTTCATATGGAAGTCAGGGCATTCAAAGATTTAGATGCATCAATAGAACAATAGGATAGAGAATAAACATAGTTCATGAACATATGAAGGAAGTTAGAGTACCTTCAGTGAATTATAAGTAACATACATTCATGCCACTACAAGTAATTTAAAGAGAAACATCATGAGATAGTCAAACATCCATAACCCCTTCTGAATCCTGAGTGATGAAACAAAACTCTCTGTATTAAGATAAAAAAAACAGTTTTCTGATATCACAAAAAGTATGTTTGTTCAATGAAAATTCCAAGCCTATGCAATTTGATTTCTTCCCTCTTATAGAGTGGTCATTACATCCTTGGATTCCTTCCAAATATTTGAGAAGAAATTCGAATTTGACACCTATCAAATTTTCAACAAACTTTATTTACAAACTGAAGTTAAACTGTCTGTCTTATAGTCCTAATACAACTAGGACTAAAACACTATTCATTATATCTTAACAACTTTTAAAAACCTTATCTAATCATTAAAAACTATGCTTGACGGCTAGACTTCGACCATGATGTTGTTCATCCTCTTGTTGTTAAACCCCATCAACCTGCTTCTGATCCATTCCTGCAAAATAGGAGCATGTTTCTTGTAAAATAGCTGAATGCTTCATTTCTGTCCATTCGAATCAATTGCTAAAGAACTAGTGCTTAAAACATGTGGCAAATGTCTTATGACTTTCACTTGAATTCGACCCTCAAGCTATGAAAATCTCAACTTCCAAAATGGTGCAACAACTGTCAATACTACTGCGCTACGAAACTGCTGAGTCTGCTATTTTCATAGTACAAACCTTTCCTTTTTAAATCATACTTCAAACCCCCATTTTATATGTGCCAACCCTCTGGATATTCATTTTTATTCTCCATATAACTCCCACGAGCATCAAATCCCAACACAAAGCCCTTGTCACCTTTGAAAATTTGCAAAAATATTTCAAACTGCATTCTACAGGTAGCTTCAGCAGTTTCGTAGTGCGCTACGAAACTGCTGAGTATTCACTTTTCATAGCTTCTTTCCAAAATTTGGTTTTCAACCCCTTTAATACTATATTTTCAGGTGTATATCAACCTTGATAACCCATAACATCATCTTTAAACAACTCCAAAAATGAGATATATTCATATAACCTCAAAAATTTGTTAAAGGATGACACTTACTGTTTGCACTTATTTTAGCTGTGGCTGATCTTCAAATTGGGCTAGCTGTATTTCCAAGTCTTCTACTCTCCTCTTAAGATTTCTATTGTTTTCCCTTAGCTTGGTATTGACCATCCTAATGAATTTTGCTTCTTTGATTGCAGGTAGGGTCCATATGAAGAATTGAGCTTGACTATCAATTAATTCAGGGTTTGGATTTTTCTCCAACTCCCACAATCCTTTCATCCTTTCAAAGTTTGCCCTTTCTTCTGCATGCACTCTCACCTTTTTCTTCAACTTATCAATCTCATTATTTTCCAATCTGAGTTTGTCTTTGACATCTTCATAGCTGCTCTTTTCCTTCTGAATATTGAAAACCCTGTTTCTGTCTTCTTCAGGCATTGAAAAAGATATATTTGTGGTTTCTTCAAAAACATTAGCACTTTCACCTCCTGTTTGATCTTTCTCTATGTCTGACTGCTTCAACTTCTTGGAGTGTCTAGTTGAGGGTTTTCTGGGTTTTAAGATAAACTCTGCCACATCATCCTGAAAATCTAACCTTTTGGACGTCTTCAATTTATTTTATTTACTACCACCTGTATCTAGTTTGATGAAGTCTGCTTACACTAGGGGATACTCTGCAATGTCAATAGCTTGAAGTGTATAATTAAAATTACCTTTTGACCCCTCTGTAACTACAACCTTACCTTTTTCCTTTAACCTTTGACTCCTAGTCAACCTCATTTGATCTGTTTTACTAGTTGACTGCTCTAGAATTGTCTCCTTAACCAGAGTTTTCTTCTTCTATGCGGATTTAGGAGTATCTTGGATTTTCAATGTTGTTCCTATCATTGGTTCTTTAACTTGTTTTTGAGGCTTGAGCTTAACAAGTCTTCTTGACTTTTTTTCTACAGGGGTAGTAATATTTGATGAAGTTTTATCTTTAGCTTGAGGACTAACACTTGTTCCTTCAATCCTGATTCTACTCAAAAAGAGGAATTCAGCCCAATCTCTGTTTTCTTTCTGCAGCTGATGTAAGACTATTAACTTAACTAAGCCATGGTGAAATAATGAGGTTTCACATGACTCAACTTTCATTTGTACCTTATCAGACATCTAAGCCAAACTTCTGAAAAGATAAAAAGGTAAATCTAGAGATATTATCCCTGTGAAATGAAGAAAAATTTTAAAGTGATAGGTATACACCTTGTGGTATCTCCCTTCACAGGTGAAGTACCTCTGAATATTGTAGAGAAAATTGGAAAATGTATTTTTGACATAGTTTCTTGGCACAACCTTGTTCAAGTCAACCTATGAAAACTCTGGTTTTAGAAAGATTTTGCAGGGTACCATGTCAAACTTGAAATTTTTAAACCACCTGTCTTCTCCTCTCAGAATTTCTATAACTGCTGATATCACTTCAGGGGAAATTGGTAAATTTAGGAATCCAATCCTTGAGTTTGAACCTGTGAAGTTTGTGGCAAATTCTTTGGTGACTTGAGTGTGCCCTCCTTGAAGCTTTTCACAAAACCTCCAACAACCTACTTTCTTAAAAGCTTCTTCAACATACTTGTCTTTTGTAAGGGCTTCTACATCTTCAGGTTCTATTCTTAGGCAATGACTAGACCTATGACTCCTTCTTTCTTCAGCCATTATCTTCTTGAAAACCTTGTATCTTCATAAATATATGAAAATCCCTCTGAAAACCCTGTGTCTTCAGCAAATTAGCAAATTAGAAATCAGACTGTTGAATGAACCGGCTCGCTTGATAAGAATTCTGCCTCGCTTGAATAACAATCCTGCTTCCACCAACAATGAATTTCAAATTCACCTGATAGTAAATTTTGAAAATACTGTTGAATGAGTAGCCTCGCTTGATAAATGAGTTCAGTTCTGCCTCGCTTGAAATATAGTTTCATTGAACTTTGGTCTTTCACCACTAATTTATTCTCCAAAACATAAACATGCATGCACTATTTGTCTTGCATGAGACAAATGAAGTCGAAAACGGCCAACTGTTTTCAAATTTGAAATTACTAATGAAAATCTAGCCCCTAATCGATGACAAATGACTCTTAATAATTATAATAAATGGTTGCATGTGTGAATGAGAACTCTTGAATGACACCTAATGATGACAAATTTAACTATATTTGACAGATGTGACAGCTCAGACACAAAACTGAGAATCCTCGATTTCGTAGCACACGATTTTCAAATTCGGTTTTTTGCGCTACGAAATCACCAACGTTTTCGTAGCGCAGAATAAATTTTTTACACTGAGCGCACTACGAAAACGTGGTTTTGTGGCTTATTCATCAAATCTTCGGAAAAAACTTTAAAGATGGGTTTCAAGACATGGCATAAGATCTTTGAAGAGTGAAACAAGGTTGATGAACATTGTTTGGTGATGGAATGAGACCTTTAACTCATGATCTAGACCTTAAAAAATATAAAAATGACTCTAACCCTGTCTTAGCATTATGACTTATGAATAAGTGTAACTGACCAAGTTTCAGAAAATTTTTATAGTGATAACAACTCCATTATTAGAAATAGTGCATGGGAAGTGGTCCTAAGACTAGTGGGGAAGTCAGTGGTTGGATCCAAGTGGATCTACAAGGTGAAGCAAGCAGCAAATGGGAGTGTCATCAGGGGAATTTTGAGGTCTAAAATGGGCTTCCTAAGAAAATTTTAAAATAATAGTGGAAATAATAAAATAAGATTAGATTACATCATCAAATTTTAGAGGGAATAAGAAAAAACTAAATTTTCAACTTATCTCCCTATGGGTTTATTCAAATTTCGAGCGGGAACATTTGTTGTATGTATAATTTGATTCATCATCCAAGGAGTACCCACGTTTCATACTTTCGGTAGACCCTTCTACTTGAAAAATGAGAAGTACATGAAAAATGTGATTGCAATCACGTTTTTTCATGTATTTCTCATTTTTCGTGTAGTCAGGTCCATCAAAAGTATGCAACATGGGTACTCTTTGGATGCGGAATTAAATTTTGAATCCAATGAGCACTCCCACTCGAAATTTGAGTAAAACCTTAGGGAGATAAGTTTAAACTACAAGTTGAAAATGTAGTTTTATTATTTTATTATTTTTTAATCTTTTGACTTTTTTACCCCAAAAATGGTGAATCATCCCCCATGGTTGACATCATCATCTTGAATCCTATTGGTTATTTGAAATTTTATTTTGGATGTACATTTTTCTTAGAAGGCCCATTTTAGACCTCAAAGGTTCACTAACGGGAGAAATACAAGGCTAGATTTGTGGCCAGAAGATTCTCACAGGTGGAGGGGATTGACTATGAGGAGACTTTTGCACGGGTTGCAAGGTACTCATCGATTAGATCGATCCTTGCACTCTCAGTGCATATGGGGTGGCAGATACATTATATGAATGTAAAGACAACCTTTCTCAATGGAGTTATTGAGGAAGAAGTGTACATTAAACAACCAGAAGGTTTTGAGACCTTTGACAGGGAGTCACATGTGTGCAGACTCAAGAGAGAAATGTATGGGCTGAAGCAAGAACCTCATGCTTGGTACATCATGATCGAAAACTATTTCACTGAGTTTAGCTTCACAAATAGTGAAGCGGATGCAAACCCATATCATATTTTGGTTGATGGTAATCTTTTGATTATTTTACTTTATGTTGATGATATTATAATGATAGGTGATGAGAAGCTCATAATTTATTGCAAAGAGGATCTTACAAGAGAGTTTGAGATGAAGGACATGGGGATATTGCACTATTTACTTGGCTCGGAAATATGGCAAAGAGATGGGGAGCTATTTGTTTATCAGGGCAAGTATGCCAAGGAGATTGTGATGAAGTTCCACACGGAGGGCAGAAAACCCATAGAGACTCCTCTTGTAGGAAACTGGAGGAAGGAGGATGCTACTTCAGATGAGAGAGTGGATGTTACTATTTACATGTAGCTTGTGGGTTCACTTATGTATTTGGTGAACACACGGCCAGACATATGCTACACAGTTAACCAACTTAGTCAAGGTATGGTTAAGCCTACCAAGATCTTTTGGAAGGCGGGGAAACTTGTTTTGAGACATCTCAAGGGCACTACAGAGTATGGAATATGTACGAAAGGAAATAGGGAGTGAAGCTTCAAGGCTTCATCGATGCAGATTGGGCAGGAAGTCCATCAGACAGGAAGAGCACATTAGGGGGCATATTCAACATAGGATCAACAAAAGTTTCTTGGTACAATAGGAAGAAAATATTAGCTGCACTTGGTTCAGCCGAGGCAGAGTACATGGTAGCTAGTCAGACTGCATGCGAGGCCTTATGGATGAGGAAGATACTTGTTGGTTTGTTTGGTCATCAAATGGATCCGACGGTGATACATTGTGATAAATAGAGTTGCATAAAACTCTCGGTTACTCTAGTATTCCATGATAGGTCCTAGCATATTGACATATGGTACCACCATCTCATAGATTGTGTTCATAGGCGCATTATGTTGTTGCAGTACATTCCCATGGAGGATCAAGATGCAAATATATTGACGAAGATACTTGCAAAGAGAAAATTCGAATACCACAGAGGCAAGATCGAGGTAGCTGATAATCCATTTATTGTTGAGAGGGAGTGTTGAAAATCAATAAGAAAATGTGTGTCTAATTTATTTTTCCCTTAAATAAATTAGACAATAAACTGTAACCTTATATCATAAAAACTTGTATTAGTTAACTAAGTTAGAAACACTAAGTTAGCTCAATAATTTCAAGCCGAGGGTCAAAGGTGAGGCATGTAGAGTGATTTTATTATTTTGGGGGTCTAGTTACAGTTAATTCACTAGCGTGGATTGAGTGTAATTAGTTAACTCAAATTAATTGAGTTAAAATCAGTTTAACTAGTTCTGACTGAGTGATGAGCTAGTGAGAGGTCTAGTGAATTAAATTAGATTTAATTCACAAGTAGTGATCTACCAAGTAACTGATTATTTACTATTATTAGCTGCATGCATGTCAAATCTGATGAAGACCTAGTTGAGACAAAGGTTAACGGGATGTAAACTATCATTTGTATTATTAGCAAATTGCCCAGGTGCAGTTATAAAGCCACAGGATGCCCATGAAGGATGGCGTAGTCAAGCAAGGTTAGAGTTCCTATTTAATAGGGATTTATTTTACCTATGGATTGCGTGAGAAAGTCATGCTGAAGGTGGGATGAAAATTGGCTGTGTTTGTCAAATTATGCCTAGATCAGTGTGAGACAATTGGTAGAGTGTATGGGTTCTTGTTAGCACACATGCATTGTATTATTTCATGATTCCTTCGCTTATTATACAATGGAGATAGAGGGGTTTTTAGCAGTTTATTTCCCCAGGAAAATCTTGTGTTGTGCGATTGATTTACATATTTCTCTTACTTGCATGTGATTGAGCAATCATGATTTATATTTCGAAAATATTGTAGAAGGATTTAGTATATTGTTTTAGTACATTACATGATCGTATTGAATCCATTGGTGTCATTTCTACAGGAAACCCTTCTGAGAGAGAAACCACCGAAGACTTCTTAATATAGGTCTTCAAAAATTTACATCAATTAGATAGCTCCAATTTCCAATATTCTCAACATCCACTGAAGGATGCTCCAACCCCCTAGTTTACATGATACAACACGAAGGACACTCCAACGTCCCAATTTACCAAATCCAATTGGAAGGATGCTCCAACACCATGCATAGGCTCTGAATTTCCCTAGCACCACCATGCCACCTTGAAGTGTTTTCAAGCTCCAACCTAAAGAAGAATCCACTCTCCACCTTACACCACCTTGCCACCCCATTCAACAAGTGGACCATGTTTCAAAATTTTCACACTGGATCCACGTGTGCTCAGTAAAATAATAAAAAATGTTAAGACAGTCTGCTGACTTTGTCAATCTACGATACTTGCACAAGGTCGTCAACAATGATAAATATTAAACCCTATTAGCGTAAAGTTTGTTAAGTCAACAATCATAATCAATATGCTTAAGTTACACCAACCAATCAACACACATCAAGAACCTCTGATTCATAAGCATATATGAGACCTCTGCTCAAAATATCAAATCCAGAAGTATTCAATACTCTCTAACCAACAAATAGATCCATAGTTGCTCAACATGTATGTTTGATCGCAAACCATAGCTGCATAGAAACAAGGACTGATTGTCTCCCCTGTCACTGGACTGCATAAACGCCATTACTATCACTGCTAACTTGCCCACATGCACAATTTAATGTACCACAAATCTTCTGATGCCTAGCCTTAGGATGTCTCAAGTTATACCATAAGTCCATAAAAACTCTCTCTGTTATCTCAAACCCTTGTTTCTCATATCAAATATATGCAAGTAAATCACAATCAACCCTCCAATATCATTGTCACGCTAGCAAGCACTATCATCACTACTTTAACAAGGTCCTTCTCTGAGATATGATATCAATGCTTCTTTGGATTTTTCATTCGGATCAATAATTCTCTCAAAAACCCATAAAAATAATAATGAACTTAAATGTTCGACAAAGTGCCCAATTCCAGATACATTATAAAATTTGATAGGAAACATGTGCCAGTTCTACAAAATTCCCATTGGTGGTTTGTTTAATGATTCGAAAAAATAAACATATGAGTGGCCAAATAAAAATTAAATAAAATTATGAGAACCACTAAATTTACACATTCGAAATTGAAACCTCGGGCAGGTCAAGAGAATGTCTTGTCTGTTGGTTAATTTTTCTTGGCATATTGTATTCCAAAAATAAAGGTGACCTAACTCTATACGAAGACTCTGTGTGATTCAAAAAATAGTCACTCAAGTTAATGCCACTTGTCCAATGCTTAGCTTGGTGTCATGCCAATGATTCTTAATATAATCACGTGGTCCATGCACATTGAATCAGTGGCCAATTTCCATCTTACGTAAAAATGGCACGTTATAGTGAACTAGTTCAAACACATGGGAAACCATAGTTACATGCAATGCGTTTATCAATCCAATCACAAAATTACTGCACTCCGCGCCAAAGAAGAGTTGATACCCAAATTTGTCAATCGAAATCGTTTTTTTTTTTTTAACCGAAATCCTCTCTCAACTGTCCTCCATATCAAATACTATTGAGATTATCCAATGCAACATGTAATCACTCTCCAAGTTATAGTTATTTACACATTGGATCAAAGAAAAATAATTGCGCATGTATATTGAGTCAATTCACACATCGCACTGGACCACTATCACCATTAAGAGCACTATTCTTCACATTTCATGGCACAAGGTATCACAGACTATACATTATAAGTATACTTTTCACACACTGTTGGAATGTTTAGTGCTCAGATATAACCCTCCAAATTGTATTACAACGACATGTCAACAAAAATTTATACCATCGCATTGTATATGTCATACTACTGGGGTACACATCTTTCCCATCCAACATCTAAACTTGATTCAATGGATTAATTTTCCAAAAGCACCAAATTAGTTACAAAATAAACCCTTGCAAGATGAGAGTAATCCAGTGAGATAAATTTCACAAAATATGCTCAGACCTGTCTTAGCAAAGAGGCTGAATAATATCATCAGAAGCTTAGTACCCTAGCCAATAACCATAACCAAAAGATAAAAATATTAAGCCCACAAACCCTTTCTTTAATATGACCTTCTTCTTCAAATACCCTAGGTCTCAGATCATATTTCAAATATATGTCTCTCTGTTCAAGATAAATCAAATGAGGGCTAATTGATCCTTATTTATATAAGTCGATGAGGTTTTTAGAGGGGGTCAAGCCGACTTTTTAGTTGGAGGGAACCAACCTTCAAAAATTTAAATTTTGAGTTTTCAAAATATTTTGGAGCTAAAACCAATTTCCTTTGAGGCCAACTTAAATTTAATTTTTTTGGTTAATTTTCCTTTGATAAAACTCCATTTTTCAATTTGAATTTGACTTTCTGGGCCCATCAAAATTTTAAATTAATTTTCTTGAATGAAGAACATCAATAACCAATCATTATGCCGCCCTTAACATCCTGTTGAGGGGTTTCTAGACCAATATTTGGGGCTTCAACTTTGAACTTCCATATTTCCTCAATCATGAGTTATGGGGTGTGCCACATAATGTTGTAGTTGGCATGACGAGGAGCATCAATTGATGAAGGTATCGAGACCATCAATTAACTGATCTTCATCGTAAAAAATTTCAGCAAGTGAGGGGATTTTAGGGTTTCCTTCCTTCCTTCTAAGGCTTATTGTATTTTGAAGTTTCCAATTGATGTAATCCATGACATATATTAAGAGCATTCAAAAATTACGTTGGCATCAATGAAAACACCATTCAACAATATCCCCCTTGTCATTGATGACAACACATGCTCCCCATGCGATCACTGCTCCCCTTGAATCCATGCTTCTAATATTCCTTTCCTGATTTCTGTCCGCCTTTGACATCAATTGAAAAGGGTTACTCCCCCTAATGAAATTCCTTCCTCTGCCTTCCTGCGATATGCTTTTCACTGCTTCTCTCCCCTTGACATGCTATGCCTTTCACTGTTGATTCTACCTGTCAATACGACGAGTCCTTTTTGAATAGTGTGCAAATACATCATGGATCAATCAAGGGATCACCATAAACTATGCACTCTAGATCTCATGTAGCACCCCCAAACATGGTGTAAATATGTTTAGAGTGATAACAAAAACTATTGCATTAGACAATTGACCTTGAATTATTATAATGTGGCGCCTTTAAAGAAGCCTCACTAGGTAGTTGGCAATTGGTTATGATTATTATTTTTTAAATATCTATAAATAAGGATGGAGTCCTCTGATGAATAATTTATTGGGGCATATTTTATTGGATCTGATCTCATTCATAGGTTTCCCCTTGAAGAGGCAAGTGATAAGAGTTGATCCTTTCTTAAAAGTTTCAATGTAGATTTTTTTCCCTGCCTTAAGAATATTTTGATACATGAAGTAAATAAATATTCTATCTTGTTCTTGGAATTATTATTTGAGATTGATTAAGGTTCAAGACTCATAACAAGTGCTATAAGAGATCTTTCTTAGGTAAAAGTGGAAAATTTTATTTTATTTTACTTTTATTTTCCTATTGTCGATTTTCAAGGGGAAAGATAGGGCTATGACATTCAAAATTTTTTTTTATAGTATTTCTCTTTAGAATCTAAAGAAACAAATTTCATGTATGAGAAGACATTGCATAAAATATGTGATTTCAATTTATTTTTATCGAATTGAAGAATATAGGAAGTATACAAGAAGTTACACCCATTTCAAGTTGAAGTTTTTATAGCATTACCATATGAATGTGATTGTAGTAGGAATAGTGACAATAGAAAAAAAGTGTTTGTGTCATTTCCATATTGGGTTCATAATAAAAATTATAATTAGTATTAAGGAAGTCAGGGCCATTTAAAATTTTCCTCCTCAACAGCCTAGTATAACCCAAGAATGGCAAAATTGTGTAGGGAATCCTGTGCGTAGTGTGGAGGTCATGAATTTTATCTACTTTAGGAGTATGATGCAGGAGCATCGACCCATCCTTTGGGAGAATTAGCAAGAACGAGTTCCAAAAGGTGAAATTGTAAAAAACAAGGGTAATATAGATTTTGTAAAGGATAAAAAGTGTGAAAATCAGACTCGTGATGGATCTTAGGAATTCGTTGAGGGATTTTGGAGAATATCATGTTGAGTTCTTTGTGAAGAGGATCATGTTGAGATATTAATGGAGAAGATCGTGGATCTTGAAATAATCCATGATATTGTAATATTGTAATATAAATTGTAAATTTGTGTGTGTATTAAGGGTGGCAATTAGAATGAATATTTGGCTAGCAGAGGCACCATGTAATAGTATAGTGGTTGAATTAATGAAGTCTTAATTTTTGTGATGTGAATTCTATGCATATGGAAATATTTTAGTTTAATTATATATCTATATTGCTGTGTGAATAAGACAATGGTTGCATGTTTAGTTAGAGGGGATAAACTCAAGTTTCTACACAGTGGTAGGATGAATTGAGCTTTTGGACCATAACTCATAGGTCCAAGATCGTATTCATAAAAAACCTAAAAATAAAGGACCCCATAAATCATTTTCATCAAGTGATATCAGAGCACAGAATATCCGTGCATGTAGTCAAGAGGATAAGGAACAAAATAAGGCACACATTGATTGAAGATCTAGTAAGATATTTGTTTTCTCTATGTAGGTGACAACGAAGAATGGTGAGAATATTTGTAGAAGCCTATAACAAGGAGTGCTCAAATGGTTCTAGAGGAAAGAACTAGGAAGATGCCAAAAGTCCAAACTTAGGATAAAGTTTGGTGAGGTATCGTGTAGCAAGGTGGAGACTTGTTATTACAGAGGCATGTTTCAACTCATAAGTTAAAGTTGTTACGAGAAGACCATATACATAGGACCAGGAGGCCATAAATTTGTGTACCTTGGGGTTTGATGCAGGAGCATATCCCATCCTCTGAGAAAATCAACAAGCATTAGAGAAAAATTGAGGTCTAAAATGGGCTTCTTAAGGAATATTATAAAAACAGTGCAAATAATAAAATAAGATTAGATTACACCATCAAATTTTAGAGGGAAAAAAGAAAAAATTGTTTTTTCAACTCATATTTTCAACTTATCTCCCTGCTGTTTTACTCAAATTTTGAGTGAGAGCACTCATTGGATGCAGAATTTAATTCCTCATCCAAGGAGTACATATGTTGCATACTTTAGATGGACCCTTCCACGTGAAAACTGAGAAATACATGAAAAAATGATTGAAATCACACTTTTCATGTAGTAAGGTCCATCGAAAGTATGAAACCTGGGTTCTCATTGGATGAGGAATTAAATTCGAAATCCAATGAGTGCTCCTGCTCAAAATTTGAGTAAAATCACAGGGAGATAAGTTGAAAATATGAGTTGATATATCTATATCTATATCTATATATCTATATATATATATATATATATATATATATATACTTTTTTAATCCAAAAATGGTGAATCATCCCCCATGGTTGACATCATCATCTTGAATCCTATGGATTCTTGGAAAGCTGATTTTGGTTGTAAATTTTTGTTTTAAGGCCCATTTTAGAGCTCAAAATTTCTCTAATGAATGATTTTCAGAAGGTGCACTTGTTAAAAGGTAGGTAATATCTATTTTAGATTAATAGTGTGAAAAATCAGTTTTGTGAGGGATCTTAGGAATTCATTAAGGGATTTGTGGAGAAGATAAAGTTGAGTGCTTTGTGGAGAGGATCATTTTGAGAGATTTATGGAGAAGATCATGGATCTTGAAATAATCCATGATATTTTTATTTTCATTTTATTTTTTATTTTGTATCCTAGAGGAATGCAACAACCTGCCTGACACGTAACTACTAGTAAACCTCTTTGGGTCTACGACCTGTCCTCCTCTCCGTAAACCAGGTCATAACTAGGGGGATTTGAACCTTGGATCTCTAAGTTTTCACATATTTCACATTACTTCAATCAACACTAGATCCCCCCCCCCCAAGAGTGAAATAATCCATGATATTGAAATAATCCACGATATTGTAATTTTCTAATATAAATTGTAAACTTGTGTATTAACGACAACCATTAGAATGAATATATGGCTAGTCAAGGTGCCATGCATCAGTATGATGATTAAAATAATTTTGATGCCTAGTTTAAGTAATTTTGTTTGTGTGCATGGTGATTTAATGCATTAACCTGTTTGATGCATATATGTTTTAAATTAATGTTGCATGCAATGACTGTGTGAGCCAAGCACGAGGAATTGATGTTGCATGCATGCATGGGACAAAGTGCATAGTTGAAACATAATGGGCCCATAACCCACCGGTACAAGATCAAGACCATAAGAAAACCTGAAAATGATAGACCCCCAAAAATCATTTTCATCAAGTTTCCTCCCGTAGATTGTAGCTTACAAATATATGTAATGAATTGAAGATAATGAAGAAGAAGATTTGTGGTTTTCTCTCATATGGGTTTCCATGTAAAATATTGTGTCTCTTATGATGTGATGCTTCTTGATATGTTATTGATATGATGGTAGCTTGATGATGAATTGTTCCAGTGGATGATATGACACTTATGATTATGATTTATTATTATATGATTGTAAATTATGAAAAATTGTGAAATGGTAAAATTGATCTCACACTAATTCGAACCCCCCTGCCTCTCAATGTGACCTTTTGGCTAAAAATTATTCCAGTCATGAAGAGTAGTGGAAATCCATATTTTTTAGCTCAAACCATTTTTTATTGAAATCTACCACATCTTGCATCTAGCTGAGAAAATGAGAAGGGATAACTATTATTTAGCAAGAGGAGGCGGGGTGCACATAAACTCAACTCATGAATCATCATAATAGTTTGATGCATGTACATTAAACATGGACAACGAATCCATTTCACCCTCGAATGAGGTTACGAGGCCATTTTTTGGGGCATCTAGATTAACCAACAGATAGTGGGTTACAAACACCTATCCTAAAGGATTGAGTACATCTATGTCCCTTATGTTTGAATCTTATAGGTTCTATTATGGTCCTCCCTTTGAACATCAAAATGTTGCAACATTTTTAAACAAGTTCAAAATATTATTATTCAAGAAATACTGAATTCGGTAGTTAGCTAGTTAGGAATTCAAGAAAAAATTCCCACACCCAAACTATATAGGAAAATATTGAGTGGTGAGCGGCTGTGTCAATGAAAAAAGTTTGAAAACCACAACTGAGGTGCTCATCAGGACACTATAAGTATCTTGAATGATGGTGATGTTGGTATCTATGACCTTTCCCTCTAGGTTCATGTTCAAATTTTGATAGGAATCACCGATCAAGAGCTACTCTAAGTCATTTCATTTTGTGGATATGATGAAGAGGATGATCACTAACTTAACCATGTGGGAAGGGTTCACATGGAAACACTGCTCCAAGTTAGGATCATAGGCTCATAAATATCGGTTTTTTGGACTCATCGTTAATAATGAAAGTAAAACAAGGTTGAAGTAATTTTTCTTCTTCTTTTGTCTAGCATAAAAAGTACAACATAATATGCCAATTTTTATGATGAAACGTACAACAATTCCAATATACACTAGATATTAGCTATAATTTATTTATTATATATTATGTTGAAGAAATTTTGTTTATACATTTAAGTTTTAGTTATTTCCTTTCGTAGACTAGGTCATATGGTAACAAAAATTGCTTTCACTATACTTCCATTCATAATCTTCCTTTTAATCATATCATTTTCATGTTGTGACCTTATTCATATAATTATAAATGCTTTGTGAAATTTTTGAAAGGCCCTTTCCAAAAGTTTTAAGGATCCAAAGAAAGGAATTGTTTCAATAAAGCAAAGGTGATCTAATTTACTTTTATTTTTTCCTTCTAACAAATATGAGTTGACTCTTGACTTACCTTTTCTAGCGTGAATAACGATAATATAAGGGCCTTTACTTCTTTTTCATGTAGCTAGTATTGTCTCGGGAGTAACGTGCATGACACTATGTGATGGATGGAACACAAATATTTTCATATTAGTTGTGTGAACCTTCTTTATTAATAAATCCTTACTTTCTCATTAATTTAGGTGGGGCACATTTTTAATGATTGAGGAATGGGGCATTCCAGAGAATATTCTACAGTGGCATGACCTCAACCAAAATAAAACAAAGTTGGTGGAATTAAAGTTGTCCTTCCTACTCTCATCCTAGCTATGTTAGGTGAGTGGGAGGATAATGCATTGATATGTATCACCACCCACCTTTATTTGATTTCCATGGGTTAATGTAGAGGCTCTAGGTCATTTTTGTGCTTGGTAGATTTTGCATGCATTGAGAAAAACTATCAAGTTAAAGAGAAGTGAAAGTTGTACAAGTTCAAATCATCCTTTAGTCTCATTGAAAACCTTTACCAATATTTCTGAGAGAATTCAAAATATAGGATGTTTAAAACCAAATGGCCTCTTCTAAACAATTACAAAATGAATTATTGTTTTTCTTGCAATATTTCATGGCATTATTTATCTCCCAACTCATATAGTACTTGAGGCAATAATACATGCATGTAATGAATATTACAATGAAAACAATGAGGATTTACTTTTGTATGAAATAGGTTGGTAGATTGCTATAGCATTGACATTAACTTGAAGAATGATAAATTGTTAATTTGTTGTACATGTTGGTTTTCCTCCATTTGTGAAATCTCTCTCCATCCTTTAATAAAGGATTTCATAGAGGTATGAACCTCAATTCCAAGATTAAATAATAATTAGAGGGATCTCCCACTCATTGGCCAATTTGCATTCGTTGTTTGTCGCTATTTTATTCATCTTTTTTTATTTACATATATCTAACATAAAATAGCTTTTGAAGGTTTAGAGATGTTGGAAATATTGTCATTGATGGAAAAGGAATAGCACCAGAATTATCATTAAGGAAAAAGGAGAAGATCAGGATTAGCAGGAGCATAAAGGAGCTATAAGGAAAATAAGGCAAAACTACAATGGAGGAGAAGAAAATTGGAAGAGGAGAACCAAAGTGCCAAAGGAGCAGCATTAGAGGCAAAGGAGTAAGGCAGAGGAGAAAAAAAGAGGCATGGATCAACACCAGAATCATTATCTAAGGCAAAGTAGTAGAGAGGAGTAGCATTATGCAGAAAAGAGGCAAGGAGCAACAATGTGTTGGAAAAATACTGAGAGGGGGGGTGAATCAGTATTTAGAGCTTGCTGGACAAATTTTAACTTTTTCTTTTACATAATTCCATACGCGGCTTTTATGAAACCAACTCGCATATAAACGCGCAAATATTGAAAGAAACTAGTGTATACTGATATAATGTTACAGATTATTAAAAATTTTCAGGAACATACTTTAACTTAGTTTATCACTCATGCATCTGTTAGATAATTAGTAAATATGTGCAGTAACAACAGTATAAATCATCACACAAATGAAACACACATGAACACCAGTATTTAAGGTGGAAACCCAATTCGGGAGAAAACCACCACTGCTGTTGTCTCTGTCTTCAATATCTATTATATGGAAAATTGTTTGCAATATTGTACTGATGTAGACTCATATCAGTACACATGCATCTACTTGCAGAAGGTTACTACCTTCTCTCGTTTTCCAGCTGCTACTGGAAGGGAGCTACAACCCCCTTTCTTCTCGTTTACCAGCCACTCCTGGAAGGGAGCTTCAGCCCCCTGAACAAAACACCAGCTTCTACTGCCAGGAAGCTTCTACTTCCATACTGAAGGCTTCAACCCTTAGAACCACTGCAGACCACGTTTCATCAATTTTCATACTAGATCAAACAACATCAACACAACTCTTCATAAACATCAACAATCATAAAATTTACCCAATACTTCAATTAGAACAGTGAGATCACTATAACCATGTAAATTTATGTAGATGTTCTATGCTTGATGCAACTTTACTTTTTACTCAACAATCACATAAACAATAAAGTAAAATGCTGATAGAACATACTAGTGAATCTATAGAAGACAAACCAGAAACAGAAAAATGTGGTGGTGCATTACGGTGGTCAGCAGGATGCTTCAACCAACAAAGTATCCTTGGTTAGAAAACCCAGCATGTATCATAATAGCCCTAAAAAAAACCACATGGTCAACTCAAAGTCAACCCCAGAAAAGTCAACGTTGTCCAGAAAAGTCAACGCAGGGCAGCAGAAATAAAGTCAATGCAACTCGATCTTTGGTCAACCTTTTTACCTCGCTTCTTGTGCCAATGTGTACGACCTTCCAAAATCGAAGTCTCCACCAATTTTCAGCCCTTTTGGACCATGCGTTGACCAAAGTCAACGCTGTTCAAACTAGCGTGGAAACCTTAGCTGCAGTGAGCTGTAGTAAATTCGGTCAAACCCTAGTTGCAGTAATTCATCCTCTTTCCCACGTGTGAATCGAATTTGCCTCCAAGGAGCTCGTACTAAATCATAAGAGGAGATGATGTGTGATGAGATGAGTGAAACGATCTCCAACATTGACTGTATATATATTTATCATTGAGGTGTGTGACACATCTGCTGGGGGTGTAAAACCTTAAGCCCGACCTGCACATATTTGAAATTATTAAAAATAAATTCAAAATAAATGTTCTGTTCATCAGATTAAGATCAATTTTATATCTATCTTACACCTCTCCAAAAGAGGAACCCAATAAAAATATTGGTATCTTCATCTGAGCATCACAACATGGAGTTTGGACCTAGTTGTCCAATTTTAACACTCCCTCTCAACTAGGGAGAACTCCATCCACCTATGCAATCAAAAATCCTGTGTCATCTCGCCGTAGCTTGCTTTTCTGGCCTCTTTATTTCAGAACAGAAGTGGGTCAGTCACAAAGACATCATTCCCCGGCTAACAGATTCAGCCCAGAGGTCTTAAAGCTCTATCAGACTCACAAAGAGTCTCATACCAACCCGAATTTGGTTTACTTGACCTGAAGTCAGTTGGAGGTTCGAAACCTCACTATACTTGATCCCAGATCAAGTGGTTGGACCGTGCCATCCTAGATAGAGAGTACAGTAATCTTTGTTGCATCCATCAGTCTTTGCTACTAGTCTCTAGCTTTTCCCACCTGATTGGCCAAATGAGAGGTACTTCCCACGAGCCTTGAACTCAATGGGTAGGATGCATACGGGGCACACATAATGAGAGGTGAACCAACTGAAAATCACAACGGTGGGGCCCAAACACACCAACAAGGTTCGGCAAGCCTAGCCTTGTGGTTGCTTATAGCTTCGAGAAGCTATCCCCAAAGCCCTCCAAAGCTCCTAGAGATCATCGTCCAACACGACCCACATCATAGGGTCATTCCATGATACCAAGACTCTCACGGAAGGTTAGGAACTTGACCTTCCCCAGGGGCTTTGTGAGAATATCCGCGACCTGCTCATCAATTCCTATATGATTGAGCCTTATGGTGCCTCGTTGTACCATATCCTGGATAAAGTGGTTCCTGATATCAATATGCTTGGATCGATCGTGGAACACTGAATTCTCAGACAAGTGAATCCCACTCTGGTTATCACAGAGTATCACGGTGGTATCTAGCACATGTCCGAACAACTCACTGAAGAGCTTTCGCAACCAAGCTGCTTCACAACA
This sequence comes from Pinus albicaulis, assembly GCA_034641835.2. Taxonomy (NCBI): domain Eukaryota; kingdom Viridiplantae; phylum Streptophyta; class Pinopsida; order Pinales; family Pinaceae; genus Pinus; species Pinus albicaulis. The sequence goes on along the minus strand of CM076575.1, from coordinate 793,843,510 downwards.
GGCCATACTCCCTGCAATGTATTCGGCCTCTATGGTGCTCAAAGCCATTGACATATGCTTCCTGCTCATCTATGAGATCGAAGCAGAACCAAGATTGAAGCAGCATCTCGATGTGCTCTTACGATCCACCACACAGCTAGCCCAATCAACATCAATATATCCAAGGAGCGTCACGCTCCTGACAGTGTATCTCAGCCCATGGTTTATCGTGCCCTGAAGATATCTCAGAAGATTTATAGCACCAACCCAGTGAAAGTGATGAGGCTCAACGATCTGTTGACTCAAAGTGTTCACTGCAAAATATATATTTGGACAGGTGTTCACTAAGAACATAAGGGCCCCTACGAGTTGACGATACTCAGTAGGATTAGACCATACGGGCCCAGAAGTGTTGCCACTCAACTTCTTGAAGTTGAGCTCCATTGGTGTTGACACGGACTTGCAGTCCACCATACCAAATCTTTCCAGAAGCTTCACAATGTATTTTCCTTGGGAAAGGAAAATCTCGCCAGGTCTCTGCCAAACCTCTAGGCCTAGGAAGTAGTGCATCAGTCCTAGGTCCTTCATCTCGAACTCAGAAACGAGCTCCCTCTTGCACTGATGAATGAGAGGGTCAGCACCTGTCAGGAAGAGGTCATCCACATACAACACCAAAATGAGAGGTTTTCCCTTGACAACCTTGAAGTAAAGGTTCGGATCAGCATTACTTCAAGTGAAGCCCAACTTCATCAAGTAGCTATCTATCCTCTCGTACCAAGCTATGGGTGATTGCTTCAGCCCATAGAGGGATTTCTTCAACCTGAAGACATGGGTGTCCCGATACTGGACTTCAAATCCCAGAGGTTGCTCCACATATACCTCTTCCTTTATCGCACCATGCAGAAATGCGGTCTTCACATCCATCTGATGAAGACTCCATCCTTGCATAGCAGAAAGGGCTATAATAGATCGAATGGTGGTATATCGGGCCATAGGTGCAAATATGTCATCATAATCTATGCCTTCCTTTTGAGAGAAGCCACGAGCAACGAATCTTGCCTTGAACTTTTCAGCACTTCCATCAGATCCATGCTTGATCTTGTAGAGCCATTTCGGGGTGACAACTGCTTTGTCCTTTGGTCTTGGAACCACATCCCAAACATCATTATTCATAATGGACTCATACTCTTCATGCATAGCATCATTCCAGACTTATGCTTTACGGCTTCCTCAAAGGATCCATGCTCGGATTATACAATAGTACTCATGGCTACTAGATACCCTTGGTATCTACTCGGCTTCTTGCTTTCAAGGAATGTCCCCCTTGGGGTAGCATGTCCATCAACATCCTCGAGAGTGTCCCTGAGCCATGATGGTCTCTTTCCTAGTGAAGGAGGTGGATCAATCGAATCCATTGGTCCTTCAACATCAGACATCGTTTCATCCTTCGGTTCCTCTTAATTTCCAGGCCTTGCTTCATTATCTTCCTCAGATCTCAGAAGATTAACTACTTTCCTCAGGGAAGTATCTTCGTCAAAGGTGAGATCATGGCATATCTCCACTTCCCTTTGACCAGGCACATAGACTCTATAGGCCTTCGAAGTTTCACTATAAGCCCACAAACATTCCTTTCTTCCCAGAAGCATCCAACTTGCTCCTCTTTTCTTTCAACACATGAAAGAAACCAATACATCCAAAAACTCTAAAATGTGAGACATCAGGTTTCTTACCAGAGAAAAAATCTTCGGGAGTTTTGGATTCTAGAGCAGAATGCAGGCATTGGTTTTGTATGTACATAACAGTGTTCGCAGCTTCTCCCCATAGAAACTTCGACAGGCCTTGGTCACATAGCATGGCACGGGAAACTTCCACAATGGTTTGGTTCTTTCATTTAGCAACACCATTTTTCTTGGCAGTATAGATAGTTGTGGTCTCCCTCTTAATGCCATCTTCTCTGCAAAAGTCCTTGAAATCGTTTGTCTCATATTCAGTGCCATTATCAGTTCTCAAAATCTTGATCTTCTTCCTTGTCATATTTTCCACCAAGGCTTTGAATGTACACAACCACATGAAAGCCTCATCCTTCTTATTTAAGAGGTATATCCAGGTTTTTCAAGAAAATTCATCTGTGAACATCCTCCCAATAATGTCACGTGCAACATACCAGATAGATCAGAATGGATCAATTGCAAGACATCGGATGTCTTGGTGACACTAGAGGGGAAAGGTCCCCTTGTATGCTTTCCTTCGGCACAACCCTTACATACACCTTCATGATTATTTGGAAACTTAGGCATCCTTGTCACCACCTTCCTTGCTTCGGGAAGGGCTTTGTAGTGAAGGTGTCCAAACCTTTGATGCCATAGTTCAGTCTGTCGAATAGTATCACATGTCATTGCTCCCAGCGGACTTCCTCCAACCTAGTAGAGTGTATCAACTCTAAACCCAATCCAGATAGCTTCCTTGAAGCTCTTCTTCCACATGAGCACCTTTCCATCAGTGAATGCCGCATTGAAACCTTGTCTTCCATGGCCGATATAGACACAAGGTTCTTCTTCGAATTTGGTACATAGAATACATATTGCAAGTGGAGGACTTGACATTGAGACAAGTGGAGGGTCACAGTCCCTGTCCCTTTCACGGGATATGTGGCATTATCTCCAAGGATAATTTCCAAATTAGTATCCTTCTCAACCATATCAAAAAGTGCTTCCTTGAACCCAGTGATATGCCTTGAGGCACCACTATCTATCAACCAGACATCCATAGTTTCGGGTGGGGATGCAACAGAGAGGGCATATACAAGAATGTATTCATTTCTTTTATCAACAACATGTGATTCCTCATACCTGGAGTTTCTTGACCTTTTAAAAGGTTGAACATTTCTGCTGGAGGGAGCCTTCCTCTTTCCCTTGGACCTAGTGTTCCTTTGATTTCCATTCCTTCGGTTGTTGTTGTTATCATCACCATCGGGAGAATCCTTCTTGAAAGGAAATTCTATAGCATAGTGACCAGGCCTATGATAAGTGAAACACTTGCCCTTCTTTCCTTGGGCCCCTACTTTTCCCTTATTCTTTGGACCAACAGAGTTCTTATTTCTAGAATGAGTAGCATATGCAGCATTTCCTTCATTTCCATACTCCTTCATTCTTGATTCTTATTGAATGCATCTTGACAGTACTTCGTCAAAGTCAGGTATCACATTATTATTTAGAATGGTAGTGTTGAACACATGCCATTCGAATGAGAGCCCTCCAAGTGTGGTGAGTACCATCTCTCGATCAGCTATTGTCTCCCTAATAGCTAGCAGATTGTTCCCGATTTCAATCAGCTTCAGAAAGTATGATTGGACAGACTCATCCCTGCCTTTCTTCAGATTCTTCAATTGATTCTTGAAGAATAGTACTTGATTCACATTGTTGGCCTTGAACATGAGGATCAATTTATCATACATCTCTTTGGATGTGCCCAACTCAGAGATGTAGGCACTAGGCTTTTATGAATGGATTCCCTGATCATCAGATTTTCTTTGATCTCCCCCTTCTTGTACTTTTTTTTGGCAACAACAGTAGCAGTGGATGGAGGTTCTTAGATTTTACCCTACACATAGTCCATGACATCTTGTTCTTCCAATTTGAGATCCAATATCATTTTCCAAGCATGGAAGTCATCCTTCCCAGTCAATTTGTCATCCTCCTTGAAGCCATAGCTTGTGGAACCCATTATCCTCTTCGGTGATTGCTACAAATAGGGCTTGTCTTCACCTCAGCTCTGATACCATGTAAAGTTATATAGATGTTCTATGCTTGATGTAACTTTACTTTTTACTACAACAATCACATAAACAATCAAGTAAAATGCTGATAGAACATACCAGTGGATCTATAGAAGACAAACCAGAAACAGAAAAATGTGGTGGTGCGTTACGATGGTCAGCAGGATGCTTCAACCAGCAAATTCTCCTTGGTCAGCGAACCCAACATGTGTCACAAAAACCCTCAAAACAACCACACGGTCAACTCAAAGTCAACCCCAGAAAATTCGATGTTGTCCAAAAAAGTCAACGCAGGGCAGCAGCAATAAATTCAACGCAGCTCAGTCTTCGGTCAACTTTTTGAACTCGGTTCTTGTGCCAATGTGTACTGCCTTCCAAAATCAAAGTCTCCACCAATTTTCAGCCCTTTTGGACCATGCATTGACCAAAGTCAACACTGGTCAAACTAGCGTGGAAACCCTAGCTGCAGTAAATTCAGTCAAACCCTAGTTTCTGTAATTCATCCTCTTTCCCACGTGTGAACCGAATTTGCCTCCAACGAGCTCATACTAAATCAGAAGAGGAGATGATGTGTGATGAGATGAGTGAAATGATCTCCAATTTTGAATGTATATATATCCATCATTGAGGTGCGTGACACATCTGCTGGGGGTGTAAAACCTTAAGGCCGATCTACACATATTTGAAATTATTAAAAATAAATTAAAAATAAATGTTTTTCTCATCAGATTAAGATCAATTTTATATCGATCTTACACCTCTCTGAAAGAGGAACCTAATAAAAATATTGGTATCTTCATCTGATCATCACAACATGGAGTTTGGACCTAGTTGTCCAATTTTAACAAACCAAAACTCAGAAATAACCCAGAATTCAGAATAAATATGTAGATACAAACTCAACCCTGAACATTCATCAACTCAAAATTCATACGCTACTTTGCTTCACTAAACCCGCGTATATACGCGCTTTCCTTCATACCAACCTGTGTATGGCTCTATGAATACTGTTTTTCAGAATGTAATCAGTCTTAGATCTAGATCTGATCCTTTCAGTCAGATATCTTTAGAAATGCAGAACCCGTCATCAGTTAGTCACCATCAACCTTGTTTATTCTCTCATTGATCATATTTGTACATAATCAACTTACCAGGATATACAGTATTCAAACAACCAAGATCTTCAAGAAGACTTCATTGACAGACAACAGAAAAATAGCAGGAATCACTGAAAAACATCTACAATAAGCTTCAGAAAACCATAAACTTCCATACGCACTTTTTCTAAAGCAAACCCGCATATATACACGCTTTTACTAAGACAAACTAGCGTATAGATATGTAAATGTAAACTTTGCAAAATGAACCAGATCCATAGAACTTACCCATATTTCTTCATTTGTCTTCAGCAAACTTGTGCTAGGTCATAGATCTAATCATTTATTCAATGGATCACACAAGAGCATAGTCATTTCAGATCTAGAGATCCTGAACCATCATTGTATCCATGGGTGCATCATAGATTCAGATCGATCAATTAAAACAGAGTTCATCCCATTTAGATATACCTCAGAGAAAATTATTCATTAACAACCCTTACTCATGCACACCTTGCATTATGATCTTCTTCTCCTTATATAGATTTAGCCTTTACCAATACCATGAGTCAAAACCACACAAAATCTGATGGTATTCTTGGACAGAATCAAATAGACAATACAACACTCAATACTGTGGGCTAATACCATGGTAATGCCCATTGGTATCATTAATTTAGAGTGTAAAAAGGCATACATGACTTGGATCGTTCTTATCCATGTGTATACGCAACTTCTCATCATAAAAAATGCGTATATACTTATCTTGAATGTATACGTGGGTTGCCTTCATAAAGGTAGTGTATACATTGCATCCATACACGGGTTGCCTTCATCAAACCTGTGTATATATTGTGATTTATTATATTTATCATTTCTCTGGCACTTACTAGAATTCCTTTCTCTGTCACATCTGAACTGACCTGTAAAATCATAATTTTTACAACTTTAACAAATATATTGCTTATCAAACACGCAATTCATCAAGAGGTTTCCATCAAGTACAACATCATCAAGTAGGTTTCCATCAATGACAACATATTGCATCATATTTCCAATAATCCCCCCCTTTGGACTTGATGGAAACCATGATGGTGTTTGATCACCACAACAGATCTATACATTAATCATAACCATTATTCAAACACCAAGATACTCTCCCCCTTTGACATCAAGAGCAAAGGCCAGAACAATACCAAAACAAGGTTTCACTGAAATTACCATGCTCCCCCTGAGTTCATGCTGAATCTTCAGACATATTTTTCAATGAAGTACATGACTCTATAACTCAACCTAGTATGACTTTTCCTATCACCAAGGACTCATACATACATCAATGATCCAACCAAGTGGAATTACATATTTGACTCAACTACCCAACCAAGTGGGTTTACAAATTTGAACAAGTCCTTACATGAGTGAATATAAAATTTTTACATCATAGGTCTCAACATGACCTTTTCATCAAATTACAGTTATGAATTTTTATAACCGAAACCAAAGAATCTCAAACATGAGATCATAACACAGCAACACATCATAATGCCAAAAATGCATCCTTTTCCACAAGACAAGTGCTCCCCCTTAGCTTGTGCATCCTGAACACCTTCAACAACAAATCATCAAAGCATCTTCATCAAGGAGAAAAATATCAGAGAATGATACATAAAGATGAATACTGGAACAACAATAGAGATTACCCAACAGTATCACAGCTGTTATGAAAAGCTGACGCAGAGAATTTCTGTCAGCAAAACCTATACGCGGTTTTATGCACAGGAACTCGCATATATACGCGATTTTCCTTTATGGAACCCGCGTATTGAATTTAATCTTATGAAATTAAGCAGATTTAATCGAAGAGGCAGAGACAACTCCCAGATTTTGTTTGAGATATTCGAATGCTTCCCGGGGTAGAGGTTTAGTAAATATATCAACAACTTGTTCTTTGGAGGGAACATACTCCAAATTAACCTTTTGTTCGAGCACTTGTTCATGTAGGAAGTGACACTTTATAGGAATGTGCTTGGTTTTGGAATGCATAACAGGATTCTTTGAGATACTAATGGCACTTGTATTATCACACGGAATGGAGATGGGAGGTGAACATTTGATTTGAATGTCTTGTAAATTCAGCATCATCCAAAGTAGTTGTGTGCAACATGATGCGACAGCCACACATTCTGCTTCTGCTGTAGATAAGGCAATAGAAATTTGTTTCTTGCTGAACCAAGATACCAATCAGGGCCCCATATAGAATGCACCACCACTAGTGATTTTTTGATCATCAACATTTCCAGCCCAATCCACATCTGTGTAAGCATGAAGAGTGAGATCAACATTCTTTGGGTACCATAGACCAAAGTCTTGAGTCCCTTGTAGATATTTGAATATTATTTTTACAACCTGAAAATGTGACTCTTTTGGATTAGCTTGGAATCGTCCAACAATCCCAACTGCATGCATAATGTCTGGTCTTCTCTCGGTTAGATAAAGCAGACTTCCAATCATGGATCTATATTCTGGTTTATTCACTGTGGGAGAATCATCATGAGAACTGAGGTTACACCTAGTTACCATTGGTGTACTTACAGGTTTGTAGCCTTCCATCCCATATTTCTTCAAAATTTGCTTAAGATATTTTTCTTGTGATAAAGATATGCCATCGGTTGCTTGTTGCACTTGTAATTCAAGAAAAAATGTTAGTTCCCCAAGTAAAGACATTTCAAATTATTGTTGCATAAAAGAAGAAAATTTCTGACTCATGGACTCTTCATTACTCCAAAAAATGATGTCATCAACATATACAACTACAATCAATAGTTTATCATTTTCAGTTTTTGTGTATAAGTTGCTATCAACAGATCCCTTTGAAAAACCTTGTTGATGAAGATATTTGTCAAGACGATAGTACCATGCCCTTGGAGCTTGTTTGAGACCATATAAAGAATTTTTAAGTTTTGTTGAAGCCTAGAAAATCTCTGCTTCAAACATTGGGGAAAACCACCCGGTCGGGACCTTAAGACAGCTCCTTTTCCGTTTGGGATGGTGGCTCCGACTGGATTTAAAGGACCAGTTTCCTTATAACTAAATGTATTGAATTGGATGGGTGAAAATGGGACTAAATTAACCGAAAATAAGACTATCTAATCTAAGCTAAATACTGATAAAGAAATTCTAATTTTAACCCGGGTAATTATATGTGAATACAACTTAAGATTGTTTCAATCTAATAATAACCATGGAAATGTATTATTAATTAAATTGAAATGTGCAGAAACAAATAAAGATAACTCTGTTTAAGAAATTAAACAGAGTTATATTAGCATATTGCATTCATCATTATATACCATTCATATATGCTTATAAATGATAACATTCCAATTATACTCAGAAATGATAATATAAAAAGGAAATATTATGAAAACCAAATATATAAATGATAGCAAATTCTTCAAATGAATACCATATAACAGAGAAAATCAGCAGTGAACAGATAAAAATACCTCATTCATCTTGAAGACTGTCAAATGAAATGTGATACTCTGATCTAGTAACTCCGATGTAAAATTAAATCCAAAGGCACAAAAATTCAACACTTCAAAGATAATTTGAGCACAAAAATCACCAGATGTGATCTTTCATATAAATATAATAAGGAATGAAGTACAGAAATGTTAGCTCCAAATCCCAAAAATATTACAACTTCCGATCCCCCTCTAAATGCATGAGAGGGATTTAAATAAGAAATTACATAACAAAATCCTAATACTACTGCTACAATCTATCAAATTAAAACTGAAAGGCTATCTTGAATGAAACTGTTTCATTATTTTTCTCTCTCGCTCGATGAAGCCAAGTTGCAAATGCTCAACATATCTTGGAGTCTCGGTGGATGACTCATCTCAGAATGCAACTGTCCAGCATAGGTGGCATCAGAAAATTCTGGAATTAAACAATCGACAGCGTTTGATAGGAATTTGATAGCCGTCTTTTGATTGTTTGGTTTGATCAAATGAGTCCACATACTGTCCCAGGATATTGTTTGAAGTTTGCTGATTTGTTGACTTTTCCTTTCCATTTCTTCTCTCCACCTGTCTTCAGTTTCTTTCATTTTTGGCAAACTGCCAGGAACACAGTCTGAAATGAGATTGATTGAGTATAAGCTGTCATTTATGAATTGCGTGATATTATTCATCATATTTCTGGCCCTTGATATTGCTCTCTCAGCTTTCATTATTTGATGTTCCCATTCTGTAAACAAGATTTCTTTTTGTTTTTCCTCTATCCTAGGAAGATTTGCTTCTTTTCCCTTTTCTGTGTCCTGCCAGTTGAGAAACTCGGAAATCTTTTCATCGGCATCATCTATTTCTTATCTAAGAGTTATGATATTTTGGCTCAAAGATGAAGTAATATCACAAAAAGGTTCTGCTTGTGACAGCTTTGAGCAAAATTCAATTAACTGCTGAGTCAATAGTTTATTAGCCTCAAGGGCTTCTGATTTGAATTCATTTAACTTTGGGTAATCTTTAAACTTATCCAAAGTTGCTTGAAATTCCTTTTCTTGAATCATTTTTGCATTTTCCTCATTTTGTAACAGACTCTGTAACTTAGAAATTTCTTCATTTAGTTGCTTTTGTTTGCCTAAAAGCTTTTTATCAACCTTCTTCTTTTCTTCAGCAAGCTGTTTCTCCAATTCTTTAGACCTGAATGTCTGATCCTGTAGTTGTTGTTGCAATTGGCTAATCAGTTGCTGATTCTCCTTAGCTTGTTCTTCCAGTGAAGCTATGTGAAGATCTTTCTGAGTTATTAGTTGAGAAAATTCTACAACTTTATCCACTGTTGCAGCACTATAAGCTCCTGTATACTGGGACAATTTCGTGAGGTCTTCAAATGGATTCATTTCATTGTTCTTATAAACAATATTCATAAATTCCTCTGATGGAGTAGAAAATATGCCCTGTTATGTTTTTCTTTTCTTTCTTTGTCTTTTAACAACAGCCTTATGTTTAGGGCTGTAAAATACATCCAAAGGAGGGATCTCCTCAACTTTTAATACAATATGCCCTGTAGGATGTTCAGGAATGATTTCAACATCCTGCTCTATTTGTTCTTCATCTTTATCCTGCAATCCAAGCTGTTGAGAAAACTGATCATATTGTTTTAATAGCTGAGGAGAAACATTAAGATTAGTGGAAACCATAATCTCCTTAGTTATTTCTTTTCCTTTTTCTTTATCTATGCTCTGCTCAGTGCTTTTGTCATCCGATCCATCCTTTTGATTATGCACATCATCATTGATATTTGTGCATTTGTCTATCATTTGAGCAGTAGACTTCTGGCCAGTATTTGGACCAGATTTATCATCAGTATTTCCCTTTGGGACATCAGGTTTGTCAATAGTGACCATTTTTTGAGTATGTACAGTCGGCTGGTTGACAGCCGATTGTGTAATGATTTTTCCGGTAGATGTTTCTACTGGCGTTTGGCTGAATGTACCTTCTGTCTCTGACTTTTGGATTTGAGTTCTCAGCTGGTCCAGAGGAACTCTCAACAATCTCTGGCTTCTAAATAAGAGAAATTTATTTATTTCCTCCTGTTGAAATTTAGACTTGGCCAAGTCAAAAATTCGAGGAAAATTATCTAATGAAACAAACAAATCATCGAACAGATCTGGTTCATGCTCAAAACGAGCAATTGAAACTGAAGCAGTGACATCAAATGCTATCTTTTTTGGATCATATTTTCTTCCAGGAATGGTTGCAAGTTTACAACCTCTTATCTTGGAGACTTCTTTTTCTGCATGCTTGAAATCATTTAGAGTGAACTGACCACAATTGAGTGGGAATTGAGGCCACATTCTCTTCTTACTGTTATTCAAAGACCTAGATATTCCTTCAACTGTCAATTGATAGGAAATTTCTTGAGCAAGAAGTTTGTCTGGAACAAAAAGCGGAAGAACATGCGGTTCCACAATACTACCAAAAACCCCGATGTATGTAAATTTTTCCTCCCCAAACCAATCTCCAATTGCAGATAGGTCGGCCTTAGCTTTATCAGAAAATCTAGGAGGAAAGCGATTAAAAATGGTTTGGAAAACAGGGATGAGGAAACCATGACAGATTCTATATACATTATCTTGGAAATGAACCTTCCAAAGCAATTTATGATAAATATGAATTGGAACAGGGTCTTTGGGAGTCCATTTCCATCCAAATAAGGGAAATTCGGAATTGAAACAAAGAGCATCAAGAATATAGGCACAAAAGAAAAAGGGAGTGGAATTTCCAGCGGTTTTTTCTTGTCTGTATTCAAGTATCCTATTGGCCATTCTGTCAGAAAGAATAACAGCCCAATCCATAATGTCGGAATTCACAACAGCTAGGATTAATGGGACCATTTGTATAGAAAACCTAGCTGAATTATCATTGCCAAATAATCTACACATCATGGCAGCGGCATAGCAATATGGAGGCAGAAGGGAATCTACAAAATACATACCGGATGCTTCATTTCGGTGCTTCTCTGGATTTTTCCTCCAATCTTTGATAGGGTCAGATTGGACTTTGTTAGTATCAGCAAAATCTTTGATAAATTCCTTGTTATACACCTTCTGCGGGTCTGGAAGGTGATACATTGCTTTCAGGTCTTCTGCTTTAAACGAGCCAAAAGGCACTCCAGATGCTGAAACAAACGTTCTATCTTGTATCTTTACACTGTCAATAACCCATCGAACTACATCATAGTAAGGCATGATGCTCGCTCTGGATGCAATTCGATGCAAAAACGAATTTGCAAGTGTTTTTTCATTGATCTCAGAGTCGAAATCTGAGCTATTTTCGTCTGGAACTGATGCCTTCTCTACTGTGACCTTGGGGTCTTCTCTTTCCAATAGGTTGTAGACTGCGTCCCATGTCATTTTCCCAAGCCCCTGGCATGATGTATCTGTGACTAGTCTTAGCTTTGTGGGCTTTTCTTTTGAGACCATAGGAGTTTCGACAAACTTCACTGGCAGAGCAGTCTTGTTTCTTCTTCCTCTCTTTGAAATTTCTGTGTTTGCTACCGCTTCCCTTTGTCTGTGAATGAAAGAACTTGGTGTTCTTTGGTTCTGCAAGACAATAAACTCTCAGTCGTGATCAACAAGCCACTCAAACGGAATGATTTATGAACTTATGGTTTTTATTTATTTGTTTCGTATATTGCGTAAATGCTCCTTTTGGGTCACACTTACGTATTTAAAACCAAATCATTAACCATATTCATTTGATTCGTTATTGAATGCCCTCGTACCAATAAAGATTTGGCGCTTGTGAAATATTAAAATATTCACTCATTCTGAACTTTTCGTATGCAATAAATGAATCGCATCGAAAGTTTTCGAATGGTATATGAAGATCACAATACGTTTATCCCGATTAATCGATTGCGATTGCAGATTTTTCCGATCTCTAATGGTGGGGTCTACCATATAAGACTTTGAACAAATGTTCGATTTTTCTTTTGAAATCGTTTATTGTCAAACGCACGTTGGATCGGGGAATGTCAACTAAGCGTAAAGAGTTTCTTAAAGACTGTCCCGATTAATCGATTGCGATTGACCGCATCGCATCGGAAGTTATAAATAACTGTTTTAAACTCTTAGCGATTGAAAATTTCCGATTGGACTAATCGCATCGAAGGATTTGAAATAGGCGTATGAAATTTCTTTTAAAGGTTATCTCCGATTCTTCGATTGCGATTGAACTTTTAAATTTGATTTGTTTTTTATGATAAGGCCTTGTATATTAGATCGGATCATAAGTTTTTTGAATGTTGAATCTGTTTAGTAACAATATGAAATTTTCCAAAACAATGAATTTTATTTCTAAGTGTTTTATTTATAAAAAAAGAAAGGGACCCTATTTCTAAATTTTATTTCTAAAATTTAAGAAAAAGGGAGGGTTGTTGTATAGTACAACAAGTTTACAAACAAATTTTTCATCATTTCCCAAAATGAATCCTTCTGGTTGTTCTATATAAACTTCTTCTTCTAGATCACCATTGAGAGAAGAAGATTTAACATCCATTTGATAAACTTTGAATTGTTGAAAGCTTGAAAAGGCAAGAAACATTCTTATGGCTTCAAGTCTAGCTACAGTAGAAAATGTTTCTTCAAAGTCTATACCTTCTTGTTGAGAATACCCTTTACAAACAAGTCTAGCTTTGTTTCTAATAACATCTCCATTTTCATTTAACTTGTTTTTGAATATCCATTTTGTTCCAATAACATTTTTATCATGAGGTCTTGGACACAATTCTCAAGTATGATTCTTTTCAATCTGATCAAGTTCTTCATTCATGGCTTGAATCCAAAATTCATCTTTGCTAGCTTGATTGACATTCTGTGGTTCAATAGTGGATAGAAATGCCAGATAGCTAGGAGATCCTACAAGAGTTCTTCTTGTTTTGAAACCTGATCCCTTTTCTCCCAAAATTTGAGATTCTGGATGATTATTTTGAACATACTTGGATGGAGCCTCTTCAGATAGATCTTCTTATGTTGCTTCATTGGGTTCACCTTCTATATTGTTGCTATTTTATGCAGGAAGAGATACATCACCATCATCTTAATTTGTTGTTGGTATTTCCCCTTTTGGAGCTGAGAGAGACTCATCAATTACAACATCAATGCATTCAACAATCTTCCGAAGTCTTTTATTGTAACATTTATATGCTTTACTTCTAGAAGAGTAACCAAGAAATATTCCTTCATCTGCTCTAGGTTCAAACTTACCAAGTTTTTCATCATTGTTCTTGATAAAAAATTTTCTTCCAAAAACTCTAAAATGCTTTACAATTGGAAGATTACCATACCAAATCTCATAAGGAGTTTTATCACTATTCACACGAACATGAGCCTTGTTAAGAATATTTACAATGGTATGTGATGCTTCTCCCCAAAATGTGTCAGGTGTTCCAGAATCATCAAGCATAGCTCGAGCCATTTGTTGAACTGTTCTATTCATTCTTTTTTCTATGTCGTTTTGTTGTTGGGTAACATCTACAGAAAACTGTCTTTTTATGCCATGTTGTTCAAAGAAATCAAAGAATTCATTTGATATATATTCACCTCCTCGGTCAGATCTAAGACATTTAATTTTTAGATCTAATTCATTCTCAACCAGGGCTTTGAAGATATGAAAATTTTCAAATGCTTCATCTTTGTGTTTTAGCAACCCAATCCAGCACATTCTAGAGAAATCATCAATAAACAGAATATAGTATTGTTCTCCACGGGGTGATTTTTTCCTCATAGGTCCACATAGGTTGGTATGAATGACTTCAAGAGGCTTACTTGTTGATCATTCTTTGGCATTGAATTGCACTTTGGTTTGCTTACCGAATTGGCAAGATTTTCATATGGTACTTTCAGGCAGAGTAATGTTGGGAAGATCACGAAAAACTTTGAGTCTGCTAGATTTGCTGATTTGAGAGAAGCTCAAATGCTCCAATCTTCTGTGCCATAACCAATTTTCTGAAGATTTACCCAAGTAACATTGTTCTTTACAGCTTTTCAATACATACAAATTTCTTGGTGTTCTAGTTCCTTTTATTATTGTTTTTCCTATGTCAAGTTCATGTACCACACATTCTTTTGAGCTAAAGACAACTTTAGTTCCTTGATCACACATTTGAATTACACTTAATAAATTATGTTTTAATCCATCCACATACATAACATTTTTAGCTTTCACCTTATCCTTTATAAAAATATAACCTTTTCCCTTAATGACAACAAGAGTATCATTTCCAAAAGTAACATTCTTTTCTCTTTCTAGAGCATTGTATGGAAGAAGTTTATTTCTATCACCTGTCATGTGTTTTGAGCATCCTCTATCAATGTACCATTGATTTTCTTCTCCTTATGCAAATAAATTTATGCCACAGTTCTCAACTTGTAAGTCCTTCTTTCTCCATACTTTGGAACTTGAAGGTATATGCTCTTTTGGCTGAAGTTTGCTCCTGCATTCAGATTCTTCATGACCAAAGTTATTGCAATAAGCACATTCAATTTCATTTTGAAGAGGAGAAAAGTTGTTATTACGTATTCTTCTTTATTCCAGTCTCATTTCTTTGCTTTCTTGTTTCTCTGGTCATGATGGTTTTGTATGCAACACATTGAACAACTTTATGACCACAATTATGACATGAGAAACATTGTCCATTAAAGAAGAAATTTCTGCGATCATGGAACCTTCTATTTGTGTTTACCTGTTGATTGGTATTTCTCTGAAAGATATTTTTGTTATTGTTCTTTGTATTAAGGTGGTCATTATTTACCTGTAAAGTTTCTTTGTTCCCTTGCTGAGTGACAGAATGTTGTAGGCTAGATGTAGCTGCATTTAGATAGTTTGGTGCTGAAGACTGAGAGGATTCTCCGAAATATCCAAGACCTGTCTTTAAAAGAGGAGAACGTTGTACCTTGATAATTTCATCTAAGGTTTCAGATCCTTTAGCAAATCTAAGATTCAAAGTTTTCACTTTCTCAATTTATTTCTTAGACTTACTATTTCACATTCTAATTTCTCATTGTGTTTCTCCTTTTCTACAAGCTAATTCTTTAGAGTTTCTATGGATATTTTGTTTTTTTCCAAACATATTTTGAGCTGATTGATTTCTTCAAGAAAATCATTATCTTCTAAGGCATCCATAAAGGTATCCTTAGCCTCACTAGAATCTTTTCAAATGCCATGAGAAGTCTAACATCTTGATCAGATTCTCATTCTTCACTATTTGATAACCCATCACTATCTTCATGAGTATAATAAGTTTTTCTATTGATAAACCGATTCTTATTTCCTTTTGCTACATCCTTTCCATTTTCATGAATTTCCTTATGAGGAAATTTTGCAGCATAATGGCCAACTCTTTGACAAGAAAAAAATTTAAAAGGAAGCTTACCTCTGAACCTTCCAGTGCCAAGTTGTAGCTTCTTTACAAAATTTGCCTCATCTTCTTATGAAATATACCCTAATCCTTCTATTTCGTGTACTTCTTTTCCTTTTGCAACAACTCTAAAGACAACTTCCTTGACTTCAGATTGACCTCCTTTTCTCATTTCATAAGTAGTTAGAATACCATGAAGTTGAACAATAGTAAGAGTTTGTAGATCCTGCTTCTCTTCAATAACAGACACTTTTGAGTCAAATTTGGAAGTTAGAGATCTTAAAACATTTTCTACCAAAGTAGTGTCAATTATGGTTTCACCCAAATTTCTCATACGATTTACAATATCATCCAGACGTAAAAAGAAATTGGAAATGCTCTCCTCATTATGCATCCTGAAATTTTCATATTGAATTATGAGAGTTTGGAGTTTAGCACTTTTTACCTTTGTATCACCTTGATAGCTTAGAATTATTTTTTCCCATATCTCCTTTGCTGTATTCAACTGCATGACTTTGAAAAATTCTGATTCAGTCAGACTCCCCAATAATGCATTGATCGCCTTTGCATTAGTTTCATAGTTCTTTCTTGCCGTTGCATCTGTTGGAACTGAGGATGGATATTGATAACCTCCTTCAACTATAGCCCATACATATGCTCCAAGAGACTGAAGATAGGATCTTGTCCTTGTCTTCCAGAATATTAAATTGTTTTCGTTGAAGAGAGGAGGCCTGATAGATGTTGTCCCATCTTGATTGCTCATCTTGGCTGATCTTCCTTCTAGTGGCTAAGCTTCTTCAGAAGGACCTGCTCTGATACCAATTTTTGGAAAAATACTGAGAGGGGGGGTGAATCAGTATTTAGAGCTTGCTGAACAAATTTTAACCTTTTCTTTTACAGAATTCCATAAGCGGCTTTTATGAAACCAACTCGCGTATACACGCACAAATATTGAAAGAAACTAGTGTATACTGATATAATGTTACAGATTAGAAAAAAATTTCAGGAACAGTCTTTAACTCAGTTTATCAGTCATGCATATGTTAGATAATCAATAAATATGTGCAGTAATAGCAGTATAAATCATCACACAAATGAAACACACATGAACACCAGTATTTAAGGTGGAAACCTAATTCAGGAGAAAACCACCACTACTATTGTCTCTATCTTCAATATCTATTATATGGAAAATTGTTTCCAATATTGTACTAATGCAGACTCATATCAGTACGCAGGCATATACCTACAGAATGCTACTACCTTCTCTCGTTTTCCAGCTACTACTGGAAGGGAGCTACAACCCCCTTTCTTCTCGTTTACCAGCCACTCCTGGAAGGGAGCTTCAACCTCCTAAACGAAACACCAGCTTCTACTGGAAGGAAGCTTCTACTTCCATACTGAAGGCTTCAAACCTCAGAACCACTCCAGACCACGTTTCATCAATTTTCATATTGGATCAAACAACATCAACACAACTCTTCATAAACATCAAAAATCATAAACTTTACCCAATACTTCAATTATAACAGTGATACCACTATAACCAGAACTCATAAATAACCCAGACTTCAGAATAAATATGCATATACAAACTCAACCCTAAATATTCATCAACTCAAAATTCATACACTACTTCGCTTCACTGAACCCATGTATATATGCGCTTTCCTTCATACCAACCTGCGTATGGCTCTGTGAATACTTTTTTTTCAGAATGTAATCAGTCTCAGATCCAGATCTGAGGCTTTCAGTCAGATATCTTTAGAAATGTAGAACCCTTCATCAGTTAGTCAGCATCAAACTTGTTTATTCTCTCAATGATAAGATTTTTACATAATCAACTTACCAGGATATACAATATTCAAACAACCCAGATCTTCAAGAAGACTTTATTGACAGACAACAGACAAATAGCAAGAATCACTGAAAAACATCTGCAATAAGGTTCAGAAAACCATAAACTTCCATACGCGCTTTTTCTGAAGCAAACCCACGTATATACGCGCTTTTACTGAGACGAACTAGCGTATAGATCTGTAAATGTAAACTTTGCAGAATGAACCAGATCCATAGAACCTACCTAGATTTCTTCATTTGTCTTCAGAAAACTTGTGCCAGGTCATATTTCTAATCATTTCTTCAATGGATCACACAAGAGCATAGTCATTTCAGATCTAGAGATCTTGAACCACCATTGTATCCATGGGTGCATCATAGACTCAGATCGATCAATTAAACCAGAGTTCATCCCATGCAGATATACCTCAGAGAAAATTATTCATTAACAACCCTTACTCATGCAACCCTTGCATTATGATCTTCTTCTCCTTATATATATTTAGCCTTTACCAATACCATGAGTTAAAACCACAAAACAACTGATGGTATTCTTAGACAGAATCAAATAGACAATACATCACTTAATACTGTGGGCTAATACCATGGTAATGCCCCTTGGTATCATTAATTTAGAGCGTAAAAAGGCATACGCGACTTGGATCGTTCTTATCCACATGTATACGCGACTTATCGTCATAAAAACTACATATATACTTATCCTAAATGTATACATGGGTTGCCTTCATAAAAGTAGCGTATACATTGGATCCATATGCGGGTTGCCTTCATAAAACCTGCGTATACATTGTGATTTATTATATTTATCATTTCTCTAGCACTTACTGGAATTCCTTTCTCTGTCACATCTGAACTGACCTGTAGAATAATCATTTTTACAACTTTAACAAATAGGTTGATTATCAAATAGGAAACTCATTAAGAGGTTTCCATCAAGTACAACATCATCAAGTAGGTTTCCATCAAGGACAACATATTGCATCATATTGCCAACACAATTTGCAGCAAAGAGGTAAGGAGCAGCATTAGAATCATTATTTAAGGCAAAGGAGAAAAAAGGAGCAGCAAAGAGGCAGAACACTGCACTTCAGTTTGATGTGATTTCAGTCTGGAACAAGTGGATGCTTGTGTAGGTTGAATAACAAACAAATCCATATTCTGGATTCAGAGATCTAATGCAGAATGGTGTTCTATATTCGACATTGAATTAGTATGTAAAGTCGCAACAATGTATATAGAATGGTGTTCTGTATTCAACATTGAAATAGTATGTAAAGTCGCAGCAACGTATAATCATATATCCAAGCGAATAAGAGAAGAGAAGACCTAGGAAGGAGTAGCATGAAGGAGTAGCAGAGTTGAAAAGTAGCGGAAGCTGAACAAACAAGAAAAATGATTAAGGCATAAAATCCCTAAGAAAATTTCCAAAGGAGAGAATGGATGGTTCTGATTAAATCGCAAAGATTATCTTGAAGATTGACAATTTAGATCTCATTGCAGATTAAATTGTGAAAGTGTTGAAGTGGACATGTGTCGGGCATAGTTCCTTGCGCATATCGCATAGCGCATGCGATATGGTATAAAAGTTAACGAGAGAGATGTAAATTTGTGAAGTGCCGATGAGGTAAATCAGTGAAGAGCCGAAGTACGATGGGCAAGGTTTTGCGACATGCAATAAGGTATTTGCAGCGATTTGCGAAATCGCAAAATCAGTATTATTGCGATATGGTTAAAATTGTAAAATTGTGATAATGTGCAGAGGTTGTGATGCGATGTGATCGCATATCGCTATCAGCGATTTATATGTTTATTAAGTTATCGCAAGTTACATGTTGTAAGTAGCAATACCCGATATGTGAAGTTATGATTTTCCTTGGTGTTGAATATAGTGATCCGCTGTGCATAGCGGGTAATTGTGTGGGCCTTAAGAAATGGGTAATTTTAATGTGTGTGCAGTTCAGCGGGTCGAGTCACATCATTTCTAGAAGAAATGCCCGCAGAACAATGTTCGATGGCTTAATTGCATATCGCAATCGCAAGCAGAAGGATGATCGCAAAAACAACAGAGACACAAAAATTGCGAAATTCAAAGTGTGGGAGATGGCATGGCAAGGTGATGTGGCAGTGACGTGGAAAGCTGACATGGTAGATAACGTGGCCCCGACCCCACAGATCGTAGTTAATTTATGATGACGTGGCATGATGACGTGAATCTGGCCCGCATATCATACATCCCAAGCTGAGGAGGATAAGCGCTCAAGAATCATCTTAAAATGCCAAAGTGCGAGATGTGATACAAGGAGTGGACGCAATGGAGTTACAAAGCCAAAGACTAAAGGATTTAAAGTTCGGTGTGGGACCCAATTACATATCGCACATCGCAAGCTCAAGAGGATAAGTGCTCAAGAATCATGTTAAAATGCCAAAGTGCGA
The DNA here is from genome assembly GCA_034641835.2 of Pinus albicaulis. Lineage (NCBI taxonomy): Eukaryota > Viridiplantae > Streptophyta > Pinopsida > Pinales > Pinaceae > Pinus > Pinus albicaulis. The sequence goes on along the minus strand of CM076575.1, from coordinate 793,823,440 downwards.
GATGCGATACGAGGAGCGGACGCGATGGAGTTACAAAGCCAAAGACTAAAGGATTTAAAGTCTGGCATGGGACCCAATAGGATATCGCAATCCCAAAGCTCAGGAGGAATAGAACCACGTTGAAACGTCAAAATGCGAAGAGCGAAAAGAGCCCGGATGCATTGTAGTTTCAAAGGTGAACTCCAAAGGATTTAAAATACGGATGTATAACATTTCTTGTGTTAAATTGCATCAGAGGAGGAAAAGGAGGATTATAATGTAAAACCTATGGAACGCCAAAATGCGATAGATGTGACTGAACACGATATCATTCAGAGGTAAATATTAATATATTTTAGATCCATGGTTCTCTGTGGATACGCCTATTTTACGAACAAAAGTCTGAAGTAGTAGAAGGAGACTCGAGTATGTGACCCGACATAGAGCATAGGAGCAGGTGAAGGCTAAACATTGCAGGCACGAGCAGAAGAGGCAGATTCGGGCAAAAGGATATATGGTGGCACTGTTGGAAACGTCCCTGCTGGGTCAAATAAGCAAAAAGGTAGTTATGCAAAACTATATTGAATGTAACAATAGAAACTGAAAATACTCTGACAGCAGCAGAAAGGAAAAATGCACAATGAGCCAAGAGCTGAGAGGTCTAAGTGAATATTGTTTTAAATGTAAATGTATTAATTAAATTTTTATTTTATGTGATGCAAAAGAAAGTCTCTATAGGCATAGGAAAAACTCCATGAGGGCTGTAATGATTATTTATGATGTAATAACCTGAACTGAAGAATGAGTAATCGAATGGGTGGAAGGGATAGGGTCAGGCTTGTTCACTTCATATTACCTGTAGAATGAAAACAGTCAGGGAGTTATCTATATAAGAGATGTAATATCAGTGTGGACAAGAAGGTTAGAAAGCTGCAGAATGGAAGAGAGCAGAAGAATGTAAGAGAGCTGCAAAAGTTGGAGTGTGGAAGAATAAGAGAGAGATGATAGAGATGTTGTGCATATCAGGAGCTGATATGAAGTAGATATGAAGGTTGAAGAGGCAACAGTGGAGAAGGAGTATAACAGAGTTTATATCCAGGTAAATCAACATTTTAGTTTCATGTTGAGTGAGGAGACTGTAGTCTCATTTTAAGTTGTAGCTTGATAAATTTCCATTTGGAGCTAGGTGAGGTAGGAGCCTCCTGTAGGTTGTAGCCTACAGAAAATATTTGGGAGTTGGAGCTTCCTTGCAAGTTGTAGCTTGCAGAAATTTAGGTAAAAGCCTCCTGTGGGTTGTAGCTTGCAGAAAATACATGGGAGTTGGTGCTTCCGTTTCAAGTTGTAGCTTGATATATGTCCAGTTGGAGCTGGTTGAGGTAGGAGCCTCCTGTGGGTTGTAGCCTGCAAAAAATACATGGGAGTTGGTGCTTCCATTTCAAGTTGTAGCATGATAGATGTTCAGTTGGAGTTGGTTGAGGTAGGAGCCTCCTATGGGTTGTAGCCTGCAAAAAATAGATGGGATTTGGAGCTTTCGTGCAAGTTTTAGCTTGGAAAATTTGAGGTAGTAGCCTTGTGTAGGTTGGAACTTATAGAAAATCAGTGGTGAGAGGGAGTTGGAGCTTGCCTTTGCATCACAACAATAATAATATGTGGTTTTCTCCCTTATGGGTTTCCATTTATATGTGTTGTCCATGTGCTTGATGACTATGTGTTGATGTGATGTTTTAATCTGCTTAATTACTTTTTGTCCACACATTAAGTTTGTTGATTCATTAAGTATTAAGCTGCTTATGAAATGACGGTGTATATAAATTGAATGAAAAGAGTTTTAAATATCCATGAATGTACTAAAATGATTCACCCCCCCCTCTTAGTTTAGCTAAGGGTTCATCAATTGGTATCAGAGAAGGTCCTTCTAAAACAATTTAACCACTAGAAGGAGGTCCTTAGTCCCCAAAATGGTTAGCCTAGAAGGAAGCTCTACAAATAAAGCCCCTCTATTTACTGGCACAAACTATGCTTTCTGGAAAATAATAATGAGGACATACTTAATGTCTCTAGGAATAGAAGTCTAGGTTGTTGTGGAAGAAAAATATGCACCAAAGGAAATTGACACTGAGAACGAATCCAAACAAAATTTCATAGCTAATGCAAAAGAAATGAATGCACTCTTGAGCGGTCTGAGTGAGTTAGAATTTATCAAAGTAATGCATAGTAAGATTTCCAAAGAAATCTGGGATAAATTAGAAAATATCCATGAGGGAGATACAAAGGTGAAGATGGCCAAAATGCAAGCACATATAACTCAGTTTGAAAACTTAAAAATGAATGAAGATGAAGATATAGCTGCATTCTTCTTAAGAGTTGCACAAGTTGTGAAGATCATGATAGGCCTAGGAGAAGAAATTAAAGGAAGCGTTGTAGTCTAGAAAATATTGATATCTCTACCATCCAGGTTTAATCGTAAGGTTTCTGCCATAGAAGAAACAACACACTGGGAAACCTTAACCAGAAACCAATTACTTGGGAAACTAACAACATATGAGATGAGACTTCCTAAAGGGAAGCCAAACATGAGGGAGGTTGCCTTTAAGGCAAAAAAATGCATAGAAGAGAAGGAAGGTACATGCTCATGCTCTGATGAAGAAGAAGCCAAATTTTTCAGAAGATTAGATAGAGGCACAGGCAAGTACAAAGGTAAACTTCCATTCAAGTGCTTTAATTGTGGAAGAGTGGGGTACTATGCCTCAAAATGTCCCAATAAGATAACAAAGAATCAGTCTGAAGGGAAAGAAAAAAGAAACTCCTATAATATGCAGAAAGGGAAGAAATTTAATAGAAAATCATTTTATGCTCAGCAAGATAACAGTGCATCTGAAAGCTCAGATGAATCCTCCAATGAAGAAGGAACCTCTGAATTTGTTTTGATGGCCAAGGAAGAGCTTGAAGGATACCTTATGGAATATGAATAATAAGGTGAGTTTGATCTCGAGGAGGAGCTAATTAGTGCCCAAAAGGAAATAGACAGACTTAAACTCAAGTGATGAAAACAAAAAGAAATTCTCCTGAAATATGTAAAGGAAGAGCCAAGTTCGAAAAACCTCATTCGGTTGAAAGTAGAACTTGAAGAAGCTAAGAAGGTAGAAGACATTATGATAAAGCAAATAAAAGATAAAAATCAGGAGCAAAAGAAGTTGGAAGAAGAATTAGTATGCCCGAGAAAGAAATTAGAGAAGGCCCAATCTGAAGTAACTATGAACCCTTATCAGATAAAAGGATCAGAACAACTAGACATGATACTAAATTCTCAAAGATCTCCACTCTTAAAATCTAGTATAGGGTATGAAGGATAATCCAGTAAGAACAACAGGGAAAATTTTAGGGGCGAATTTTAGCCCAAAGGCGAATTTTAAGGGATTTTAAATTTTAATAGGGTGAATTTTTTATATAAAACCCATTTTCTATAGTTTTATAAAATTATCCCAATAATTAATTATTATATATTAGCCCACCAAAAAAAATGCGCATAAAACTGAAACAATGGAATTCGCCCTCGATTTTCTTTGGTTGGAGCAGATTTCAATGGCATTCACCTGGATTTACAGGGTCGGAGGGAGGGGTTGGAGTGATTCGCCCCATTTTTTCACTATTCGCCGGGGTGGTTGGGGCTTGGAAGGGGCGTGGAAGTTGAATGTTGGTCCTTGGATGTGCATAGGCTTGCCGATCTTCTTGCTGGCTGAGCGAGGGTATGGCAGATACCATCCCAAATAGCAAGCCCTAGAGCTTATTAGATTAGTCAGTTTAGTTAATTATCCCTAGAAGCCCAGAAACCCAATATAATTGCATAGGTACAGAGATTTAGCAAAGTTCTACAGTGTCACCTGTTAGCCTGTAAGCCATGGATTTCACAACATACCATAAATTCTTGTTTATTCTCATGAGATCTTTGCTGCTGGTGCTTTTTGTTAGGACTTGGGCTCGTTTGCCTTCTCAGGCAAAGGTTGAACTGGATTTCTCTGAGTATGGGTCTTGTTTCACCTTTAAGAACAGTGTTCCAGGCAACAGTAATGGTGTGCTTATTTAGAAAGAAAAGCCTAAGCCGCAACAGAAAGTTGATCACGAAAAAGAAGTTGCAAACCATCCACTGGATCCTTTGACCTTTCATGAGATCAAGAAAGTCCAGAAGATTCTGCAGCAGTCCTTAATTTTCAATCATGGTAAGTTTGCACTTCACTCTGTGGTCCTAGAAGAGCCCCCAAAAGAACAAATCCTTTTATGGAAGGCAGGAAGTAGCCTTCCAAGCAGGAAGGCCAAAATAATAGCTTGGGCTAATGGGCATGCTTATAAACTCATTGTAGACCTTGCATCAGGCTAGATTGTTGACAATCAAATAAGTCATGAATATGGGTATCCTGCTATGACAATGGAGGATATGAATTTGGCCGTTCAAGTACCTCTAAAAAGCAAAAAATTCGTAGAAATTATAGGGAAGAGAGGGGTTAACATAAGTGACCTTTCATGCCTACCTATTACTCTGGGCTGGTTCAGACCTGATGAAGAAGGCCAGAGATTGATAAAAATTCAGTGTTATTCAAGCACAGGAACAACAAATTTCTACATGAGACCCATTGAGGGTCTCACATTTTTAGTTGATATGGATTCTGTTAGAGTCGGTCCTTATAGCCCTCCGTCAGAGATCATTTCACTTTTTGCATGTCATTTTTAGGTGTCTCGCTCACTTCACTTCGTTGCATTTCGCTAGGGGCATGCCATTGACTGACGAGAGGGTTTGGTCTTCTTGTATTCCCTCATGCTTGTACCTGCTAGGCTAATTAAAACTCCTTAAAAATCATCGAAGTTCAGGTCACGTCATTCATGATAATAAATGAATATTTTGGTCAACAAGAGTCTTTTAGTTTTAGAGTATAGGGTTCAGTCTTTTGATATGTTTAATAAATGCCCGCAGGCCATGAGGATGATTTTCGAAAAGGTTCTTAGTTCAAATTTTTATCATTAAATACATTTGAGGACATTTCTTGTTCAAAACTCTGTTTTGAATAAGAAATTTTCGAATTAATTTTTTGTAATAATCAGGTATTTTTCCCACCATAAAAATTTCAAATGCAACCTCTGATCTTTGCCGAAGTCCAAACGCCAACATCCCTGCAAAAACAACCACATTTCATCAGTCCAAACTCAGAAAATCAATGAAAAAGCCAAAAGACAAAAGTTTAATGAAAGGATAAAGTGCCAAATGAAAAACATTTCAAAGTGGGTTTTTGAAGAACTAAAAATTAAACCCATCTCTTCCAAGATATTTCAAAGGCTATATAAACCATTTGAATCAAATTACATTCACAAATTTTCAGAGCAGAGGTCGAAATGAAGAATGGAAGGACGAAATTGTAGTTTTGAAGCCGACTGTGTGTGTTGACAGTGCGCGCGACGCATACAAAGGAGCGCGCGACGCATAGGATGTGCGCGGTGCACTGAGGAAAAATTGACAGTGTAAATTTACAAGCGCGTGGCGCACCAGGCCAATGCGGCGCATTGAGTTTGAGCGCAGCGCGTTGAGCTCTCCAACCCCAAACTCATCAGCATTCAATGATTTTTCAAATCCAAATCATCTTTTCGCCTCCAAGTAAGTGTGTCAAAGCCCGCTCAATGATTTTTGGATATGCTGTGGTGGTTTAAAGGTGGAGAAAACAAATGTTTGAACGGTCAAAAAATTAACCCTATGTCTACATCCAAAATTGCTCCATAGGGTTTTGAAAGAAGTGTTGGTGATATTGTTGGTGTTTCAAACTTGTTTCAAACAACATGTATTCTCTTGTTATGGAATGTCATTATTGCCACTGTTAGATTTACCACAGTCCCATTTTCAGTGTTCCCATATCCCTTTATACTTTTGACCCCCATGTGAAATCCCAAACCCTACGTATTACCTCTTTCCCTTCCATTGATTAAAATTCAAGTTTTCATAAGGATCAATGGTTGTTTTCATGTTTTTGACTGCACTTTTGTCATTCGAATAACTCTTAATATCTATCACTTGGCAAGTCCCATTAGTATTACCCATTCCCATACCATTTGTAAAGGTATGAAATCCCAACATTTTCATGAGCAGAATAGTTTGTCTTTTTCCATTTGCTATCGTCATGTGGGTGTTCATTGTAACATTTCTCCATAGCTCCATTCCATGTTAGGAAACAGCCATATTTGATATGAATAAAAATCATCTAGTCATCATTTTCAGACATACTCCTAATGCTTGTTTTCACCATACCTATATCAGCATATATTTTTCAAACATCTTGATTTCAGCGCCATGTCAGAGACGGATTCAGTTTATGAGCAGGGGTATGATAGTGATTCCACAGCAGAGGTTAATGTGCCAAGAAGGTCTCACAAAAGTGGCAAAAGTGGTAGGCATGTCAGGGAGGAACCTACTTCTTTGGTTCAATTGCAGGCTTGCCCGCTTGTAATGGATTGTTTTCAGCATCAGTCATGTTTCCAATACTGTGAGATGATTTCCCAAACTCAGCATCATCATGAGTTAGCTCGCCTATTTGTTCTACATTTGCATGATGGCCGTGTAAAACTTGCTGGAGTAAACTTTATTTTGTCACCAGAGACCATTGCTCAGGCCACCGGGATACCAAACATAGGAGAGGAATGGAACAAACGACAGCAGCTAGAGGAATCCTATTATGAGCCATATATCAGACCTGGATATATGAGGCAGCTAAGCAGGGTATTTCCATTCCAATTTCTGAAGGATGAGTATGCACCATTGATGAGACTGATCATTCGATATTTCAGTTGCGAGGGCAGATTCTCATGCCTCTATGCGTACCATATCCATTTGTTGATGAATTTCATGAGGGTACGTATGATGAGAATTCCATACTTCATTTACCATAACATAGAGCGGATGACATTTCTGCTTAAAAAAGACCCCGCACAAACAAAGATAACAAAGATTTATCATTACGCGCCCATCAAAATCATGGTGGGTAATACTTCACCACACAACAAGGCATCACATGATGAGTTCGTCCCGTGACTTCTTCGCAACGCCACACCGCTCCCCCGAGGTAGTTCATGATGAGGGGAGAGCCTTCAACACCGCCGGATATTCCGAGACCAAGCATACCGCTTGCTCACAGGCGGTGACATATCAGCGAGGCCACAAAGCCTTATTTGGTACCACATTTACTAGTACTATTCCACCGGTGAAGGGTCTCGTTGACTCACCGCAGCGTAGCACTATCTCCACCCGGGGTGGAAGGGGTCTTGCCTTCTACATCAGCACAGGTACAGGTTCAGGATAGAGGCAAGAGGCCTATGAACGATGAGGGCCTTTCAGGAGGTCGAGACACTGATTTTATACTCGTCGATGTTGATGCGAGCTCTCCTAGCTCGAAACCGAGGGAGGTCATCCAGGAGCAGAAAGCTGAGATTAGTACTTTGACAGAGAATTTTCAAAGAGAAAAGTGGGTGATAAAGTACTTGGAGCAGTGGAACAAATAGCTGGAGGATCAGCACACACTTGTAGAGCTGCGACGAATCCGTGAAGATCGACAATTGGCCCGGAAGAGACCTGGTGACATGACACCAATTGAGCGAGAGACCGAACTCACGCATGTTAAAATTCATCTGGAGAAGTTGTTGGCAAAGGAAAATAGAGACAAAGACATGCTCCATCATATGAAAGGTCATTATTGGGCCCGCATGCACGTTTGCAAAGAAAAAATGAAGATCTTGAAGAGAAGGTTGAGCAGAGCACTGAAACGGCGAAAGAGGCCTGATCCACTCCGGATATTGGCCGAGGCTTCATTGGCAGAGCATGAGGCATGATGGGGGATCTTCGCTTCGAATTTCAGCAAATTTGGAGAAGTTTTTGTCATTTTTGGAAATTTTGGTCACAAAACAGGTTTTTCCGCCCAATGCGTAGCGCGTCCCGACGCGCGCTTATGATTGGGACACCTTTTGGAGGAAAAATTTGTATTTTTGGATTTTTCATGGTATGTTATGCATGCTCAGAAATCGCCGAAGCATTTCATCAAGTTCTGGATGATCAAAAGGGCCAAAAACACCATGAAAACCACCTTTCTACCACCTTTTGCACCAGCAGGAAGTACTTCTGGGAGAATGAAGTTTTGGAGGGGAAACTGAGCTCCAAATTGAAAAATTCCACTTGGGTTGGATAGCAGACATCTAGGGATTTCCAACGAGCTATCATGAGCTCAATTTGGACTTCGCAAAGTGCTCCAAAAACAGGTCCAAAGTAGCGCGATGCATAGAGCTTTGGAGCGCGGCGCATAGAGGAATTCAGCCTATTTTTCACCTTCCAGCTCAGGAATTCGGCCAGTTTTGACTAGTTTCACCTCTTGATGTAATTTTTGATTTATATTGATGTAATTTGGTAACCATGATGTAATTTTTGCATGTATTTACTTTTTCTAGATGATTCATTCACAAAAAAGTGAAAATCAAGTGAATGGGTCAGTTTCCTAGCTTATAGAGGCAAGTTGTTTGGCTGCCTAGATTTTAGCTCTTTGTTTAGAATTGGTTCAAACTGCTCCTAGAAGCATGATATCGACCCCTATAGGCATGGGAAGGGGTTAGACTTGTCTATTTATTGTATTTTCTGAGACACTTTCAGGGTTGGACTCTTGGGAAAAGTTTGACACACTATTGTACATATTTTCTGCATTTTGGCTAAGGAAAGATCAAAGGTTTTGCAGCACCTGTTGGGATTCTTGTGGCTTTCAGTTTTGATGGTGTTTTCTCTCAGTTATTTGTAAGTTATTTAATTTTTAATGTATGCCATTCCCTTCTTTTGCTTCTGAAACTAGATGAATGAGTAAATGAGGTAGAATTCATTGATTCCAGTGCTCTGCCTTTAAATTTGTTTAGTTTTATATTTTTTCGCCAGTTTGGAGAGGATCGTTGTTATCCCTTGCCCTCTTTAGCTCCTTTTCATTCTGATCCATCCATACACATAATCAAAAGCATCAGGTTTACTGCCTACCTTGCCCCAATTCGAATTCTGCAAAGATCTGGCCTCATCCCCGAGCCCAAAATTGTTTTTCCCATTTTTTCCAACAAAAACCCAAAAAATTTAAATCAAACCTTCCTATCTATTTACTAGCCTAAAATCAGTATCCATTATAAGTCATCTCAGCCCCTTTGAAGACCTTTTGCCGAGATAGACCTTATATACTCCCCCGTCCGTAGGGCTAGCTACGAGGTCGATGTGGTTTGATGTTGCCTTGAGTTTTTACCTTATTTCCAAAATTTTCAAGGTAGATTGAACGCTAAATACAGGCGACGCATCGTGAAAACTCTTTCCCCGCAAGGACGATAAATTAGATCTGATCGTTGATGAAATAAATTACCGGACATAAGAAGGTCGAAACACCACTCAGCGACTAATTAGATCGGCAAATCCGTAAACCGTTTGCTAAGACTTCCACTCCACGGAGATCGTAGCTGTGGAGATTTTCAAGATGGACCGGATTGCAAGAAGATACGCTCCCATGAGCTGAGATCACATCCCCGGTTTTCCAAATAAAATGCTGAAGGTAGATTGGTCAAGGAATCTACCTACGTTTAATGATGGTGGTAAGAAGGATGCTGCTTTACATCTGGTTATATTTCACATGCATATTCGCAAGTTGAAGGTGGATTTTCCTGAAGATTGCTTGATGAAGATATTCCTGGTCACTCTGGAAGGTGAAGCCCAATCTTGGTATGAAAATTTTCCACCGGCCTGTATTTACTGTTTAAAGGATTTTCATGCCTTTTTCATTGAAAATATCAAACATCTTATCCATCATTAAATTTAGTTCATGACTGTTGCAAACATGCTTCTACCGTTATTGAAAGCCTTGAGAAATATTATGAAGACAAGTACTTACGGATGATGAGAACATGGAAGCCTGTATGAAAATCCATTCAGCAAAGATAAGACGATCGCTAGGCCCCAGGCAGGATCAAGATTTAGCACGGTGAAGATGTAACAATTTTTGTATTTTGACAACAATGGTGAATTGCGATGAAATGACTTTTCACAGAGTGAGGAAAAATCCGTATACCTTCACTTGAAATAAATGAAGACAATCATTGTTTGAGCCAAAGAAAACATAAATCATTATCCCCTCTGACTGAAGATGAGATAGATCAGCTATTGAAAGGTCATGTTCTAGCTCAAGTTAACACAGATCTACAGTGTGCACATGGTAAAGAAAGTGATGGTGGAACTTCTTCCTTTTCTGAAATGAATGACAGTCCTGTAAGCAGCTTTATAGATCAGCAGGTTGAAGATGTCTATATGGCTGAAAGAGATGAAAGAGAAAGTGTCATTTCAGATCTATCCATGGAAGAAGACAATATGCAAAGAAGCCAAGTTTCACTGCGTATTGTGATAATGTCCAATCAGCCTTTTTCATCTGTATTCGTATTGTGATGACCATGAATACTTTGTGCTGAATCCCATAAAGGAGAATTCTGTTGTTGAGATTATCTGGCATGAAGAAAACAGAGTTGTAGATCTAAATGCTCTCATTCCACTGGAACTAGATATTCATAAAGAGGTAATCCAGTCAATTCATGAACAACAAGATGGAATTTTTGTTCAAGTATGTGAAAAATTTTCTTTTGATGAATTTACGGAAAATGATAGAAATGATAGTGTTGAGTTTCAAGAATCATCTGAAGTTGCTTTTCTCATGATTGATGAATGCAATGAGGAATATGATAATCTGGCTGTCATATTATATGAAGATGACCTACAATATATTTAGACTACAGAAAATCAGACCATTCAGGATTCTCTTTCAGATTCCTCTTCATATGTCTCATGCTTTGAAATGTTTTTTCAAGAGGAGATCTGCTCATCTACTTGTTCAGAATTATTTGAAGACCAGGAACAGACTTTTACTGAAGGAAGATCAGAAGCAGGAGAAAAAGACACCTTGTTCTTTCAGCAGGAGGTAAATCTTTATGTTTTTCAGGATCCACTAGCAGGTTTGTTGCAATCAACAGTGAAGATGATTATTGTTGTGTTCAGTGATGAAGGAGATCATGGTCAACTATGTTTTTTGATGCCCAGTTACTAGTATCTATTGTTGACCAGGATATCTGATCAGGAGAATCAATCAGCAAGGCATTTTATTGATTGGTTACATTGGAAAGCTCATTATACATAATTGTACATATTTCATCAGTATGCAGGTGGTTGTCATCATGATTTCAAGTCTTGATGGACTGCTGCCTTTTTTCCAAAAGCTTTGTAAATTTTTGTTTTAAGTCAGTCAGTTTTCAGTCAAAGGTTTTGTGTCGATTTGTCAAATAATGGACTCCATAGCCCAATGGAAGGAGGCACTGTCTAGCTCTTCCAGAGATCTGCCGTTATTGGCATCTCTTTGGAGCTACCATCCCCATTGGAGCCAATGTTAGAGTCGGTCCTTACAGCCCTCTGTCAGAGATCATTTCGCTTTTTGCATATCATTTTTAGGTGTCTCGCTCATTTCACTTCGTTGCATTTCGCTAGGGGAATGACATTGACTGACGAGAGGGTTTGGTATTCTTGTATTCCCTCATGCTTGTACCTGTTGGGCTAATTAAAACTCCTTAAAAATCATCGAAGTTCAGGTCACGTCATTCATGATCATAAATGAATATTTTGGTCAACAAGAGTCTTTTAGTTTTAGAGTCTAGGGTTCAGTCTTTTGATATGTTTAATAAATGCCCGCAGGCCATGAGGATGATTTTCGAAAAGGTTCTTAGTTCAAAATTTTATCATTAAATACATTTGAGGACATTTCTTGTTCAAAACTCTGTTTTGAATAAGAAATTGTCGAATTAATTTTTTGTAATAATCAGGTATTTTTCCCACCATAAAAATTTCAAATGCAACCTCTGATCTTTGCCGAAGTCCAAACGCCAACATCCCTGCAAAAACAACAACATTTCATCAGTCCAAACTCAGAAAATCAATGAAAAAGCCAAAAGACAGAAGTTTAATGAAAGGATAAAGTGCCAAATGAAAAACATTTCAAAGTGGGTTTTTGAAGAACTAAAAATTAAACCCATCTCTTCCAAGATATTTCAAAGGCTATATAAACCATTTGAATCAAATTACATTCACAAATTTTCAGAGCAGAGGTCGAAATGAAGAATGGAAGGATGCAATTGTAGTTTTGAAGCCGCCTGTGTGTATTGACAGTGCGCGCGGCGCATACAAAGGAGTGCACGGCGCATAGGATTCGCGCGGCGCACTGAGGAAAAATTGACAGTGTAAATTTACAAGTGCGCGGCGCACCAGGCCAATGTGGCGCATTGGGTTTGCGCGCGGCGCGTTGAGCTCTCCAGCCCCAAACTCATCATAATTCAGTGATTTTTCAAATCCAAATCATCTTTTCGCCTCCAAGTAAGTGTGTCAAAGCCCACTCAATGATTTTTGGATATGCTGTGGTGGTTTAAAGGCGAAGAAAACAAATGTTTGAACGGTAAAAAAATTAACCCTATGTCTACATCCAAAATTGCTCCATAGGGTTTTGAAAGAAGTGTTGGTGATATTGTTGGTGTTTCAAACTTGTTTCAAACACCATGTATGCTCTTGTTATGGAATGTCATTATTGCCACTGTTAGATTTACCACAGTCCCATTTTCAGTGTTCCCATATCCCTTTATACTCTTGACCCCCATGTGAAATCCCAAACCCTACTTATTACCTCTTTCCCTTCCATTGATTAAAATCCAAGTGTTCATAAGGATCAATGGTTGTTTTCATGTTTTTGACTGCACTTTTGCCATTTGAATAACTCTTATATCTATCACTTGGCAAGTCCTATTAGTATTACCCATTCCTATACCATTTGTAAAGGTATGTAATCCCAACATTTCCCAAAGCAGTGAGTAAATAGTTTGTCTTTTCCATTGTGTTACTTGACAGTCCATTGTGTTCATTGTAACATTTCCCACAGTCCCCATTCCATGTTAGAAACAGTTGGCATATTTGATAGTGAAAGGTAAATCATCTAGTCATCATTTTCAGACATACTCCTAACGCTTGTTTTCGCCATACCTATATCAACATATATTTTTCAAACATCTTGATTTCAGCGCCATGTCAGAGATGGATTCAGTTTATGAGAAGGGGTATGACAGTGATTCCAAAGCAGAGGTTAATGTGCCAAGGAGGTCTCACAAAAGTGGCAAAAGTGGTAGGCATGTCAGGGAGAAACCTACTTCTTTGGTTCAATTGCAGGCTTGCCCACTTGCAATGGATTGTTTTCAGCATCAATCATGTTTCCAATACTGTGAGATGATTTCCCAAACTCAGCATCATCATGAGTTAGCTCGCCTATTTGTTCTACATTTGCATGATGGCCGTGTAAACCTTGCTGGAGTAAATTTTATTTTGTCACCAGAGACCATTGCTCAGGCCACCGGGATACCAAACATAGGAGAGGAATGGAACAAACGACAGCAGCTAGAGAAATCCTATTATGAGCCATATATCAGACCTGGATATATGAGGCAGCTGAGCAGGGTATTTCCATTTTGATTTCTGAAGGATGAGTATGCACCATTGATGAGACTGATCATTCGATATTTCAGTTGCGAGGGAAGATTCTCGCGCCTCTATGCGTACCATATCCGTTTGTTGATGCATTTCACGAGGGTACGTATGATGAGCATTCCATAATTCATGTACCGTAACATAGAGCGGATGACATTTCTTGTACATAAGAAGACCCCAGCACAGCACCATAACAGTATATATCATTATGCGCTGATCAAAATCATGGTGGTACATCAGCTCACACAATTGGGCATCGCATGGGATGAGTTCATCTCCCGTGACTTCTTTGCAGCGCCACAGCCGCCTCCTGAGGTAGTTCACGATGAGGGAGAGCCTTCACACCAGTTTGATATTCCTGATACTGAGCATATCAGTGCTCTAGTGTATGTGAAATATCAGCGAGGCCACAGAGCCTTATTTGCAGCTACACGACTAGTACTATCTCCACCCGGGGTGGAAGGGGTCTTGTTGACTTCATCAGCAGCGCGAGTACTATCTCCACCCAGGGTGGAAGGGGTCTCGCCTTCGACATCAGCGCAGGTATAGGTTCAGGACAGAGGCAAGAGGCCTATGCACGATGAGGGCCCTTCAGGAGGCCGAGACACTGATTTTATACTCATCGATGTTGATGCGAGCTCTCCTAGCTCAAAACTGAGGGAGGTCATCCAGGAGCAGAAAGCTAAGATTGGTACTTTGACAGAGAATTTACAGAGAGCACAGTGGGTGATAAAGTACTTAGAGCAGCGAAACAAACAGCTGGAGCATCAGCACACACTTGTAGAGCTGCGACGAATCCGTGAGGATCGACAATTGGCCCGTAAGAGACCTGGTGACATGACACCAATTGAGCGAGAGACCGAACTCATGCATGTTAAAATTAATCTGGAGAAGTTGTTGGCAAAGGAAAATAGAGACAAAGACATGCTCTGTCATATGAAAGGTCATTATTGGGCCCACATGCACGTTTGTAAAGAAAAAATGAAGATCCTGAAGAGAAGGTTGAGCAGAGCACTGAAACGGCGAAAGAGGCCTGATCCACTCCAGATCTTGGCCGAGGCTTCGTTCGCAGAGCATTAGGCATGATGAGGGATCTTCGCTCCAAATTTCAGCAAATTTGGAGAAGTTTTTGTCATTTTTGAAAATTTTGGTCTCAAAACAGGTTTTTTCGCCCAACGCGTAGCGCGTCCCGACGCGCGCTTATGATTGGGACACTTTCTGGAGGAAAAATTTATATTTTTGGATTTTTCATGGTAAGTTATGCATGCTCAGAAATGGCCGAAGCATTTCATCAAGTTCTGGATGATCAAAAGGGCCAAAAACACCATGAAAACCACCTTTCTGCCACCTTTTGCACCAGCAGGAAGTACTTCTGGGAGAATGAAGTTTTGGATGGGAAAATAAGCTCCAAATTGAAAAATTCCACTTGGGTTGGATAGCAGACATCTAGGGCTTTCCAACAAGCTATCATGAGCTTGATTTTTACTTCAGGAAGTGCTCCAAAATCAGGTCCAAAGTCGCTCGGCGCATAGAGCTTTGGCGCACGGCGCATAGAGGAAATTAGCCTATTTTTCACCTTCCAGCTCAGAAATTCGGCTAGTTTGGACTAGTTTCACCTCTTGATGTAATTTTTGGTTTTTCTTGATTTAATTTGATGTACATGATGTAAATTTGGCACTTATTTACTTCTTCTAGATGATTCATTCACAAAAGAGTGAAAATCAAGTGAATGGATCAGTTTCCTAGCTTATAGAGGCAAGTTGTTTGGCTGCCTAGATTTTAGCTCTTTGTTTAGAATTGGCTAAAACTGCTCCTAGAAGCATGAGCTAGACCCCTAGAGGCATGGGAAGGGGTTAGACTTGTCTATTTATTGTATTTTCTGAGACACTTTCAGGGTTGGACTCTTGGGAAAAGTTTGGCACACTACTGTACATATTTTCTGCATTTTGGCTAAGGAAAGATCAGAGGTTTTGCAGCACCTGTTGGGATTCTTGTGGCTTTCAGTTTTGATAGTGTGTTCTCTCAGTTATTTGTAAGTTCTTTAATGTTTAATGTATGCCATTCCCTCTTTTTGCTTCTGAAACTAAATGAATGAGTAAATGAGGTAGAATCCATTGATTCTAATGCTCTGCCTTTAAATTTGCTTAGTTTTATATGTTTTCACCAGTTTGGAGAGGATCCTTGTTCTCCCTTGCCCTCTTCAGCTCCTTGTCATTCTGATCCATCCGTACACATAATAAAAAAGAATCAAGACTATTGCCTACCTTGCCCCAACTCGAATTCTGCAAAGATCTGGCTTCATCCCCGAGTCCAGAATTGTTTTTCCCATTTTTCCAACGAAAACCCAAAAATCTAAAACAAACCTTCCTATCTATTTACTAGCCTAAAATCAGTATCCATTATAAGTCATCTCGGCCCCTTTTGAAGACCTTTTGCCGAGATAGACCCAGAGAGAGCCCTCTCCTGTCCTCGTAGGGCTAGCTACGAGGCTGAGTGTGGTTTGATGTTGCCTTGAGTTTTACCTTATTTCAGCCTAAGGTAGATTTGAGTGCTAACAGATTCTAAGGAGGTCTTAAAAATCACAGAAAAAGGAAAAGATATAACCTTGCCAAAGCCAGAGGGTACAGACTATAGACTGTCTGCCCAGAAGTATCCTTTGTTGCCCCCTCTTAATCCTATCTCCATTGAGCAACCCAAAGGTCCCATCTTTAAAGTTGATGGTCATCAAGTCAAATGGGGGAGTTGGGAGTTCCATCTCAAGCCCGATCCTCGTGCTGGGGTGATCATATCACAAGCAACTATTAAGGATCCAGACACTGGAAAAATGAGGAGGGTTTTTTACAAAGGTTTTACCTTCGAGCTCTTCGTGCCTTACATGGACCCTAGTGATGCTTGGTATTTTAAAACCTATATGGATGCAGGTGAATATGGATTTGGACTAACTGTTATGTCTCTTGATCCACTCAATGACTGTCCAAGAAATGCCTACTACATGGACAGGATCATGGCTAGCGACGATGGAACACCTTATGTAAGACCTAACATGGTCTGCATATTTGAGAAATATGAAGGCGGCATAGCTTGGTGCCACACAGAGTGTCCAATTTCAGGCATGGAGGTAAATAGTTTTTTGTTTCTTGAAATTGCTTTCCAATTTCATACAGATTAAAATAAATTCCACTATGTAATCTTTGTTTCCAAACTTGCACTAAAGTCTTCTATGTAGTTTTGCTGAGAGTAACTAGGACTATCATCAACTAAGTTCATAGGCTTTCTATCCCTGTCTCCAACTTCTCTATCTCTACAGAGATTCTTTGGCCTTGGATGCTAGAAGAGATGCTTTTGTTTCAGGATAGAATAGAAAAGGTTTTCCTTCTCCTCCCGCTTTTTGTATTCATCCCTATTTGTCTGGCTTCTTTCCCTTTAAGATACTTTGGGTTATAATCTTCTTGTTTATTAGACCATATGTCAAAAGGTTTATCAAATTTCAACTTCAAGGTTCGAAATTTGTGGAACCTAAAAAATTTGAGGTTCGATGAACTTCATGGAGCTTCCTAGTCATTGATCAAATTTGAGGTTCAATGAACTTTATGGAACTTTCTAGTCATTGATCAAGTCCACTGCTCAAGCTAATAGCTTTCTGTCACAACTCAAGCTTGTAATCTATTGTCACAGTTTCCAAATTTATAATAACATTTTTAATGTTGATATCTTCCTATTTTATGTTATATTTCAGTTTGAAGTAAATATAGATAAAATGTATAGAGAAACATAATGGCAAACCTCATCTAAACCTCATAAAAACATTCAAATTTTACGTAAACCTAATCATTGCGGAACCCAAACCATGTGACTTAGGACCTCATAGGGTGGAGTTTCTTTTGCATTCCTCTTGCAATTATTGTGACTTAGGACCTCATAGGGAGGAGCTGGTTCTGCATTCCTCTTGCTCTTATTCCACAACTTTATAATTTGAGCCCTGTTGACTTCTTTTAGAGTTATAGTCTTATTTGGTATAAGCATGCTTTCTCCAGAAATGTGTCAGAAATGTGTCTTCTAACTTTTGTTGATCCACGTGACTAGGAATCATTTCAGGAAGTATCAAATCTCCATGGATAGACTATAACTTATGGCGGTAATAAATGTTCTTATAAATACTAGACTTAATATGAATACATCTCATGCTTGGTTGTCCATATATCTCCTTCCAATCTCCATAAACGAAGTTAGGATGGGTAAAATTAGGTCACTTATTGGTACTCAGTGACAAGCTCCTTCGCATTTAGATGTGTGCTTGGCACTTGTATAAACGTTGAAAAAAATTGATGCTTTTGCTTGCACTGGTATATTGTTTCCTTGGTGGGTAAGATTAGGTCGCTGCTTGGTACTCATTGACAATCTCCTTGGCATTTAGACGTTTGCTTGGCACTTTTATAAACGTAGAAAAAAAGATGATGCTTTTGTTTGCACTGGTATATTGTTTCCTTGGCACATGTATAAACCTTGAAAAAGTTTCTTGCTTTTGTTTGCACTGGCATATTGTTTGTATTTCTAATTTGTGAAATCTATTATGTGACAGATTCTAGAATTCAGACCAAAGGTTACCTTAGTAGCCCGCATGGCAGCGTCTGTTGCAAACTATGATTATATTGTGGATTGGGAATTTCAGACTGATGGCCTTATCCGAATTAAGGTAGGAAACTCTGAAATCTTTCCTTGATAAAGCAACTTGTCAAGTTATTTTTACTCAAGCGTAGATTAGAAGGGCTAAGCTTTTGACCATTTTATTTGGCACACATGTTGGACTAAGTGGGATCTTGATGATCAAAGGTAAAAAATATGAGAATGTCAACCAGATCAGATCCGAGGATGAGATTCATGGGACTTTTCTTTTTCAGAATACAATTGGTGTCATCCATGACCATTATATTACTTTATACCTGGACATGGTTGTTGATGGTACAGACAATTCCTTTGTTCAGGTCAATATGGCCAAGAAAACGGTGAAGAATGGAAAAACTCCAAGAAAAAGTTTTTGGAAAGCAGAGAGACACATTGCAAAAACAGAGAAGGATGCCCAAATTAAGCTAAGCCTCTATCAACCATCTGAGTTTCATGTGATCAATCCATCAAAGAAGACAAATATTGGAAATCTAGTGGGATATAAATTTGTCCCAGGGGGCACTGCTGCAAGCTTGCTCGATTCCTTGGGCAAGCTTTTAGCAGTGCCCCTTGGGACAACTAATTTTTCAACTAATTTCCTTGGGAAATCTTGCAGCAGTGGCCCTTGGGACAACTAATTGTTCAACTAATTTCACAGATTTTTCCTTGGGCACTTGCCGAAGCCAAGGAACACTGAATTTTTGTCCCCTGTTAACAGGATGTGTTATCCTGTTTGGTGATGAAGAGAAAATATTTGTTTATGATGCCAGTATTCTCCACCAGAGAACTACAAAAGGTTTCTGCTTTCTAAGTATCTCCATGACATGGTCTGTAGGTACTTGCAAAACAATTCCTTGATCATAGTTGGTTCTTCATGATTTTTTCTTTTTCTTTTTCCAAAGAAAAAAGCAAGTTATTTTATTGTATTTACAAAATTACAACTGCATATGCTTGTGCCATTCTTGTGGCTTGTGGCCCAAAATTTCCCTCATAAAAGAACAGGAGGATCAAACTGTTTTGCAAAAGAGAACATCAATAAGTATAAAAAATGTTAAGAAGATAGAAAACATCTATATCTGAGATGAGGTCATCCTGTAGAAATCATATCAGCCCAAGATCTTGCAATATCAGATCATATACTATTTTTATAAAAAAAATACTGTTAGAATAGTGGTGATATGAATTCATAACTGTAGGGTTTCCTGTGCAAAAAAGAGAAAACATCCATAGTTAGTCTCTAATTAGATTTGAAGCCGTGTGTGTGAAAATATTCTATGGAGCCTTCTAGAGTCTTCTAAAAAAATTTTCAAGATCCTCTGTCCATTTCCACTTCAACTTTCGTGAGTCTGTCTGCTTCATGGTTCTACTCCCTCTAAACATGGGGGAAAGAGGGATGCGCGAATATGCTAGAAGATTTTTTGATGTCTTCAAAAGGTGGAAAAAAACTATAGTTTTTCATTGAGAACACACCTCTCATCCAGTTGATTGATAAGAATCACCATAAATATGTGTATTTGTAATTCCTTTTCTCTAGCAATTTGGAGAGTAATATTTAGGGCCATCAGTTCCCTGAAATTGTTAGTATCTGACCCAAGAGGTTGGCCCTTAATGACATGTCATAAAACTGTAAGCAATAACTGTTGCCATAAGTAAATAATAATTTTAAATACATACTCGTGCTAGAAATATCCATATTGTGCTAGGAATGGAGCTGAAATCATAAAAGCCAAGCCTCTATTTCAGGCTTTGGATTTCTTCTTTTTCTATTATTATTATTACTATTTTTTGGAAAATCCATCTTATATTACATTATTGCAAAAATTATATTATGATAAAATTTTTTTCCATATAATGGTAGTCTGTACTTCCAAATCAGTCAAAACTCTTTCACTTGCATAATTGAAAATTTAAAACTATTTTGAGATAAAATCCATATTTCTACTTCTTATTAGATTGAGCCTTGCCTATCATGTACAAGAAACCCTTATTTATTCTTACACCTAAAAGGAAGTTGAGTAAATCAATGCCATCGAATAACAGTAGCTAGACAAATGAAACTATTTTACTACGATACAAGTCTGATAAATGAAATTGCTGCTTCCTAATTGGCATGCCACTGACCTAGATATGAGTATATTCTCAATTACAATTTTGAGTTTTCAATATTAATAATGATTTAAGTTAAAGTATTATTAGTAGCTTGTCCTCTAATCTTTCAAATAGCTGGTTGAGGTGAAGAATATCAAAGTAAATTGGAAAGGTTTTGACTTATTTTTGAGAAATCTATATAATTTATTGCCTTGATGTGCAGACAAACTATTTCAAATAGGTCATCAAGTTTTTGGCAATAAAAAACAAAATGTTTCTATTTTCGAACAAGATATGATACATGATGTGGCACACCTTCTGTTTGTGTTGAAGGGTGGTCCCATGCAGAAAATTCTCCAGGATATATTCTTAGTCAGAAAGAAGACCCTCAATATTTGGCATATGGACCAGAAACAGGGAAGATGCTTGAACACCCATATTCTGCAGCCTTAATCGAGTCAATTTTTGTTGATAATTTTCATCCTGAAGTGAAAAAATGCATGATCACTTCTCAAGAAAAGAGCAGTGTAGAACATGTGAGACTTGAAGATTCCGACATTCCTCCTCCTATTAGTGAAGTTTCCAAAATTCATAAAGAAGAGGAACTTGAAAAGGAAAGAAAAGGCCCAAGTTCTAAAGGCCTTGACAAAACCTCATATCATAATTTAGATTTGCAATCTTCAAGGGAACTATTTATTTCTGATCAAGAGCAGAGTTTTGCAGATAGCCCGACAACAGGATTTACAAAGGTAGGGGAACTGCAGCGGGTACAAAATAATGGCATTACAAACGCAGGTATAAGTGAACATGAAATAAGGTTTTTGGATACAGAGATCATAAAAAACAAATCTGCACAAACGAATATTATAATGACAGATGAGGACATTGACAGAAATATGAAAGCTACTGTAATGTCACTGGAACAGTTTCCTAAAACATCCCTTCAGAACACGGTTGAGCACAAGCCTTTAGCCTCAGAATTTCTACTACCAAATGTAAAAGATTCTGACTTGAACTTTCAAGGTATTGACAATGTAGAATCACGGGCTTATTGTGTAGATTAATCCGTCTTGCGGACTAGACTGATCTCTCTAGTACTAAAGGTAACTAGCAACAAACAGCCAATTATACTAATCTCTCTCTAAGCATATAAGATTCATAAAAACACTATATAGGTGTAAGGCCTACCTTATGTCCAACACTTGCTTGACTTCGTTGAAGTCCTTCCCGTGCACTGAAGGAACGTTCCTCGTGAATCTGCAGTCACAAACAAGCAAAAAGATTAAGCAGCACTTGCATAGACATTATTGTAAACCATACTTATCATAATGATCAAGGAATTTATGAAATAAACCGTGAATAGATAGTTTAATGAGAGAAATGAGTATATTTGTATTAACTTCAAATAAAGAAAACCTTTACAACCTGTGCCTTGATGTTGTGCAGGTCCTCCTGGGGTCCGAAGCAGGAATCTCTTCTAATTTGACAAGCATTGCACTCTTTGAACCAAGACAAATAGAGATGAGTGATTTAACCTCACAGAAAGTCTTAGTTAACTACTTCTGAATCTCAACAGCATTTAACTTCAAAAAATCTTAAGCTTTAACTCCCTTTGAGGCTACCCAAGGCCTCTTTTTATAGTGGAAAAGAGGAGGTTTCTTGTTCCAAATATGAAGGGATAGAATCCTCCTTCAAAGGGATTAGCTCCTTCCATCAAGGGGTTAGCTCCATCAAGTGAGGGATGCATGAACCTTCTCAAAGCATATCCATTCCCGAAAATTCCCATCTAGAATCTTCTAGAATTCATTGACATTCACTTTTTATCTTTACTTTCTCGCCTTTTTGTATTTTACAGAGGTCCGCACCCATTACACAAAGAACGTGCGGTATGGTTCCGCATGAAGGCTGAACTTTAGGTGCGGGACCGCAGGGAATGCATAGAGAAAGTGCGATACCAATTCTTAGGGGATTTTAGAGACTTTTCTCTGATTTTGAAGCTTGACATGAGGAGCTGATATGTTGGACTTGCAAAAGGAGGAAGTATGAGTAATAATGAGCTCATAATCATAATAAAATGTCAGGATGACAGATTTTAGTGTAACAAATTGCCCCCTAAAGTGCAAAGTCTGGAATAGATGAAGCTATGGTCTGTCATATATGAAGAGTGCAGTACTTTATCATTTCAAAGATCATCCTGTGGACACCCCAGTCGGAACTTGTAAAAACATTCAATGCAAAGTATATACATGTATATGTCATCACTGAGGTAGGCATTCCCATACTCAGATAAAAACTAACTATAAACTAACTGAAATCGTTCTGATACAGGAATGATTTTGAATACATCATAGTACAGATATATGTAGACACAGTATGGACGCAGCCATCTGTTTATCAATAGTCTACTGTATAGATGACAACAAAATTCCTCGCAGCCTGGATGGTGGAAACTAGGTCTAGGGTCTTGATTTCCGCATCTCGAACCAGTACGATTCTATCCATGTGAATGAATGTGTCGAAGTCGAACATGGTAGAAACCACTTGATTATTAGTCAATGATGTGAACTGTTAACAAGTGTGAGAGAAACCACCAGTAATGTCAATGGCTCTCAAAGTACTCAGTACAATTCATGAAATGTGAATGAATGAGCTGAAGTCGAACATCTCACGAAATCATTCGATCGAAGGTCAATGATGCAACCTGTCGTCGAAGGTGAGAAACCTGCCATTGAGGCATGCAGATTTCAAGGTACTGACGATTTCTGGATCAACTTCCTAGATAATGTGCTGATGTCGATAGAAAGCGATCTGTCGTAGGCAAGCCCACAACACGAAATCATAGATCAAGTTTTGAAAATATGTTGGCAAGGACTGACTCAGGGATGGTCAATGATGGATGACAGATATTTTACAGATGAATGGTTTTATTTGAATTGTTCTCTTGGACACATAACGACACTGCAGATGGCTTGGTGACAATTGACCCAAAGCTAATACCCAGAAACCGGCTGAAAATTTTCAATGTGGTTTGATTAACTGTTAGGCAAAGGATTTCCCAACCCAGGTGAATATAAGTGTCGTGTCCAAGAGTGGTTGACTGAGTTTTCGAAGATTTAAAATACAACAAACACGCCCATTTTTCTCTCTTTTCCCCCACCATTTCTGGCAAGTACCTCTTTATTTTTGACAAGCTTGAGGAGGATAACATTTTCTTGATTATAAGCTCATCCTTCGGATGAGTCCAACTTAGTTTAAAATTCGAACCCTAAGAAGAAGTGGTTCGTTCCTGTTGAAAATTAAACAGGTCCTTTACTGTTAAGTTTTAACGAGTCCAGTATAGGAGAAACTCAGTGTTTTTCAATTTTAGGGAGTCAGAAGAAAAACTTAAGAAAACTCCGTGGGTGTACTTTTTCGTAAATTTAGTCTCTCGAGCCCGAAAAAGGATAAAATAATGCGGGAGAGAACTCTGTTGACCATATTTAGTCAATGTATACCTTTTTCGTAAATAGTCCATTTCAGTCCGTAAAAGGGGTAAACTTATACTGAAGGGACGACTATTCATTTACTTTAACGAGTTCGAATAGTCAAGTACTCGGAAATATTTTCATATTTAGAGAGTCTGAAAAGGGCTTAAAAGAGGACTCCAGGGTTTTGCTTTTTCGTAAATTTTTTGAAAGAGTCCGAAAAAGTGATAAAAGTATGCTCTTTGTTGAAAAACGATCAGTTCACCTGAAAAATCCTGTTTCTGCACAAAAACTCAAAACATTACACATATCTGTTTAAGATAAGTAAAAATGCTTTCAAAGATACCCTTTTAAAGTGAAAAATAAATAAATTAAAAATTCATTCATTCGAAAAAACTTATAAAAAGGATTTTTTCTATTTCATTTTTACCGTTCAGTTCCAGAGTGAAAAGTAAAAAGCTTTTGGATAAAAATGTTCCCGTGAAGATTTTGGAAAATTCAACCGTTGGAATCAAAAATCGTCAGCCCCAGGTAATCCACGACCTCCTTATCTTGTTTTTCATCCATTTGAAATTCATTTTTAGGCTTTAGTTTGATTTTTTAAGGCAAAAAATGGTTCAAAAATGCGCCCGCGGGGTCCGCAGGTGGGACACAGGTTACCTGCGGACCCCGATTTTTTCCTAAAGGGAAAAAATCGTGGGTACCGCACCCAGAACACAGTCCGCGTGCGGAGCTACGCTCTATTTACAAAGAGCGGGTGTGGTACCCGCGCGGTCAATTTTAAAGCATGGTTTTCTCATTTTTCTGCCAAAATTTTTCAAATAATATCATTCTAACTTGCCTTATTTTGTATTGCAGGATTAACAAGATGCTTATCTGGCGAGAAAGAGAGCATGAGGAAGTGGATGAAGCCGTCATGCTCCATTTGCCCACACAAAGGGCATTAAAAGCATGTGGCTTATACAAATTCTGGGCCATCTCTGGCATGAGGGCACAAGTGGAACTCTTAACATGGTTGGTAGACAGATGGCATGTGGAGGACCAGTGCTTCTTCATTGGTGACCACTGGCTCGAAATTGAGCTAGAGGATATATAATTTTTGACTGGTTTGTCCAAGAGGGGCGAACAAGTATCCTTGTTTGGGACTAGGCCAGGTGGCCAGACTGTCGCTAGTCTTCAACTGGAATTTTGCAATGATCAGGCAAATCCTCGGGACAAACGGATTGACATAAAACATATCATCCGTCCTGAGTTGAAAGTTATAGCTTTTACTGTTACCAAACTATGTGGGAGCGCCACGCTTCATGTAGCTACTGGTTCCCAAATGCGTGTTGCTGTGGACTGTTTTTGCGGCACCATCTTTAACTGGTGTGAAGCTGTGTTGGCCAATGTGAAAGGCCAACTAACCAGAGCAAAAACTGGGAAACTAAAAAAATTTGGATATGGATCCATTGTCGTTTCTTTTGCT
Source organism: Pinus albicaulis (assembly GCA_034641835.2). Classification (NCBI taxonomy): domain Eukaryota; kingdom Viridiplantae; phylum Streptophyta; class Pinopsida; order Pinales; family Pinaceae; genus Pinus; species Pinus albicaulis. Next base: position 793,798,185 of record CM076575.1, on the reverse strand, counting down.
CTGGAGAGGATCCCCTTATTAGCTCCACAGAGTATTGTTGTTGATGCCGGTCGACCTCGAGAATCGAGAATGGTTCGTTGGTCCGCGCTGATGGCCCGTCATGCTATTGAGGGCACTGAGATTGTACGATTCCCTTCTTCGTATTTTCGTTGGCTGGATCACCAAATTTTTGTTATAGAGGATTTTCCGTATGCCGGGATAGATTTCCGCGGTGACAGAGAGATGTCTCTCCCGGCAGGGGAACAGTGGGATGATTCAGGTAAAATTATTTTTCAACGTTTGCTAAGTTCTATTTTTTTTTAATTTTTTATCGTCTTAGAAAACTAATAACCAAAAGTTTTTTTTTTTTTTTTGAATACAGACGTGGGTCCACATCGACCAGCTCATCTCCAACCTTTCGAGAGGAGACAACCAGTTGCGCCTGCACCAGCCCCAACAGGCCAATTAGTAGAGATTTTGACTAATTTGGAGCATCATCTAGAGCGCTTGACTCTAGATATACCAGAGACCAGTATAGATGACATTCCTCTCAGGCTACAGAGATATGTGATTGGAGTACCAGGACCTTTCAGAAGGTTCCTATGCAGGGTGGCCCGGGCAGTTGTTTCTTATCGAGATCACCATCAATGATGGGATGATCGTGTAGACTGATATTTTTGACTTTTGTATTATCATTTTTGCCGATCATAAGGTGTTTCCATCCTATGATCGAAGACGATGTATATTTTTTGAACACACTCCTATACTATGATATATCACCATTTTGCCGGCTATCTGTGTACATATATGAATGTTGTTTGTTTTACTGTTTTTAATTATTGCAAATGTCTATTTATCATACTAGAAGCAATTGAATCTGCTAATGTATTTAAATGTCTTGGAATATGCTGATATTCAATGTAATCAAACTCACGTTCCAAGAGACGAACTCTTAAAAACAACCTTAATAACACTGGATTTCTAATGGTATAAACCCCGTTAAGCTGTAATACAACAAGTTCTGAATCCAACCTTACAATCAAACTCCGAATTCCAAACGATATGGACTCAGACAATAACTCAATCACTGCACTATACTCGGCAATGTTATTTGTTGTTTGACCAAGGCTTACCCCATGCATGGATACTAACTCGTCAAAGGGTGAATAGATAACCCAAGCTGCGGAAGAAATGTTCCATGTACTACGACAAGCACCATCAGCAAAACCAATGTAGGTTTGAAGAGACGTCGACATCTGCAATATCAAGAGTAAAACTCAGATAAGCAGGAATAGTGACAAAACACACTTCTAAACTAGGCACACTTTTCTAATCTAAAACACACTAGTAGTAAAGAAATCTAAACTAACAAAAATCTCCACACCTCGTTTAAGCATAATATCGCTTTAGATAAAGCCCATTTCTGGGTTTATCCAAAGGGACACCGTCAAAATATATCAACTCATAGGCCCCTTTTTCTAACTTTCGTTTCACAATGTAAGGACCATGCCACATAGGCACGAATTTCCCAGCTCCTAGCTTGTCGTTAGCTTGATCATAAAGTAAAACTAGGTCTCCTTCTGAAAAATTTCGAGGGGTTACATTTCTATCGTACTGAGCTTTTATCCTTTTAACATGAGCCTCGTTTGCTATTGCAAAGTTTCGTCGATTCTCATCTAATTGGGCTAAGTACAAGAAACGTTTTTCCTCTTCAGACGTAGCTGGAAGTAATTCTACGGCTAATTTTAGTGACGGAATTTCGCATTCAATCGGCAGCACAGCTTCCAAACCGTAAACCAGTTGAAAAGGAGTGAAACCCGTTGATGTTTTGACTGAGGTTCGATATGCCCAAAGCGCTGAAAATAACATGGAATGCCAATTCGTCTTATGAATATCAATGATTCGTTTAATCATGGTAACTAAAACTTTGTTAATGGCTTCAACCAGACCATTTGCTTGTGGATAGTACGGAGTGGAACTATCGTGGCGTAGGCCAAGTTGTTCTGTCAGTTCAGTCATCATGATATTTCGAAAATGACTTCCATGATCCGTAATAATAGCTTGAGGAACACCGAACCTAGCAATTATGTGATTAAATACGAATGTTGCAGCAGTCTTGCCGTCAGCTGAATATGTAGGCATCGCCTCGGCCCATTTTGTAAAATAATCTACTGCGAGAATAATATAGGCATGCCCCTCGGCCGAGTGAGGGTTACATGTGATAAAATCGATACCCCATTTTGCGAAAGGACCAACAACAATTATAAGGTGAAGAGGAGTGGGTGGCGCACACATTTTTCGATCAAAAATTTGACAGTTGTGGCATTTCCGAACCGCATAAATGCAATCTTTGAACAACGTTGGCCAGAAATAACCTGCACGCAATATCTTTTGGGCGGTGGCATACCCAGACATATGACCACCACATGCTCTAGAATGATAGTCATTTAATACCTTCTCAGCTTCTTCATGAGTTAGACAACGTCGGAAAACAGAATCCGCTCCTCGTCGATAAAGAGTATCACCAATGATATTATACTGTTGGGATTGGAAGCGTATTTTCCGTCGCTGAGTTTGTGAAATGTCAGGCCGAAAAGATTGGGTTTGGAGATACACAATAATATCCCCATACCATGGATCAAGTGTACTGATAAGAAACAAAGATTCGTCCGCAATGGACTCTTCTGCCACTGTTTCAATATCAGTAGAGGGGAAATCACATATCAGTTCCGCAAATACCAAATATTTCTTTGCCTTGGATTTTTCAAATTCCAAGTCAAATTCCTGCAGGATAAATATCCATTTGGAATATTTGCCCCCTAGAAATTTTTTGGTCAAAATATACATCATAGGGTTGCAATTAGAAATTACTGTGGTTTTACGTAACAAGATGTAATGTCTAAAATGTTGGACAACTTGAACAGCTGCCAAGGCCAATTTCTCCACATGTGTGTATTTGATTTCAGTCGGATGCAGATTTCGACTAAGGTAATAAATCACATGTTCATTGTGAGATTCATCTTCCTGAACTAGTACCATCCCAATGGTGGAATGAGAAGCGGCGAGATACAAAATGTAATCTTGGTTGTAGTTGGGAGGATGCAATAACGGTGCATGGGTCAACGCGTGTTTAAGTGCATCAAAAGATCGATCAGCGATCTCGTCCCAAAAGAACGGAATGTCTTGTTTCAACAACCGGGTAAAACCCTTTGTAAGCTCGGCATAGTTAGGAATAAATCTACGTAAAAAGTTTGCTTTCCCCTGCAAACTTTGGAGTTGGCGTAAAGTCGAAGGAGGAGGCAATTTAATGATAGCTTCGACCTTCGATGGATCGACGCGAATCCCTGATTTCGAGACAACAAATCCCAGTAATCGACCTGATTCTACGCAGAAAACACATTTATGCGGATTCAGCCTTATCCGATAATGCCTACATCGCATAAAAAATGCTCGTAAATGAGTGGGATGATCGGCCCTACGTAATGAATGAGCAGGTAAATCATCGAGATATGGCTGAACAATGTGCTTAATGTCATGAAATGCATAAGACATAGCCCGTTGAAAAGTTGCTCCAACGTTTTTTAGTCCAAAAGGTAGTTTACAATAAGCAAATGTTCCCCATGGAAAAATGAAAGCTGTTTTGGGTTGATCTGCAAGAAGTATGTTTATTTGATTGTAGCCGGAAAAACCATCCATGAAGGAGAATAGTTCACTACCAGCACAATCATCGATTATTTGATCGATATAGGGAGTTGGATAATTATCTTTTGGACACGCTCGATTAATATCCCTATAATCGATACATACTCTTATTGTTCCTTGTTTTTTAGTCACAGGAACAATATTCGATACCCAATCCGTTAAGGGAATTGGATAAATGAATCTTGCTCGAAGTAATTTTTCAACTTCAGCTTTTATAGCAGCAGCTTTTCTAGGATGAATTTGACGTAATCGTTGACGAACAGGTTTAGCATCCGGGTAAGTCTAAATTTCATGAACGACGATCGATGGATCAATTCCTAGCATTTCTTCATAAGACCAGGCAAATACGTCACAGAACTCTTGAAATAGGGCTTTATAAGTCTGAATTTCTTCATCTGTACAACAAGCACCTATATGAATGTTTTCAATTATTCCTGGTTTTACTGAAATGTCAATTGGAACCGTTCTAGATATATTTTCCAAATTTAACTCAGAATCAGGATTTTGCAATGGATTCTGAGGTTCCTTGGCATATTCAGCAGTAAAAATTGAAGCGAAATAATTTTCAAAATGATCTAATTCAGGTAAAAATGAAGATCGATGATGGAGATCTTCCCATGGTAAATCATCAACAGAAAAAAACTCACGAATTTGCTCATCTGTATGAAAAATTTCTGGAAATGTCGTTGTAACTGAACTAGATAGAGAAAGTGATTCCTCTTGGATCCCATTCATTGGATCAACTTCAGTTGAAGAGGGGTCGGAAAAAGACTATACAGCCTGGTACACAATTTCAAATGGACTCAAAGGCATCGCGCCATCAAATGAATCTATCTCGGATTCTGAAGGAATAATCCAAGGATCATCAAACATAACATTGTCTGACGAAATCCTATGAATACTTGCAGTAGAAGGCGATACGTTAGGAGGAGGAAAGGAAAAAGTTCCTAGTAAACCAGAATCTTTAATCAAACCTACTCCAACATCCTTATAAGGGATATCCATTTTACCAACATGCTGGATTGTTTCTGTAGAGGCTGGGTCAGACGAAAAATAAGTTAACTGATCTATTGTCACGATCTTTCCTTGATATGGAAATTTTATGAGTCGAAAGACCGAAGAGACAACAACAGTCATAGCATAAGACCAACTACGACCCAGTAGAAGGTTGTAATCTAGAGGGGCATCAACCACTTCCACATCTAGATTAACGATTTTCCCTTCAACCCCTATGGGTAAATCCTGCAAAATACCATAAGGTTGAAAACCTCGACCATCAAAAGCTTTTAGAATCGTCGGAGATTGGTTAAGTGTAGGAGAACCAAGCGATTTCCAACACTGAATCGACATAATACACGTTGAAGCTCCCTCATCAATCACAGTCCGAAAAATAGGTCTGTTTTTTACTAACACTGGAATCTGGAAAGCCATTTGGTGAGGAAGACGTGGTGTACTATTTTCTAAATCGAAGATTATAAGGTTAGAATCCTGAACATCAACAGCTCCTATGGTAGACAATAATAATTTACGCTGTGCTGGACACGATTGCAGCACTTCCAAAGCCGACATTGCTGAAGGAGAAACAGCTAAATCTTCAACAATGTTGTAATTCTGAGCAGCTCTCGCATGTGGATTGAAAGATGATTTACGAAGAACACCTTTAGCAGGTGGTTTGATTATCAAGTCTGGATTTTGTTTCTCGATCTGTAGCGGACCGGAAACAGGAGGAGTTGTATTTGATGTATTCGCATTAGAAGACTCTCCTTATTTTCCATCAACGGGATTCTTAGAACCGTAATCTTGCGATCGCGTCGCAATACTTACATGAGACATCATCATAATAGGCTCTTCTAAAGTATTCGAGGAAGAACCAATCATCTTACTATCTTGAATTGGAAAGGGATCCTTCAAGACAGCAGGTTGTTGCGATCCTTTAACGAGTTTCGTAACTTCCTCTCAATATGGACATTATTTCATGAAATGATCCTGTTCACAAATGAAGCAAGGATAACGAGGTTTACATTTTTCGTCATTGGATTCATCTTTATCTATTTTCTCTTTCGAATTCTTTTTGTTTTTGTTCCTCCCCTTCTTTTTACCACCGGATTTTGATTTTGCCGTAGATGTTTCAACGACATGAATGTCGGCGGAAACTTCGGGAGAGGATTCTCCTTTCGGGGAATCTGGTAAAGTTATAATTGGAGAAGAATTATTTGAGGATTTCTTCTTACTTTTAGAACTAACTGTACCAATCATACCGTCAGCGGCATGAGACCCTGAAGGAGCAGCAGCTATTTGACCTTGTTTGGGAAGATCGGGAATTTTCTCATGTAGAGTACCTGACTACGTATAAACGAGGTCTAGGTACTGAGCCTGAGCAATTACTTGCTCTTCAATAACAACACTAGCCTTAGCTACATCTTCAGTGATCTTGGGTAATAATGATTTAACAAACCATTCTGCCAAAATTTGATCCGGAATATAAACTTTCACCAAACGTCATCTACGTCGCCATTCATGAATATGATCAGAAATATACGTGGACGTAGATTGTTTTAGCGAAGTTAATAATTCTGTGCCGTTGTCGTATCTGACAGGCAACTGAAAATGAGTCAAGAACGATGTTGCTAACTGACTGAAATTATGAAACGAGCCTCGTGGCAACTCAATGTACCATTTGGCTGCAAGACCTATGAGGGTTCTTTGGAAAAGACGTAAGCGAATCGAATCATCAATGATTGAATTAGATGCACACCAAAGGTGATAAGTCATAACATGATTCGATGGATCCTCTCCTGACTTACCTTCAAGCTTTGGTATATCACTGGGCAACTTATGAGGCATTGACGACCAGTTCTGATAATAAAAAATAGGATCATTCGTAAGGTGCGTCAAATCAGGTAAGTCCAAAGTTGCGATAAACGGCAATTGACGGTTAGGGTCACGAAAACCTTGAGAAGCCAAAGCAGATCCAGGAGGCAGATACCCAGGATAACTAGGAATCAGATTAGCATTAGGTATTGTATAACCTCCTGGATAACCAGGATGAATCGGACCATACTGAGGTTGTTGATAAGTATAACCAGGGTATGGTTGATAGCTCGGATTCTGAACATAGGGACCGAATTGCGGTTGTCCTTGGTACGGTTGATAAGTAAATTGAGGTTGACTTGTAACAACTGTACTTGTACCGGTTTGTCCTGTAGGCAGTCTGAACTGAAGGTCCTGACTGAGGTACAGAGACCTGAGGAGTTTGCACGGATATAGGGATAGCCAAACTCGGGGCTACAGATACTCCAGAAACAGGTGTGACAGGTTGAACAGACATTGCAGCAGTTGCAATAGTTTGGGACGGAGTCTGAGGTGTACTAGGCCCAGCCTGCTGAACTGAACTAGGTGCAGGAGTTTGAATAGCTGGTTGAACAGGTTGCTGAGTAGAACCAGAAACCAATGGCTGACCAGGTTGATAAGTTAACTGCACATTAGGCTGCAAAGGCTGTTGATATTGGGACGGATCCCACACCATCATTCCGGGGTATTGTCCCGTAGAAGGTTGAACGTAAGGACCAAAACCTGGTTGAACGTAGGGTTGATAATAAGGTAAAGTTCCGGCTCCTTGAACAGATGGTTGACCAGAAGGCTGTTGGTAACCTTGCATTGGGTACTGCCCTTGAGGTTGATAACCTTGAGGCACGTACTGAAGCTAGGGTTGTTGAGGACCCTGAGGAGCATATTGAGTTTGGGGTTGACCTTGAGGAATGTACTGTCCTTGAGGTTGGTAACCCTGAGGTATGTACTGTCCTTGGGGTTTCCCCCCAAAATAATATGGATCCACAGTTTGTCCTGGGAAAAAGCTACCTTGAGGTTGTGCCCCGGATGGTAACTGACTACCTTGAGGTTGCCCCCCAGGCGGTAATTGACTACCCTGAGGTTGCCCCCCAGGCGGTAACTGAGTTCCCTGAGGTTGGCCCCCAGAAGGAAACTTATTGCCTTGAGCTTGAGGATTGGGAATATTACCAGACATCATAAAAACTTGCTCTGCGTTCGACGTTTCAATTTTAAGTCTATCAAGACCAGTTGATAACACATTTTCGATGGGTTGAGGAGCTGCTCCCGAGAAAGTACCAGACAAAGACTGATATCCCGCAGGAACGGAAGGACCACCATGTAAAAATGATTCAGGCGTTTGAGAAAAAATGGATGACTCTCCAGCCATAAAAGATGACGGATAATAACCTCTGGGTGTAGGATGAAATGGAACTCGAGGTGGATAAAAAGCAAGACCCGGATTCTCTAAAAAATCTGTTAAAGAGAGATACCAAGGATTAGTTCGAATAGGGCTGTAGAAAATAGATTCACGCTCCCTAAGATTTAACGATTGAGGGGAGTTGGGAAGAGATATGTCTTCGTCTGGATTAGTAAGTTCTTCAATAGAAATAAGTCCAGAGGGAAGATTTTCTGTAACGATATTTCTTACCCTAGGTGAACCTGGATCGCTAGAAGTTGGTGAGATAAATCATGAGGATGTTTCTAACACAAAAGATTCAGTTTCAGGTTCAGAGATTTTAGGTTCGTCAGATAATTCACCAGAAGGAGAAATATTTTCAGTAACTTCAGAAACTGAAATCGGTTCTTGAATGTATTCTGTTGTAGGTATTTGATGATCAGGATGTATAACTATAGCAGAACTTTCAACTTCTGTTGATCTAAGTCTACGGCTACTGTGTGGTACCAGAGCTCGAAGCCCTTCAAGTTGACCTGGTGAATATTCAGGAGGTTTCCCTTGTATTCTCCGGGATTGTCTCGGCAATTCCGCCACGATTAAAAATTATCTAATCACACGCAAACAAAGAAAAATTTCAATGAAAACACCTAAAGTCTCTAAGAAACAAACAATTGAATCATTCGCTTAAAAATCTAAGAGTTCAAACCACACACAAATAGGTAACTTTCCGTACTAAAATCACTAGTTGGTGATGAAATCCAACTTAGTAGAATTTTAACACGAAAAGGGCGGTTGGAACAGTTACCCCGACAACCTGCTTAATGAAACAGACCGGTGAAAGTTTCTCCACTATACCATCTCGAGTGAAGATAACCCTCCGGAGAGTCCAAGTGAGTCTAGCCGATGTCTGTTCCAGGTACAGTGGGATCTTCCCTCCACCGTCACCTTAGGAAAGAATCCTAAATATTATGGCCTCTAAGGTTACCAACTGAAACAAATATACCTGGGGGAACAGTCTACGATCCGACACACACGCAAGGGCAGAGTAACAAAGCTCAATCCCCTTGAAGGCTCCTTGAAAAAAATCCAAGGTTTACCGACAAGTGACCCCTGGCTCCTCGACAATGGTCTATCCGAGGTTTACCGTTTTTAATACGTGTATATCTTCTATCGTTCCCAATGAGGAAGGATTGATTACCCCACTGGTTCAGATATGATCTCGTGCTTAACTCCTTTAAGAGGAGCTTCCCAGAGCATACATGCAACAACTGGAATTCTTCTTACCGCAAGATTTGTCTACTTGTTTATTTTAGCTATCTTGGAGAGTTAATTACTCCCTACTCCAAGATACTAGCCTAAGCTATGTTGGTGATAAGAGCCCTAGAAATAAAAGATTACTAGATGAATTTTATTTAAGCGTTACTTTTAAGAGCTGTTTCTTAAGTCAATGGGTGTGGAAATGAAACTTTGGATGATGTGAAGACTCGACTCCAAAAAACACTAAATTGCACCTATGATGATATTCAATTCTTTTTCTTTTCAATGAACTTTCTATCTAAAGAAAGAGTTAGAGAATGAAATCCTTTAAATTCCTTCTTTTAAACATGAAAAATAATTGAAAGAAACTATTTTGTCTTTTCAATAAACTATCAAAGCTCACAAGAAAAATCCTTTTCTTTTCCAAACTAGAAGCTACAAAACAATTTTCCTTCGAAAGAAAACTACAAAACTAAAACTACTCAAAACTACAAAATCTAATCTTGAGAACTATGATCTAAATTGAGTAAAAGCTTTTTAGATTTTTTTATGAATGTTTTCCTTAGTTGTTCAGCAAACTAAGAATCTATTTGTTCAGATAACAAACAAATCAAAAACACTCAAAATATGTTTTTACAAAAAAAATGAAATTCAAAACTTTGAACCAAGTTTTTTCGAAGATTTGCAAAGAAACAAAAGGCTTAATTTCTCAATATAGGATGTTTTCACAATCAGGTCGGATTCAAAAGACAAAAAGAGATCAATGTAATCTGAGATACTGCAAATTGTCAAAAGTTCGAATCACTACAAAGACCAAGCAGGAAAAACAATCCAATCGGCAAAAACTTCTAGAAAATCATCAAAACATTAACACTGTTGGAGTTCATTCACAATAAATTCTTGATAGACACAATAATCAGTCTGGGCAGAAACCAAAGGTCTAAAAATAAACTAGAAAAAGAAACCTAGAGATTTTCTAAAATTTTTACAGGGTCCGCAGGTAACCAGTGTTGACAGGTGCGGTCCCGCACTGTATTCTATAGAGAAAGTGCGAACCTGCCCACACTGTCAAAGTATAGCAAAGTGCGGTCCTAGGAAAAATTATAGAAAAACATAAAATATTTTTAAATTTTCAAAAACAGGGAAAATCTAAATTACCCAGACAGATGTGTATCAATAAAAAACTAGGAAAAAATGTTTCCTCAAATAAAAAATAAAAGAGAACCAAAAACAACAAGTTCTTTCCCCAGTGGAGTCGCCATTTTGTTGTGTAGATTAATCCGTCTTGCGGACAAGACCGATCTCTCTAGTACTAAAGGTAACTAGCAACAAACAGCCAATTATACTAATCTCTCTCTAAGCATATAAGATTCATAAAAACAATATATAGGTGTAAGTCCTACCTTATGTCCAACACTTGCTTGACTTCGTTGAAGTCCTTCCCGTGCACTGAAAGAACGTTCCTCGTGAATCTGCAGTCACAAACAAGAAAAAAGATTAAGCAGCACCTGTATAGACATTATTATAAACCATACTTATCATAATGATCAAGGAATTTATGAAATAAACCATGAATAGATAGTTTAATGAGAGAAATGAGTATATTTGTATTAACTTCAAATAAAGAAAACCTTTACAACCTGTGCCTTGATGTTGTGCAGGTCCTCCCGGGGTCCGAAGCAGGAATCTCTTCTAATTTGACAAGCATTGCACTCTTTGAACCAAGACAAATAGAGATGAGTGATTTAACCTCACAGAAAGTCTTAGTTAACTAAGTCTGAATTTCAACAACATTTAACTTCAAATATCTTAAGCTTGAACTCCCTTTGAGGCTAACCAAGGCCTCTTTTTATAGTGGAAAAGAGGAGGTTTCTTGTTCCAAATATGAAGGGATAGAATCCTCCTTCAAAGGGATTAGCTCCTTCCATCAAGGGGTTAGCTCCATCAAGTGAGGGATGCATGAACCTTCTCAAAGCGTATCCATTCCCGAAAATTCCCATCTAGAATCTTCTAGAATTCATCTGAAATTCACTTTTTATCTTTACTTTCTCGCCTTTTTGTATCTTACAGAGGTCCGCACCCATTACACAAAGAACGTGCGGTATGGTTCCGCATGAAGGCTGAACTTTAGGTGCGGGACCGCAGGGAATGCATAGAGAAAGTGCGATACCAATTCTTAGGGGATTTTAGGGACTTTTATCTGATTTTGAAGCTTGACATGAGGAGCTGATATGTTGGACTTGCAAAAGGAGGAAGTATGAGTAATAATGAGCTCATACTCATAGTAAAATGTCAGGATGACAAATTTTAGTGTAACAGGGCTCTGCTAGAAGAATTAAAACACAAAAGCAATGGGAAATTTCTGGAACAATCAGTAGTGGATAAAAGGCATCAGTTTAAAGAAGTTGTCAGTGACACATCTTTAGCAGTTCATCCTGCAGCAACAATAATAGTGGACAATTCTTGGCACTGGGATGTCAGCAATCATGATCCTGAGAATCTCAAGAATCCTTTTAAGTATGCTACTGATGGTAATGAATTGTCATGCTTTGGGATTTTATCTTCTGATAATATTTTCAGAATTAACTTTGGCTCGTTTTATACTAATAATCTATAACTCTTGGATGAAAAAGATTAGATACTTCTTTAAAATTACAATCATTTGGTGGGAAATAAAAAATGTAGTTCCTCACCATCCAAAGCCAATTAAAAATATGATATATCCCTTTTGGTTATTGTGTTCCTTATCTTGGTTGGGCCTTCGTCTATGATATTATGGTTCTGATCTAGACATGTGATGTCATTGTATATTGCAAAAGTATCAATATATAAATGTACTTAAAATTAAAACCATACTTTTAACAAAGACTATTTAGACATTGGACAAAAGGTCGCTGGGCAATACAGGTACTCTAGGAACACTTGATGTTATTGCCAAAAGTTTGCAAGATCCATGTTTAGGAGATTGATAATGTGGTCTGATTCAACATGGATTCTTAGGATTGTCAAAGTGAAATACCATAAGTAGAATAGTATTGAAAAGACAGGTCCTATCTAACTCTTTCAGGTCTAGCGCTATCTATGAATTGGACCAAATGTTGATTGCTGGACACAATATCTACTGTTTAGGTCACGGGGCAGTTGAATCCTTGCAGTAGTATCAATTAAGTTGTTCTGCACCCTACCGATTTTCGTTTAGTGCCTGTTGTGATTGGATTTCCTCCGTTCTACCCAAACAGTTGTTTGAGAAAGGTTTTTCCATATTTTTCTGCTTCTTTTTTATCTTACAACAAAGCAGAAAACAAAATATTGTTCTTTTACAGAATGATCATTTATTAACTTTTTCCACATATTAACAAAAACAAGGTTCTCTAGGTAGGCTTACCATGTGATATCCTTGATAACATGAATAGTTGGAATGACATCTTTCCTCATCACATTTTTATATTATTCTTTTCCAGTAGCAGTTCTATTTTTTAATTAAGGATTATCACTATTTTGGTACATATGCAAGGCCTATAAATTTTAGTTCATTTGAGTAGAGAAAGAAATGAAAATTTCGAAGTGCATGAGAAGAAAAAAAAATATTATTTTATTATGTTTGGCGATCAGTGAGAAATTTAGGATTGGAATAGAGTGGCAATGGCAAGATTATTCTTATTTCTTAGAAGTTATAGGTGGTAATTTTTTTTACTAATTGGCCTAATTTATTGCAATTTAAGATATGTGGGGAAACATAAATGAATCAACAGAGAATTATCAGCTGAAACTATGGGAAAAACTACTAGAGAGAAATGTCAATGAAGCAATAAATCAGGAGACATACCAAGAATGGGGAAATGCTAGAACTTCACCTGTGAACCCATTCATTCACGAATATAGAATTTCTAACAAAGTGGAGCCTCAATTATTTTCTATTCAGGGAGGATAGGTGCAGACATCTGGGCAGCTGAACAATGACTCTATAGGTGATAACTTTATTTAAATTTTAGAATGTTGATAGATACATTTTTGTATGTTTATCCTTATATGAGATTATATTGACAATTAGTATAGACATATTAATCTACTAAGTCCTCTGGCAAAGGATGATGCTCTCGCTGTCAGAGAGTCTATCTTTTCTTCTCTTTCAATTACAAGAAAGATAATACTATCATTAAATGAAGGAATCCTGAAATTTATCTAATTTTCTGATCTATGTAATCCGGATTGCTTAGAAATTTGTTTTCTACTTTCATTTTCAACTTGAAAAGCTTGACTATAATATTGCAGCACAAATTATCACACGACTTGTAAGAGTTTGTAGGTTACAGAAAGATCTTGAAGCCTAGCCCTCTTGCACATCTTAAACTTTTGTGATAGCCTATGATTTATTATTGGAAAATCAAAACCACAATTAGCACTTATTAGGATGTTAGTTTCAACTTTCAATAAATTCATAAAGGAAATCTATATAATGGGGCTCTTAGTGCTATAATAAGGGTGGTGTAACCGAGATTATGCTCATTACTGTTTGCCTAATTCAGTTGACACAATGACACGAGACATGGAAATACAAGTGTCCAAGACGAGACATGATGACCTTGGAGTGTTTGTAATGTCCCCTATGGATTAATTGCTCAGGGAACAAAGTAGCCTATCAATCCCCGTAGGCCATAGTCTTTGATAAAGGGGAAAACCCCAATTACACATTGTTTTGGAAACATGGGGTAAGTTTTGGGGCAGCTGGGGAAAAAAGCCCAAAGTTGGGGTTGCCATGAGCCCTTCTCAATTAATTAAGGAGGGAAAAACCCCACAAGAAAATCTATAAATACAAGAGTAGAATGATCATCATTGAATTAGATTGATTTTTCTTTTTTTCTCTTTGAGCCTGAGGTTATGAGGGGTTTTAAGACCCCTTTCTCTTCTTTGACTAGTTTCAGTGGAGGTGATCCCACCCTACCTAGTCACCCTTCTTCTTGTTCTGGCACAGGTCATTGGAGAAGTTTGGTTTAGCTTAAGAATTGAAGATTTTAATTTGTTCTGACACAACAATAGATTTGAAGCATCTTTGTTTTGGTTTGGCAAGGAGGAAATTTCTTGTGACTTATTTACCCAGCCATTTCAAGAATAATGTATTCTGGGGCATGCCTAAACTGGATTAACAAGCAAACAACAGACACACAATTGGGTTTTTGAGAGGCCATAGAATCGTAGCCACAACTGTAGGGCTGAGCCACAGGGTCGCAAATAGCATTTCTGTGAAAGAGAAGAGTATGATTAGGAAGCAACAATGATCTGGATAATGTTATGAGATTTTTCGGCCCTCTTAGGGTTGCGTTTACACTAAAAAGGAATTGTCACAGGATTGGGCCCTTCTGGACATAATAAACCAGGATTTCAATTCTTTTAGGGCTACATATTAGTACAAGGGACATCTAAATAGCTACAGGAGAAAATGATAATTATGAACTGGTTTAAATGTGACATATCTGGCCACGAGTATCAACAGAAAAACAACCAAACTCATTGCAATTTTCTTCCAGTATGTGGAACAACTCAGGATATGCCCAGGTCACTATTATAGGAGGCTAGGGTAACTAAAATTGGTAGAATTAAGCTAAAATTTGGTTGAACACTGGAACTCTTTGTAAAAATCATTGATACAGTATTGTACTTTGTGGAAAATTGTTTATATTGTTATTGGATGGTCAATACTATTGATTGTGGATTTAAGATATTGTTTACTTATGCATGAATATTGTTGCTGTGAATGAACTTTTTATTCCACTGTTTTAATAAGAAAAGGAATCTTGTTGGAAACCCTAGTTATCTAAGAAAAATTAGCCCAAAATTATCCTAGGACATTGCAGTGGTATCAGAGATGGCGCTCTTGCCAACCTGGCGGGGTTATTGGAAAAATGGATCCAACGAAATAGGTTTTTGGGAAGGAGTACGTAGAATTTTGGCAGAAAAATGAAGAATGTTGCACAAACCTCGAAAAAAAAAACAATTTGAAGCATGGGTGAAGGCACATCCAATTGACTTGTCATGGATATACTCTCCTGAGAAAAATAAAAGAGATCAATCTCTTGAACCTGACGGTAATAGTGCGCGGCAGAATGCAAGCATAAGGAATTGGAATGATTTTTGGGCTAGTTGCAAGAAAGACATATTAGGTGATATGGATGGTAAGCCCAAGACAAAAAATCAAAGTACAAGAGAAGTTGAATTAGGGGAAAAGACACACTAAAATGATTTTTCTTTGTTATATCCTTACAAAATGAACAAAAAATCCGTTCAAGGAAGCAAAATGTTGCTAAGGTCACAGGGACTTATGACATCATCACCAACAAGGTCAATTAATGCCCCATATAAAACTATTAAGGAGAGGGATGACGTTCATTCACTTAAGAACAACAATCATCATCCAACATGTGAACTACGAGATATTGCGGCACCACATACAAACATTAGAGAAATTTTGAGGTCTAAATGGGCCTCTTAAGGAATTGTTATCCACCACCTGTGGGTAGTATGAATAGGAGAAAATTTTTCTCCTAGATGGTCCTCAGCCGACAGCCAACAGACCCTAGCAACCACCAGATAGCTCAATGTGCCATTATCTCTGCCACCTGAGCCAACCATGTGGTCCTTCACCCATCCGTTATGATCACATGTTTGAAGGTTGGCCTCCCGACCCCGGAGGTATGGATTTTCATTAGTACAGTTGAGTAAATTTCCTTACTTATCATGGACATTGTTGTAGCCTAATTTGACTCAGCTAAAAGTCAAGAGAGGTTCTGAGCACTTCAAGGTTATTGAGAAATAGTTGTTAAAATTTCAAGAAGACCTGAAATATGCTCGAAAGGATAACCACAAGCGCAATGAGGATTCATCATCACATGTGCACTCGAACCAAAACCAAAGAAGCAAAGGCGTGAAGGAGTTGTGAACGCATGGGAAGTGTCACTATGTGCCATGCTTGGTCTCGGTGATTCTCTTCCTTCTACTCCTGGTTCAACTACCATATCTTCATTGGAACCAACACCCCGAACTCCACTAGACAACGATTCACCATTTTGTTGTAGTGATTCGCCATGATTTTACAAGATAATATAATCTCATGAGAGATTCGCCAAAAAATTATATATACATATTATATTATTAATAAAATCGCGTTCCATTTTTCCTATGTATCATGGGGATTCAACCATTTATTATATATATAAATTTAGGAAGGTTCTTAAAATTTTCCCTGAACACCAAGATAGAAGGTAATAAGACTATGTCTTTTGTAAAAGTTGTAAAGGATATTGAAGCAGCAAAAAGGGGACTCACAACATTAGAAGCCAACAAGACCATGATATGTAATGAAACAAACATAAACAAGCATCAACCTCAAACGAAAAGGAATGAAATGAAGAAAAATTCAGCTGCAAAAGGCTCATACACTTCTGATTATGAATTGATCAAATTCAGAAGATGTCAAAGGAGGTTCTTTCCTCATGTGAGAAGTATCATATGTTTTTCCTACCATAAACTTGGACATATTGTAGCACACTACAAGACCAAGCAAATCCAGTTTAACCAGTAAAAGATGTAGCCAATGAGAAGAATCCCTCAAGCAAGAAAATGGAAAGGAAAAGCTTTCACCAGGTACACTAATCGTTTCCATGGCTACTGTTTTTCGTGCAATGAATTTGGACATAAATATGTTGAATGTAAACTATGTTAAAAAAGGAGAAAAAAATGATATACATCAGCTCAAACATACCTAGGTAAAGTAAGATGGTATGTATGCCACAAGCTTGGACACAAAGCAAAAGACTGTAGGCTTCCATATACATTAAATAACTCCAAATAGATGATGGAGCCAAATCATATCAGACCAAAATGTGAATCAAAAGGAGATGCAGACATTATGAGGAACCCCAACAAAGTATGGAAGAAGAAGAAAAAGGGGGAGTCTGTTATTTTAATGACATTGTAAATCCTACATAGGCTCACGGGGAGCTGCTCCAGGAAGCAATGCAGACATCCATCCAGGGTTAGACAAGAAGAAACTGCTCAGAGGGAGAGCAACCCATAAAATTTGTCACAGAAGAGTTAGATCTATGGAGTTGGTAAAGATCTACAAAGGATTATTACACTGTATGTCTCTCTGCAAGTGTTAATAGTGAAACAAAATATTCTTAAGAAGGATGAATAAGAGAAATGTTTATTATCATTATATCATTATATCATTCATCAATTGGTATTTGGAGAAATCAACCTTCCTATCATTAGAATACCAAGTGTTATTAGTGGAGCAGTGGTATGGTACAGGTCCCCAGGATCAGAGTATTATGGTAGAAGTACATCAAGGTAGTATTCCTTGCGTTGTCAGCTTTATCGTATATGTGGATTAAGCCTGGTTTATCTGATTATTGCAAAGTATCTTCTGATTGTAAATACTAGAGAATGTCGAGTTGCATTATTAAAGCATGGAAAGGTCATTAAAAGTGCCAAAAGATCATTATCATGTTTGCATTTGAAGTATTATATTGAACATTGAAGAAAAAATTATTCTTGGATAGAAGTACACTCTTCCTCAAAGTTTCATCAAGCAGCAAGGGAAAAATGTACAAAACATTATATGGTGACATGGCTTCCAACATTCTCATGAGTTTGGGATAGCATCCATTTGCAACATATATATGTAATATCTATGATTCCCAAAGTGTTCTACCAACAATTCTTATACACCAAATGGAGAAGGAGTCCCAACCATGTATGTGAACAGAATGAAGAATGTTTATGCAAAACTCTAATAAGGAAATGATGAAAAATACACTGGAAAAAGGTGTAACCCTTTTCCACTAATGTCAAAGGGGGATGAAATGAAATCATAGGAAGATAGACACTTCTCAGAATGAAAGGGGGAGGAAGTGTTGGAGGAAGTGTTGCCATCAATGCCAAAGGGGGAGACTGTTGGAAATATTTTCATTGATGGCAAAGGAGAAGAAAGGAGCAGCACCAAAATTATCATTAAGGACAAAGGAGCAGCACCAGAATTATCACTACGGACAAAGGAGCATATCAGGATCAGTAGGAGCATAAAAGAGCTATAAGGCAAAGAAGGAAAAAGTACAATGAAGGAGAAGAAAAGAGGAAGAGGAGCAGCAAAGTTTCAACAACATTAGAGGAAAAGGAGTAAGGTAGAGGAGCAAGAAAGAAGCATGACCCTTTGTTAACTAAGAGACCATTAATGATGATTTCAAAGTCTATGAAGAAGTCTTGTCCTAAATGCAGATTGATCATAAAGCCCTAGAAATCATGATGATGTGCTTACTCTTGATGAAGAAGCCTAAAACCTGGATGATGTCCTTACCCCTGATGTGGAGGACTATACTTAATTAATTGATATACGTGATGATCTCATACTCTTGAATGACCACCTTGATAATGGTCTTGATGACATGGTTGAAAGACTACTTTGAAGTTTTCCTAATAAAAAATTAATAAAGGCTGCATTATGAATTATTGCTGCATGAGTATATGATGACATGAGATGATAAATTCATTGTTGGATACTATTATGACGTGGATGTCATACATGATCCTATAAAAACTCTACAAACAATTAAAGTTTTGATCACCTAGTAAAGCATCTAAACACAAGTGGTTCATATTTCCTGTGGTGGCATATTTCAGATCCGAAATTGTTGTGGCTCGGAATTACAGTGGCCTAGAATTGCAGTACTGTGGCTCAGAATTACAGTGACCTAGAATTGCAGTACTGTGGCTCATAATTACAATAACACAGAATTGCAGAAATGTGGCTCCAAATTACTATGACCCAATATTGTAGTGTTGTAGCTCGGAATTGATGCAATAACCTCGAACTGTGGAATCCTCAGACTTCTTGCTATGGTTCATGTGTGAAGATACAAAGGGCTATCATAATCTTGGAGTTAACTCTGTGGTCATTCTTGCGATGAGCTAGATTGAAGAGTTGACAAGTGGAGGAGGGCCCAAGCCCATTTTACATTCACACAATCAAGATTGTAATTCCATCACTTTGAATTCACTATTGAAGCAACTGTGGAGGTATCATTCAGGCATATACAGTCAATGATGCAGACCTAAATTTTGAAGGATATTGGATAAGGATAGCACTAACACGAAGTCCAACAACTTGAAATCATCAAGGCATAAGCAATCAATAATGGAGGCTTTAAGGTTGAAATATTTTGGACAGTCAAATTGGAGCTAATTGAAAATATGAAGAATTGATAGGTAAAGAATCTTATTGAAGGATCTCAAGTAACTACATCACTCATTTTTGTATCAACATTCATATAAGTCAGTTAAGTGTTTTGAAGCACCTATTAAGGAGCCTGTGGAGAGATATCTTGTATGGGAAAGGAGTATTGAAGACACCTTATCTAAGGTTAGCTTGTATACTTGAATAAGCCCTCTTGGAGATAATTTTTGGGGCAGCCCTTGGAAGCATTTTGAAGCATCCTTGCTGGAGGATCTTAAAGAAAATATTGAGGACACTTTGTGAAGACAATCTTGAGGAGCAGGCCATTTGGAGCACCTTTTGAAGACATCCGTGGAGACCATGATGCATTAACCATCATGACGTAACTTGGAGGATTTGATTTGGTACCATGAAGGATAGTGGAGACACCTTCATGTGAAGAACAATGTTTTCATTGATGAAATGACGTGCAGACTAAGTGAGGAGATAGTTGAAGATTGTGAGGGCTCGTTGAATAAGACATTGGGAGCCGTAAAGTATAACATAATATATATTGACGAATTGAAGCAAGAGGTTGGAGCCTGATAGAGACAAGGTTGGTGCCTTGGAAGATAGGGTTGGAGCCCTAGAGGATTGGAGTCCTCAAGAAACCAGGTCGGAGCCTATACCAAAGATAGGGTTGGAGCTCTTGAGGTTGGTGCCTCAAAATTGACAAGGTTGGAGCCTTGGAAGTCCAATTCGATGCTTGGCACAATATAGGTTGGAGCCTTGGAAGTCCAATTCGATTCTTGGCACAATACAGGTTGGAGCCTGGAATATTGGAGTCTTCATCTAGGGTTGGAGCCCTATATCATTATTGTACTTTACTTATTGTAAAGGAGAAATTAATAAAGTATATATTCCATTATTATTCATTTTTTGTTCTAAATATAAGTGATTTAACTGGTAAAATTAACAATTGAAAAGAAATATTGATTCACCCTCCTCTCAATATTTCCAACAATTGGTATTGGAGCCAGTACCTTCACTCAAAGCCTAACAGATTGAAGTTTGAACATTAGAACACAAATGGAAAAGCCAAGGAAGAAAGTTTCCAATTCTCCTAAAGATATGTCCTCCTCAACCATCGAAATTGAAGTCAATCAATTTGCGAAGGCTTCATTGTTCAATGGAAATTTTGGTATATGGGAGGCAAGAATGAGGAATTTATTGAAGACACAAGGAATTGAAGTTTGGAAATCAATGATTACTAATGACACAATGGACGAAGAATCCAAGGAGTAAAATACAAGAGCAATGAAGGCAATTTTGAATGGGTTATCAAATTTTGTGAAGGCCAATTTTGCCAAAAATGTTCGTCAGCAAAAGTCATATGGGACAAATTTCATGATCTTCACTCAAAAGGAGCGTTGACAATGATCTCTAGTCAAGAAGATGATGGAAAACAAGAAAGAAGTCTAGAATTCATCAAGGAAGCTAACGATAAGAGAGATGACAACAAGGCTTAAAAAGACCTAGAAGATGAAGAGAACAAAGAAGACTTTGAAGAAGATCTCTTGAATAAAATTATGGCTTCCATGGAAGAGATTAATAGTTTGAAAAAGGAAAATGAAGAACTTAATAAGAAAGTGCAAGATGGTAACCAAGACAAGACAAGGAAGGAATTTGAATTTTTCAAGCTTCTAGTACAGAAAAGAGAAGAGGAGCTCGCCAAACTTAAAGAGGAGTTTCATCAAAACAAAAGAAAGCATCATGAAGAAGTCATATCTGTGACAAATCAATTGGATAACGCAAAGAAAAAGGAAGAAACTTTGTCAAGCCACCTTGAACAAATACTTAAGAGCTTGAAAAATCTTGAAGCAAATATTGGTCAATACAAGGAAGAGGTCTCCTCTATTAAATCTCAACTAGAAGAAAAGGATGAAGATATCTTCAAACTAAAATCAAACATCAATCTTCTCAAGGCCGAAACATGTGAAGATACAAGAATAAAAAAAGAAATGGAGAGAATTCTAGCAAAGGAGAATGAATAAATCTTCATAATGAAATCAAATATCATCTCCCTTAAAATCGAAGCACATGAAGCAACAAGGATGATGGAAGAAATGAAGAAGCAACTAGTCATAAAATATGAAGACTGTGAAAATTTGAAAATAGAAATTGTCTCTTTAAAAAGGAAGTTGACTTGCTAAAAAAGAACTTGAAGAGTTCTCAAACCCTAGATGACATATTAATTCATGAAAGACCCCCCCTTAATAAATCATGTCTTGGCTATGCATGTGAACCCTCAAGCAAGAATGATAATGCTTCAAACAACAAGGATGTGAGGAAGCCAAGAAGAAATAATACTCCCAGTTCCAGCAAAGGCAAGAGTCAAGATGACATTAGAAGAAACCCTACTCCAAGGAGATTTATAGATGATGTCAAGATTACAAAGGCAATGAATATAATCAAAGAATTCATGGCACAAATACTTTAGAAGTACTTCAAGGAACTCTTCATCTCCCAGGTACCAAAGTATATTTCTTGGTTATTTCTATTCTTGTACAAATTTTGGGCACATGGAAAAGGATTGTAGGGCATACCACAAGGACAAATTTAATGATCCCTGTCAATCTCCTAGAGGCAGACTTACAAGAAGAAATCATGCATCCTCATTTATGAGTAGAATGGAATGTTTCAATTGCCATAAAGTTGGACATATGGCTCATGATTGTAACTTGACTTGGGTCCCTAAACAAGCTAAAACTATGACAACCAAGCTAGAGAAGAAACTTACACAAGTGTGGAAAAGGAAGAAAATTGGATCTGAAAGTCTCTTGAACACTCCAACCAAAAATACTTGTTGTTGATTTGATGAAGACATCATTGGTAGATATGATATTACAAGGTTTAATGATGAATTTTTTCCAAGAAGAAGACCATGCATATTGTTAGGGGGAGCTTGTGATTCTTGACCATTCTTGCAAAGGCTATCCGTGAATGGGCCCTATCAAAACCTTGACGAGTCACACTTGAACGGTCATCCTTTGATAGATCATCTCTTCGAAACAACTTCATTGAAGAACATGATCCCTTATTCATTCAAAGAGCTGGATTTTCTTCCACATGTTCACAAGGTAGCTAGTTTTTCTTGAGCTAGAAGAGTTTATGCAGGCAGGGGAAGTTGGTTCACCACATGAAGAAATGAAAACATATCATGGACCACATTTCCAGAAGTAATAACACCATGACATGGGGAGTAACATACCTATGAAGGACTACTATTCATGAAGAAAAGAAGCAGCTTGAAATGGGGAGTACTTGGGCACCCCGTTTGCCATTGATGACAAAGGAGGAGAGAATGTTGGAAGGGCAAGATTATTGCCATCAATGACAAAGGGGGAGATTGTTAATCAAGGTTGTCATTGATGTCAATATGACTTTGACTGATATGTCAATATTCTTGCGATGACTGGTTCCAGATGATGAAGCCATGACTCTTGGTTGACTAAGAGACCATTAATGATGATGTCAAAGTCTATGAAGAAGTCTTGTCCTAAATGTAGATTGGTCATAAAGCCCTAGAAATCATGATGGTGTTCTTACTCTTGATGAAGAAGCTTAGAACCTAGATGATGTCCTTACCCTTGATGTGGAGGACTATACTTAATGAATTCATACACTTGATGATCTCATACTGTTGAATGACCACCTTGATAATGGTCTTGATGACATGGTTGAAAGACTACTTTGAAGTTTTCCTAATAACAAATTAATAGAGGCTGCACTATGACTTATCGCTCCACGAGTATATGATGACATGAGATGATACAATCATTTTTGGATACTATTATGATGTGGATGTCATACATGATCCTACGATGATGAAGAAGCCAAACAATAGAGGAGCTAATCATTGGAGAAGCCATTCTGTCCCAAATATTTTATGCACAAAAATTTAAGGATAGTCACATTAAAAAAAACAAAAATTCACCATCTTAGAGGAAAAATTTCTTTGTGAGAGCTTCAACATCCTTTAGAGAATAATTTTAGCTTTCCAATAAGCCCTTACTTGCCTCGAAACTCCCAGCGGTTTGAGAGAAAATGAATTTACAAGTTTGGAAAAATATAAGTTCTATGAAAGCTGACATGAGACAACTCATGTAGGTCGGCCTCTTGGCCAAGGGAAGTGACTCTTTGTCAAAAAGAAAAATATGCATAAATTTGATGTTAAAACGCTTCATTTTGGCATCAATTTAGGTGATCATTACAGGAATAGAAGGCACTGTTCATAGCTCGTAAACAAAGAAGAGAAGGAACATAGGAGTTAAGAAAATAAGCAGCAGTGGATTGTTTGGGTCTAAAAAATATACAAACAATCGAAGTTTTGATCACTTAGTAAAACATCTAAACACAAGTGGTTCAGATTTCCTGTGGTGGCATATTTCAGATCTAAAATTGTTGTGGCTCAGAATTAGAGTGGCCTAGAATTGCAGTACTATGGCTCGGAATTACAGTGACCCAGAATTGAAGTACTGTGGCTCGGAATTACAGTGACACAGAATTGCAGTACTGTGGCTCAAAATTATTGTGACCCAATATTGCAGTGTTGTAGCTCGGAATTGATGCAATAATCTCAGACTGTTTAATCCTCAGGTTCAGGTGTGAAGATATAAAGGGCTATCATAATCTTGGATTTAACTTTGTGGTCATTCCTGCGGTGAGCTAGATTGAAGAGTTGACAAGTGGAGGAGGGCCCAAGCCCATTTTACATTCACACAATCAAGATTGTAATTCTAGCACTTTGAATTCACTATTGAAGCAACTGTGGAGGTATCATTCAGGCATATACAGTCAATGATGCAGACCTGAATTTTGAAGGATATTGGATAAGGATAGCACTAACACAAAGTCCAACAAATTGAAATCATCAAGGCATAAGCAATCAATAATGGAGGCTTTAAGGTTGAAATATTTTGGATAGTCAAATTGGAGCTAATTGAAAATATGAAGAATTGATAGGTAAAGAATCTTATTGAAGGATCTCAAGTAACTACATCACTCATTTTTGTATCAACATTCATTGAAGTAAGTTAAGTGTTTTGAAGCACCTATTAAGGAGCCTGTGGAGAGATATCTTGTATGGGAAAGGAGTATTGAAGACACCTTATCTAAGGTTAGCTTTTATACTTGAAGAAGCCCTCTTGGAGATACTTGTTGGGGAAGCCCTTGGAAGCATTTTGAAGCATCCTTGCTGGAGGATCTTAAAGAAAATATTGAGGACACTTTGTGAAGACAATCTTGAGGAGCAGGCCATTTGGAGCACCTTGTGAAGACATCCTTGGAGACCATGATGCATTAACCATCACGAGGTAACTTGGAGGATTTGATTTGGTACCATGAAGGACAGTGGAGACACCTTCATGTGAAGAAAAATGTTGTCATTGATGAAATGACGTGGAGACTAAGTGAGGAGATAGTTGAAGATTGTGAGGGCTCGTTGAAGAAGACATTGGGAGCCGTAAAGTATAATATAATATATATTGATGAATTGAAGCAAGAGGTTGGAGCCTGATAGAGACAAGGTTGGTGCCTTGGAAGATAGGGTTTGTCACGTCTCCCAGACCCAACTTTCTACACCTATAACATAACTAAGATATTCTCCGCTTTATGTGCCAGATAACCTTGATAGTTTTATACGGAATCACTTACAAATTCGGTATATTATCCGACATTTAATTTCTTTTCAGTACTTATAGGCAACCATGGAATATAAGAATTTCCATAAATATTTTTGGCCTTGACCACCCCTCTTCTAAGTTCATCTAGTAGACTTATATAGATATATATATTTTATTTTGTATTTCTCAGGTTTTTCTTTTCAGAGTTTTGTTCAATTCTAGATGATTTGCTAGGCCCTTCCTAACTTTCCAGTTTACAGGCCTTATAAAATTTTCAACATTTTAAAGTTTCAGCATCGAGGTATAGATGTGTGCATCCTCACATACATCTATCTATCCTCAGTTAACCTCCATAGCTCCAACTACTTTCCCAACAGTTTAAATGGACGGTACACAGAAGCTCTGTTCCTTGTATTTTTACATATGCTTACAATCTTACTTCACACAAACTTTTATCACACACTAGATTGTTCAATAGGATTTTCCCCTTATTTTACTGTTACAACATTCAACATGTGTGACACTCTGGTACAGATTCAACCATCTTCCATGGGAAAACTAGGAACACATCTTCTTGCTTCAATCAAATGGAGGTAGAGGATATTGAACTGGATAGTTTAGAATTCCTAGTATTTGATCTTCGTCCTTAATTAGGGTTCAACTTCTACTTTCATATGATTTCACTTACATTTAATAGAATAGTTTAAATTCTAACTGTTACAATTCTCTCCATGGGAACGTACATACTGAACCCCATACGACTATCACAGAGTTATTGTTTCTTACTTTCTGTTATTGGTGACAGGGGGTTCTGTGCCATCAGTATTGTTATGATAGGTTTAGTTGTTTGGAACTTGCTGTTCATGGTTACTGGTTTGTTAACATTTTCTGTTTCTACACACAGAAATTAAATACTCCTTTAAAAGATAGCAAGCTATACCTATACATAGTTATTAGATTGGCTGTTCAATTGGTCTATCATCTCCAATCTCAGTATTACAAGGTACTCATCCCTACACCCAACCATTTGTCTCTACTATCAATAGCTGTAGTTGCAATTACATAAGATACTGAACCATTAATCCATCTAAAAGTTGCATAATACAACATAACATAACAATTCATAATTTCCATAATGAACTATAACATCACAATTTCATAACTTGCATAAAGGAACTATAACATCACAATTTCATAAAACAGGGATATGTTTAACACAGACTTACAGATATCTCCAAATTTATGCATGCACACCTCTACTATGACCAGTCCTCCCAACCTTAGAGTTCATTTATCTCTAGAACTCACCCCCGAGTTGAGATCCTCCAAGAACAGACTCACCTCAATCTGTTCTGGAGCAGCTTATTTAAGCTGTGCTTTCCCCAAAGCCTGTTTCCAATTCTGCGTCCAGAATTTCAGGATGCTTTATTCCTGTTTAGCCTAGGCTTCCCATTTTGGGACTCTTTAAAGCTGCTTTAAGCTTTTCCTCAGCTTTTCAAACTTTTTCTCACCTCTTCCCAACTACTCCTCTTCATTGGGGAAATTTAGATTTTTCCTCAAAATCTAAATTAGAAATAATTTCTTTCAAGGATTTTTGAAAGATTTGGGGAAAGTATTTTTCCTTTTCCATCACCTCATGGATTAGGCATATGATCTCATTTTCTCATCTGGTCATAGTGCATACATAATATTTTATTTATTTTTCATAATTAAATAATTAACCATATCCACACAATAATCATCCACTGGGGTCCACTCCCCTTTGGATTTATGTTCAAATGTCTCATTTGAAAAGCATAGAACTTGGGGGTGTTACAGGGTTGGAGTCCTTGAGGTTGGTGCCTAAAAATTGACAAGGTTGGAGCCTTGGAAGTCCAATTTGATGCTTGGCACAATACAGGTTGGAGCCTGGAATATTGGAGTCTTCATCTAGGGTTGGAGCCCTATATCATTATTTTACTTTACTTATTGTAAAGGAGAAATTAATAAAGTATCTATTCCATCATTTTTCATTTTGTGTTCTAAATATAAGTGATTTAACTGGTAAAATTAACAATTGAAAAGAAATAATGATTCACCCCCCTCTCAGTATTTCCAACAATTGGTATCAGACCCAATACCTTCACTGAAAGCCTAACATCTTGAAGGTTGATCATTAGAACACAAATGGCAAAGCCAAGGAAGAAAGTCTCCAATCCTCCTAAAGATGTGCCCTCCTCAACCATCAAAATTGAAGTCAATCAATTTGCGAAGGATCCATTGTTCAATGGAAATTTTGATATATGGGAGGAAAGAATGAGGAATTTCTTGAAGACTCAAGGAATTGAAGTTTGGAAATCAGTGATTACTAATTACACGATGGACGAAGAATCTAAGGAGTACAATACAAGAGCAATGAAGGCAATTTTGAATGGGTTTCCAAATTCTGTGAAGGCCAATTTTTCCAAAAATGTTCATCAGCAAAAGTCATATGGGACAAACTTCATGATCTTCAATCAAAAGGAGTGTTGACAATGATCTCTAGTCAAGAAGATGACGTAAAACAAGAAATAAGTCTAGAATTCATCAAGGAAGCTAAAGAAAAGAGAGATGACAACAAGGCAAAAAAAGACCTAGAAGATGAAGAGAACAAAGAAGACTTTGAAGAAGATCTCCTAAATAAACTTATGGCTTCTGTGGAAGAGATTAATAGTTTGAAAAAGGAAAATGAGGAACTTAAGAAGAAAGCGCAAGATGGTAACCAAGACAAGACAAGGAAGGAAGTTGACTTTGTCAATCTTCTAGTACAGAAAAGAGATGAGGAGCTCGCCAAACTTAAAGGGGAATTTCATCAAAACAAAAGAAAGCGTCATGAAAAATTCATATCTATGACAAATCAATTGGATAAGGCAAAGAAAAAGGAAGAAACTTTTTCAAGCCACCTTGAACAAAGACTTAAGAGCTTGAACAATCTTGAAGCATAGATTGGTCAATACAAGCAAGAGGTCTCCTCTCTTAAATCTCAACTAGAAGAAAAGGATGAAGAAATATTCAAACTAAAATCAGACATCAATCTTCTCAAGGACGAAACATGTGAAGCTACAAGAATAAAAAAAGAAATGGAGAGAAGTATAGCAAAGAAGAATGAAGATATATTCATAATGAAATCAAATATCATCTCCCTTAAAATCGAAGCACACGAAGCAACAAGGATGATGGAATAAATGAAGAAGCAGCTAGTCATAAAATATTAAGACTGTGAAAATTTCGAAATTGAAATTGTCTCTCTTAAAAAGGAAGTTGACTTGCTAAATAAGAACTTGAAGAGATTTGAAACCCTAGATGACATCCTAAGTCATTGTAATATCCCTACTTAGCCCAAGCTAAGAGGAATATTCAATTTTGTTTCATTTTCTATTGATTGAATAAATGAGCAAAGGAGGACATGTAAAACTCCTGAAAATAATGAATAAGTCAATGCCCATGTGAACAAGGACAAATATGGGCCATGTAAAATAAACACTTGCAGGTGTGAATGGGTTTGAACTATGAGATTGGGTCAACCTTGACCAAATCCACAACGCAGTCTAGATGCATTTAACCTCCTTGAGGCACAACACAGTTCTAGATGGAGGCTCTACATGTGAAAGGAACTAAATTGATGAAGTGGTTTAGGGTTTGAAAAGACTCTTGTCTTATAAAAGGAAGAGGAGAGCAGCATGAGATGGTTGTTGATGATAATAATTTTTTTCATATATTGTCTGATTATACATATATCATTCTCTGGTTGTTTAGCTGAGAATAATGTTCTTTAGCATTGGGTGTTCCTGAGTGGGAATCCCACCTCCTTCCTCGAGCAGCTCTTAGAGGAGCCTTGTTTGTCTTGTCCACTATTTGGCATTTGGCCAAGCTTCATCTTTCACCTACAACATTGATCCTGTTTAGGATTGGGTTGTACTTGTGAGTTGCAGCAATTGGAGGATAGATCTCTTCATATCTATGCATCTCTAGCACCCCTCTTCACTGGGAAAGTCATCTATCCCTTTGACAAGAGTGTTATAGACCTTGGGAGCTTCAGATCCAGATATTGACATCAGGCCAAAGCATACTTAGAGTCTATTGCGCAGTCCCTCTTGCAGTACTACGTTATTTGCAAGAGCAGAGTTGCAGGGAGTTTTGGAAACATCTTGGAGGAGAGATCTCTAGTGATTAGGTCCTTCCTTTCACTGTGGTGATCCATGGATTGGCCATCCAATCCATGTTTTTTTCATATCTGATATGTTGTACATCATATACTTCATAATTTTCTGAATATTGTTGCATATCTGTAACTTAGATCTCAGATCTATTCTTGTACTTTCATGTTTTGCTGAAATCCCCAAGGGGAGTGTATAAAGGAGCCTTTCTTGTATACAAATCTGAAATAGATCTATCATTTTGTATACATATCTGCTCTAGATCTGAGTTGTAACATACTGCTATTTCAGCTAATTGAAATAACAATGTCAAGCTTATTCATACATTTCTTGTGGTTGTAGCACCTCATCTTGAGGATTTCTTCATGTCTTCTCTTCTAATTTTTGTATAATGATGTATGGAATTGAATATAATCTCTTCTTCAACATCTAAGAGACATTTTTGAACCTCCATAGTGATCTCCTACAAATATTGGGCTAAACTGCGTTATTTTCCAGCAGTGTTGTTTTTGTATTGCTGCAGTCCCTTCTTTGGGCATTTTCTAGCTGCATTGGGTGTGGGGAGACCTGTTTAACCCACCTAGGAGGATTTTTTTTAGAATCCATCTTGGATTCAGGTCTTAGATTATCAGCTCTAAGGGATACAAGTG
The DNA here is from genome assembly GCA_034641835.2 of Pinus albicaulis. Classification (NCBI taxonomy): domain Eukaryota; kingdom Viridiplantae; phylum Streptophyta; class Pinopsida; order Pinales; family Pinaceae; genus Pinus; species Pinus albicaulis. The sequence continues at coordinate 793,768,306 of CM076575.1, read as the reverse complement.
CTGGTTTCCAATCCTGTAGCATACATTCCTGAAAAATGTGTTTTTCAGGCATGCCTTTTCAGCAGTCCCGATTTTGGGATATTATAGTGGTATCAAAGCATATTTCTTGGCTCAGCCTGTGAGTCTCAAGAAAGAGATCAAGATGATGAAAAGCATGATCTTGCTCTCATCAGTTGAAGACAGAAGAAAGAGAAGAGGAAGGACCATGCACTTTCTACTCTCACAAAGAAGAAGACAAGAAGCATGGAGGACACTTAGATCATCAGATCCTGAGTGAGTACCTTGTTGAGTACAAGTATCAGCCTAGAACCTTCAAAGAGACTCTAGCCTTCCCACAGTTCATTCAACTGGAGGAAGGGAGGAGACCCTACAACAAGGGAGAGATCAAGGGCAATAGGTTTCTATTGTCCACTTTTGATGGGACATCTGTAGCCAAAGCTTGGGCAAGAAGACTCAGTGCATTCTTCCTACTACATCCAGTGGTAGAGAGAGAAGCAGTGGAGATTGTAGCAATGCACCTTGAAGGGGAAGCAAGCAAATGGTGGTTCAGCAATGTGAGACATGCAAAAGTTTCTTCTTTTGCAGATTTCACTCAGAGAGTGATCAAGAGATTTGATAAAGAGAGATCAGAGGAAGAGAAGTCCTCATCATCTCTTGAGGTGACTTGTATCAGCTCTGTCATAACCTTGGAGGAGAAGCCTTCAACATCAGCAGTTGAGGAAGCCAACACAGTGGAAGAAGGAACTCTTTCAGCCATGCAAGGTGTTCTCAAAGCCCAGCAAGGTATGACTGTATTTCCACTTTCTCTTATAGCAGCAAATATTTCAGAAGATTGTGGAAATCTGCTGTTGTATAACCCAGAATCACCACTTACTACTAATCTAGAGTAGCAGAGTTGCACTGCGCTGTCCAAGAGCAGAAGTGGAGAAAGGAATACCCATTCCTCATGGGAGCAATCAGATGTTAGCTTCATTCAGGAAGCAATTAAGACAAGGGGTAGACATCTTGAGATGAGAAAACTTTTCTCCTCTCTAGATGACACTTTCTCAATGAGCATGCCACAGCTCAAATAGAGACTTATACTTGCAGCAGATCCAAGACCCCATTGGTTTTGGAAGGTCATGCATGAGGAGGAGGTCTCATCAAGAGATCCCATGGAAGGTGCACTTCAACATTCCATGAAGTGCAAAGTTCTTCAAAGATTTGAGGAGGTTGGTGTCCTACAATGGGAGGATACCAATTGTTTGCATAATGAGGTCCATGATCCACCAGTGGATGAATGGATGTGGATGGTGAGCAAGAAGCTGGAAAGCAACTTGTAGATCTATGATACCAGGTAGTAGGAGGCATGGCTGCGTTGGTTACTCTTGAAAGGGTTTGGCCATCATCCTCTTTCTAAGGGTATGTGGAGGAAAGATGTGTGGCAGGATGCTTGCATCATTGAGCAACAGGGAGTATGGACACATTGTGTTGATATGACATTCTTCATATCAATCACCATGTTTTCACCACATGATTTATATGATGGAGGTATGGGGAGGCAGCAAAATATTTTGTTGCTTTGGATGTTCTTGGGAGAGAAAGAGTATATTTTATCTCACACTTTGCATGATGTTGCAAAAGTAAGATATGGCACTATCATGGTGAAAATGGGATACTCTTTAGCCTTGGATGACCTGGAAGTACTTCCACCATGGAAGGAGCTTCTTGTTTATAGCAACATTATGGAAAATGTCTTTGGAAATGAACATGTCAAAGAATGGAGCTATGTATTGGTAGGAGCCTATTCGCATAGGCCAACAAAGCTGTCACTCTGGAGCAGGAACTTATGGATGGAGTGTCCCCGGGATCCTCTCATCCTTGATGCACTTGATGGACAAGGAGAAGGTGAGAAATATGGAGTAATGGATGGAGACATCTATTGCTGTGATGTGTTCTTCTTGGATTGGATTTCCAAGTACATGAGGAAGGATCTTCATGCAACACATGATTCATTTCTCTTCATGAGAGTATGTCATATCATTATGGAGAGTTCGTTCATGGATCCTATCATGATATTACTTCTAGTACATGGTAAGGATCTTGTTTTTGCATTTGGTGAGCTGCATACTCTTACCATTTCTATGCAGTGCATTTCTCCACAAGAGGGCAAGCTTTTCATTGAGCTCCATGATCAACAATGGGCCAAAATGTATGATGGAGACAACCATCTCTTATATGGCCATGGGAAAGTGTTGTATTACCTCTTTTATGTTCATTTGTTGTATACAACCATATACTATTCATTAGTAAATGAAATAACATACATAGACCCCCATGTATCCAGCAACCACTTGCCTTGTAATTTTTTGAAGCTGTAGTTGGAAAAACCACGCTGTAATTTCATGAGGAACTGTTGGTACCCTCCTGCACCATATGAAGCCTTTAGTATTTCCTTCTTCTTGATGCTAATCATGATTCCAATTGCTGATGTTGATCTTGCTTTTGTGGGGAGCATGATTGGAGAGAAAACACATTGGATTGATGTGTTCTTTTGGGAAGAGGATTCCCACATTTTCTGCATTGCATGTTCTAATGGAAACATGAGAGGAGATATGGCCACCACAACCAAAAAATTGTTTCTTTATAAGGTGGGCCATGAGTTTGATGAGATGCCGTATGGTGATGATTTCCCATCCATCACATATGGAATGGTTTGGGCCAGCTTGATTCACATTGTTGGGGAGGAGATCTTTAAAGATCTAGTCTTCATCTTGCCTCTTAAAGGCAACATTATTGTAGCCTAGGATCAGCAAAAACTTCACATTTATCTTAAGTGGAGAGGAGGATAGCATGGGGAAGGCTATCTTGTCTACCATGATCAGATTTTCAACCCACATACACTGCAGGAGCTATTGGTGGAGGAGAATTTTCTGGAGTTTCCATGTTGGGAGGTGACTCATTTTGTATGGTTGATTGCTTGGGGAAAGATGTTTTCCCAATACATTTCAGTTCTATCCTTGCAGTTGCTTGAGGACAAGCAAAATTTGGGAGGGAAGGACTGTAATATCCCTACTTAGCCCAAGCTAAGAGGAATATTCAATTTTGTTTCATTTTCTGTTGATTGAATAAATGAGCAAAGGAGGACATGTAAAAGTCCTGAAAATAATGAATAAATCAATGCCCATGTGAATAAGGACAAATGTGGGCCACGTAAAATAAACACTTGCAGGTGTGAATGTGTTTGAACTATGAGATTGGGTCAACCTTGACCAAATCCACAACACAGTCTAGATGCATTGAACCTCCTTGAGGCACATCACAATTCTAGATGGAGGCTCTACATGTGAAAGGAGCTAAATTGATGAAGTGGTTTAGGGTTTGAAAAGACTCCTATCTTATAAAAGGAAGAGGAGAGCAGCATGAGAGGTTTGTTGATGATAATTATTTTCTGCATATATTGTCTGGTTAGACATATATCATTCTCTGGCTGTTTAGCTGAGAATAATGCTATTTAGTATTAGGTGTTCCTGAGCGGTAATCCCACCTCTTTCCTAAAGTAGCTCTTGGAGGAGCCTTGTTTGTCTTGTCCACTATTTGGCATTTTTCCAAGCTTCATATTTCACCTACAAAATTGATCCTGTTTAGGATTGGGTTGTCCTTGTGATCTGCAGCAAGTGGAGGATAGATCTCTTCAAATCTATGCATCTCTAGCACCCCTTTTCACTGGGAAAGTCATTTATTCCTTTTAAAAGAGTGCTCTAGACCTTGGAAGCTTTAGATCTAGATATTGGAAACAGGCCAAAGCATACTCAGAGTCTACAACGCAGTCCCTCTTGCAGTACTACATTATTTGCAAGAGCAGAGTTGCAGGGGGTTTTGGCAACATCTTGGAGGAGAGATCTCTAGTGTTTGGGTCCTTCCTTTCACTGTGGTGATCCATGGATTGGCCATCCAATCCATGTTTGTTTTAGATCTGATCTGTTGTACATCATATAATTCATAATTTTTTGAATATTATTGCAGATCTGTAACTTAGATCTCAAATCTACTCTTGTACATTTATGTTTTGTTGAAATCTCGAAGGGGAGTGTATAAAGGAGCCTTTCTTGTATACAGATTTGAAATAGATCTATCATTTTGTATACATATCTACTGTATATCTGAGTTGTAACATACTTCTACTTTAGCTAATGAAAATAATGTTTTCAAGCTTATTCATACATTTCTTGTGGTAGTAGCACCTCATCTTGAGGATTTCTTCATGTCTTCTCTTCTACTTTTTATATAATGATGTATGGACTTAAATATAATCTCTTCTTCAACATATAAGAGAAATTTTTGAACCTCCATAGTGATATCCTATAAATATTGGGCTGAACTGTGTTATTTTCCAGCAGTGTTGTTTTTGTATTGCTGCAGTCCCTTCTTTGGACATTTTCTAGCTGCACTAGTTGTGGGGAGACCTGTTTAACCCACCTAGGAGGATTTGTTTTAGAATCCCTCTTGTATTTAGGTCTTATATTATCAGATCTAATGGATCCAAGTGCTGGTTTCCAATCCTGTAGCATACATTCCTGAAAAATTCGTTTCTCAGGCATGCCTTGCTAGTAGTCCCGATTTTGGGATATTACAGTCATGAAACATCCCCCCTTGATAAATTAGGTCTTGGCTATGCAGGTGAACCCTAAAGAAAGAATGATAATGCTTCAAAAAACAAGGATGTGAGGAAGACAGGAAGAAATGATACTCCCAGTTCCATTAAAGGCAAGAGTCAAGATGAAATTAGAAGAAACCCTACTCCAAGGAGATTTACAAATGATGTTAAGAATACAAGGGAAATGAATATAATCAAATAATTAATGGCACAAATACTTTAGAAGTACTTCAAGGAACTCTTCATCTCCCAGGTACCAAAGTATATTTCTTGGTTATTTCTATTGTTGTACAAATTTTGGGCACGTGGCAAAGGATTGTAGGGCATAACACAAGGACAAATTTAATGATCCCTGTCAATCTATTAGAAGTAGCCTTGCAAGAAGAAATCATGCATCCTCATTTATGAGCAGAATGGAATGTTTCAATTGCCATAAAGTTGGACATATGGCTCGTGATTGTAACTTGACTTGGGTCCCTAAACAAGCTAAAACTATGACAACCAAGCTAGAGAAGAAACTTACATAAGTGTGGAAAAGGAAGAAAATTGGATCTGAAAGTCTCTTGAACACTCCAACCAACAACACTTGTTGTTGATTTGATGAATACATCATTGGCAGATATGATATTACAAGGTTTAATGATGAATTTTTGCCAAGAAGAAGACTATGCATATTGTTAGGGGCAGCTTGTGATTCTTGACCATTCTTGCAAAGGCTATCCATGAATGGGCCCTATAAAAACCTTGATGAGTCACATTTGAACGGTCATCCTTTGATAGATCATCTCTTGGGAACAACTTCAATGAAGAACATGATCCCTTATTCATTCAATGATCTAGTTTTTCTTCCACATGTTCACAAGGTAGCTAGTTTTTCTTAAGCTAGAAGAGTTTATGTAGGCAAGAGAAGTTGGTTCACCACATGAAGAAATGAAAACATATCATTGACCACATTGCCAGAAGGAAGATCACCATGACATGGGGAGTAAGATACCTATGAAGGACTACAATTCATGAAGAAAAGAAGCAGATTGACAGGGGGAGTACTTGGGCACCCCGTTTGCCATTGATGACAAAGGGGGAGAGAATGTTGGAAGGGAAAGAATATTGCCATCAATGACAAAGGGGGAGATTGTTAATCAAGGTTGTCATTGATGTCAATATGACTTTGACTGAGATGTCAATATTCTTGAGATGCTTGGTTCCATATGATGATTCCATGAATCTTGGTTGACTAAGAGACCATTAATGATGATGTCAAAGTCTATGAAGAAGTCTTGTCCTAAATGCAGATTGATTATAAAGCCCTAGAAATCATGGTGATCTTCTTACTCTTGATGAAGAAGCTTATAACTCGGATGATGTCCTTACCCTTGATGTGGAGGACTATAATTAATGAATTCATACACATGATGATCTCATACTGTTGAATGACCACCTTGATAATGGTCTTGATGACATGGTTGAAAGACTACTTTGAAGTTTTCCTAATAACAAATTAATAAAGGCTGCACTATGACTTATCGTTGCACCAGTATATGATGACATGAGATGATACATTCATTGTTGGATACTATTATGACGTGTATTTCATACATGATCCTATGACGATGAAGAAGCCAAAAAATAGAGGAGCCAATCATTGGAGAAGCCATTTTGTCCCAAATATTTTATGCACAAAAATTTAAGGACAGTCCCTTAAAAAAAAAAATCACCATCTTAGAGGAAAAATTTCTTTGTGAGAGCTTCAACATCCTTTACAACATAATTTTAGCTTTCCAATAAGCCCTTACTTGCCTCGAAACTTCCAGCGGTTTGAGAGAAAATGAATTTACAAGTTTGGAAAAATATAAGTTCTATGAAAGCCAACATGAGACAACTCATGCAAGTCGGCCTCTTGGCCAAGGGAAGTGACTCTTCGTGAAAAAACAAAATATGTATAAATATGACATTAAGAAACTTAATTTTGGCATCAAATTTCGGTGATCATCACAGGAATAGAAGGCACTATTCATAGCTCGTGAGAAAAGAAGAGAAGGAGCACAAGAGTTAAGAAAATAAGCAGCAGTGGATTGTTTGGGTCTAAAAACTCTACAAACAATCGAAGTTTTGATCACCTAGTAAAGCATCTAAACACAAGTGGTTCAGATTTCCTGTGGTAGCATATTTCATATCTGAAATTGTTGTGGCTCAGAATTACAATGGCCTATAATTGTAGTATTGTTGCTTACAGTGACCCAAAATTGCAGTACTATGGCTCGGAATTACAGTGACACAGAATTGCAGTACTGTGGCTCAAAATTACTGTGACCCAGTATTGCAGTGTTGTAGCTCGGAATTGATGCAATAACCTCAGACTGTGGAATCCCTAGACTTCTTGCTATGGTCAGGTGTGAAGATACAAAGGGATGTCATACTCTTGGAGTTAACTCTGTGGTCATTCCCGCGGTGAGCTAGATTGAATAGTTGACAAGTGGAGGAGGGCCGAAGCCCATGTTACATTCACATAATCAAGATTGTAATTCCAACACTTTGAATTCACTATTGAAACAATTGTGGAGGTATCATTCAGGAATATACAGTCAATGATGCGGACCTGAATTTTGAAGTATATTGGATAAGGATAGCACTAGCACACAATCCAAGAACTTGAAATCATCAAGGCATAAGCAATCAATAATGGAGGCTTAAAGGTTGACATATTTTGGATAGTCAAATTGGAGCTGATTGAAAATATGAAGAATTGATAGGTAAATAATCTTATTGAAGGATCTCAAGTAAGTATATCACTCATTTTTGTATCAACATTCATTGAAGTCAGTTAAGTGTTTTGAAGCACCTATTAAGGAGCCTGTGGAGAGATATCTTTTTTTGGAAAAGAGTATTGAAGACACCTTATCAAAGGTTAGCTTGTAGACTTGAAGAATCCCTCTTGGAGATACTTGTTTGGGTAGCACTTGCAAGCATTTTGAAGCATCCTTGCTGGAGGATCTTAAAGACAATATTGAGGACACTTTGTGAAGACAATCTTTAGGAGCAGGCCATTTGGAGCACCTTGTGAAGACACCCTTGGAGACCATGATGCTTTAACCATCATGAGGTAACTTGGAGGATTTTATTTGGTGCCATGAAGGACAGTGGAGACACCTTCATGTGAAGAACAAGGTTTTCATTGATGAAATGACATGGAGACTAAGTGAGGAGATAGTTGAAGATTGTCATGGCTCGTTGAAGGAGACATTGGGAGCCGTAAAGTATAATAGAATATATATTTTCGATTTTAAGCAGGAGGTTGGAGCCTCATAGAGACCAGGTTGGTGCCTTGGAAGATAGGGTTGGAGCCGTAGAGGATTGGAGTCCTCAAGAAACCAGGTCAGAGCCTGTACCAAAGATAGGGTTGGACCCTTGAGGTGGGTGCCTCAAAATTGACAAGGTTGGAGCCTTGGAAGTCCAAGTCAATGCTTGGCACAATACAGGTTGGAGCCTAGAAGATTGGAGTCTTCATCTAGGTTTGGAGCCCTATATCATTATTATACTTTAATTATTGTAAAGGAGAAATTAATAAATTATATATTCCATCATTGTTCAATTTGTGTTCTAAATATAAGTGATTTAAATGGTAAAATTAACAATTGAAAAGAAATACTGATTCACCCCCCTCTCAGTATTTCCAACAATTGGTATCGGAGCCAATACCTTCACTCAAAGCCTAACAACTTGAAGGTTGATCATTAGAACACAAATGGCAAAGCCAAGGAAGAAAGTCTCCAATCCTCCTAAAGATGTGTCCTCCTCAACCATCGGAATTGAAGTCCATCAATTTGCGAAGGTCCATTGTCCAATTTAAATTTTGATATATGGGAGGAAAGAATGGGGAATTTCTTAAAGACTCAAGTAATTGAAGTTTGGAAATCAGTGATTACTAATGACACAATGGATGAAGAATCCAAGGAGTACAATGCAAGAGCAATGAAGGAAATTTTGAATGGGTTACCAAATTCTGTGAAGGTCAATTTTGCCAAAACTGTTCGTCAGCAAAAGTCATATGGTAAAAAATTCATGATATTCACTCAAAAGGAGCATTGACAATGATATATAGTCAAGAAGATGATGGAAAACAAGAAAGAAGTCTAGAATTCATCAAGGAAGCTGAAGATAAGAGAGATGACAACAAGGCTAAAAAAGACCTAGAAGATGAAGAGAACAAATAAGACTATGAAGAAGATATCTTGAATAAACTTATGGCTTCCATGGAAGAGATTAATAGTTTGAAAAATAAAAATGAGGAACTTAAGAAGAAAGTTCAAGATGGTAACCAAGACAAGACAAGGAAGGAATTTGACTTTGTCAAGCTTCTAGTACAGAAAAGAGATAAGCAACTCGCCAAACTTAAAGAGGAATTTCATCAAAACAAAAGAAAGCATCATGAAGAAGTCATTTCAATGACAAATCAATTGGATAAGGCAAAGGAAAAGGAAGAAACTTTGTCAAGCCACCTTGAACAAAGAATTAAGAGCTTGAACAATCTTGAAGCAGAGATTGGTCAATACAAGGAAGAGGTCTTCTCTCTTAAATATCAACTAGAAGAAAAGGATGAAGAAATCTTCAAACTAAAATCAGACATCAATATTCTCAAGGCCGAAACATGTGAAGCTACAAGAATAAAAAAATAAATGGAGAGCAGTCTAGAAAAGGAGAATGAAGAAATATTCATAATGAAATCAAATATCATCTCCCTTAAAATCGAAGCACATGAAGCAACAAGGATGATGGAATAAATGAAGAAGCAACTAGTCATAAAAGATGAAGACTGTGAAAATTTGAAAATAGAAATTGTCTCTCTTAAAAAGGAAGTTGACTTACTAAATAAAAACTTGAAGATTTCTCAAACCATAGATGACATCCTAATTCATGAAACATCCCCCCTTGATAAATCAGGTCTTGGCTATGTAGGTGAACCCTCAAGCAAGAGTGATAATGCTTCAAACAACAAGGATGTGAGGAAGCCAAGAAGAAATGATACTCCTAGTTCCAGCAAAGGCAAGATTCAAGATGACATTAGAAGAAACCCTACCCAAAAGAGATTTTCAGATGATGTCAAGAAACAAAGGGCAATGAATATCATCAAATAATTCATGGCAAAAATACTTTAGAAGTACTTCAAGGAACTCTTCATCTCCCAGGTACCAAAGTACATTTCTTGGTTATTGTTATTGTTGTACAAATTTTGGGCACATGGAAAAGGATTGTAGGGCATACCACAAGAACAAATTTAATGATCCCTGTCAATCTCCTAGAAGCAGCCTTGCAAGAAGAAATCATGCATCCTCATTTATGATCAGAATGGAATGTTTCAATTACCATAAATTTGGACATATGGCTTGTGATTGTAACTTGACTTGGGTCCCTAAACAAGCTAAAACTATGACAACCAAGCTAGAGAAGAAATTTACGCAAGTGTGGAAAACGAAGAAAATTGGATCTGAAAGTATCTTGAACACTCCAACCAACAACACTTGTTGTTGATTTGATTAAGACATCATTGGAAGATATGATATTACAAGGTTTAATGATGAATTTCTGCCAAGAAGAAGACTATGCATATTGTTATGGGGAGCTTGTGATTCTTGACCATTCTTGCAAAGGCTATCCGTGAATGGGCCCTATCAAAACCCTGACGAGTCACACTTGAATGGTCATCCTTTGATAGATAATATATTGGGAACAACTTCATTGAAGAACATGATCCCTTATTCATCTGATGAACTGGTTTTTCTTCCACATGTTCACAAGGTAGCCAATTTTTCTTGAGCTAGAAGAGTTTATGCAGGCAGGAGAAGTTGGTTCACCACATGAAGAAATGCAAACATATCATGGACCACATTTCCAGAAGGAAGATCACCATGACATGGGGAGTAAAATACCTATGAATGACTACTATTCATGAAGAAAAGAAGCAGCTTGACAAGGGGGGATACTTGGGCACCCCGTTTTCCATTGATGATAAAGGGGGAGAGAATGTTGGAAGGGAAAGAATATTTCCATCGATGAAAAAGGGTGAGATTGTTAATCAAGGTTGTCATTGATGTCAATATGACTTTGACTGAGATGTTGATATTCTTGAGATGCTTGGTTCCAGATGATGATGCCATGACTCTTGGTTGACTAAGAGACCATTAATGATGATGTCAAAGTCTATGAAGAAGTCTTGTCCTAAATACAGATTGATCATAATGCCCTAGAAATCATGATGATGTGCTTACTTTTGATGAAGAAGCTTAGAACCCGGATGATGTCCTTACCCTTGATGTGGAGGACTATACTTAATGAATTCATACTCGTGATGATCTCATACTGTTGAATGACCACCTTGATAATGGTCTTGATGACATGGTTGAAAGACTACTTTGAAGTTTTCCTAATAACAAATTAATAAAGGCTGCACTATGAATTATCGCTGCACAAGTATATGATGACACGAGATGATACATTCATTTTTGGATACTATTATGACATGGATGTCATACATGATCCTATGATGATGAAGAAGCCAAACACTAGAGGAGCCAATCATTGGAGAAGCCATTCTGTCCCAAATATTTTATGCACAAAAAATTAAGGACAATCACATTAAAAAACAAATCACCATCTTAGAGGAAAAATTTCTTTTTGAGAGCCTCAACATCCTTTAGAGCATAATTTTAGCTTTCCAATAAGCCCTTAATTGCCTCGAAACTCCCAGCGGTTTGAGAAAAAATGAATTTACAGGTTTGGAAAAATATAAGTTCTATGCAAGCCAACATGAGACAACTCATGCAAGTCAACCTCTTGGCCAAGGGAAGTGACTCTTCATCAAAAAGAAAATAATGTATAAATATGACATTAAAACACTTCATTTTGGTATCATATTTTGGTGATCATCACAGGAATAGAAGGCACTGTTCACAGCTCATGAACAAATAAGAGAAGGAGCACAGGAGTTAAGAAAATAAGCAATAGTGGATTGTTTGGGTCTAAAAACTCTACAAACAATCGAAGTTTGGATCACCTAGTAAAGCATCTAAACACAAGTGGTTCGGATTTCCTGTGGTGGCATATTTCAAATCTGAAATTGTTGTGGCTCGGGATTACAGTGGCCTAGAATTGCAATATTGTGGCTTGGAATTACAGTGACCCAGAATTGCAATATTGTGGCTCAGAATTACAGTGACACAAAAGTGCAGTACTGTGGCTCAAAATTACTGTGACCCAATATTGCACTGATGTAGCTCAGAATTGATGCAATAACCTTGGACTGTGGAATCCTTAGACCTCTTGGTATGGTTCAGGTGTGAAGATACAAATGGCTGTCATAATCTTGGAGTTAACTTTTTGGTCATTCCTGCGGTGATATAGATTGAAGATTTGACAAGTGGAGGAGGGCCCAAGCCCATTTTACATTCACACAGTCAAGATTGCAATTCCAACACTTTGAATTCACTATTGAAGCAACTGTGGAGGTATCATTTAGGCATATACAGTCAATGATGCAGACCTTAATTTTGAAGGATATTGGATAAGGATAGAACTAACACACATTCCAACAACTTTAAATCATCAAGGCATAAGCAATCAATAATGGAGGCTTAAAGGTTGAAATATTTGGATAGTCAAATTGGAGCTAATTGAAAATATGAAGAATTGATAGGTGAAGAATCTTATTGAAGGATCTCAAGTAAGTACATCACTCATTTTTGTATCAACATTCATTGAAGCCAGTTAAGTGTTTTGAAGCACCTATTAAGGAGCCTGTGGAGAGATATCTTGTTTGGGCAAGGAGTATTGAAGAAACCTTATCAAAGGTTAGCTTGTAGACTTGAATAAGCCCTCTTGGAGATACTTGTTGGGGTAGCCCTTGGAAGCATTTTGAAGCATCCTTGCTGGAGGATCTTAAAGACAATATTGAGGACACTTTATGAAGACAATCTTGAGGAGCAGGCCATTTGGAGCACCTTGTGAAGACACCCTTGGAGATCATGATACATTAACCATCATGAGGTAACTTGGAGGATTTGATTTGGTACCATGAAGGACAGTGGAGACACATTCATGTGAGGAAAAAAGTTGTCATTGATGAAATGACGTGGAGACTAAGTGAGGAGATAGTTGAATATTGTAAGGGCTCGTTGAAGAAGACATTGGGAGCCATAAAGTATAACAGAATATATATTGACGAATTGAAGCAGGAGGTTGGAGCCTGAAAGAGACAAGGTTGGTGCCTTGCAAGAGAGGGTTGGAGCCCTAGAGTATTGGAGTCCTCAAGAAACCAGGTCGGAGCTTGTACCAAAGATAGGGTTGGCGCCCTTGAGGTTGGTGCCTCAAAATTGACAAGGTTGGAGCCTTGGAAGTCCAAGTCAGTGCTTGGCACAATACAGGTTGGAGCCTAGAATATTGGAGTCTTCATCTAGGGTTGGAGCCCTATTTCATTATCGTACTTTACTTATTGTAAAGGAGAAATTAATAAAGTATCTATTCCATCATTGTTCATTTTGTGTTCTAAATATAAGTGATTTAACTGGTAAAATTAACAATTGAAAAGAAATACTTATTCACCCCCCTCTCAGTATTTCCAACATGGATCAACAATAGAATCATTATCTAAGGCAAAGGAGTAGAGAGGAGTATCATTATGCAGAAAAGAGGCAAGGAGCAGCAATGTGCAGCAAAGAGGCATGGAGCAACATCAGAATCATTATCTAAGGCAAAGGAGCAGAAAGGAGCAACAAAGAGGCAGAAAAGTATAGTTTAGTTTAGTGTGATTCCAGTCTGGAGCAAGTAGATGTGTGTGCAGGTTGAATAAGAGACAAATCTGTATTATGGATTCGTATATCTAATATAGAATGGTGTTCTATATTTGTCATTGAAATAGTATGTAAAGTGGCAGCAACGTATAATCATAGATCCAAGAAAATAAGAGAAGAGAAGACCTAAGAAGGAGTAGCGTGGAGGAGACAAAGTTGCAGAGCAGCGACAGTTGAAAAAACAGGAAAAATTATTAAGGCATAAAACCCCTAAGAAAATTTCCAAAGGAGAGAATGGACAGTTCTGATTAAATCACAAAGATTAGCTTGAAGATCAACGGTTTAGATCTCACCACCGATTAAATTGTGAAAGTGCCGAAGTGGACACGTGTCAGGAAGAGAATGGACAATTTTGATTAAATCACAAATATTAGCTTGAAGATCAACGGTTTAGATCTCACCGCCGATTAAATTGTGAAAGTGCCAAAGTGGACACGTGTCAGGAAGAGGTCCTTACGCATATTGCATAGCGCATGCGATATGGTATAACAATTAATGGCATAGATGTAAATTTGCAAAGTGCCGATGAGGTAAATCAGTGAAGAGCCGAAGTGCGATGGGAAAGGTTTTGTGATATGCGATAAGGTATTCGCAGTGATTTGCGAAATCGCAAAATTGGTATTATTGCAATATGGTTAAACTTGCGAAGTTCCGATAATGTGTAGAGGTTGTGATGCGATGAGAAGTGGGGTTTGCGATGTGGTGCGATCACATATCGCTATCAACAATTTATATGTTTATTAAGTTATCACAAGTTACAAGTTGTCAGTAGCGATACCTGATATGCGAAGTTATGATTTGCCTTGCTGCTGAATATAGTGATCTGCCATGTGTAGTGGGTAATTGTCTGGGCCATAAGAAATGAGAAATTTTAAGGTGCTGCAGTTCAGTGGGTCGAGTCGGGTAATTTCTAGAAGAAATGTGTGCATAACAGTGCTCGACGGCTTAATCACATATCGCAATTGCAAGCGAAAGGATGATCGCAAAAACAACGAAGACACAGAAATTGCGAAATGCGAAGTGCGGGAGATGGCATGGCAGTAATGTGGCCATGATGTGGCAAGGTGACGTGGAAGATGACATGGTTCTGACCCCACAGATCGCAGTTAATTTATGATGACGTGGTAAGGTGACGTGGCATGATGACGTGGAGATGACATGGACCCGGCCCGCATATTGCACATTGCAAGCTCAGGAGGATAAGCGCTCAAGAATCATGTTAAAATGTTGAAGTGCAAGATGTGATACGAGGAACAGATGTGATGGAGTTACAAAGACAAAGACTAAAGAATTTAAAGTCTGGTGTGGGACCCAATCGCATTTTGCACATCGCAAGCTCAGGAGGATAAGCACTTAAGAATCATGTTAAAATGTTGAAGTGCGAGATGCGATATGAGAAGAAAAAACGATGGAGTTACAGAGCCAAAGACTAAAGGATTTAAATTCCGGCGTGGGACCCAATTGGATATCGCAATTGCAAAGCTCAAGAGGAATGAGAACCACGTTGAAACGCTGAAATGCGAAGAGAGACAAGAGCCTAGATGCGATGTAGTTTTAAAGGTGAACTCCAAAGGATTTAAAATCAAGATGTAAAGAATTTCCTGTGTTAAATCACATCGGAGGAGGAAAAGAAGGATTATAACGTAAAACCTATGGAACACCGAAATGCGATAGATGTGACCAAACGCGATATCGATTAAAGGTAAATATTAATATATTTCAGATCCAGGGTTCTCTGTGGATACACATTTTTTACAAAAAAAGGTCTGAACATAGTAGAAGGAGACATGGGGAAGTGAATCGACACATATCAAAGGAGTAGGTGAAGGTTGAACGCTACGGGCATGAGCAGAAGAGGCAGAGTCGAGAAAAAGGATATATGGTGGCACTATTGGAAACGTCCCAGTTGGGTCAAGTCAGGCAAAAAGGTAGTTATGTAGAACTAGGTTGAATGTAACAACAAAAATAGAAAAGACTCTGACAACAGCATAAAGGAAAAACGCATAGCGAGCCAAGAGCTAAGAGGGCTGAATGAATATTGTTTTAAATGTAAATGTATTAATTAATTTTTTATTGTATGTGATGAAAAGGCAAGTCTCCATAGGCATAGGCAAAACCCCATGAGTTCT
The DNA here is from genome assembly GCA_034641835.2 of Pinus albicaulis. Classification (NCBI taxonomy): domain Eukaryota; kingdom Viridiplantae; phylum Streptophyta; class Pinopsida; order Pinales; family Pinaceae; genus Pinus; species Pinus albicaulis. Next base: position 793,752,701 of record CM076575.1, on the reverse strand, counting down.
GTAATGATTATTTCTGATGTAATAACCTGAACTAAAGAATGAGGAATCGAATGGGTGGAAGGAATAGGATTAGGCCTATTCACTTCATATTCCTTGTAGAATGCAAACAATCATGGAGTTATCTGTATAAGAGATGTAATATCGGTGTGGATAGGAAGGTTAGAAAGATGCAAAATGGAAGAGAGCAGAAGAAAGTAAGAGAGTTGTAGAAGGTTGGAGAGTGGAAGAATAAGACAGAGCTGATAGAGATGCTGTGAATATCAGGAGTTGATATGAAGTAGATATGAAGGATAAAGAGGCAACAATGGAGAAGGATTATAACAGAGCTGATATCCAAGTAAATCAACATTTTAGTTTCATGTTGAGTGAGGGGATTGTAGTCTCCTTTCAAGTTGTAGCTTGATCAATTTCCAGTTGGAGCTGGGTGAGGTAGGAACCTCCCGTAGGTTGTAGCCTATAGAAAATATTTGGGAGTTGGAGCTTCCTTGCAAGTTGTAGCTTGCATAAATTCAGGTAGGAGCCTCCTGTGGGTTATAGCCCATGGAAAATACATGGGAGTTGGTGCTTCCGTTTCAAGTTGTAGCTTGATAGATGTCCAGTTGGAGCTGGTTGAGGTAGGAGCCTCCTGTGGGTTGTAGCTTGTAGAAAATACATGGGAGTTGGTGCTTCCATTTCAAGTTGTAGCTTGATAGATGTCTAGTTGGAGTTTTTTGAGATAGGAGCGTCCTATGGGTTGTAGCCTGCAGAAAATAAATGGGAGTTGGAGATTCTGTGCAAGTTGTAGCTTGCATAATTTGAGGTAGTAGCCTCCTTTAGGTTGGAGCCTACAGAAAATCAGCGATGAGAGGGATTTGGAGCTTTCCTTTGCATTACAACAATAATAAGATGTGGTTTTCTCCCTTATGGTTTTCCACTTATATCTGTTGTTTATGTGCTTGATGATTATGTGTTGATGTGATGTTTTAATCTGCTTAATTACTTGTTGTCCACACATTAAGTTTGTTGATTCATTATGTATTAAGATGCTTATGAAATGAAGGTGTAAATAAGTTGAATGAAAAGAGTTTTAAATGTCCATGAATGTACTAAACTGATTCACCCCCCACCCTCCTCTCAGTTTAGCTAAGGGTTCATCAAGAGATAGTCCTAGTGATAGTTTAAAGGGCCAAGCACTTCAATGTGAGAAACATGAACATAAATAAGATAATATTGAACGATAATAATTTAGGCTCATAAACAATTCTAGCTTGAACATGGATAAAAGAAGTAAGTTTATGCATCATTCATAAGCTTGAAGAGGAATAAAGGAAAGAAGTACCCACACCATTTTCCAGATGGGAACTTGAAAGGTTTTGGTGTAATGAAGTGACAACAAGCCATTTTCATGCAAGCGCCAACACATTAGTGAAAAATGTTTGCATATAGGAAATACACATTTGTAGTGTCGAAACAACTTTTGTTTTGACATTTATATAACATGTAAAATGTGCATTTACAAAAACTGATAAGAAACCAATGTTAATTTGGAAATATCAACAGTGTAGTGACATACAATGCAATGTAAATATCTCATTTGATTTCTTAAATTTTCAATTGAAATTTGTTTTTTGTATCAATATAAGACCAAGTAAGGTATCAAAATTTATTATTGATTAAAGAAAAGTGAATTGATTATTTAATAAGTTGATAAAAATAACTACACAAAATATATATTAAAATTTGTATTTAAAATTATGAATTTATGTCTCATATTAATATAGCAACTAGAAATCCATTACTAATATATATATATATATATATATATATATATATATATATATATATATATATATATATATATATATATATATATATATATATATATATATATATATATATATATATATATATATATATATATATATATATATATATATATATATATATATATATATATATATATATATATATATATATATATATATATATATATATATATTAACTGAAACAATTATATTTTATTTATTGGTAAAATCCGGTTGGGCCAGGGCCAAATCAACCATTGTTACAAGTCATCAAGCCAGGTTTCCTTTACATGATAGATAAAATTTAAGGAATGCAGATTTGAGAAGGGTTTTCATCATTTATGCTGAAATCAACTTGCGGGAGAAGGAATCCTTTGTTTGCATTGATATCAGCTTCCTTGTTTGAGCCTCTGAGGATGTGGAAGAATTGGTAAGAAGAAAAGTCAAGTAGCATGAACTTCAACCTTCGAAGGATCTTGTTTAGGATTGAATTGTTGAATTGATCTTCCGAGTTTAGCATCTTTATCAAAATTTATGAGTCACCGAAGGCTTGAAAATATCTAATGACTTTCTCACGAGCAATTTTGCAGGATTTTAACAAACCAAGTATTTTTTCCTAATTATTTGTTCACTGAAACTATCTCTTCTTGTGCCATCCGAGGAGTAGAGCGCACCACCAGCACTCGCAATCTCAGGCTTTCCTTTGGAGGCTTCATCAAAGAAAATTGTTGCTTTGCCCCACTTTCTCCACCGTACTTGAAATATTTCATTCGAGTCCTGTAAGAACCATCTTGGATTGGTGAAGGGGCTAGTTGAGATTCATTTTCTGTCCCGATAAAAAAATGTCCCCATCCATTTCTTTTCTTCAGGAAGGAGAGGAATTTTGGGTTTATGGGATTGATGAGTCATGGTTTCAAGAAGGAGAGCTTTGGCTTTGGCTGCAACCGTCGAAGGGGACCAAGAAGTACTTTTGCAAATCTACTCGTTTCTCGCAAGCCAAATTTTCCAGCAAGCATATTTGGGGATGGTATGCCAAACACGAAACCAAAGTGACTTGTTGGAAATAGCATGAGGATAGCACTCCTTCCAAGTGGAAAATAAATCAAACACAAAGATTTGGATTGAAACTGAGACATTGAGGCCTTGAAGGATAAAATTCCACACATCTTTGGTAAAGGAGCAGTCCACAAAGAGATGGTCCGTAGTTTCAAGTGCATTCCTGCAAAGCACGCATCTGTGAGGACCTATGATACTTCTTTTTATCAGATTTTCCCCTGTTAAGATCTTCTTGTGCATTAGAACCCAGAAGAAAAATTTAATTTTGGGGAGGCCAAAGGATTCCCACACCTGTTTCCAAAATTTTGCAGGTTGATTCATCTCTCTCTGAGTTTGAAGAAGCATAAATCCTTGCGCAGTAGTGTAGGTTCTAGAGTTACCCCAGCCCAATAATTTGAAGCATGCTTATGGACTGGTCAAGAGTCAATTAACTCCGCTCTAAGAATATTTTTTTACAATTGCAGATGCTCTGGAATTCTGGGAAAGGCTCAAGATTGGAAGTTTCCAGTCTCATCCCAGGCAGAAATGTCTTCAAGTCTGTGAATGCCATGCTGAGACAACCATTCGCGGATCTCTTTAAGATCTCCAGAGTTGGAAAGAGGCGAATGTCCCATTATGCAGTCTTTCCACAACATTATTTTCTTTCAATTTATAGCAATGCAGTAGAGGTGATTCTGGAAAATGTCGATTCCTCTCTGGCAAAGGTTCCAAATCAACGAACCTTTCGATGTGCTGTTGGCCTACATATTTATTAGGGGGACGCCTTTGGCATACTTTTTCCTAATAATTTGACTGATTGGGTGATTTGGGTCTGCATATAGTTTCCACATAATTTTACAACCCAATGAAATATTAGAGTGGGAGGGATCTCTGGTCTATAGACCTCATTCCATAATTGGGCATTTCACCAATTCCCAATTGAATAAGTGAAACTTCCTTTGGTTGCCTTTCCCTCCACGCCAAAGAAAGACTTGGATTAGTTTTGAAATCTGATATGTGATGGACTTTAGTGCTAGTAGAAAGGAGGCCTAGTATATAGGTAAGGCGGAGAGCACAAATTTAATGAGAATTAATTTTCCACCATTGGTGAGCCATTGGCCTCCCAAGGATGCAATTTTAGAATTGACTTTGCTAATTACATCGACCCACAATGAGCTCTTGTTTGCTCCAAGTGTTAATGGAAGCCCCAGATATTTAATTTTATCCCAATGGGCATAACCAGCGAAGCCCAGGTGTTGCGTAATTCTGTGGATGTCATGCTGCTCGACGTTTCACCAATACACTATGCTCTTGTTGTTGTTGATGAGAGCGCCAGAAAAATTGCAGTATCTATGAAGAATATTTTTGAAGGCGTTTGCGATCCTAATGGAGACTCCATCTAGCAGGAGGGAGTCATCAGCGAAGTAGGTGTGGTTTATGGGATCCAATCCATTCAATATTCTTATTCCTGGAACAAACCTTGCAAACTTTTCGACTGTTAGTTTCCTGTTGAGCGTATCTTCCATAAGAATGTACAGGAATGGGGAGAGAGGGCAACCTTTCTTTAATCCCATCAAGGCTTGAAAATAATTGGTAGGTATTCCATTGATGAGTGGTGCTATCCATGGCTTGTCTGTGCATGCTTTGATCAGATTGACAAACTCAGGGGAGAAACTAAAGGAGAGAAGGACTTTGTAGAGGAAGGAAAGGTTGACCATGTCAAAAGCATTTGCCATATCAAGCTTGATGAGCATCCCTTTCTCCTTCTGTTGATGTCTGGAATGCATTTCTTCTTACACCTGAATGAAATTTTCCAAGATGTGTCTGCCTTAGAGAAACCCTTCTTGAGAGATGGAGATGAGGTTCCCAAGTAGCGGTTTGATTCTGTTGGCAAGGAGCTTGGCAAGGATTTTGTACGAAGCATTGCAGAGGGAGATGGGCCTGAATCTTCCAAAGGATCCAGGATTCACCTCTTTAGGTATTAATGCTAAGAAGGTAGAGTTAATGCCTCCCCCCACCTTAGCTTTTTTCAGGAAGCCTTTTATCATTCACAACAGATCAACTTTGATAATGTCCCAACAGATTCTGTAGAAGTGGATTGAGAATCCGTTGGGTCTAGGGGCCTTATCGGGTTCCCTTGACAAAATTACTTTGCAGATTTCATCATCAGTAAAAGGCTTCATGAGGAATGAATTGTTTTCTCTGCTAACAAGAGAGGGAATGTGGGAGAGGAAATCAATTGTATTCTCTTCACTGCCAACGCTCCATTTACTATAGAGGTTCTGGAAATGAGACTCAGCAACAACTTTGATTTGATTGAAACCTTTGCAGACCAGCCCTTCAGTAGATATAATTTCTGAGATGTGGTTGTGGGAGAGGTGATCTTTATATTTGCAGTAGAATAAAGAAGTATTTCGATCTCCTGCATTAAGCCACAGGCTACAAGACTTAGTTATCCAATATTCCTCTTCAATGCGGAAGGACCAGTAGGAGTTGCTTTGGGCAATCTATTCCTTTTCAAGCTCCACACAGTTGATGTCTTTTCTTTCCAATTCCATTTGCAAGTCCTCCAACAGCTAGACTTCTTCTCTTCTCTGACTGATTTGGGTTTTAGTGGGCTTTCTTATCCACTCTTTGAAAACATTGTTTGTGCCCTTAAGTTTCTGCTCCCACACATAACTTGGGGATCCTGTGACAGGTTTGGACCAAGCCAAGTGGACAGTATCAAAGACCCCTTCTTTGTCAATCCAAAGAGGACTGAACCGAATTGGAATTGGTGCCAAGTTTTCTTCCTCTTCCAAGAGGAGAAGAATAGGCTTGTGATCCAAGGTCAAATTAGGAAGGATTTTGGAAGAGATGAACCTATGTTCTAGAAGCAATGAACTTTGAACAAGAAACCTGTCCAAATGAGCAGAAATGTGCTCTTCCCCTACTCTGTTATTAGACCAAGTATAGAGTCCTCCTGTGGGTGTGAAATCAAGGAGATCCCATTGATGAACAAGATCTTCTACCAAGGGGAGCATTTGGTCCCTGCTACAAATGCCTCCTCTCTTTTCTTTCGAGTCCAAAATAGTGTTTAAGTCTCCGATTACAATGATATTCTTGGGAGAGTGGAGGTATAAAAAGGTAGAAAGAGATTACCAACAATCTCTCTTTTCAACATGGAGCACAGGGACATCAAGATTGAAAATAGAAAAGGTTAACTTACTTGTGTAGTGCCTTAGCTCAGTAAATATCCAGTGTTGGGTATCGAAGGATTTTTCCAGTTAAAATTGGTCCTCCGACCACATAGTAGCAATTCCACCTGAGGAGCCCCTTGAACTTACTACATTTCCTGTGTTTTTCTTCCATTTCAACTTGTTGATGTCGAGAAGGGTGTCCCCTTCAATTTTAGTCTCTTGGAGCAAGAGGATTTCAGGAGGGTCCATTTTCAGGAGATCTTTGACGGCTTTAGCTTTCGTTGGATTCCCTAAGCCTCTGCAATTCCAAGAGACTAATTGCAATATATTCTGATGGAGGGGTTGGGAACTCCTCCCTTGGGAGGCCTTGTTCTAGTGTTTCTCCCAATGGAAATCTCGATTTTGGATTGACTTCCTTTGCATTTTTTCCTTTCTGCCTCTTATTCCCTAGCTTATTTATGTGATTTTCTTCCAACTCTTTTCGAGGGCCTCTCCAAGGTCTCGTCCTTCGAGGAGCAGGAGGTGTTCGTTGACTTCTTTCTGATTATTTTTGCATATGAGGGAGGGGAGGATGTATCTGGGGTTGCTCCAGGGAGGACTGCTTCTTAGTTGTCTTTTTCCGAAGAGGGGAAAGTGGTATGCTGTTCCCTCCTTTCCAAAATTGTTTCTAGAGGATTTGTTGGAGTGTTATCCTCTTAAATATGATTTTTGGCTTCTACCGATGAGGGAACATAGCTCCCTTCCCCATGAGCCTGTCCTACTGTTGGGGCATTGATCCATTTTGTGGCCCCTTTTCCTCTAGCTTTTTTTGGGGCTGCTTTCTGTACTAGGGTCCATTTCTCTCCTTTCGATTTCTCATTCTCTTCTTCAACCTTATTTTTACAATGCCTTGTGAAATGGCCATAACCATGACAATGCCTGCATTTGAATGAAAGATGTTCTTAATCCAACTCCTGGATATGGGTCCAATCTGCAACTGCTACTTTAATAGCTTCCGACAGCCCAACTTCCAAGTCTACCTCTACACATATGCCTGCACATGAATATTGATCTTTTCTCACTACTTGGTCAATATATTTTCCGAGAGTATTTCCAATGGTTTGAAGAGACTTCTGATTCCTACAATGCAGTGGGAGGTGAGGGAGGCACACCCACACTGGAACAGCTGAAGGCACATCTTGGGAAAGATCGAAATCATGTGTCTATTTATTTAAATATAGACCTTGAGGACCCATAAAATATGGCCTATTTCTGAAAATGAGGCTTCTGTCTTCCACGTTTTCAAACACAAAAATGAAGAATCCTTTACCAACAAAGTGGCTTTTGATGCCTTCCGAAACTAGTGGAGTCCAGTTTCTATGCACCTAGCCTTCCATGACTTTGGGAGATGGCCAAAGGCCAGTAAACTGCCCAATAAGCCCTCTTTTAGCGAGATTCAATGCAGGCCGACAAGTTTCTTCGATTGGAAGGGCCACCGAAGGAATGTTGTCCAATTTCTTCACAAATTTTTGCTGCAAATGTGATAGAGGTCGTTTGCCACTTGATGCTACTAGTTTCTTGAACGCTGCCACTTCCGGGGGTGGAGGAAGGGGATCAGATCCCCCTCCTGAAGCCATGGCGGCTAGGAGGAAACCTCTGCTAGGTCCCACACAGGGACGCACGCACAGCTAGAGATTCAAACACAAAGCGAGTTTGACTCTAGTAAAAATATTACCCAAGACCATTAAAGCCTACTAATAATTAAATATTATAAAACAATAACTTAATAATAAGAAAATAAAACTACAATTATATTTTAATTATACAATAATTTATATTATTGTTTATTAAATTATTAAAAACACACTATTTTATACATATTGTAATTGCATTTATAACCATGAAAAAATATTATTAAATATAGAGTAAATTTGGCACTTCAATATTAATAAATAAATATAAAATATAAAATTTTCATTTTATATTCAACCTGTTATAAAAGCTTGCATAATTACCAGAAATGCCATTATACATGTTATGAAAAATGCGAAGGTTAACAATTGGGAAAATTCCAAATCATGGAAAGAAGCAATATAATATACATTTTTCATTGGTAATATGTTTGAAAAACTATTTTAAAAAATTGTATGTGTATGTTATTATTGAAATTGTGGATTTTTTGAAAATAACAATGGAATTGAGAGAAAGTATTTCTTTAAGTATTTTGTAAAATTTAGATCAAGAGTTTAAAAGTTGGTAGCAAAATTTCCGAAGGTTAAAAGTTTTATAAACAGTTTGTAAAATCGTTTGTTAGATCTCTGACAGTTGCTAACACATATGCCTCCACTCCTGGATGAACCAGTGCATTAATACCAACTCGCAAACATCCCAGATGTAAAAACTCAGTTCCCAATCTCTTTGCTTCAGCTTGCAGTTCTTTGGGATTCAATATAGGGATCAACTGGGCTTGATCAATATTCTCCTGGATACTAGATACTGACTCTTTGATAGTAATCCTAGTGGCAGCTTTTAAATGCCAGAGAGCTAAGTCATTATACACTTGAGAGGGTTTAATGTTGGGAAGGACCCAACGGGCTTGGGGCTCAACCTCTTCATACAACAAGTTAGACTCATTAATCACTCGACTACTACTTGACGCAAACATATCCCTGAGAGGATTTTGTTCGGCTTGTTCTTCTTCTGCAAGCTCTCTGAATGATACAGACTTAGACATAGAAGAATCCATTGTTTTTAGGAAAGAGAGAAAATATTATAAGATCTTGAAGAATCTACGATTGTAGACTTATTGGCTCTGATACCAATTTCTAGCAGAGGCTTCTCAAAAAGCTTGCTTGCGGTCGTCAACCAACCGACTTGGCCTTGTTAAGTGTCTCTGAACACTGCTCTATGTAAACCCAAGTGTAAACCCAGACGAACCTACTGAACCCTCACGCTCTTGCGGCCTACCACACGGCTTCCACGCCTAGCGACGGCCTTTCGCCGTCCCCGTTAGCCTTCGCAAACCCGGTGAACTTATGGTGAACCTTAATCAGTGCAAGTATTTTGACGAACAATTTAAACACACGGGTAATAATGCATCAAGTCTTCTCTCTCTTCATTTATCGGTATGCTTCTGACAGCAGTTACAATAGTTCTCCGTGTATCGGAGATGGACGTAATGGCATTTCTTTGGACTTCGATCTTCACGAATGAAGGATCGATACCCGAGGCTTCCTACGATATACGGACCTCTTGTCTCGGGGAATTTATAGACACAAATATATATATGAGACACACTAAAGAAGTGGCCACTTTAGGTTCTCGCCTGTCACAAGAACAGACGCGCAGGCTTCTCACTTCGACCTAATGACTGTGAGCAAAGTTCTTCGTGTTGCGAGCAGATCACTGTGATAGCGCAGACGCAGAGCAGGAAGAAACTACTCAGACTATGAGTAATGGACTCCGTGATGCGAGCAGATCACCAAGATGGCGCAGACGCAGAGCAGGGAGAGACTACTCGGACTCAAGACTCCAAACACTCCAAATGCGAATGAATCACAAATGAACCTTACCTCCTCATTTATAGGAATGAGAGGGGGACAAGCATTACTGTGGTTCGTCCGATTAACGACACTTGGCATTAGATCATCATTTTCGGGTAACACCATGAGGTGACATCCGCACGGAGATCTAACATGCCGACAAACAAAAGTGAAAGACATGTGAAAACACAGTGGATGCCTTACAAAGGCCCACGAGGAATCAAATATTTAGCAAATATTTACACTTTGGATACTTTTCTGACATAGGAAAAGTCCAATAGAAAAGCTATGTCACCGTAGACCCGTGACTGGGTATCATATGTACACAGGGAAAGCCTTTCATGAGTGGGGCTCCCGAGGACCACTAGTACTGGGCTCTTCTGCAGGTTCTTCTAGAATTTTGACACCTGGATATCTTACAAAGTACCATTCATCATCCCAAGCTTTTGTATAAATTCGTCTAACTATCATGGGTTTATTAAGAACTATTTGATGCTTAATTTTTGTCATTACAGCCCATTGATAGTGCATTTGCATGTACATTTTTAGTATGGGATGGTCTAACATTGTATGTTCAATACTGATCATTTCCCCAACAGTTTTACATGGGTAATGAAAACATTCTCCGGCCGGTCCTGAGATACATTCATCACAAAAATGTCTGTGATAAGTCTGAAATTGATCAGGATCCATACTGTAGGGACTGACCCCATAGTGCCACCACCAATTTGACAGCCAAGGAATGGATGGCTCTCTTTCATTTATCCAAGTAGGTGCAAACTTTATCTTTGTGTAGTGGGTTTGTTCTGGCCCATCTCTGTTAAGAAGATTCCACCACAATCTTTCATAACCTGCAAAATCATAAACTGTGTCAGGAAAAATGAGTTTAGGGTCATCATGTGGCCATGATGTGAATTTACCATAAGTGTAGGGACCCATCTTTCTAACACGGTTTATCACATAATTCTTGTAACTGGATCTGTCATTGCCACCAGTACCAATGACATACAGATCCCAAAAGTCTTCTGAGAGGGATCTGTCAGCTTCTTGCGCGGTAGTCATACTGTGTGAATACATTTTCTCATGTATCCATCTATTTCCTTTGGGGTACACCTTTCTGCCAGGAACCAAGTGTTGTAGATCTGAATGGTTCTGCAAATTTCCATCCAACACTTGTGTATTACGGAGGATCCAAGTTGGCCTCCATTTTTCCAAATATACAGGCCAGGCCTCATCATCTGCAATAAACCTGAGCTCTTCCTTCTGTTGGGCCTGATTCCATTCTGTCAAGATGACAAAACAATGATATTGTACATGATCTACATTGTCATCTTCTTGTTCTTGATGCTGGATATATTCTCTGCTTAAGAAATCTAGAATACAATTTTCAGAACCCTTAATATGTTCAACATCAAAACTAAAATATGCAAAGAGGGCTTGCCACCTTGCAAATTTTGCATCCTCAGGGTTCTTTATCTCTTTAGATAAAACTCCATCCAGGGCTTTAGCATCCGTTCTGAGAAGAAAATATTTATTGGCCAAATGAACAGAAAACTTTCTCAGACAATACCACGTTGCCTTTACCTCTTTCTCGATGGGAGCATAATTCATCTCTGCTTTGCTCCAGACTCCAGAGGTAAAAAGAACAACTCTTTCATCTTCTTTTGGGTCTTCTGCTTTTGGCTTCTGTTTCAGCACACCTCCCCATCCTATGTTGCTTGCATCTGTCTCAACAATCTTATAAAAATTATCATCAGCAACATGTAAAATAGGCAGAAATCTTACCTTGGACTTTATTTCTTTGACTGCTTGGGTGTGCTTGTCAGTCCAAGGTTTAGGGTTTTTTCTAAGTCTCTGATTCAACAGAGATCTATCAATGGCGCAGTTTGGATAGAATTTGCTCACATAATTTAGGCACCCTAAGAACCTTTGCAACTGAGTTTTATCAAGGATGACATCAGGAAATTTATCAGCAAACTCTAGTGCATGACGTTGTAGAGCAATCTGGCCATTTTCAATTTCATGTCCTAAGAATTTTATCTTTGTCATACACAATTCCATCTTTTTCTTGCTTAGGACAAGTCCATTATGCTTGACCAATTTCATAAAAAATTTTAGATGTTTGAAATGGTCACTCAAATTTTTGGAAAATATCAGCAGATCATCAATATAGGCAAGCAACCAATCAGCATATGGTTTGAAGATTGAATCCATTACCTTTTGGAACTTTGATGGTGCATGCTTCAGACCAAAAGGCATTACATTCCATTCATAGTGTCCATGGGGAACACTGAATGCTGTCTTCCATCTATCATTTTCTGCAATAGCAACTTGCCAGAAACCAGACTTTAGATCAAACTTTGAAAACACTTTGGCTCCAGAAATTCTCCTTATCAAATCTCCTTTGTGGGGGATTGGATAAGTATCATCTGCTAATACTCTGTTCAGGGGCTTGTAATTTATCACTAATCTTGGAACTCCTCTGACTTGTTCACTTCTTTTATTCACATAGAATCCATAGCAGTTCCATGGGCTATTGGATTCTCTGATCAACTTCTTTTTTAGAAGCTGTTCAATCTCTTGTTGGCAGTGTTGTCTGTCTTGAACAGACATGGAAATGGATCTAGACTTACAAGGTCTGCCAGTGTATCCTTCCTTGTAAGGCAATTGTATGCTATACTGCTTTCTGTGCCAGAAGGCATTTGGTTCTTCTGAGCAGCATGTATCTTCAAATTCCTTTTGGAAAGCAGCAATTTTCTTCTTTATTTCTGGGGAATTCAGCTGTTCTTCAATTCTGATGATTTCTTTGTGACTTTTGAGTTCATCCAGACTTTTCTCCACCTTCTGAAGTTTCTTTGCTTTTTCCTGCATTATCTGCACCATGGGTGAAATCTTATTTCTGGAAACATAAGGTAATTCAATTCTTCTACCAGAAACAGTAATAAACATTCCTGAACAGCCATCAGGAAACCTTATTGACCCATGAGGCTCTACTGCTGCTAGGAATACATTACCCAAAATACGGTCAACGGGAATATGCGAAATACTTTAAGGATAATTTCACACAACTTACATCAAAGGCAAACGGTAACTCCCCTAACTGAAAACTTCAAACTTTAGTTGTTTCACCCGAAAATCCCTGGACTTCTCTCTCTGCTGATGGTCAATATCTTGAAGGGATGATATGCTTGGAAATCAGGTTAAGATCTGAACCAGAATCTATTAATGCAATAACCTGATAAGTATTACCAGCAACAGAAAGATTGACTAGAATGTGATGTTGCTGATACTGAACTGTGAGGACCTGCATGTCCCCAATTTCTCTGTAACCTGAAGACACAAATTTAGTTTGTGTTTCAGTTCTGGGCTGAGTATGCAGTGTATAATTAGTCTGCTGTGTGGAGACAGGAGAAGCAGACTGATTGTTTTGTGCTTTTAAAATATTAAGCTCATTTTTGATATTGCGCACCTCATTTTTTAAGTCTTGTATCTCCTTATCCACCTCCCCCAAAGTGAGGCTACGAGCTTTGTTATTCTGCTGGAGATACGGTTTAGTATTGCGATCATAAGAAGTATCAACAAAAGTAGGCTTCTTGGATCGAGAGGATGAAGAAGAACTAGTTGACCCAGGAAGATTCTTCAGATAAGTATCAAGAAGGGCAGTCTTGAGGTCACTGTCATCCATGGCACGGATTTGGGAAAAAACTTTAAGATCATCATCTGTCGAGGCCATGAGCACATGAGGAGAATCTTCCACAGCTGAAGAATAGGAATCAGAATCAGATTCTGAAGAAGAGGAACATTTGCAAGCATCAGGATCTGAACAATTACAATGCATATTGACTTGTTCACCAGAAGAGGATGATGAATAGTCATCAGAAGAGGACTCATCAGCAGACGAAGGGATGGCATGTTGCATAATAGCAGAGGCTTCCCAAAGCTTGCTTGCGGTCGTAAACCAACCAACATGGCCTTGTCAAATGTCTCTGAACACTACTTGTTATGAACCCAACTGTGAACCCAGGCGAACCTACTATGCCCTCACGCTCTCAGCGGCCTACCACTCGGCTTCCACGCCTTCAAACGGCCTTTAGCGATCCGTAGCCAACGAACCTAGGTGAACTTATGGTGCATCATTATAGTAATGCAAGTATTTTGACGGAGACAATTTAAACACGGAAGTAATAATGCATCAAAGTCTTCTCTCTCTTCATTTATCAGTATGCTTCACAACCAGATTACAATGGATTCTCCGTATCAGAGATGGACTGTAATGGCATTTACTGGACTTCTGATCTTCACGAATGAAGGATCGATACCAGAGGCTTCCTGGCCAATATACAAACTCTGTCCCAGAGATTTATAGACACAAATATATATATATGCAGACACACTAAAGAAGTGGCCACTTTAGGTTCTCGCCTGTCACAAGAACAGACGCGCAGGCTTCTCACTTCGACCTAATGACTGTGAGCAAAGTTCTTCGTGTTGCGAGCAGATCACTGTGATAGCGCAGACGCAGAGCAAGAAGAAACTACTCAGACTATGAGTAATGGACTCCGTGATGCGAGCAGATCACCAAGATGGCGCAGACGCAGAGCAGGGAGAGACTACTCGGACTCAAGACTCCAAACACTCCAAATGCGAATGAATCACAAATGAACCTTACCTCCTCATTTATAGGAATGAGAGGGGGACAAGCATTACTGTGGTTCGTCCGATTAATGACACTTGGCAGTAGATCATCGTTTTCGGGTAACACCATGAGGTGACATCCGCACGGAGATCTAACATGCCGACAAACAAAAGTGAAAGACATGTGAAAACACAGTGGATGCCTTACAAAGGCCCACGAGGAATCAAATATTTAGCAAATATTTACACTTTGGATACTTTTCTGTCATAGGAAAAGTCCAAGAGAAAAGCTATGTCACCGTAGACCCGTGACTGGGTATCATATGTACACAGGGAAAGCCTTTCATGAGTGGGGCTCCCGAGGACCACTAGTACTGGGCTCTTCTGCAGGTTCTTCTAGAATTTTGACACCTAGATATCTTACAAAGTACCATTCATCATCCCAAGCTTTTGTATAAATTCGTCTAACTATCATGGGTTTATTAAGAACTATTTGATGCTTAATTTTTGTCATTACGGCCATTGATAGTGCATTTGCATATACATTTTTAGTGGGATGGTCACTCCCATGAGTTCAATGCGATCATTTCCCCAACGGTTTTACAAGGACATAGGTAATGAAAACATTCTCTAGAAGTAGGTCTGAGATACATTCATCACGGAAATATCGTGATAAGTCGAAGTCAGTCGGGATCCATGCGCGGGGCCGGCCCCTTGGTGCCACCACCAATTTGACGACGAGGAATGGATGGCTCTCTTTCGACCCCATCAAGTAGGTGCAAACTTTATCTTTGTGTAGTGGGTTTGTTCTGGACCATCTCTGTTAAGAAGATTCCACCACAATCTTTCATAACCTGCAAAATCATAAACTGTGTCAGGAAAAATGAGTTTAGGGTCATCATGTGGCCATGATGTGAATTTACCATAAGTGTAGGGACCCATCTTTCTAACACGGTTTATCACATAATTCTTGTAACTGGATCTGTCATTGCCACCAGTACCAATGACATACAGATCCCAAAAGTCTTCTGAGAGGGATCTCTCAGCTTCTTGTGCAGCAGTCATACTGTGTGAATACATTTTCTCATGTATCCATTTATTTCCTTTGGGGTACACTTTTCTGCCAGGAACCAAGTGTTGTAGATCTGAATGGTTCTGCAAATTTCCATCCAACACTTGTGTATTGCGGAGGATCCAAGTTGGCCTCCATTTTTCCAAATATACAGGCCAGGCCTCATCATCTGCAATAAACCTGAGCTCTTCCTTTTGTTGGGCCTGATTCCATTCTGTCAAGATGACAAAACAATGATATTGTACATGATCTACATTGTCATCTTCTTGTTCTTGATGCTGGATATATTCTCTGCTTAAGAAATCTGGAATACAATTTTCAGAACCCTTAATATGTTCAACATCAAAACTAAAATATGCAAAGAGGGCTTGCCACCTTGCAAATTTTGCATCCTCAGGGTTCTTTATCTCTTTAGATAAAACTCCATCCAGGGCTTTAGCATCCGTTCTGAGCAGAAAATATTTATTGGCCAAATGAACAGAAAACTTTCTCAGACAATACCACGCTGCCTTTACCTCTTTCTCGATGGGAGCATAATTCATCTCTGCTTTGCTCCAGACTCCAGAGGCAAAAAGAACAACTCTTTCATCTTCTTTTGGGTCTTCTGCTTTTGGCTTCTGTTTCAGCACACCTCCCCATCCTATGTTGCTTGCATCTGTCTCAACAATCTTATAGAAATTATCATCAGCAACATGTAAAATAGGCAGAAATCTTACCTTGGACTTTATTTCTTTGACTGCTTGGGTGTGCTTGTCAGTCCAAGGTTTAAGGTTTTTTCTAAGTCTCTGATTCAACAGAGATCTATCAATGGCGCAGTTTGGATAGAAGTTGCTCACATAATTTAGGCACCCTAAGAACCTTTGCAACTGAGTTTTATCAAGGATGACATCAGGAAATTTATCAGCAAACTCTAGTGCATGACGTTGTAGAGCAATCCGGCCATTTTCAATTTCATGTCCTAAAATTTTTATCTTTGTCATACACAATTCCATCTTTTTTCTTGCTTAGGACAAGTCCATTATGTTTGACCAATTTCATGAAAATTCTCAGATGTTTGAAATGGTCATTCAAATTTTTGGAGAATATCAGCAGATCATCGATATAGGCAAGTAACCAATCAGCATAAGGTTTGAAGATAGAATCCATTACCTTTTGGAATTTTGATGGTGCATGCTTCAGACCAAAAGGCATTACATTCCATTCATAGTGTCCATGGTGAACCTTTGAATCTTGTCTTCCATCTATCATTTTCTGCAATAGCAACTTGCCGAAGCAGACTTTAGATCAAACTTTGAAAACACTTTGGCTTCGAAATTCTCCTTATCAAATCTCCTTTGTGGGGATTGGATAAGTATCATCTGCCTAATGCACTGCGATTTCGGGGGCTTGTAATTTATCACTAATCTTGGAACTCCACTGACTGTTCACTTCTTTATTCACATAGAATCCATAGCAGTTCCATGGGCTATTGGATTCTCTGATCAACTTCTTTTTTAGAAGCTGTTCAATCTCTTGTTGGCAGTGTTGTCTGTCTTGAACAGACATGGAAATGGATCTAGACTTACAAGGTCTGCCAGTGTATCCTTCCTTGTAAGGAAATTGTATGCTATACTGCTTTCTGTGCCAGAAGGCATTTGGTTCTTCTGAGCAGCATGTATCTTCAAATTCTTTTTGGAAAGCAGCAATTTTCTTCTTTATTTCTGGGGAATTCAGCTGTTCTTCAATTATGATGATTTCTTTGTGACTTTTGAGTTCATCCAGACTTTTCTCAACCTTCTGAAGTTTCTTTGCTTTTTCCTGCATTATCTGCACCATGGGTGAAATCTTATTTCTGGAAACATAAGGTAATTCAATTCTTCTACCAGAAACAGTAATAAACATTCCTGAACAGCCATCAGGAAACCTTATTGACCCATGAGGCTCTACTGCTGCTAGGAATATATTACCCAAAATACAGTCAACAGGAATATCTGAAACTGCTAAGGATAATTTCACACAACTTGAATCAAAGCAAACAGTAGCTTTAGAAACTTCAAACTTTAGTTGTTTCACCCCTAATCCCTGGACTTCTCTCTCTGCAGTAGTCCAATATCTTGAAGGGATGATATGCTTGGAAATCAGGTTAAGATCTGAACCATAATCTATTAATGCAATAACCTGATAAGTATTACCAGCAACAGAAAGATTGACTAGGATGTGATGTTGCTGATACTGAACTGTGAGGACCTGCATGTCCCCAATTTCTCTGTAACCTGAAGACACAAATTTAGTTTGTGTTTCAGTTCTGGGCTGAGTGTGCAGTGTATAATTAGTCTGCTGTGTGGAGACAGGAGAAGCAGACTGATTGTTTTGTGCTTTTAAAACATTAAGCTCATTTTTGATACTGCGCACCTCATTTTTTAAGTCTTGTATCTCCTTATTCACCTCCCCCAAAGTGAGGCCACGAGCTTTGTTATTCTACTGGAGATACGGTTTAGTATTGCGATCATAAGAAGCATCAACAAAAGTAGGCTTCTTGGATCGAGAGGATGAAGAAGAACTAGTTGACCCAGGAAGATTCTTCAGATAAGTATCAAGAAGGGCAGTCTTGAGGTCACTGTCATCCATGGCACGGATTTGGGCAAAAACTTTAAGATCATCATCTGTCGAGGCCATGAGCACATGAGGAGAATCTTCCACAGCTGAAGAATAGGAATCAGAATCAGATTCTGAAGAAGAGGAACATTTGCAAGCATCAGGATCTGAACAAGTACAATGCATATTGACTTGTTCACCAGAAGAGGATGATGAATAGTCATCAGAAGAGGACTCATCAGCAGACGAAGGGATGGCATGTTGCATAATAGCACGATGTTGACCTGGGTATGAAGGACATTCTGAAATCTTATGAGATGTAGAATGGCAATAAGCACAGGCATCAGGGTCACGTTTGACAGTGGTATGAGAAGAAGAGGCTTGTTTATCTTTAGCATACTTACTAGACTTTTTACCCAGACCTCTCTTAGATTCTAAAGCAGTAGGACACATATTAGAGGTATGTCCTTTGGCACCACACAGCCAACACTCAACTTCTTTCATTCTGTTCAACTTGACATCTTTGGGCCGGATGTCTTGAGCTTGGTAATAGTGGGTGTTTGGCTTCCATCGGGATTGCCGCTTTGGTGCTTTAGACCTGTGTTGAACTTTAGGTCTGCGAAATTCTCTTCGCTTTGTAGAACTTAGTCTGTAAGTAGCTTTACTTCTTTTATGAGCCTTCTTGACTTGCCTCTTATGTTTTCGGTGATGTACAAGAGGATCATCCACTGTAATGCCATATTTGCTGCAGAATGACTTAGTACCAGGAAGTCTGTTTAATTTGTCTATAGACTTCTGCATCTTAGACCTGGTACAAAGTGAAATTAAAAAATTTGTGATAATACCATAGAGATCTCCCCAAACATAGGTCTCTAATGGCAAAGGAAAAGCATCTTCCATTCTCAAAATATCTACAAGTTTGGAAGGCAGAGCAGCTAGATAGACTTGCTTCCACAAAATATTCTTGGGATCTTTAACCCAAAATATTCTTTGCATCCAGTCCCTGTGGAAGTCTTCATATTTATTTATATTGTTACACTTGAGATTCATCAAAATCATTTCATGTTTATCTGCTGCAACATACTCTAAACCACAAAAATGTTCATAAATGAGTGTTGTAAGAGCACCAATCATATTATTTTGTGAAGTGCCATCAGGATTGAACATGATATCACCCTGCTCATCTTTAACAACTTCCCGCTCCATTCTTTCAATCAACGCTGGAGAGGATTCAAGTTCCCACCACCTAGCAAGTGTGCCAGTGAAACACTGCATGATAGTCTTACAAGCTTCAATCTCTGACTTTCCATCTGCACACATCAATTTATACTCAATAATCATCTGATCCAAAATCTGTCGGATCTGATGTGCAGACATATTATCTATGTTCCATTCCTTATGACTCCCTTCATGAAAAGTTTCCCGAGGGGGAATCTTTCCTGCACCATATAGGTCAGGGGCTGCATGACGGGTAAACTGAGGTTCTAGAGGTTCATAGATTGGAAAGACATGATCCTTTTGCTCAGAATCTTCTAAGACTTCAGTAATTGTAACCTTTTCATATTTTTCTTTGGCCGATTCTGGCTTAGACTCTGACACAGGTAAATGAGGAACTTCTCTTGGCATGAGATGAGGGAATCTAGAGACAGGAGGACTTGACTCTAGTCTGGGAATCTCATGAGGCACAACACTTTTAGCTTTACCAGCAATAAAAGACATAGGAATAGGTTTGCTGGTCTTCTTGACAGACAAATTTTCAAACTTCTCAGACAACTTATATACAGATTGTCGCGTGGACATAGACTGATCTATGACACATTCTTCAACTTCTTGAAATCTAATAAAAGAATGTTCTGTGATACCTCTAACTACTTGCAAATCACACTGTACAGAGTTTAAAACTCTATGGACATCATTTACAGAGACTTGGACAGAATCCATTTGATCTTTGACCAGGGCAGTTTTGACAACGTTTTTCTCAAGACCTGTGAGTGCAGTATTTGTCCAGTTCAACTGCTCACTCACCTTTTGAACTCTTCTATCATGATCTGTTAAAGAATCATCATGCTGAACTAAGGGGACAGCATGTGCAGAGTTCGACCCTTCTCCTATGACAATACTTCGGAAAGGAGGGTAAGTTGTAGAGGTCTCTATCTTACTACCATCTAATGCAGTCCAAGAATGAGATGATGAGGATGTAGTATCGGCCATCAGGACTACATCATTCTCCATTTGCTTTTTCCATGAATAGAAAGAGATCCATACTCCATTCTCTTCCATATACTCCTTCCATTCAGCTGACATCTTCATCTTTTCTTCTTTTGGAAAAGTTTCAGCAAACTTCTCTGCATCCGGATGTGTGAACAAATCCCAATTTATCATTCTCTTCATCCAATTGTAAGGGATTAAAGTTCTGGAACAACCATCCATGAGAGTGATAAACTTATGGATTTCAGGAACAGAGGGTTTCTTTACATCAGGAGGCAGGTCTTTGAATCTGCAGGCTGGGATTAGCCTATTGGCTCTTTCTTCATAACCCAACCCATACTTTGGAGTACCTGGTGGTCTTTGACTCAACAAGAGGTCAACAATTCTTGGATCTTCTTCTTCCATAGAAGGAACTAAATGCATCATCATGACATGAGGTTTGTCATCCTCATGTGGGAAAGGAATATCTGTGCATTTAGGATTTGGACAAGGATTTACAGATGTGCTTGGAGGGGCTTGTCCTGTTCTGGAGTTATGGTTCTTATGCAAAACAGCATATGCAAGACTTTGCAGATTAACAGACTGCTTGCATTGAGGACACTCAACTTTAACTGGCTCAAAATTTACAATTTGGGCAAACTCAAAAAGAGAAACATGACTACAATTTGAAACGAGTGAACTACAACCCGTATCTGTACAATCGGGTTCTATGTACCGGGAGGTCTTTTTACATTCAGACTCAATTCTTCTGCGATCTATAGTTGATCTTCTAGGGAAAGACAAAACCGCAGAGGACTGATTTTCGACTATGTTTGCAGAGGTGATTTTCTGGACTTGCAAAGGCTTAGGATTTGGAATTGTCCAGTGTCTGGGAAATTGCAGATCTTCCCATTTGATTGCCTGATGCTCAACTTTCTGATTTTTAGCATCAGTGATGACTACAACACTGGTTTTAGAGTCTTTGCTGGGGGCATGTAAGACTGCAGGAAACATTGTAGATGTGTGGCGAAAACAGCCACGGAATTGTATTGCGATATTCCTTCTTTTCTTATTCATATCAAATCCAGTTGTGCGGATTTGTAATTGGAGAATATCGGCCAATGTTTCATAAAAAACAAACACTGAGAAATTTGGGTAACAGTCAAACCAGACTGGCCCATTGGATAGTGGTGCAACTATCCCTCCAATTAATGAATCAGTGTATTTGTTATGTGTTAGATCTCTGACAGTTGCTAACACATATGCCTCCCAACACAGAAGATCCAAGAATTGTTGACCTCTTGTTGAGTCAAAGACCACCAGGTACTCCAAAGTATGGGTTGGGTTATGAAGAAAGAGCCAATAGGCTAATCCCAGCCTGCAGATTCAAAGACCTGCCTCCTGATGTAAAGAAACCCTCTGTTCCTGAAATCCATAAGTTTATCACTCTCATGGATGGTTGTTCCAGAACTTTAATCCCGCCTGGGTAGTTGAGGGGAAGATGATAAATTAAGGATTTGTGAGATCTTGAAAGAGATTTCTTTGAAAACTTTTCCAAAAGAAGAAAAGATGAAGATGTCAGCTGAATGGAAGGAGTATATGGAAGAGAATGGAGTATGGATCTCTTTCTATTCATGGAAAAAGAAAATGGAGAATGATGTAGTCCTGATGGCCGATACTACATCCTCATCATCTCATTCTTGGACTGCATTAGATGGTAGTAAGATAGAGACCTCTACAACTTACCCTCCTTTCCGAAGTATTGTCATAGGAGAAGGGTCAAACTCTGCACATGCTGTCCCCTTAGTTCAGCATGATGATTCTTTAACAGATCATGATAGAAGAGTTCAAAAGGTGAGTGAGCAGTTGAATTGGACAAATACTGCACTCACAGGTCTTGAGAAAAACGTTGTCAAAACTGCCCTGGTCAAAGATCAAATGGATTCTGTCCAAGTCTCTGTAAATGATGTCCATAGAGTTTTAAACTCTGTACAGTGTGATTTGCAAGTAGTTAGAGGTATCACAGAACATTCTTCTATTAGATTTCAAGAAGTTGAAGAATGTGTCATAGATCAGTCTATGTCCACGCGACAATCTGTATATAAGTTGTCTGAGAAGTTTGAAAATTTGTCTGTCAAGAAGACCAACAAACCTATTCCTATGTCTTTTATTGCTGGTAAAGCTAAAAGTGTTGTGCCTCATGAGATTCCCAGACTAGAGTCAAGTCCTCCTGTCTCTAGATTCCCTCATCTCATGCCAAGAGAAGTTCCTCATTTACCTGTGTCAGAGTCTAAGCCAGAATCGGCCAAAGAAAAATCTGAAAAGGTTACAATTACTGAAGTCTTAGAAGATTCTGAGCAAAAGGATCATGTCTTTCCAATCTATGAACCTCTAGAACCTCAGTTTACCCGTCATGCAGCCCCTGACCTATATGGTGCAGGAAAGATTCCCCCTCGGGAAACTTTTCATGAAGGGAGTCATAAGGAATGGAACATAGATAATATGTCTGCACATCAGATCCGACAGATTTTGGATCAGATGATTATTGAGTATAAATTGATGTGTGCAGATGGAAAGTCAGAGATTGAAGCTTGTAAGACTATCATGCAGTATTTCACTGGCACACTTGCTAGGTGGTGGGAACTTGAATCCTCTCCAGCGTTGATTGAAAGAATGGAGCGGGAAGTTGTTAAAGATGAGCAGGGTGATATCATGTTCAACCCTGATGGCACTTCACAGAATAATATGATTGGTGCTCTTACAGCACTCATTTATGAACATTTTTGTGGTTTAGAGTATGTTGCAGCAGATAAACATGAAATGATTTTGATGAATCTCAAGTGTAACAATATAAATAAATATGAAGACTTCCACAGGGACTGGATGCAAAGAATATTTTGGGTTAAAGATCCCAAGAATATTTTGTGGAAGCAAGTCTATCTAGCTGCTCTGCCTTCCAAACTTGTAGATATTTTGAGAATGGAAGATGCTTTTCCTTTGCCATTAGAGACCTATGTTTGGGGATATCTCTATGGTATTATCACAAAGTTTTTAATTTCACTTTGTACCAGGTCTAAGATGCAGAAGTCTATAGACAAATTAAACAGACTTCCTGGTACTAAGTCATTCTGCAGCAAATATGGCATTACAGTGGATGATCCTCTTGTACATCACCGAAAACATAAGAGGCAAGTCAAGAAGGCTCATAAAAGAAGTAAAGCTGCTTACAGACTAAGTTCTACAAAGAGAAGAGAATTTCGCAGACCTAAAGTTCAACACAGGTCTAAAGCACCAAAGCGGCAATCCCGATGGAAGCCAAACACCCACTATTACCAAGCTCAAGACATCCGGCCCAAAGATGTCAAGTTGAACAGAATGAAAGAAGTTGAGTGTTGGTTGTGTGGTGCCAAAGGACATACCTCTAATATGTGTCCTACTGCTTTAGAATCTAAGAGAGGTCTGGGTAAAAAGTCTAGTAAGTATGCTAAAGATAAACAAGCCTCTTCTTCTCATACCACTGTCAAACGTGACCCTGATGCCTGTGCTTATTGTCATTCTACATCTCATAAGATTTCAGAATGTCCTTCATACCCAGGTCAACATCGTGCTATTATGCAACATGCCATCCCTTCGTCTGCTGATGAGTCCTCTTCTGATGACTATTCATCATCCTTTTCTGGTGAACAAGTCAATATGCATTGTAATTGTTCAGATCCTGATGCTTGCAAATGTTCCTCTTCTTCAGAATCTGATTCTGATTCCTATTCTTCAGCTGTGGAAGATTCTCCTCATGTGCTCATGGCCTCGACAGATGATGATCTTAAAGTTTTTGCCCAAATCCGTGCCATGGATGACAGTGACCTCAAGACTGCCCTTCTTGATACTTATCTGAAGAATCTTCCTGGGTCAACTAGTTCTTCTTCATCCTCTCGATCCAAGAAGCCTACTTTTGTTGATGCTTCTTATGATCGCAATACTAAACCGTATCTCCAGCAGAATAACAAAGCTCGTGGCCTCACTTTGGGGGAGGTGAATAAGGAGATACAAGACTTAAAAAATGAGGTGCGCAGTATAAAAAATGAGCTTAATGTTTTAAAAGCACAAAACAATCAGTCTGCTTCTCCTGTCTCCACACAGCAGACTAATTATACACTGCACACTCAGCCTAGAACTGAAACACAAACTAAATTTGTGTCTTCAGGTTACAGAGAAATTGGGGACATGCAGGTCCTCACAGTTCAGTATCAGCAACATCACATCCTATTCAATCTTTCTGTTGCTGGTAATACTTATCAGGTTATTGCATTAATAGATTCTGGTTCAGATCTTAACCTGATTTCCAAGCATATCATCCCTTCAAGATATTGGACTACTGCAGAGAGAGAAGTCCAGGGATTAGGGGTGAAACAACTAAAGTTTGAAGTTTCTAAAGCTACTGTTTGCTTTGATTCAAGTTGTGTGAAATTATCCTTAGCAGTTTCAGATATTCCTGTTGACTGTATTTTGGGTAATGTATTCCTAGCAGCAGTAGAGCCTCATGGGTCAATAAGGTTTCCTGATGGCTGTTCAGGAATGTTTATTACTGTTTCTGGTAGAAGAATTGAATTACCTTATGTTTCCAGAAATAAGATTTCACCCATGGTGCAGATAATGCAGGAAAAAGAAAAGAAGCTTCAGAAGGTTGAGAAAAGTCTGGATGAACTCAAAAGTCACAAAGAAATCATCAGAATTGAAGAACAGCTGAATTCCCCAGAAATAAAGAAGAAAATTGCTGTTTTCCAAAAAGAATTTGAAGATACATGCTGCTCAGAAGAACCAAGTGCCTTCTGGCACAGAAAGCAGTATAGCATACAATTGCCTTACAAGGAAGGATACACTGGCAGACCTTGTAAGTCTAGATCCATTTCCATGTCTGTTCAAGACAGACAACACTGCCAACAAGAGATTGAACAGCTTCTAAAAAAGAAGTTGATCAGAGAATCCAATAGCCCATGGAACTGCTATGGATTCTATGTGAATAAAAGAAGTGAACAAGTCAGAGGAGTTCCAAGATTAGTGATAAATTACAAGCCCCTGAACAGAGTATTAGCAGATGATACTTATCCAATCCCCCACAAAGGAGATTTGATAAGGAGAATTTCTGGAGCCAAAGTGTTTTTAAAGTTTGATCTAAAGTCTGGTTTCTGGCAAGTTGCTATTGCAGAAAATGATAGATGGAAGACAGCATTCAGTGTTCCCCATGGACACTATGAATGGAATGTAATGCCTTTTGGTCTGAAGCATGCACCATCAAAGTTCCAAAAGGTAATGGATTCAATCTTCAAACCATATGCTGATTGGTTGCTTGCCTATATTGATGATCTGCTGATATTTTCCAAAAATTTGAGTGACCATTTCAAACATCTAAATTTTTTTATGAAATTGGTCAAGCATAATGGACTTGTCCTAAGCAAGAAAAAGATGGAATTGTGTATGACAAAGATAAAATTCTTAGGACATGAAATTGAAAATGGCGAGATTGCTCTACAACGTCATGCACTAGAGTTTGCTGATAAATTTCCTGATGTCATCCTTGATAAAACTCAGTTGCAAAGGTTCTTAGGGTGCCTAAATTATGTGAGCAACTTCTATCCAAACTGCGCCATTGATAGATCTCTGTTGAATCAGAGACTTAGAAAAAACCCTAAACCTTGGACTGACAAGCACACCCAAGCAGTCAAAGAAATAAAGTCCAAGGTAAGATTTCTGCCTATTTTACATGTTGCTGATGATAATTTTTATAAGATTGTTGAGACAGATGCAAGCAACATAGGATGGGGAGGTGTGCTGAAACAGAAGCCAAAAGCAGAAGACCCAAAAGAAGATGAAAGAGTTGTTCTTTTTACCTCTGGAGTCTGGAGCAAAGCAGAGATGAATTATGCTCCCATCGAGAAAGAGGTAAAGGCAACGTGGTATTGTCTGAGAAAGTTTTCTGTTCATTTGGCCAATAAATATTTTCTTCTCAGAACGGATGCTAAAGCCCTGGATGGAGTTTTATCTAAAGAGATAAAGAACCCTGAGGATGCAAAATTTGCAAGGTGGCAAGCCCTCTTTGCATATTTTAGTTTTGATGTTGAACATATTAAGGGTTCTGAAAATTGTATTCTAGATTTCTTAAGCAGAGAATATATCCAGCATCAAGAACAAGAAGATGACAATGTAGATCATGTACAATATCATTGTTTTGTCATCTTGACAGAATGGAATCAGGCCCAACAGAAGGAAGAGCTCAGGTTTATTGCAGATGATGAGGCCTGGCCTGTATATTTGGAAAAATGGAGGCCAACTTGGATCCTCCGTAATACACAAGTGTTGGATGGAAATTTGCAGAACCATTCAGATCTACAACACTTGGTTCCTGGCAGAAAGGTGTACCCCAAAGGAAATAGATGGATACATGAGAAAATGTATTCACACAGTATGACTACCGCGCAAGAAGCTGACAGATCCCTCTCAGAAGACTTTTGGGATCTGTATGTCATTGGTACTGGTGGCAATGACAGATCCAGTTACAAGAATTATGTGATAAACCGTGTTAGAAAGATGGGTCCCTACACTTATGGTAAATTCACATCATGGCCACATGATGACCCTAAACTCATTTTTCCTGACACAGTTTATGATTTTGCAGGTTATGAAAGATTGTGGTGGAATCTTCTTAACAGAGATGGGCCAGAACAAACCCACTACACAAAGATAAAGTTTGCACCTACTTGGATAAATGAAAGAGAGCCATCCATTCCTTGGCTGTCAAATTGGTGGTGGCACTATGGGGTCAGTCCCTACAGTATGGATCCTGATCAATTTCAGACTTATCACAGACATTTTTGTGATGAATGTATCTCAGGACCGGCCGGAGAATGTTTTCATTACCCATGTAAAACTGTTGGGGAAATGATCAGTATTGAACATACAATGTTAGACCATCCCATACTAAAAATGTACATGCAAATGCACTATCAATGGGCTGTAATGACAAAAATTAAGCATCAAATAGTTCTTAATAAACCCATGATAGTTAGACGAATTTATACAAAAGCTTGGGATGATGAATGGTACTTTGTAAGATATCCAGGTGTCAAAATTCTAGAAGAACCTGCAGAAGAGCCCAGTACTAGTGGTCCTCGGGAGCCCCACTCATGAAAGGCTTTCCCTGTGTACATATGATACCCAGTCACGGGTCTACGGTGACATAGCTTTTCTATTGGACTTTTCCTATGTCAGAAAAGTATCCAAAGTGTAAATATTTGCTAAATATTTGATTCCTCGTGGGCCTTTGTAAGGCATCCACTGTGTTTTCACATGTCTTTCACTTTTGTTTGTCGGCATGTTAGATCTCCGTGCGGCTGTCACCTCATGGTGTTACCCGAAAACGATGATCTACTGCCAAGTGTCGTTAATCGGACGAACCACAGTAATGCTTGTCCCCCTCTCATTCCTATAAATGAGGAGGTAAGGTTCATTTGTGATTCATTCGCATTTGGAGTGTTTGGAGTCTTGAGTCTGAGTAGTCTCTCCCTGCTCTGCGTCTGCGCCATCTTGGTGATCTGCTCGCATCACGGAGTCCATTACTCATAGTCTGAGTAGTTTCTTCCTGCTCTGCGTCTGCGCTATCACAGTGATCTGCTCGCAACACGAAGAACTTTGTTCACAGTCATTAGGTCGAAGTGAGAAGCCTGCGCGTCTGTTCTTGTGACAGGCGAGAACCTAAAGTGGCCACTTCTTTAGTGTGTCTGCATATATATATATTTGTGTCTATAAATCTCTGAGACAGAGTCTGTATATTGGCCAGGAAGCCTCTGGTATCGATCCTTCATTCGTGAAGATCAGAAGTCCAGTAAATGCCATTACAGTCCATCTCTGATACAGAGAATCCATTGTAATCTGGTTATGAAGCATACTGATAAATGAAGAGAGAGAAGACTTTGATGCATTATTACTCTGTGTGTTTAAATTGTTCTATCAAAATACTTGCACTACTATAAAGGTTCACCATAAGTTCACCGGGGTTCGCGAAGGCTACGGATCGCTAAAGGCCGTTTGAAGGCGTGGAAGCCGAGTGGTAGGCCGCTGAGAGCGTGAGGGCATAGTAGGTTCGCCTGGGTTCACAGTTGGGTTCATAACAAGTAGTGTTCAGAGACATTTGACAAGGCCAAGTCGGTTGGTTTACGACCGCAAGCAAGCTTTGGGAAGCCTCGGGAAGCCTCTGCTAGACATAAAGTTTACTTGGTTTTTCAATCAAAAAGTTTGTAAAACTCTTTGTCTGAGTTTATTAAACACTTATCTAGACTTTGGTCGATTTTTTCACGGTCTCCTTACTAAAGCACCCTCATCGTGCATCACTCGAATCTGTTAAATATTTTTATTTTCACATTGCATGTAAATATATTGTCAATTATCAACGGAAAAATATATTATCAATGGTAAGATTATTAATTAATTGATATTTAATATTATATTATCAATGGTAAGATTATTAATTAATTGATATTTAATATTTTAATATATAATTGTGAAAATATTTTATCAAATTTAATAATAAATAAGTGCTATATAGTAACTGTAACATATCTATTCAATCTTATGTATTTACATATGGTAAATAAATTTTACGTTAATGTCATTTTAATTGTTTAATCAAGAATTGGTTGAAAACGATTCTTGATAACAATCTTTGGTATACGTTATTTACTAGAGATCTCTAGAGAGGTTTTTACAAGTTCGGTGTTCATGATTTGATGCAGACCTTTTGCGTCTATCTATTTTGTGGAGCAATATTCTTGTAGGTGTTTTGCATCTTTGTTGTTTTTTTTTACATACATTTTCTCATTTTATCCAATGGATCACTTCATCGTCTTTTCCAATGGATGTGTATGGCCTGACTCCCATGGACAGAATAATGAATATGGTGAGACAGGTCTACTGCTTTGACCGATTGATTTATGGTTAAATTTTGCATTTCATTGCTTTCCAAGAGGTCGATACTTTATACTTTATCGATAATTTGCATTTCAAATGCTTTAAGTCATAGATGGAAGATTGTTCAATTATCTGTTGGATCACGGATTAATTTAGGAGGATGATTTCGTTTTTTAGGATGCTCTGCTCCATGATTACTTTTTGAAGACGCTCTTCTGCTACATCTTCTGACTAAAGGCAGAAATGGAAGAGACCATTCAATTTAGTGTTTCCTTCTCTCTTTCGCAGAATTGTGAGCACTCATATATAAGGATATTTTCTATTCGCAATTCATATTCGAAAATACGCATGCTTCGAATGGAAAGGGTAGATCATCATCTTTGTTTTGTGGATTTGGGGAAGATCCGAGAGGAAAAGAAAGGGCGATCACTCAGAAAGTTCCTACATTGAACCTTTCATTCATTGTATACTTACCTCCATTTCAATAGAGTATGGATACCGTGAATGAAAGTTGGATTCCGCGAAGGAAGGCAACGCATCTCTAATCCAAGTTTGACCAATGTGTTTCAAGAGATAAGTATCCTTATCTTTATTTTCTTGAAAGAATAGTTTGCATACAAACATTACTATGGTATTGAAAAATATGCATATTAAATTCATTGTATAGCTTAAGCATAGTAAAAGATAAATAAGTTAGCTTGTATATATATATATATATATATATGCACCTTATGTAAAAATATAGGATGCTTGTTTTATTTTGAAAGGGATTTGATACATGTGTATGAAATGATAACGAAAATCCAAGTTATTTTCTTCAAAGTGAATATAGATTTAAGAGGGTAATTCCTGAATATATTTCATGGATTGGGAGATAAGTTAATGAGTTTTTCTTGAAAGAAAAGTCATGAAGAACCCATAATAGTTTCACATAATTGTTTCTTTGGGAAGAATCATAATAATTACTTCTTGGTAAAATATTATGTTTTTTTATATATGTTTCTTACTTGAAAATAATGACCTCTTGAGAATATGAGAATAATAATTACTTTTTGGAAAATAATTGTTATGGTAAATAGCCCTCTTTTGGAAAAGATACATTTTGGAAAAGAAACATAACTTGTATGCATAAGGGGATCAACTATGATATTAGTTTTCCTTTGGGAGGAACTACATGTTTTCTTTTGGGAGAAACTACATAAAGAAACTAAGTTATATTAACTTCCTTTTGAAAAGTAATTATGTATATGTTTACATGAAAAGAATAGTTAATGATGTGTAATTCCAAGAAGGTAATTTGTGTTACATACATTAAAGAAGAGCTATTGTGATAAGCTCTTGTATGCATAAAGAATAGTCATTGTGTTAGAGAGTTATGTTCTTTGCATGGATAGAAGATCTAATTGAGCTATATTTAATTCAAAAAATTATATGTGAGCACTTTATGCTATCATAACTATTATGTTAGTTTCTGCATATGCTTGCAATATTTGTATTGCCTTTTGTTGGAAATAATATACATATTTATATGTGGGAAAGGATAGCATGTTGTGTTAGACTACATTGGAAAAGATTGTTAGTATAATATTTTGAAAAAGAAGACATGTATTTGTATGCTTTAATTGCATTAGTTTTACAGAAAATAAAACATGTGTTTACATGCTCTCTTGTGTTAAAAATTCATTTGGGAAGACTCTTTTGGAGACTATATGCATTGCATGCATATGAAAAACATTCAACATGTTAGCTTTATTATATTTGCATGCTCCAAAAGCAATAGCTAAAGGGTTGGTTCTTTTGTTAAAGTCTAAGGAATTCAAATGCACATTGTGTCAATTTCCATTAAAGGAATTCCTGGACAATTGTAGTGATTTGTCCTGTACAAATGTGAGCATGTGTGAGAAGTGTCATAATAATGTGGGGATTCTTTTGACATGAATTGATAATTACTTGCTTACACTAAGGTAGAGATGTTAGAAGGAAGCATGATGTGATATTCTATTCACATCTCATGTATGCACATGAATAAGTGTTAAAGGATCACTTAAAGATTGATTATTTATTGATTGAGGCTTTATCATGCGATAAAAGCTTGTTGATGACATTAATGATAGGAAACAATGGTGACTTATGAAAAGGAAATATTATACTTAACATGGTGGTAGGTAAATGATTAATGGTTCATGCAGATGAGTGTGAGTTGCAGGATGGTACCTTGTACGTTGGTACATTGTAGGTACATCCATGCCACAAATATATGAAGATATGAAGATTAGTGGGTAAATGTTATCATATTTATTGTAATATATTTAAGCTAGATGTTTGTATATTTCCTTGTAAGATTTATAACGATGGTTAAGAGATGGTCTCCCTTATATGCCATTGAGTGAGGGCTGAACTCCCTCACGAGCGTTTAATAATAAAATTAAATGTTTGCTGGTTTTCACCCTACGGGGTTTCCAGGGTATATTAGTGTTCAATGATGTGATTGATTATTGTGTCAAATTGATGACGTTGATTCCTTTCTTGTTGTGATGTTCACGATGTCCAGTATCTGATGACTACATGAATAATGAAATGAATGCAAGGTATCTCATACAGTTCTATGTTAATGTACTATAATAGAGGTTGTTAATGGTTATGCAACTTATTATTCTTATACTAAGGTTTCACTATGAACTGGTGAACATTCTATCTAATGATGAGTAAGGAATATTTAATAGTGATTTGGATAGTTACCTTGGGTAACTTGTATAATTTTTTTTTTAACTCCTTGCATTTCCATGTCAAGTTATTAGTGTATGTTACAAGTGGTATCAAAGCTAAAGGTTGCAACACTGGCGCCTTTGGGATTTGTTAAGAGAAAAGAGATTGAGGTATGCTATTAATGGACATCATTTAAGGTATGATCTTAGCAACTGACATATTGATTGATATATGATTATAGCAATCTACATATTTATTGATATATGCAGTAGTCTACTTTTGACATGAGATGTGTGATTCATGTTTATAACTACATTGAAGAGTAATAAGTAATAAATGTTTCTTCAAAATGGTTTTCATAACATTGGAATCGTGTTGAGGATAAAATACAATAAAACCTTTGTTGTACGAACAACCTGAGTACTCACTAGTGAAAGTGAGAGTAAACAATTAACATTTGGGTATATGACATATTACTCATACATTTAATGAACATAACTAAAGTTACCATGCACTACTTGAAAAAGATGAATGTGTATAGTGATGGTGTGTGAAACTAAAGCATGAATGCAAAAGATGGGGAAAGTCCTTTAACAGGATGATAGAGTGTTTTAAAATGAAATTGAATGAAGCCTTCTAGATGTTAAAAAATACACAATGGGTTAAGTAGTGATACTTGACTATAATGACTAGTTGTTGAATGACTCATTTTTGAATGAGTTGTCTCATGGATCTATTAATATTATTAGTGGCATTGATTAGTTAGTGTTGTATGACTAACTAATAAAACCTATATGCATGAATTGTTTTTTATTAAAGATTATTACAAGTTGTGAACAAGTAGTTACTTCATGTGTCAGGCTGTTGGTAACAGTACACTATCGGAATTGGAAATGTTGGACTGTTACCTGTGGGATTGTTACCCTAATTGTTATTGATATATACACATTAATGAATATTTATATATAAATGTATGCATGACAACATTGTATGCATGAAAATAAAATTAATTTGAAAGTGAATATTTTTTTAACAATGCTTATTTATGATTAGTTTCGTTGATGAGATTAAGTATGGTTAGCTTAATGGCAACAAGAAAAAAACCTATGAAAGTAAAATATTGCCATGAAAATTGCAATGATAATTGATAAAGTATCATGTTATAATGTGCATGATTTTGTTATTCGGGAAATAATAATTTCTAACACATGGTATCATGTTATAATGTGCATGATTGTGTTATTTGGGAAATAATAATGTATAACACATGCATGTTATTCATATTCCCTGTTAATCTAGATACCATTAGACCCATGTGGAGGGCCAAGTATGATGTATGATGTACATAAAGTTTATTTTTCTTTATGTATATTGCGCAAATAGTTCATTATGTAATTTACTATGGGAAACAATGCTAAAAGAGAAATTTAACATGCCAGACAGTTGTGAATAATTATGAAAGGCTAGAAGGCCTTGGGTTGATGGTGGTTTCCTGATCGGAGGGGTTGATGGCACTTACCTGCCCGGATTTCCTCTCCTTAGAGATATATGATCTCATTAAGGGAAACGAGTTGGTGAATATGGTGAAGAAGGGAAAACCTGAGGCAACTCTATTGATTTTGGAGTCTGTTGGAGGATGTACAAGATTCCTCATAGGCGAGATGCTGTCAGAGGAATAGGCATAATGTTGCCAAGAGGAATCCTATACTGGACCTTGAGTGGTCATTGGAATTCTCAAGCTGTTTTGCCAGTGGAATTCCATACTGAACCTGGAATGGTTTTTTGTCAAATAACTGTCTATATGTGAAAATGACTCGATTTGGTTGTGAAAACCAACTCCCATGGGTTGGGAGGAGCATTTTTTTTACCATTGTGGTTCTCATAGCAGAACAAGTTTAGTATTCAATTATGTGTTATATTAAAATGAATTTTTATATGATTATGTAAATATCTTATGTAGATATTGAGAGGAAAGGATCCTAGTGCTTGAAAATGAATTACTGAATGTATAAGTTCATTTATTTTATTACTAATTTGTTTGAATGTCTTAGCAAAGGCTAGGATATGCCCATGGTGCATTGATTGACCATTGGTACGATTAGCAAGCTAGGTGCTCTCTGAGTACTTTTTGAAGTACTGTGTGGATGTCTTTAGCGGGAGCTAAGACAATGTGCACGTGGTGTAGTGATTTATAATTTTTATGATCTATCATGAATAGAGGGTTAGTGCTCTCTAAAGACTAGAAGAGTACTGTGACTAAAATATCACTTGAAATTGCATGAATGAATGATAGTTTAAAGTATTTTATTTGATTGAAACTATGTGACTAATGTGATCGAATTTTTTAGTCATACATTACAGGCTCTTTCCATGGAGTGTTGATGGGTAGTTAAACCATTCTTAGAGAGCTTGTGTAAAAGCCATCATTACTTCCAATAGTAATTGGTAAGTAATGGTAATTTGGTATAGTATTTTTCTATATTTTTATGAATTTGAATAATAGATAAGTGGTTAAAAATGGAAATGGAATATTTTTTTGAGCTATACATGCTCATTACTATGGATAAAAACATTATTGTTTCAATTAATGGATTTTAAGGAAAAGAAAGTGTTTCATTGTGAAGGGGAAGGACCCCCTTTGGGTTGCTTATATTATTATATCATGAGTATAAGTTTAAGTTTCGGTAAGAGAAGCACACCGAGGACGGTGTTCTCTTCAAGGGGGGGAGTATGTAACATACCTACTCAACCTTATGTAATTACACATGGTAAATCAATTTTACGTTAATGTCATTTTAATTGTTTAATCAATAATCAGTTGAAAACAAATTCTTGATAACAACCTTTGGTATACGTTATTTACTGGAGATCTTTGGAGAGGTTTTTAGAAGTTTGGTGTTCACAATTTGATGTATATGTTTTGCATCTATTTATTTTGTGGAGAAATATTCTCGTAGGTGTTTTTCATCTTTATTGTTTTTTTTTTACGGAGATTTTTTCATCTTATTCAATGGATCACTACATCATCTTTGCCAATGGATGTGTATGGACTGACTCCCATGGATAGAATAATGAATATGGTGAGACAGGTCTATTGCTTTGACCGATCGATTTATGATTAAAGTTTTCATTTCATTGCTTGCCAGGAGGTCGATACTTTATACTTTATCGATAATTTGCATTTCAAATGTTTTAAGTCATAGCTAGAAGATTGTTCAATTATCTATTGGATCACGAATTACTTTAGGAGGATGATTTCTTTTTTTAGGATGCTTTGTTCCATGATTACTTTTTGAAGACGCTCTTTTGCTACATCTTTTGACTAAAGGTAGAAATGGAAGATACCATTCAATATAGTGTTTCCTTCTTTCTTCCGCAGAATTGTGAGCACTCATATAAGGATATTTTCTATTCACAACTCATATTCGAAAATACACATGCTTCGAATGGAAAGGATAGATCATCATCTATGTTTTGTGGATTTGGGGAAGATTCGAGAGGAAAAGAAAGGGCGATCACTCAGAAAGTTCCTACCTTGAACCTTTCGTTCATTGTATGCTTACCTTCATCTCAATAGAGTATGGATATCATGAATGAAAGTTGGATTCCATGAAGGAAGGCAACACATCTCTAATCCAGGTTTGACCAATGTGTTTCAAGAGATAAGTATTCTTATCTTTCTTTTCTTAAAAGAATAGTTTGCACACAAACATTACTATGGTATTGAAAAAGATGCATATTAAATTCATTGTATAGCTTAAGCATAGTAAAAGATAAGTAAGTTAGCTTGTCTATATATATATATATATATATCTTATGTAAAAATATAGGATGCTTGTTTTATTTTGACAGGGATTTGGTACATGTGTATGAAATGATAACGAAAATCCAAGTTATTTTCTTGAAAGTGAATATAGATTTAAGAGGGTAATTCCTGATTATATTTCATGGATTAGGAGATAAGTTAATGAGTTTTTCTTGAAAGAAAAGTCATGAAGAACTCATAATAGTTTCTTTGGGAAGAATCATAATAATTACTTCTTGGTAAAATATTATGTTGTTTTATATATGTTTCTTACTTGAAAAGAATGACCTCTTGAGAATATGCAAATAATAATTACTTTTTGGAAAATAATTGTTATGGTAAATAGCCCTCTTTTGGAAAAGAAACATAACTTGTATGCATAAGGGGATAAACTATGATATTAGTTTTGCTTTGGGAGGAACTACATGTTTTCCTTTGGGAGAAACTACATAAAGAAACTAAGTTATATTAACTTCCTTTTGAGAAGTAATTATGTATATGTTTACATGAAAATAATAGTTAATGATGTGTAATTCCAAGAAGGGAATTTGTGTTACATACATTAAAGAAGAGCTATTGTGATAAGCTCTTGCATGCATAAAGAATAGTCATTGTGTTAGAGAGTTATGTTCTTTGCATGGATATAAGATCTAATTGAGCTATATTTAATTCGAAAAATTATATGTGAGTACTTTATGCTATCATAACTATTATGTTAGTTTTAGCATATACTTGCAATATTTTTATTACCTTTCGTTGGAAATAATATGCATATTTGTATGTGGGAAAAGATAACATGTTGTGTTAGGCTACATTGGAAAATATTATTAGTATAATATTTTGAAAAAGAAGACATGTATTTGTATGCTTTAATTGCATTAGTTTTACAGAAAAGAAAACATGTGTTTACATGCTCTCTTGTGTTAAGAACTCCTTTGGGAAGACTCGTTTGGAAACTATATGCATTGCATGCATAGGAACAACATTCAACGTGTTAGCTTTATTATATTTGCATACTCCAAAAGTAGTAGCTGAAGGGATGGTTCTTTTGTTAAAGTCTAAGTAATTCAAATGCACATTGTCTCAATTTCCATTAAAGGAATTCCTGGACAATTGTAGTGATTTGTCCTGTACAAATATGAGCATGTGCGAGAAGTGTCATAATAATTTGGGGATTCTTTTGACATGAATTGATAAGTACTTGCTTACACTAAGGTAGAGATGTTAGAAGGAAGCATGATGTGATATTCTATTCACATCTCATGTATGCACATGAATAATTGTTAAAGGATCAGTTAAATATTGATTATTTATTGATTGAGGCTTTATCTAATCATGTGATAAAGTCTTGTTGATGATATCAATGACAGGAAACGATGGTGACTTATGAAAAGGAAATATTATTCTTAACATGGTGGCAGGTAAATCATTTATGGTTCATGCAGATGAGTGCAAGCTGCAGGATGGTCTCTTGTACGATGGTACATTGTAGGTACATCCATGCCACCAAGATATGAAGATATGAAGATTAGTGGGTAAATGATAATATATTTATTGTAATGGCTTTAAGCTAGATATTTGTATATTTCCTTGTAATATTTATAACAATGGTTAAGGGATGATGGTTTTAAGCTAGATATTTGTATATTTCCTTGTAATATTTATAACGATGGTTAAGGGATGGTCTCTCTTATAAGCCATTGAGTGAGGGCTGAACACCCTCACGAGCATTTAATAGATAAATTAAACGTTTGTTGGTTTTCACCCTACAGGGTTTCCAGGGTATATTGGTGTTCAATGATAAGATTGATTATTGTGTCAAATTGATGATGTTGATTCCTTTCTTATGATTTTCACGATGTCAAGTATGTGATGACTACATGAATAATGAAATGAATGAAAAGTATCTCATATAGTTCTATGTTAATGTACTATAATAGATGTTGTTAATGGTTAAGCAACTTACTATTCTTATTCTAAGGTTTCACTATGAACTGGTGAACATTCTATCTAATGATGAGTAAGGAATATTTAATAGTGATTTGGATAGTTACTGTGGGTAACTTGTATAATTTTTTTTTTAACTCCTTGCATTTCCATGTGAAGTTATCAGTGTATGTTACAGTAACTAGTACTTGTCGTTTAGTTTAAATATTATTAAATTTAAGTAATAAATAATGGAAAACAAAAACAAGACAATTGTATTTAGGCAAGAAAATTTAGTAGCCTTTGATGCATTTATTGTTTATTATCTTTGTTCATGCTACCATTGAATGTAGTCATAATAATTTTGGATATAGTTGCATTGCAAATTTGGTTTGTTTCTCAAGTTACCAATTTTTATATTCCATATGTTAAATACATTATATACTAATGGTTGGATGTTTTTTTTTTAAGTGTTATATATTCACTTTATGTTAGGTATAAAATGAATCATCAATCTTTGTTTTATTAAAATATGGTATATAATGACATATATGATGTTGTGGTCAATAATTTTATAATTATATGTTTTAATTATTTTCATCTTATAATTATTGTTAATAATCTTATGATTATTATATTTTTATTAATTATTTGATGGCTGTTATATTTTACTAATTTATTTTGGTCCACGGGGTCTTGGATACATAGTGATAGGGTGCTTTGTTGCTTTGCTAAGGCAGGTATATTATGACATAAATGATGCCTCTTGATAAATTGTGGTCAATAATGTTATAATTATATGTTTTAATTATTTTCAACTTATAATTGTGATTAATAATCTTATGATTATTATATTTTAATCAACTATTTTATGGTTTTTTATTTTACTAATTTATGTTGGTCCATGGGGTCTTGGATAGATGGTGATAGAGTGTTTTGTTAAGGCACTCCTTAGATGTGAAGTCACTAGTTCATTGAAGGTTTTTAGTGCTTTCAATTTCTTTAATAAGTTTTTTTATACTTTATATAATAGGTAATATTATGTGAAAATATAAGAAGTAGTTATATGTTTTAATTATTTGTATCTTATGATTATGGTCAATGGTCATATGATTAATATATTTTAATTAACTATTTTATGATTGTTATATTTTACTAATTTATATAAAAGTTTTTTAGTGCTTTTAATTTATCTAATAATAAAAACTTATTATTGTTAACTTGAGTAACATAGTAAAACTCTTACTAGATTTGTATGCTTCAACTTTGACTATTTCATAAGACCCTTTTAAGATGCTTTAATGTGATATGCATGAGTCTGCACGAGCCTTCTTAAATGTTTGGTGTTGATATGGAAAATAATCTTGTAATTATAACTAGTAATATTATAATTGTTGTTTAATTAATTTATGTTAAATTTGTTAAAGAAACTTTCCAATGTTATAAAATCACCACTTCAAAAAGTAACATGAATGCTATAATCAACTCAATGATTTCTTATTTTAACTTCTTAACCACTTAGAAAAAAAATAAAAAAATAGATAAATTTACATACTTCTCAATGCAAAGAGTTATATGGAGGATTAATCATCTCTGTGAGAATACATACAAAAACACAACACATGACCACTGCAAAACACAACACATGACAATTAGCGAAAGAAAGCTTTGAGACTCATTGATTGTGAAGAACAACAAGTGACTCAAGACATGTAAGGAAAGTGAATCATGAATACACATGAGTTATGTTCAAGCTCAATGCTTGATACGTATCACAATGTGTGACCTATGATTTTGTACATATACCAATGAATGTGAGCCCATTGTACCATACAACATGCTTAATTCTAATAATTAATGTGGATAAAACAATAAACAACATTCAATTTTCATAGAGCATATATGATAATTAGAGCTAGTTGAAAGATAGACTTTATTTTAGTTATTGAAATTGAATAAGAAATAGATGACTTCATAAGTTATCATTTATGACATAGTTGATAGTGTTAGACGTCATCAGGGTATCATCCCTGCAACATATGTCAATATAAAGTGGAAGTTTTAGATTAAGTTCTATAACACAAATTAATGATGGAGTACATTTGTCATCACGTGAAATATTTGAATCAATGGTGTTTTATATAAATGAATTAAAATACTGTTTAAAATTAATAAATTTCAATGGATAATGTTAAACCTTGGATAAATTCCAATTTTGTTAGTCACATGGAAACTAACACTTGCTTAATGCAAAATTCAATGCAATTTATCCTTCCTATTACAAGTATAATAAGTTTATTCTTTTATATTTAAGAGCCTGATACATTGGAGAAATACTTTTATGAGATGTTAAAAAGGCAAGCTAGTCAAGGATAAATCAATGCAATTGTAATTAATATAATACTAATTGACACTAGATAATTGCTTTTATATATATATATAAGCTTATAAGCTTATGTTTTGAAGTGATGAGGAAATAAACATTTATATTTGTTTACACGAAATTCATTTAAATAATACAAGCTTTTGTTTTGAAGGGATGCAGAAATAAAATATATTTGTTTACAGGGAGTTTATTTAATAAATTCAAGTGTCTATATTTACTAAACAAAAGAATTTGGAAAAGGTCTAATTTATCTTAAATTAATATAAATTTACATTAAAATTGTGACAAATTTATTATAAAAAAAAAAATTAATATTTTAATAATATTAAATATAAATTAAAAAATAAATAATTTTTAAATGAAAAATAAATTTAAAATATAAATTATTAAGTACTAAAAATAACCTTTATAAAAATCAAAATATAAATACTTATAAATACTGTATCCAAAATAAACTAATTTTAAAAGCAAGCACAAATGTGAATGCTCACATCAACGATGCTAATAAAGCGGACGAAAGAGAGAATCGATACACAATGCACACGATGCTGAGATTTGTCAGCCAAAACAAACAAACAAACAAAAAAAAACCAAAAATTAAACTTGTAATAAGACCTCATGTTACAATCATGCTTAATGGAATTTATACATTATATTGAATATAATCGAATAAATTTACACCTTCGTGGTTTCAGAAATCTCTTTCACCATCAAAATAGCAGGTACTTTATAGGTACTCACAAAGTACCCATATTATCTAAATTAATTGATAAGTTATTGTGCATACCTAGTATAATAAAATATATGTTTTATTTTGGTTCTGTGAAGGTTTACTTTAGAGAAGAATCACAGAACAAAGTTTAAGTTATATGCCAGTCCTCGTTGCAGATGTGTTGATTTGGGCAACTGTGTTGAGTGGGGTAAATG
Source organism: Pinus albicaulis (assembly GCA_034641835.2). Taxonomy (NCBI): domain Eukaryota; kingdom Viridiplantae; phylum Streptophyta; class Pinopsida; order Pinales; family Pinaceae; genus Pinus; species Pinus albicaulis. The sequence continues at coordinate 793,712,006 of CM076575.1, read as the reverse complement.
TTTACATTGTTCATTATTTATATATACAATACCGCGTAATTGGATCACTTTTCTGTTAAGGCAATACATATTTCTTAGGCTATAGGTTATTAAATGTTGGTGGGCAGTATATGCCCAACGTTAGATTTAAATTTGTTTAAATTTAACGGTGAGCATATATTGCCCACCAACATTTAATAATCTATAGCCTCAGAAATAATGGTAGCCTCTGCTATTGTTTTTTTCAATAAATGAGAAAGACTCACAATGTTTTCAATAAATGAGAAATACGTCACAGTGTTTTCGAATCATGATGCATTAGGCAATAATAAGTAAATAATACCAACCAATAAGAGGTAAGAAAACTAGATTTAAATAATAAAAATGATTAAAATAAAACTATATTAAAAGTATAATTTTTTTTCAAGTCAAAGTTAAATTAATGTCTTATCAATAACAAACATGATGCATTATACCTGCTGTGTGGTATAATAATGATGGTTAAAATTCAACTTTTGCTAAACATTGTAGATTAAAATTTATAGTTAATCTCACAAATCATAAAATAGTTCAAGTTGTACCATTCATTTTCATCTATACACATGAATTTACTATCATTTTTATGATTTCTTATATAAATTACCAAAGGGTTATTTAATTAAACCTTTATGGTTTGCACCAATATTATAAATATGAAATTCCATATATTTCTTTCACATTATATTGATTTGTAAATTGTTGTGGATATTTCACTACACAATTTGTTATGATATATGTAATAAAAATAAACCAAAATCTATTTTAGAAAGGTTAATTTTCTTAGATTCTACATTTATTAATTATTATTTTCTACTTATGGGATAAAAACCAACTAGAATGTGAGGTTGCTCTGCTATCTCTTTTTCGGGAATGGAAATAATGCAAGTGAAAAAGGAGAAGACACTCTATGTGAATTTTTTTGAGACATGACCTTGAATAGACATCTACATACACTAAATCCCATCTATTAATCTCTCTCACTAGCACTCTCAAGTTGTTTTTCTCTATCACGGAACAATATACAATTGCAAATGAATGGAAACCCTTTTCCTCCTAGTGGTTCAGTTATAACATATATCCCAATAACTAAATTTCTAAACTTTCTTAGGGATATATTATTCTTTGCTTTGATAATTGCATTTCATTATTTACATATTAAATTCATCCCACAATATCATAACATTATCTAGATTTACAACATTATTCAGTAACATATGTAACTATATATAAAGAACAATATCATCATCTATGCAACGAAACATAAAGGAACAAAAAAAAGAAAAACTTTCACACAGAGACACCAAGAATGGTCAGAGACTAGGGAAAAACCCACTACTAGGAAAACCCTTTCAAATTATTCTTCTTGTTAGATTGTCATTGAATGATTCAACAAAAAGGGAGTACAATGATTCATATCTTCAACCATAATCCTATCCAGAAAAATCAACTGAACAACATCCATGAGATGAATCGAACAATGTTAATAATCAAACTGTGATTCAGAAGCCTGCGATCAACCGTGACTGTCAGCAGTAACTTGGTGAAATCTTTGGCCAACTGAAAAACTCAAACCCTAGTTCCCAACCATATGTAGAGAGTGATGTGCGTACAAATGAAAGCCTCCAACTGCACGCATAAGCCTGCAGACCTGAGGTTATGACCAAAAAATTCTTGTGTCATGCCTGCAGCTGGAAACCAAAACCATAAACATACACACGAGCTTCAGACCCTACAATCTCGGACTTGTAAGAACCAATCTTCGTGACCTTGCCTCAGACTTGTGTGAGCCAAACCCAAAGAAAGAAGAATTATCATAATGATGATATTCAAATGAGGGTCACTTGACTTGTAGCTATATCCATCCATGGGTGTCCGGTTTCTCTTTTGGGTCGACCTGTCCTTTTGTGCACATTTGGGCTTCAATTCAATAATAAAATTCCCCTTATCCAAATTGCGTGCTTCAATAGTCAAAATTGGTCCTCTTGAATAGCGGAGTCTAGTCTCATGATTGAAATTTGTCACTGAGCTACCAAATTAACACAACTATGGGTCAAGTTTGACTCCTTCAACTCTCACGTAGAGTTACAAGTTTTGACCCTTCTAGAGTATTCTTCATAATCCCAACATGGATATGCCTTTTGGCATGAGTAACAAGGGCTGAAGTGGAATCCTCTCAAACCATGGTGGTTAATCATGATATGTCAACTTGTAAGAGACATGTATATTTTTCATCTGAACTCCAATTGACGTGATTCTTGAATTGTTGGGAAGGTATCTAAGTGTAGAATATTATCACACAACCCATTTCTTAAATAAGAAAGTTTTACGCCCCAAAAAATCATTTAAGGCCTTTAAATAACCCTAGAAGGTTTAAGACCCCAAGTTTCCAAACTGGGTCTCACAAATAAAACTACTCTCTCAAGCAAATTCATCTAATTTTTCCAAACTAAAATCATCGAGATAGATGACAAACAATAGAATGATCAAATAATTTAGATCATCTACATCATCTGTTAGTTATCACAGTTCTTTCATGCATCTACTGCCATTGTACATTCTTATAAATATTGTGATAAAGATGAAGTTAATAATGCCATACAAATTATGGATAGGATCAAGAAAAAAATTATGAGATGAAATTGAAAAATGAATAAAAGATACAACTAGTATATTAGGTGACATAATTGATAAGTTAATTTAAAATTTTAGAAGATGATAGTTGAATTTAATAAGAGGTATTTATGACAAGAACAAAGTGTTAATGATAAAAATGAGCATAGAGAATGGATTGATATACTAATTGAAATATCAGATGATTTAATGGTAAAATCCTTAACTTATGAAAATAATCCATTAAGATTAAATTTATCCTTCTTCAAATCATGATGGAAATAAAGGTACGAAAAATCAAAATAAAAATCAAAATACGACGATTCAAAATAGGGAAAGCCAAAATTATTATTAACATCAAGCTCATGTGCCCCACATAATAAAAATGAAGAAGTCCCTTAAGAAAAACCTATTAGTCAAAAATACCAAACATAAGAATTTACTACAAAATATATTTCACCTCATTTTAAGAAGGTTGATAAGACCTAGGATCCACGAAAATAATAGTTCATGGACTTTTATCTGTAATGGACCTAATTAGTTGCTTCCAAACATCGATAACAATAATTATGTCTTGACAATGAACCTAGTTGGTGGCTCTAAAACATCAACAACAAAACTGATATATGTGGATCTTCCTTCCTATATTACAAACAACATTTTAAATTATTTAGAGTTGGAAGTTCCATCACAAGAAAATTGATTAAGTACAGATCACGAAGAAGCCTTAATATTTCATGTTAAACAAATAGATTAAAATACTTCAATATATAATTTATACATTACAAATGATCCCTGCAAAGACTCGAAAGAAGAATCAAGTCAAACTTTTACAACTAATTAAATAAGGTGCGAAAAAAACTGCATAGAAAAATTCATTTACTGTGTTTTAAGAAAAAAACATTCTTTAAAGAGGTGTGAATAATAATAATAATAATAATAAAGATATCCATTTATCTTATCACCATTCAATGCAAATTCATCTTGCCATTATTCAATGCATACAAATATAATATTATAAAACTCATTATAATATCATAAATTCATATTCAATATTCTAATATAATTACGAAATATTTAGTTTCATTTATACATACTATTATACTATTTTACTATTACATTGGTAACCTTCCCAACAACAATAACAATAATATATATATAAAACGAGTAACAAACAAAACCTCATTTACAAAATACTAGTTTGAATCAATCAAAATGTTATAATAATTCCCAAATTTTCATAAATTTGTAATCACACCTCAAAATTATTCAAAATTTCTAATAAAAAATATTAACATCATTATCCCAAGCACTTAACTTATCCTTGAAAATATTTTTGTTATTTTTGTTTTTAATGTTAATAATACTAAATGACAAATTTAAAAAATATAAATATTATTATATTAATTATAAACGGATAGGAAAAAATTCTAAAACACTCCCTCACTTATAATTTATAATTTTAAAATTAAATGTAATATTCTTTGGTTATTTTCTTGATTAACATTTGATTATTAAAATTAAATGAACATGAATGGAATTTAAAGCTGTATAGTTAAATATTTAAAGTAATAAACCCAAATTAATCAACTTATAAGAAGGTTTTTTTGTGGTTTTAAGTTGTCATGATTATGTTTTTAATGGTTTCACTATTGGCCAATGTAAGAATTGAGCTAAAGACTCTTAAACTTAAATTAACTATTGAAATATAAAAATAATAATTAAATATTGATATTTATAATGTTAATGCGTATAATAATAATAATTAAATATTAATTTATATAATAATAATTAAATATTTATAAATATATATATATATATATATATATATATATATATATATATATATATATATATTTATTTATTTATTTATTTATTTATTTATTAAATTTAAAAAACTTTTAACTTTTTAGAATTAATACTATCACAAAATGAATTATATAGTGATAATAATGGTTAAATTAACTCAAAATACTTTATTACAAAACTATATAGTTTATAAATTATATAGTGATAATAACGGTTAGATTAACTCAAAATACTCTATTACTAGTATATTCGTGATACATAGGAATTTTGGTTTTCAATTTTTTTTGTTTTTTAACTTTGATTAATATTTTATTTATATTAAATTTAAAATATTTTTTTATATATATTTGTAAATATTATTATTATAAAATAATTATAATAATCATGATTATTAATATTTATTAAAATTAAAATTTCTAATTTTAAATTAATTAAAAATTCTAATTTTAAATTTTAAATTTTATTTAGATTAAATTTAAAAATATCATTTAACTATTTTATTTCATTTTATATAAATTATTATTATTATTATTATTATTATTGTGAAAAAATATCTTTCGGTAAAAATCACATCCAAATTATTATTATTATTATTAATTTAGGTCATAGTACAAAATTACTTGATTTATTTTATATTTTTATTTGATTGTTTCAAAAGTTATAAGAGTATTTCAAATTATCTTAATTTTTACAAGTTAAAAAGTATCAATGTTGGTATTATAATAAATATTTTGAAATCAAGATTTAATAGAGATGCATGAAAGATATTTTAAGATAAAATACTTTTCATCTCACGTATTTGAATTTCATAAAAACAAATTTTATGAACTCATAATTATTAAAATTTATTCAATTCCTTGTTTCATTATGAAGCTCACGAGAGTTTGTTTTTTTTAATAATGTTGATTTTTTTCTTTAAACTAGTTAAAATTAATATATACTTTTGATAATAACCTCTTTAAAATATCTTAGTTTTCTTTTATCCTCTAATTCTTTGTAATAATATTTTTAATGATATTGTTATTCTCCTAACCAACCTATTGCTTGATACTCTAATGATTTAGCAAATATTTTGAAGCAACCTTAGAAAATATCGTGTCTTTCATGTTATTTATCTTGTTCTTGTACATTAAGTACATAATCATAGCCATACTTTGAGTGATAAAAACAAGCTTCTAAAAGACGCTAATAGGATAGGGTGTAGTATTTTTACATTTGAGATTTTAAATTATAAATTACTTTTGAATTTGCTTTCTCTTTCTCAACAATTCTCTAGAGAGGATACAACACCAAGCTTCACAATAGATAACAAAAGTGATGAGAATTCCAAAGAGGAGATTTTCCTTATTCCAAAGCCAAAAGTCTATTAATTTACATTTGTTTTCAAGGCTATAATAAGTTTTCCACCTCAATTTATCTATTTCTCAATGCTACTGTTCAAATTAAGCTTGTGATGAAGATCAATTGCAAAATACTTTTATGAAGTCACTTTCTCCAAACTATTATTATACATAAAGTCTATGTAAATGATACTTTTGAATTTGATATTATACCCTTTATTTTGTCTGTATCAACAATTACATCTATAATATATTATTTATCAAAATTATAAGGATGACTCACCATAAAGACAATATTATCAACAAAAAAGAAGAAACATGATTACTATTTTCATTAAAATTAAATTGTGGTGATACAACTTAATTCCGACAAAGAATTTTTTAATTTTTTAATGTTTATACTTTATAATTTTTTTAAAAATAAATAATTTTTATTTAGATAAATGTTTTTCGAATTAATTACATTGTTAGGATTTGATCGACATTTCAAACAATCTAATGTGATTCATACGAAGACAAGCTAAAGAAGAAAACCAATCTCATTGAATAAATAGTAAAAATAGATCATTGCCCAATAATAATTGATCTAACCTCTTTATTTACTTTTAAAACACAATTAATTGCTCCTCGTTCATTAACATTTTTATACAAACATAACTCAACCACTCTCGACTAATTTTTTTTTTTAAAACTCTTTTCAATCTATTTCAATAAATAGTTGTAGAGAATCGACAAAATAGTAAGAAAATTGGTTTTATATGAATTTAAAATTATTCTAAAAAGATTTGACCGGGCAAGTTACATTGCCACACACGACACTAATGTGTAACATAACGACAAAATAGTGTATTTTTTTAAATGTGAATGTCTGCCGCTACTACGTAATTATCTGTTCATTCAGATCGTTGAATAATACTGTATGCTGTTAGATGGGACAGTGAGGTCAATGGTGAGGTGAAGTCTACGGCACAGGAAGATGAGAAATGATATTGAGATGGAGATGGAGAGGTTGGTGTCACTGGTTTACGCGTCCATCATACCGCGTGGGTTGCGGGCGGACGTCAGACAAACAGACGGAGTGCAGTACAAATAATAACACACGAAGATGAGTACAAGGATGTAAGTATTCAGCGGAAGCTTCCTTGTTTCAGCGACTTCAATATTGCTGTCCACGGCTGGACCCATGCCCTCAAGGCTCCATGTTCAGTTGTCTCCAATATCTTTATATTTTTTTAGGTGGTAGTACATTATCGATGGAGGATTTGAACTTGGAACTTTAGGGGATTAAAGTCATTATACCATTATTGTTAGTTAAGATAATTTTTCTGAGTTCAATTGTTTTTAATATTGTTGGAAGTAAATCTTGGATCACTTTAAGGGATCAAAGTCCTTGCTTACACGTTTATTGTTAGTCGGGATAACTCGAGGGCTTAGCTATTTCATACTATATTACATATTATATATGATTACATTGTTCACCCAGAAAGAACTTAAACCTGAAATCTCCAGAATCAAAGTCCTCGCTTACATGGGCATTGTTAATGGGGATGTCTCACCTAAGCTATTTTGGATTTTATCACCACTATAAAATAAAATGGTTATGAACAATATTAATATATATCTATTTTTGTCACTATGTATGAAAAATATTTTTATATTCTATTTTTTAAATGAAAAAACTAGATTTTAAGAAAAAGAAAAGTATTTATATATTTTTAGATTTTAAGAAAATAAAATACTTATATATATTTTTAATGAAATTTATATATATTTATATTCTGATATATTTTGTTTAATAGTTTTTGACATATATTTCTCCCGATCGTGATGCGAACAGGACAAATGGTTCGACCGAACCACACGTGGATGAAGGGTCCGGCAAGAGGCTGCAGAGAAGGGCGTGGAAACCAACACTGTCATATGAGAAAGGTAATGAATGAGAGGGCAGGTGACAAGTAGGCCAACTGGGTCACAGTAGTGGAGATGTCTGACAAATGTTATGTAAGGACCTGCCTGAAGAGCATGCAAACCAAATATTGTCAAAGTGGGAAGCAACTGAAGACGAGCATGCGCAGGTGGTGGCAATCGAGGGTTCATCTGTGCCACAAGGCACTAGAGAAGCGTAGACACCAGTATGTAGCCCATACCCTACTTGTGCATGAAACTAGAAAGAGGAAAATGAATTCTTGGTGGTCCTTGATAGTTGGTGATGGCAGGGCGGGTTTAGTTCTGATTATGCTCAGACATTTGCTACATGGACCTATGAATATATCAATTGGTGCGAAAAAACCTTTTGGGTGCTCCTTGAAGCCTTCTCTTAAACTCAGGCTTGTTGTCTTTCAAGACCTAAGGGGGCCTCAGGTAGGATGGTCTGGTGAGGAGGAATGAGATGGTTTGGGGGGCAGAGTGTCTGCATCTTTGCTGCTACAGGAAGGTGGGATAGGGAAACCTCATAACGAGCCGAGAAGCTGGCTGGGAGAGACTAAGGAGAATTGGGAGAGAGGGGTGTTCAATGGGCAAGGTTGGGAGGGCAACAGGGAGCTGAGTAGCAACTTTGGTACATTTAAAGAGAGGGAACAAACCAGTTGTTTGAACCCTGTCTCTATTCGAGGAGGGGGAGGCAATGCTGCCAAATTTACAAGCCATCTAAGGTCCTGGGACCAATGTAGAGAGGTCAGTCGAGGGGGTAATGACAGATTAATGATAGAGAATAGGCTTGGGGGGAAAATCACCCTGCTTGTAACCTAGGAACCAACTCTGCTTGCAATATATGTAAACACAGAGGCGCCATTGCAATTGGGGAATAGGAGAATGGAACCGAGAAATAAGACCACCATTAATTTATTAATGGGATTTTCTTGTTCTGCAGGCCCAAGTAATATCCACAAGGTTGTGATCACTGCTCCGTTTAAGAGGCTAGTGGTGTGGGTGGTGAAGGTCGAACTGTGGGTTGCAAGGGCAAAGGGCAGGAAAATGAAGAAGGAAGAGGCGACATGGAAGAGGGGTTGGTCTGGCCGCAAGGAAGGTGACAGAGGAAAAGGGCCAACAAATGTTTCCACGAGAGCCCCCCCCCCCGGAAAGAGGAAGGAGGTAAGGGGCGGAGACATCGCAAAATTTACTGCATGCATATAGTGAAAGCTCACCTGCATAGGTGAAAGCTGAAATATCCATGTGTGAGACATAAGTGAGAGGAAGAGCTGCAAGGGAGCAGATGCAAGAATCGTGCTTATAATGCAGACCGGTGACCAATAATCCTGGTTTCCTTCAGGCAGGTTGAGGTCCTCGGGAACATATATTTTGTAAATCTGCTTTAAAGATAATGAATGGATATGTACTACCAAGTTCACAAAAAAGAAGTTATTGACATATATTTATTATTATTGATGTTTTATTTTAGCTTTAGTTTTCAAAGGTGGTCTTTTAAGATGCATAATAATGTTTTGATTTATTGGTGTTTTTTTTTAGTCATAGAGCGAAAGAGTGAGAGTCAATACAATAATAATATTCATATGTATCAAGCCATTATAATAATATTTTCATAATTATTCTCTCTCTAATAAGAAATTGGGAACTTGGGTGTCAGTTAACAACCATTCTACTTTTAGTCATAGAGCGAAAGAGTGAGAGTCAATACAATAATAATATTCATATGTATCAAGCCATTATAATAATATTTTCATAATAATCATCTCACTAATAATAAATTGGTAACTTGGGTGTGAGTTAACAACCATTCTACCCAACTGTGAGAGATAACCTTAATTGGCCAATTTCATTAGTGGTTATTTATTTATAGGTTTTTGGTATTTTTTAAAAGTTGATTGTATATAAAAATCGAAAAATGATATTTATAATGTGATATGATATTATATGATTAATTATATATGAAAGTAAAAAATAGGATAAACAAATTAGGATGATAAATGATTTCGAAATTGATTGTTGTTATACAACGGATCAAAATTTACATGTTTTGAGGATGTTCAATCGCGTTTTTTATCCTATGCAATCTAATATCATACTATGAAAACATAAACAACTGGAAATGTAAAAGCTAGCCGACATCATTATAACAAAATTAACAGGAAAACCATAGAAATTTTTAACATCTAGTCTTCAGAAGAATTCACTAGTGTCGGATCCTTCGCACTTGACCTTGGAATTTCTTATTGTTGCATGCTCTGTAGCATCTTCTCCATTCGTCCTAGCTTGAGATTTTGGTGGAACAACTGAACATGCACTAACTGAATTTCCTTTTGGAGCACCAACAGACTAGGTTCATCATCCTTGTTTTGATTTTGTCCCTGCTGGGTTGGCTCCTCTGTCTACTTGTAATTTTCAGATATGGATTTCGCCTATAAATTCTTCATGATCCAATAAGTATGGATGACTTATCGAAACAATGTCATCTTTCCTCTAGTGTTTTCCAAGTCCACGACCATTGGATCCCATTCCTACGATATAAGTTTGTTTTTTTTGTTTTTGTTTTTGTTTTTTTTAAATTAATTGTATTTAAAATAAAAAAATTATATATATATATATATATATATATATATATATATATATATATATATATATATATATATATATATATGATTAGTTTTATATAAATAAAAAAAAATATGTTGAATAAATTAAATTATTTATTATTTAAAAAAAAAGCTTGGTAGGACTACATCTTCATCATGTCCAATATATCACCATGATCGGGGCAGGGAATTGAACTGGTGGCTTCACATCAAGGAGTGCCTTAATAGAGCACCCAATCACCGTCTATCCAAGACCCCATGGAAAAAAAATATTAAATTGATATTATTGATTAGTTAAATATATATTTTTTAATTAGTTAAATGACTGACTTCCCTTTATGAGTTTACATCCCTTCACCAACCATTCATAATTTTCATTAAATTCTAATTTTTCTCACTGCAGTGAAAAATTACCATAACTCCTTGTTCTATGGAGATGCCCTGGTTTGCTAATGAATCTTCCACCAAGTTTAACTAACTCTTGGCGTGAAAGAACTCAACATTCTCAAACTTTGCAATTTGCAAGTTGATTCTATGTAGAATGGAGGAATGGATTTGCAAATGATCCTTCTTCAGCTTACATACTTGTTGAATTACGATAATCAAATCTCCAAAGACCATTTTTTATTGAATTTTACTTGTTATTTCCAATTATAATCCCTGCCACAAGGTTAAGAATTTGGCCTGATTATTGGACGGGTTCCCCAAACCCCAAGCATATTGCATTTATTTATCTTCGTCGGGGTTGAAAATAACCCCTCTATCTCCTCCATCCCTGGGGTTACCTGTCAAATCTCCATAAAAAAAGAGGGAATATTTTCCTTTGTTAATCCTCCAATTATTAAATTCATCATGCTCCATTCTTATTATGTTGGAATTTATGGCGAGATTATTATAATTGAAGCTGCAATATTGATTTTGGATTTGACCAAGGTTGAGCCAGTCCCTTTCACTCAACGAAAAATCATTGAGTTCCTCTGGATTGTAACCCTGAGTGGAAATTGTCTCAAAAAGTAACTGCATATCTTCGGTGGCTGAGATGATCATATTGGGTCAAAAATTTTGGAATATTTATTGATTACAGGTGGTCCAAACCACCCAACATAGATACTTTGGAAAAGGCGTCCAGCTTCTCATGATGACTGAGACTGCTTTTAGTTGCCAAGAAATTTTTGTTTCCATTGCTCAAATATTTCATGCCAATTCTCATGGATGTTTTGGATTTCTCCGACCTTATCCAAGGCAAGTTTTTAGACCTCCATTATGAAGGGAAACTACTGAAATACATGTGGAATGTCTTCTTCTTCCTTCTCACAAAGAACACATATAGAGGATCCTTATATATTTCTTTTTTTAAGGTTTTCTGTTGTCAAAACTTTCATGTGAGCCAAATCCCAATAGAAAAGGTTAATTTTAAGCATACCATCCTTATTCCATATTCTACCCCATATCCAATCTGAAGGAGAATGACAGAAATTTTGTATCAATTATTTGTATCCTACCCTTATTGGATAGGCATTATTCTTTTTTCCTGGCCAAGTTTGTTGATCCAACTTAGAGGTTGCGCATTAGGGAAATTTTGAGGTCTAAAATGGGCCTCCTAAGAAAAATATATAACCAAAATAGACTTTATATAAGAAATAATAGGATTGAAGATGACGATGTCAACCATTGGGGATGATTCACCATTTTTGGAGTAAAAAAGTAAAAAGATTAAAAATTAATAAAATAATAAAACTACTCTTTCAACTCTTATTTTCAACTTATCGAGCCCTAAGGTTTTACTCAAATTTCGAGTGGGAGTACACGTTGGATGCAAAATTTAATTCCTCATCCAATGAGTACCCATGTTGCATACTTTTGATGGACCCTGCTACACAAAAAAATGAGAAATACATGAAAAAACATGATTGCAATCATGTTTTTCATGTATTTCTCATTTTCCGTGTAGCAAGGCTCATCGAAAGCATGCAACATGCGTACTCATTGGATGAGGAGTTAAATTATGCACCCAACGAGTGTTACCACTCGAAATTTGAGTAAACTCATCCGGAGATAAGTTGAAAATACGAGTTGAAATGGTAGTTTTTTCTTTCTTTTCCTCTAAAATTTGATGATGTAATCTAATTTATTATTAGTATTTCCACTATTATTTAAATATTTCCTTAAGAGGCCCATTTTATACCTCAAAAGTCCTATGATGGATTAGTGCAACATCCTTTAAAGCTTTAACCAAAGTAAGCCAATGAGGTTGAAGATTTGGGGGATATCAAGACAATGCCAACCAAACCATATTATTAGAAATATAAATTTTAATAAATTAGAATAGATTTTAAAATGCATTAGTATCACCCTCACCATCAAATTTAGTTTCTGAAAGAGTTTAACTACCTTTAAGGATGCTACAAGGTGATCATCCAAAAACACATCTCCAAATATGGATATGGGAAGGAGCCATTAAAGATAAAACCCTTTAAATACAAAGATCCATAGGGTAAGCTTGCGAGTCTGGCCCTCCTTCTAGTGCTAATTGTTGACATACATCAAAATTCTCGCTTGCAATGGGGAGATACCACCCAATTAGGGTCCTAATTAGACCCTTACTCATTTGATGTGGAAATACTCACCAGTATATAAGCTCGGTAGCCTCTACCTAAGCTAACCTACATTAATTACCTAAACTAACCTAAACTAATATAAATGACTAAAATAACACTAATCTAATCTAGTATAGCCTAATAATATATTTCTACCTAAGACTACTGCAACTTCTGATGTATGGAAATGTTGTTATAACCAACGGAGAGGAGAGAAAGGTCTACCCAAATTGTAGATCCATAATGTAACTATAACAGTTTTAGATGGAAGTCCTTTGTGACTAAAACATAGGCTCAACCAAACCACCCAAGGAAGGTATGCTCTAATGAAAGAGCTTTAAATAAAATCTGAGTTTTATTTTTTCATTTATATTATCTAAATGCAATACTAATATAATATACAATAAATACAATTAACTAATAAATATATCAAAATTATATCATTAGTAATAACAAGTTATAATTTGAAGCATAAATACCACGCATAATTATAATTGATATAAACTCTAGAGATAATATGCAACTTAAATAAATTGTTAGATAAGAATACTTATTTTGATTATAAAATAAACACAAATACACCAATACTCATGAAAGGAAAACAATTTGTCAAATTAGGATTTCGTACCTTGATGAAAAACATAAATGAACATAATAATATGCCACATATAAAATTTCATGGTACAAATAAATTTTATTGAATGTTGCTAGGTTTTAAAAAATGATAAAAAAAACTAATAACAATATTATTCTCTTTCAAAACATAGTTACTTTCCAACCCTTCTCTCATTTAGGAGAGTCATATAGAAGATAAAATTCTTTAATAAAACAATATTCAAATGTTCTTCAAATTTTAAAAAAAAAAACATAAAAGATAAAATCAAAGTAAAATCCATTTAAATGAATGAAGTTCATCTTCCCAATTAACCCTTCATTGATAATTACCACGATTGGTTGTTACTTTGTATTATCATCCAACGAAATCATATCAGTTCCAAATTGTGAGGGATATGCTTCACTTTCTTTCTTCTGAAGAATTTTATCTAGCTAGCAAAAGAGCTTTGGAATCTAAGTCAAGTGGATTGAATTGATATTAATTAGACTAATTTGGCATTAACTAATTCATTTTATGACATATATTTTCTTTATACTATACTTCTAAGAAAAATTAGAAATGGAAATCGTACATTTTTACAAACCCTTAAATAAATTTTGAATGTCTATAACAGTTCTTTCATAAAGGTTTTCAATCTATTCTTTATCCTTATCTCTATGTTCTTCCATGCCCTGTAATCATATGACCAAAAGTAATGCTTTTTAAATATGTTCAGGGTAAGGCATGTTGTAATATTCTATGATATAAAATGTGTTCTTCTATGATTTGTTACAATTGTTAGTATACTCAACCAAATATTTTATAATTTAAACACTATATTTCCTTTGGTCTAATAAAATTTCCATCATCCTTTTATCAGACATATAAGTCTTGCTAATGTTTATAGGTTTTTATTTCTTCTCCTATAGGAAAATTTTCCCAAATTATTCTGAGAGCATCTCATCCTCTTTGATCATGGTCTCAATATTTTTAGATATTTGTAGGATATTATGATAAAGATTAGAAATTTTATAATCTCTTTTGTAAAATTATCTTGAACCTACTTTAGTTGACTATTCATAATGATGGCATGATTCTTGAAAATGGATATATTTGAGATTTCCCTTTTCAAAATTTATAGTATATCAAGACGTGTCTATTCCAACTCCTTTATTTTTTTTCCATATCTATGTTATACTTCAACTAATTGATTTTGAAAGTGAGTTTTAGATTGAAGTTTTTCATTCTTATAATCTCCTCTTTCTTTTCTAGAGTAACTTCAAAACCTTCCTATTTCCTTTGGGAATTATGTTGTAGTTCTTGATTTTGGTTATTTTTAAATCTTTGAATTCATGTTCAAGAGCACTGATCCTATTTTTGGATGGATCCAACTGCTTAGATAATTCATCAATAGACCACTTATTGGCCATAGAAAAATCCTATAAGGTAGAGGCAATCTCCCTTGCAAATTCCATTGGTTCTATAGTGGGATACTAGGTTGCTGATGTAATTTATTACAAGGATATATCTACTTTTCTTTTCCTATATATTTTAAATACAACATTTAATTGAGAAATGAAATAATAATAGGCTCCAATGAAATTATTGACTGGCTAACTAGTTCCACTTGGTAAATATTGACAAATAAAGAGGCAAAGTTCGTTGGATTAACTCCTAGTGGAGTTATAATACTTGTAGGAGAAACAAAATGTGTTATATGAGCTAAGTTGGTTGGGCTTTTAACATTTGGATCATTCAAATCCTAACATGTACTCTGATATACAGTCATGGGTTCATATGTATGTTATGTAACCTCTATTTTTTCAATAATGAGCATTGCATATGATTGTTGCTATTGCTTTGACTATTTTTATCCTGAAGGATTTCCTTGGTTTCTAAAATTTGTTCATTATCTAATATTTTGTTCTATTGATTTTATTCCTTTTCCTGTTTTATGTGTGTTGGATTCAAACCACATATAGTACTCAGATACTTTTGTTTTGAAGTACCCTAGTCAGAAGCTTGGATTATAATGACACAAGCTTCATCTTCATATTGAAAAATCATTGAACTAATGGCTCCTCTAGCTCGAAGTTCAATAAGAGGAACAACTGAGATTATGCCCCTTTATCAGAAGAAAGAAATGCATAACTATTCCTTGTTGGAAATTTTTCTTAGCCACATGTTCATTCATTGTAAACACTTTAAGGCTAACTTCCTTGTGAGGACCCATCCTAGGGTTCTCAAACCATAAATAAAAATTTCGCATAATTTTAAAGCACAAAAGAAGATATTTTACAATTCAATGTATATATTTGCTACAACATATTAAAAACATGTACATAATTTGATTCACGAAAACTGCATAAATTAAATAACAAAAAATATTGCCTAATACGTTGGCTCAGTTTTTGTTCTCTTTCTAGGACCACCGAAATGAATATGTTGCCCTACCAACTAGGAAAGTTTATCCAACTTATTAGCCTAGGGAACCTCCATTAGTTCCATATCTCATCGATCCCAAGTACAACTATAGTTGTAGTGTGTATGGAATAGATTCAGCACCCTACAAACTACAAACCAATCTGATTTCTCACTCCTCACACTATGTTCTCTCATATTCTTCCTTCCCCACTTCAAACCCCAAAAATAACAAAAAAAATGAACCCCCTCTTGGTTCTCCTCCTCCCACACTTATGGCTCCCTTCCCCCATCAATGTCAACCACCTATCATAAATTCCATAAGTTCCCCCCCACTCCTTTGAATTGAATTCCATTAAATTCCCCACCCACACCCCCCCCCGCCCCCACCCCATGCTTACTCCTCATGCCACTCCCTTTTCCTCACAGCCTTGACTTAAATCGAGGTCATTATACCTTGTCAAGTCATGAGGATAATAAATAAATAAAACTAATTAAGATATAATAAAATAATAGTAGTACTATAATAATAATATTTAGCTTTATGGGTTAATCAAACGAAAATCGATTTGTAAGAATCCTAATGAATTAAATGTTGAATTAATAATAATAAATTATAGAAAACTAATTAATTATTAATAAGGCTTCAGGTTAATCAATCAATTAACCACTAATCAAGCTTAAATATTAATCAAGCTTAGCCATTAATTATTTTTCTAGCATAATAAGCTACATGTTACTAGTGTATTTGTGCAAGGCATGGGTATGTAGCTAGCATATGCATACCTCATATGTATACTAATAATACTTATCAAAGTCAAGCACAAAGAACAAGCATTTAGCTGCTATGTTATTATCACAATATAAGATAATAGGATCAGGTAGGGCCATTACATTTCTCAAAAATAAAAAGCATTCATGAGTAAATGGTAAAAAGGGGGATCTTGGTGATCGTAACTTTTAGAATATGTAAATGAATTTAAATGCGCACTCACTATATCAATAGGATCATATCTATAAAAGGGAATTGAATCAAGCAAGACCTCCTTTAGACCCTTTTCTTCATCTATTGCATGGACTCTGTCAAGAAGAGAATATAAACTAATTTTGATAGGGAATATTTTCCAACTATTCGAATTTTTAGACAATAGCTTGCTTATTCCATTCATAGTTGTTTAGTTAGCTATTTCCTTTAGTGCCAATCTATCAGTAATATATATAGGAAGTAGGTGAGGAGCAGTGTCACAACCAAAAATTCTAAAGTAGGTTTACCTCTCTTTAATAAATCAATGTCCAATGCCCCATAAAGAATTATGAAGATCGCTACTAATTCTGATAGGGGTTATCTTGTAAAAATTCATATAATGGTGACATGAAATGATCACAAATGTCATACATGTGTTTTTTATACCGACTCCTTGAAAGAATAGAATAGTACTGAGGAACTAATTATTCTTTTTCTAACTAGATCAATTTAAGTGAAGGAAACAACGAGACAACTATTATAGCATCTAGGAGATAAGTGGAGATAAAAACACGTGGGATAAAACCTTACAAGAAAGACATGCTAGCCTGATTGCATTGGTTAGATTACGAGATAAGACATTTTCCTAATTAATTATCTTGGCCTTTTGAACAATACCATGAAACAAAGGAACCGATTTCTCCTTGAAATGAGTTGGGTTTGGTTGAGCATATAAACTGGGGAACATAAAAATTACAAGGGAATGTGAAGAGTTGAATCTCCCAATAGGATATAGTTTGTTCATTTTGGCTTTAAAACCCTTGGAATCAACTATACATATTTTTATGCATTGGAACAACTCCATATTATGCCTAATTAATACCTTATTTTCAAATTCATCCATATATTTTGCATTAAGATAGACTTCAAGAGCATATAACTTATATATCTTTTGTAAGGTTTCAAGCCTCCATGAACCAAATAATTGTCCAACATTATTAACAGTAGCACATGTTTCAAGTTTATCATGGGAAATAATTCATCATTCCATGTCATAATATGGTAGCATGACTGGCCTGGTTGCAACTTTGTGAACACCAGTTCATTGAATGTTGATGTAAGTATCTATGTATGTACACATATATTCTTCTACAATATCTCCTTTGTCTAGGATATGAAATCTACCTTTTAAGAAGTCAAATATTTCTTCCCAAGACCTATCTCCTTTCATCCTTGTTTTATAGGTGGTATCTGTATAAAATGCAATATTTGGAATTTTTTCCTTTGCATTGTTTCTCCTTTCATATCCTGGGTGGCAAGCTTTAACTTCTTGGCTTGCCATTTTTCTCCATATTACTTTTATAGACCAATTTAGCCATTGTAATCACTACAAATATAAAGAAGACACCTAAAATAGAGAATTTGTAAATTTTCAAACTAAAATAACCAAGATTACTCCAAGAAACTTGTTATGTTTCAGGTAATGGATTTTTAAGGTGATATAGTGGGAGATAGGTGTGATAGAATGATTTAGTGAATTCTTAGAGTGAATTACTTAGTTTTATGAGGATACCAATAGCCTTATGTGTTTCCTTAAAGAAGGTAATACTCCTCATATATCTCTACTGAGTGATAGCTTATGGAGTCATTTTAGTATTAAATGTACATCTAATCATTCCTTAATGACTGGAAAATTTTCGCATTAATCTATGAATCTAGGGTATGGCAAGGTTTTATGGCTTGATTCAATTCTTTAGCATGGATGCTAAAGTTTGGTTTTAAACCATAAGTCATTTTTAATCAAAGTTAAACTTGGCTATTATAGTTAATCATGGTTATCTTTAATCATAAAGTTAAGATATAATCCAATGATCCAGGGCCTAATGGGTGCAAGGGATATAAACCAATGCAATGGCTTGAATGACAAATCTTCTTTGTTATTTATTAATCACAATTAACTAATTTCATTAGCCTAATCCTATGATTAGGTGAGTGATTTGAGGTGTAGTGCATGCAAAGGGTTTTTGTGCAAACGAGGGATAATATGGGTGGATCCATAACTAATTAAATAATTAATAATTAAGCCTCATTAATGTAATAATCATGGTTATAAAAGAAAAAAATTCTCCTATAGTTACACATGTATATGGATAGATAACATCTAGCTCCAACTTAGGAACATGCACTCAATGTAGGGCACATGATCCATGTGCTCAAAATGGAGTGCCTGAGAATCCAAAAAATCCATGGTGCTCATAGAATTGTAACTCAAATAACTCCAACATTTGTTAAATTCTATAAGAGACTATTATTAATAGTAGCAGGCTTACACCATCACCCTGTAATTGTAGAAACTTATAAAAATTACATATCAAAATATAAACTAAACTAACATTTCTTTTTTATTTTAGCATAATCATGTAACTAACTATGTAATGAAATCAACATGAAAAAAAGAAATGAGCAATGAAAAATCAATAATTCATGGCACACAACCTATCCTGATCCACTTTAACATATCGAAACCAATCGAGTGTTAGTGTAGGGTTTGAGAAGTTCACCACTAACTGGTAATGGAAACTTGGCACCCCATCAACGTTAATCAAGTAAAAGGAATAAACTCCAATAATTTCATGAACCTTGCATGGATTGGGGGTCATCATAGATAATCACTAGAGCTACCTTTCAAATTTGTCCCCTTTAACACTATGATTAAGCTTCTTCTTAGATCTATGTCTCCTTTTATTCTTGACTATTTGAACATATGGAATTTTTAGGTTTGAATAGTGTGGGAAGACAATTCCTCAAGTTTATAATCATCATTCAAATGGCATATGTCATTCCTTACACAACCCCTTTCTTCCAAATTACTAATATTTACAAGAGTTTGAATGTGAAAATGCCACCAAGAAATATCAAGTCTCAAAATGTTCTGTGTGTTCAATTTCATTAGCTCTACTTTCCTTAACCTCATCATTAATATTCTTTTTTTTTTCTTTTTTCTTTTGAATAAGCTTAATCTATTAGTATAAAAAAAATACATTACATGGAGGCTAGGGCCTCAGAATTTCTGGCCCGAGAGATGGGAATTATAGTACATCCATGACGCTCTGAAAAATTATCAACCCACAGTACCAAAACACAGATACAGCCATGAAGATTAGTCAGGAAACTCAGCAAAAAAATGTCGCCCTCATAGGGGAAACCAGCCGTGAAACTTCAGCAATTTGTCAACCCACAATGTCTAGAACCGGAAATACAAACATAATCGTTCTTATACAAAAATTCCTGCCGCCCACGAAGGGGAAACCGAAATTCAAACAAGTTGTAGAATTGATGAAAACTAAACTGAGACAACGTGCAACAACCAGAGCTGAGCCTGGCTCGACGATCATCCAAAAAAAAGCTAATATGAAGATTGGCCATTAGTTACCTTGAGAGGAGGGGGGAGACTCGACCACACGACAGGCGTAGGCGTAGGGATCATCCTCGGCTTGCAAATCAACTTTCTAGTACTGGGATCATCTCGCTGCAACCTCAACTCTTAGCACTTGAGACGCCATGTTTGGGTATCCTCCGCACCCACCTTGTCAGAGCAAGAAAACAGCCATGAGCACGCCTGACTGCAGCACCTTTGAGGTCCCGTGAGGAGCTGCACGTTCCTTCACTCTCTTTCGTTTCCGACTCCTCTCGAGGGAGAGCATGGCCCGTTAGGGCCGTCAATTGCGCCAAGAGAGCCTGTGAATCCGGCAACAATTTAGGAGGCCGTTTTCTTGAATTAGCAGTTATGGTGGTCGTAAATGCAGGCATATTAAGCAAAACAAGGGAAACGGAATCGAGCCTTGTACACAATCTCGAGAGGGAGACTGAGACAGCTCTCAGCGAGATCCCACGCCCGCAAGAGAGCCTCCTCATCCACTTCGAGTTTCAAGGTATCAACTCGCGGGGAGTCTAAGGAGGCAGAAGAGAGCTGGAGGTAAGGTGGTGATGGGGAGGGACCTCCAATGGGCCCAGCTGCGCTTCACACCTCACTCCTTAATGCGCAGTCCGTGTGTGGGAATCGTGCAGAAAGAGAGATTGAGGAGCAGAGCGGGCAACACAGAACGGGGGCGACGCAACTCAGTATCAGAGGGCTGAGAAGAGCCGAACGTCTCTGGGAGAGAAACAGAGTGGAATCTGATACGCTGAGAGAAATGGGAGCTCTACGAGACGTGAAAAACCGGAAGAAGGTTTAAACAACAAGAAAGTGAGCATCTGCGTCCAGTAATGGTCCTGGAGCTGGGCTCAGAGACCGTCGAGGAGCAGCAGGAGTGAAGAGGCAACAATGTCGGCCTGAAACTTTCGGAACAAGCCATATCCCTGTGGAGCAGACGCAAACCTGGGCAAATGTGCAGCCTTAATGCCTTGGGCGGCTTGGTGTTAATGCAATTAATGGTTTGGAGGACGAGGGGAAGGGTGGCGGTGGTAGAATCCCACGCGCCAACCCAAAACCCCTGCCACCTTTCAAACATGCTGACCAGCCGCATCCGGGGCTCATCATCAATATTCTTACGAGTCAAAATGGAATGCAAAAAAATTCTAAGGATGTTCCATGGTTTGTGTCTTTGAATTATTACAATTGGCTCCATAATTCTCTACAAGGTTGGGAAGTTTGATAAATAGTATCACTTAGGTCCTTTACATGGTAACTATAAGTAGTTTCTATATATAAGTTAAATTATTTTCCATCACGAGTGGGAATAGTTGCATATTATAAATCAATTTGTATATTCCTCCTAAGGTGGTTGACTGCTTCCAATACAAGAGCATTCCCACTGCATTAGGGATATCCATGGCATTTTTTGGATTAATTTTTAACACTTTTTGAGCTTTACCTTAGTTCATCAATGAGAAACATAACTAGATAACACTATTTTCAAACAAATAGAAAAAAATATATACATTCAAATATAGTTATAATGGAAAAAATATACATTTTATAAATTTTTTATTTAGATTACCGTGTCAAATAAATCATTTTTAAGGTCAATGTGGGGGAGGGGAAATAACAATCACACTTCAGGATCCTTGGAGCCTCTATCTACTGCCATGTCTCCAAATATGTCACGAAGAAGCTAGATGTGACAATATAATTGGTGGTATTTTTTGGTTACACGGAAACTCCCCAAAACTATAGTGTGTACTTTCCATCCCTCAAAATGATAGTGGTGCAAAGGGATGTGAGATTTAATGAAGATAAGGCGATGTGGTGCTCTCTTGAGAGGGAGCTTCAGATCCCACTAGAGGAGGATATTTTAGCTCCGAAGCAGGAACCTCAAGAAGTTGTGTATCAACCACAAATTGAGGAGTAGAGAGTGGAGACAACCACTCAAGAAAATCCATCCAAAGAATTTAGGTAAAGAACCAAGAAAGATGAGAGAGTTGTGCAGGATGCGAGGGAGAATGTGGGTGCTACTTCAAATCAACACAGGCAGAGAAGGTCACTAGATAGACACACTTGTTACATGTCTCTAATTAATGAGCTTGTAGATACTGAGCCATCCTCTTTCAAGGAAGAAATAGAGAAGTTTGTATGGGTTGGTGCAATGGTGGAGGAATACGAATCCATTGTAAAAAACAATGTTTGGGAAGTGGTCCCAAGGTGAGTAGATAAGTTAGTTACTAGTTCACAATGGATCTTCAATGTAAATCATGCAACAGACAGAAGCATAGAAAAGTATAAGGCCATAGTTGTGGCCAAGAGGTACTCTTAGGTTGAAGGGATTGACTATGAAGAGACCTTTTCTCATGTAGCAAAATACTCATCCATCAGATCAATTCTTGCTCTGGCTACATAGATCGGGTGGAAGATCGACCAGATGGATGTTAAAATAAAATTCCTCAATGGATCTATTGAGGAGGAGGTGTGTATCGAGAAATTAGAAGGCTTTGATACTTTTGATCAATATTGTCATGTGCAAAGACTCAAGCGAGTGTTGTACGGTCTCAAGCAAGCACCCCATGCTTAGTACACCGGGATCGATAGCTATCTCAATAGTTTGGGCTTCACCAAAAGGGAAGCAGATGAAAACCTCTATCATATTTTGATAGAAGGTAAATTGTTGATTATTGTCTTATATGTTGATGATTTGATTTTAACTGGTAATGAACAACTGATCAAATCTTTCAAGGAGGACCTTGCAAGAGAGTTTGAAATGAAGGACATGGGTTTCATGCACTACTTCCTTGGATTGGAAGTGTGGCAAGGAAATGAGGAATTGTTTGTATCTCAGGGAAAGTATGCCAATGAGATACTTCATAAGTTCTGCATAGACATATGCAAACCAATGGAGACTCCTCTAGCGACCAACTCGAGGAAAGAGGATGCCACTTCAGGTGAGGAAGTGGATGTTATTGTTTACAAGAAGTTGGTGGGTTCAATCATGTATCTTGTGAAAACACAACCATATATGTGCTATGCAGTCAATCAGTTGTGCTAAGCTATGGTTTGATCGACCAAATTATTTTGGAGGGAAGCTAAGCATGTTCTACGGTACCTTAGAGGCACTACCCAGTTTGGAATATGGTAAATACAGACAAAGGGAGTGAATATTGGCTTCACAGATGTGTATTGGGTGAGGAGTTCTTCATATCGAAAGAGTACATCAAGTGGAATTTTTAGTGATGGTTCTACAACGATTTATTGGTACATCAGGAAGCAACAATATGTGGCACTCATCTCGGCAGAAGCAGAATACATGGTTTCCAATCAAGAAACTTGTGAGGCTATCTAGATGAGAAAGATACTTGTTGGATTGTTTGTTCAGATGGTTGATACAATGGTGATCTACTGTGATAATCAGAGTTGCATCAAGCTCTCTGAAAATCTTGTTTTTGATGATCGATTCAAGCGTATAGATATCCGATATCACCATCTACGAGATTGTGTGTAGAAACATATCATGTTGTTGGAGTAAATTTTGACAGAGGAACAATATGCAGACATTTTGACAAAAGCCTTGTCAAGAGGGAAGTTCAAGTTCCACAGGTGTAGGACAGGGGTGGATGCTAATCCCTTTCTTATTGAGAGGGAGTGTTGAAAAATGCAACAAGAAATTCTCAATTTCAATTTGCCTTGATTAAATTGAGAAAAATTGAATTTCCACATCAACAGACAACTCGGATGAAGATAACTTGAGTGAAATGGTTTGTGTCACCCAATTTACTTAGTAAATTCGAGTTGTAGGAGTTAGAGTTCAATTTAGCATGTTTGATTGCTAATTTGTAACAATCAAGGTCAGTTATCTAAGATTTTTTTTAGTTAAACTACTTGCATCTGTTGGAAGAATTAGTGGAGGGTCAAGTTCTGTAGTGGGACTTCAGTCAAACTTAATTATCATCTAGTTAACTGATCAACCAACCCAAAATAGCTAGTGCATGCAGAGAATTCGAGTTACCTAGTTGAGATGGAGATTCCAAGGTAGTGTAACATCAGTTGTAGACTAGTTCTGAGTGTACAAGTGTTGCACGTAGTTAAATGATCAACCTAAAGGAGCTGTGTAATAACTTGGAAGAAATTCCTAAAAAATAGGGGCTAATTCTTTAAGGAAAAACAAAAGGAAATAAGAGCTCAAGGCAATGCATAATTTGACTAAGTCTGGGTGAAAGGTCTTCAGTGAGTTGAGAGATAGGTTGTGCACTTCCAGGGTGAGCTCATTTGAGAAAAGAAATTGTATTACATCTCTATTTCATCTGATTAATGCAAGAGGCATTGGGGTTTTTAGCATATTTATTTCCCCAAATAAAAATACTTGTTGCATGTGTGTGATTTCTTAATGCATGTCTGAAAATTTTGTTCTAAATTATGAAATAATGTCCGCAAAAAAATAGAGTAGGTTTATGTCATTTTATTTTGGTTAAAACTTCATGATCAATTGAAAATCCACTTCATAATTTCTATAGTGTGTTGGGGAAAAAACATAACATGCAATTTGACTTCAATTTGTTAGTGAAGCACTCACATGACTCTTCAATTTTTCTTCCATTTACCATTTACAACAATGGCAATGATACTATAATCATTAATGGTAAAAATTTACAATAAGCACAAAAAAATAAAAAAAATAAAACATTGAATCAACTATGTATACAACTAATGGTAACATTTGAAACTAAGAGGCAAAAAAAAGCAAAAAAAAAAACATTGAATCAATTGTGTTTACAACTGTCTAGTGGGAAAACTATGTTGTTGCTGACTCTGTTGTTGAGCCTCCTGCTATGTTGTCAACACTCCTTTGCACTCCTCATTATTTGATTGACACTAATCCTCCTGCTACTGAATAATGTGGGCTGCTATAGCAAGGTAATGATCCATGAGGAGAACACCTCAATGGACCCTACCCAAATTTCTGCAACTCCTGGGCTAAGGATCTACATTGGCCCACCTCACTCCTATAGGTATAGATGCATGTGCTCCCTTTACCCACTTGGCTCGAACTCTCCCCTTGTTGGAGATCTCTAGTTGAGTGGATGTCTCCACACTTCCTTCTCTCTACCTCTCCATTTGTGGTTGATCCACAATTTCCTGAGGCTTCTTCCAAGGTTGCATGTTGAGAGGTATAACATGCTCCCTCTCAACCACCATATCTATAGTCTCTGCCTTTCTCCTCAAGGATTTTCATGCATCTTCTACCTCAAGTGCATACAAGTTCTTGAATTGAACAATGATCTACTTCACCTATTGCGTGGCAACGTGTCTCAAGAATTCCTTTCCTTTGTTGAATGTCACATCGTAGCCACGATATTCCATCAACCCAATGAAAAATAGATTCTTCATTAGACTCGGTACAAACATCACATCCTTGAGCTTGAGAGGGGAGCCTGACTCCCTCTGAAATGTGATTGTGCCAATTCTGTTCGGGTTGTACCTTCCATCATCTCCCATATTGATGTGCATATGGATATCTTTCTCCTCCAAGTAAATAAAAAATTATTTGTTCCCCATCATGTGTAACAAGGCACCAATATCCAGATACCACATGCTTCCCAAAACTGTGCTCGCCATTCATGCGATAAGAGTAAAGTCAAGCTCGGACTGTGAAAGCCAAAGCTTTACCTACTGATGCTATTGTAGACTCCTTATTTCTTACCTTCTTCTGTGGACACTTCATGGAATAGTACCTGTATTCATGATAATGAAAGCACTTGATTTTGGAAAAGTATTTCTTCTTGCCCTCTTGGCTATAATAAGCCTCACCTTGGGACTTCTTTCCCTTGGATTTATTTCCTTTTTCGAATAATGAAAAATACTCTTCCTCTTCTTTGGATGAGGTCCCATCTATGTTATTCCGCCTTATCTCCTCTTGTACCAAATCAGACCATAGGCGTCCCCAATTTGATAGCTTCTCCCTCCCATTTACCGAATCTTGGTGGCTGTTCTAGCTCTTGGGAAGGCCTAGAAGTGCTAGGCTTACCATATAATCTTCTACAATAGTAACACCAACACTCCCAATTTCATCACGATATTGTGTGAACCTACTCAGGTATTGTGGTATTATGTTTCCCTTTTTCATCTTCATATTTTGAATATTTTCCTTGAGTATCATCTTCCTGTGGTCACTACTGTTCTGGAAAAAAATTGTCAATGCTTACCACATTACATATAGAGTCTCCTTCCCATGGATATTAGAGACAATATGGTCTTGTATTCCCTCCAATATGATCCTCCTTGCCTTGGCTACACTCTTCTTCCAATCTGATATATTCTGAGCATCAACAACTGTTGATTTCTAGATATCATTATCAATGAATTCCTTCAACCTGTTATCTTCCAACACTGATTCCATGCAGTCCTTCCAAGAAATATAATTTGATCTTCCCTTAAGGGCATACTCGAGTCTTAGTCCATAGAAAGACATCCTGATAATCTCTGAAGAATTGATCCTCCAAATTCAATCCTCACATAATAACAAGTTCAAAATTTATTCTCTACTATGAATCCTGCTCTAATACCATGTAGAAATTAATGTGTAGATTGTAAATTGCTCATGAAATTTACTAAATCATAAGACTAGAATCTATTGTACAGATTTGAGGAAGCTAATTCACGTTCAAGAGCACATATCAAAAACATGCATCATAATTCAACACACATACACAGAGATTTATCTAGGGAAAATAAATTACTCAAAACCCCTTACTATATGTATTACATTAATCAAATAATCTAAATGAATAAAATATTCTTGCTCAATATTGAGCACAACATGCACCTATATCTTCTATCCTCTGCATGATTGATTGACTTTGGCCAATAATTGGCCAATTTTTCAAGCCTCCAAGCTCCTAATTCCTTGTGTTGTTCCTTAAGGAATTAGCCCCTATTAATTAAGAAATTCCATCATCTGGATTGCACAATTCTTTTAGGTCCATCCTCTGACTGCATGCACCATCTATACACATTGGAATATGCTATAAATCATATTGCACTACCTTGGAATATCCATCTCAACTGGGTAACTCGAATTATTTGCATGCATGAGCTATTTCAGGCTGATTGATTAGTTATTTGGATGATCACTAAGTGTGGTTGAAGTTCCACTTCCACCACTCAACCTTCCACTAGTTCCTCCAAGAGTTAGAACTAGTTGAACTAACCATAACTCAATTTAACTCAATTAAATTGTTCCAACTGAAATTAACACAACCCGGGCTCCTAAAATTTAAGAATCACTAAACACAACTCAAGTTCATGCGCCCAACTAAAATTAACTAAGTTATCAGAGTGATAACAACTATATCACCTCAGTTAAATCATTCAAGTTGTCTGTTGATGTGGAATTTCAATTTTCTCCTAATTTAATCAAGGGAAAATTAAATTAGGAATTTCTTGCTACATTTTCAATAAATCTATCACTTTCCATAGAGATATGTAGCTTCAGTTTTCGAATTCCTTAGAGATAAATATAACCTTAGATCAACCTTCAATTTTAGAGATGTATGTGCTCATCCGTATTGTGCTTTTGGAGGAAACTTCATAAGTTATTTATAGCCTTTCAAGTATGCAAAGAGGTGTCTCTTGAGGGCCGAGCTGACTTTTTCTATGGAGGGCCGACTTGGAAACTTAGAGGGATAAATATCATTTACGAAAATTCAAAAATTTCTACTTTTCATACGGTCATAAAGAACATGCCCATTTATGTTTTCTTTTTGACCAAAATAAAGCATGAAGAACATGCTTGAAAATAAATAATAATTTTTTTTCTTCAAAAAATACATGGGTACAATGACAATTATGAAGATCGAAACTAGTTACAATCTCCAAGACTTCTGTGGAAGAGTTAGATAATAGTTATAGAGTCTATTAAATGTAGAGATCCAACCAAGGGAAAAAATGAGCAACAAGGAGGTAGAGAAGAATCTCTACAAGTATTGCATTTTTGTTAATAATATCCACTATGAGTGAATAATATGTTCATGTAATTTGTCTCCATATTTTTTTCTTATTTAAGTATATAAATGATATTTGTGTTTTAACTTAATAAACTGAAGAGGGAGTTCTTAAAGTTTGACATCAATAAGAGCTTGATCATTCATGTGAAGCATGATGAATATCCCATTATAAATAGTGTTCCAATGGAATATGAGATGTGATGTATGGAAGATGAAGGAATATTGGTAGTGATTATAACTATTGGGGATGTTAAAGGGTGAAAGAGGAAGGTGAATGGTTATGACACATAAGAAAAAATATCATGACAATGAAGAGGAGTAGGTTGGTCACTCACATATAAAAGAAGTTAGTTAACCATTCTTGTTGAAGAGTTAGGAAATTCTAAGAGAGGTAGATTGAGGAGACATTTCCAAGGGATAGAGAGGAGCATTGAGGAGGTAGAGAGTAATTTTTACATGTTTGTGCATTATATTAATGAGAATGGACAATAATATTCATTTTCAACTAAATGATCTGGTTTCATGTACTTTGGTTATGCAAAGAGAGAGTGTCTTGGGCCAAAAACATAACATGCAATTTAACTTCAATTTATTAGTGACACACTCAATTTTTCTTCTATTTACTATTCACAACAATAGAAATGAGACTATAATAGCTAATGGTAACAATTTACAAGTTTACAATACAAATTTGGATTAGATTGGGAACAAAGTGAAATAACACAATACTTTGTTGAAATCAATATTACAATAATTTTGTTTTTGTTTTTGGTTTTGTATTTTGTATTTTTTTTTATTGAATTAGATATTACAAACACAAGAATGTACATAGCCATACATATTGGCTATGATGGTTGTAGCTTATCTACAAGAATATTTTAGGTACCTATGCTCATTCAGAAAATCTCATAACTAAGATTTGAAGCTACATTTTATAATAATGCAAAAAAACCTAATATTCAAAAACACTGACCTTGAAAAGAATTTAGTGCCGAGTTGGATGAATGTGAGCTATCCCTAAAAGGGGGAACTCCTCATAACTTTTTGCTCAATGTTTGGTTCCCGGTCTTATTTAGCTTATTGGAAAGAAAATTCATGCACAGTCGATTCTTTAGGGAGTGACTTGAAAATTAGCAAGGGAAAGCCTAAAAACGTTCTAGTAAATCATGATCTAAAATTAGTAATATTAAAACTATCTCTGAAATGGTTCCAGATACTCACTTAAATACAATCAACACTCTAACAAGTTAACAACTACTATAATATTCATAGATTCCAACAATAATTTGTATTTAACTTGCACCAAAATAAAATAACAAGACCTAACATATTAATCATATAAACATATCAATTTTTTTCCTTGAGAAAATAAACCTATATGTCAAATCTACCTATATGTCAAATCTACCTTGACTAATAATTTAGTAAATATAAAAATAAATAAAAATCTTACCTATAAATCCTTTATTTAAATTAAACTTCAAATTAAACTTCAATTCTCTAGTATAATTAAAATAATTATATTCATTATAAATAAATCTATTAATGTCAACATCATAAATACAATTATTAAATAATCATTATATAAAACATCTCCATCATCACTCGATAAGCAAATAATATCCACACATAACCTTTCTATACATATTCTATCATGTGAATTAAAATACATTTGCAAAGTTTTCAAACACTCTTAAACTCGTTTATGAAAATTTTAAAACATATAGAAAAACAATACACCATTATAAAATTTCAAATAAAATATCTATCACATCAAAATTGAGGGATAAATCACATGACCTTTCTATCCACATTTTATCATGTGAATTAATACACATTTGCAAAGTTTTCAAACAACCTTAAACTCATTTATGAAATTTTCAAAACTAATTTATAATAAAATATCCATCACATCAAAATTGAAAAATAAAATTTATGAGGTGCTTATGATTTCTAATGCATCAATCGTAGGTAGCAAACAATGTCAACCTTGCCTAATCCAACTAACACACCATTCCCAGAATTGCTATGTGCACAATAGAACAATACATATCCACACAGTTTCAAACAAAATATCAATTATGCGCACAAAATATCTATTATGTGGAAGTTTCGAAACACAATATCTAACACACAATTGCCACATGTTGAATTGCTCTCTACCAAATACAACCATACATATTCACAAAGTTTCAAAAAAAATATCAGTTAAGAGTTAAGTTTCAAACACAATATCTATCTGTGAAGGTTCCCAAATAATGTTTTTACGGAGTTTATAATTTGCAATATCTTTATTAACCTTAGGTACTTCTGAAACAAGACACTGGGTTCTAAGCTGAGAAGACAAATGAGCAAATTATGGAGAATATAGTTGATGTGTATGAATTTGGGAATTTGGTTCATATACGAAATACAATACATGGTTGGGAGAGACAAATTGATAGTGAAGATGAAGTCCTGAAGGAACTGAAGGAACAAACTGCCAAAATGGACTTCATATCAGACCCAGGGAGCACAAGAGGTCGTGTCTCTCTCTTCTAGCAATCAGTGAAGACATATTGGAAAATGAAATGTGTTCTAGCAAAGGCAATGGCTAGCATGGAAGCAAAGAAAGACAATTCTTCTATGCTTTTTGAACTTCAACAAATGAAACAAGACATTCATGAGATGGTGAAGGTTCAAATCCAAACAAATGCCAGAATTGGAAAGATAGAGCGACAACTTCAAAGTATGCAACGAGTGGAACTGCTGGGCACCACAGCGAAGGAGCCAGCGCCTGTGGTTTCTTCTGATGGCATTTCTGTTTAAATTATAGTTTCTTCTCATGTTTTTGGCGGATATTGGTAATAGTTTATGTTTTAGCTGTAAATGTTATAGACATAGTAAAGTGATAAAAGCCGTGGTTAGAAGAAAAAGACAATTTAAGTTTTGGTTAGCTTTTAACTCTCTGCGGTGGCCAACAAACCTGGTTTTCTTCGAGCAAGTTGAGGTTACCGCAAGTGATACAATGTGTATAGTGACTTGCTCTATAAAAATATGAAAATAAAAAAACACTACAAAATTTAAAAAAAAAAATTTCGTTTTCATAAATTATATTTATGGCCTTGAATCGGTGCAGTGCGAGTATTTCGGGCCGAGATTTCTGCAATTATTTGTTTGCTGCCGGCCGCTTCAAAAAAATTGATTGTGGAGTTCCACCGAATCGTGAGAGTGCGACTATTTGTGGCCGAGATTTCCGAAATGATTTGTCGCCACCTACCCGTACGTTAAGTTTGGTTGTGGAATTTTTAAACAAATCGTAGATACGATCCGTGACAGTGAGTGCAAAGCTGACCTCCCTTCAGTTGCGGTTGACGTGAGGAGAAGATAAAAGAGAATATTGGTTTGGATGTAGTTGGCCTCACTTCATTACGCCTCCACCATACCGCGTGGGTGCCATAGTGAGCCCAGAAAAGAAAAAACCAGGACAGCATTACACATATTCATAAATTGGATAGGGACTCGGTAAAGGAAGCTTCCTCGTTCCACCGCTTATTATTATTATTTGTTTTAAAAGATTATTATGAAGGGGGTGATTTGATGTGGTAATTTAGGTAAAATTTATGGTTAAAATTGTAACAATAAGTGTATTAATTGGCAAGTTAGATATATTAATGATTTATGATTTGGAGTGGAGATGTCTTGATTTTATTATAGTGAGATTTATTTTAAAGGGGTTTTGTTATTTTACCATAGTAAGTCAAACATGTTTCAGGTTAGTAACTTGATTAGTTCAAGGTATGATTTGTTTTTTCATTTACTTAAATTTAATTCTAATATTATTATATTAATATTAATTCATGATATCATAATATTTATCTGCTCTTTTACTTAATCAAACAAAAAAAAGTCTTAAACAATTATCCAAATTCATTTCACTCACAGAAAAACAACAAAATCATAAACTAGATTAATCAATCAAAATATTGTTTTCTAAAATTTTTGAGTTAACAAATATGTTTATCCACTTCCCCTCCACCAGATGGATCAAATATTTCGAGGTGCAAACCTTTTCTCAAGTTTTCTTCACTACTTCAAATCACCAATTTTAACCAACTTAGATCCATCTTAACTTAGGATCTATCAAGCCCCGAGAAGGATCAAATCTTTAGAGGTGAAAACTTATTTTTGAGTGCAAAACTTGAGGAAAGGTTTTCACCTCTAAATATTCGCTCGGGGCCTTGAGATCCCGAGTTAAGATGGATCTAGGCTGATTTTTTACACAGTTTAAGAGCCGGGCTTGTATTGGTTTCAGGCAAGGCAAAAATAAATCATTCTAAATTGGTGGTCTTTAGCCCAACAATGAAATTGAATCATTCTAATTTGATGGTAAGAGTGATTCATTACACATGATCGCATCCATGGAGTCGAAGTAGATGAAAAGGTAAAAATAAAAATGTAGAAAAGCTCCCGAAATCCTTTTTGAAAAATATTATTTCACTCTTCTCACTGTGTCACAAAGATGCTTTCTCACAAATACAATTTGACACTTTATTTGTGTTAAATTTATATATTTGGGGAGAGAAGTGATTTTTCATTAGGACTGGCATTAAATTAATTAGATTAAATTTTAAATTTTAAATGTTAAACATTACTTTTACATTTATATTAGTGTTTACATGAGATATTCAATGCATGTAGTGTACTCATATACAAATCCCCGAGATCCAAATTTATTAAATTTAATGATATTAATATGAATATTATAATTAATAATAATATTAGTATTAATCTTTTAATATTAATATTAGGGTATTTGGTCCATACGCTTCACCTAAATAAAACCTCATTTTTTAGTTTTCGAAAAATATAAAAAAACTTATGGAGTAAATATAAATAGAGGTTTTATTTATTTGTCATACCTCTAGTCTATTTATATTTTTATTTATTTACCATACCTTTAAAGTAAGTATAAAAAGAGGTTTTATTTATTTACCATCCAATTTATTTATATTTTTATTTGTTTACCATACCTATGAAGTAAGTATAAAAAGGGTTTTATTTTTCATTTATCATACCTTCTGTTTATTTATATTTTTATTTATTTACCATTTCTTTTTTTGAGCGTTTGTAAATATACTTCCACATTTCAAATGTTTACTTACACTATATTTCTCACATTACATTTACATATATGCCTAAAACTCTTCTAAACACAATTAATATAATATTAATTTTAATTAAATATTGAAAATAAAAATAAATAAATATACATTTTAATTTTAAATACATGTAAAAAAATATATTTATGTTATTATGTAAAAAATATATATTTTAAAAGTTACAATTATCAACCTTATGTTTTTTAATTTATATTATGGATGTCATAATTACTCCTCACTCTTCTCAACCCCCTCCTCACTCTTCTCAACCCCCAAGGATGAGATCATAATGACTCCTCAATCTTCTCACCCTTAGATGTTTTATTCACTCCAACTTTTCATATATACATATTTTCATAATTGTTGTAACGAGGGTGACACTTTTTTAATTCCATTGGTTTATTATTGGTGAAAGACTTGTCATCATTGAGGAATAATGATGCAAATTGAATACACAACCTATCTTTATAATTTTCCATTTTATTATATTGAGAAATGTTCTAATACGGAAGAGAAGGAATGCTACTCCTCTTTCACACATATTACAAATTTAATTGGCAAGTTTAATCTGTATTCCTACACAAATCTAAAAACACATGTCAAATAGTATAATTGAAAACGAATATAAATCATAATCATATTTGAATTGAGATAATCAATTTCTTAACCCCATCTTAGATCAAATATCTAAAATCACTCTTATGTCCATAGGCCTGTAATTCTTCCGTGTCGTACTCAACAATTCATTAATAATTTTGTAAAGTATATCATTGAAATAAACATGTCATATGTATCCATCATTAAACCAACTCATAAATCTAGATATTAAAATTATAATATTTAATTGCTTCGAGTAAGTCTTGACATGTTCGTGATTCATACATAACCATCACATCACACATCAATGTGTTCAATCCCATGAATGTGATCAATAAACCTTATTTCCATCCCATTTGGGGTTGTAAGGCCACTCTTTTGAATAAAATTATTATTACGTAATGGGAGTAGTATTTGATTTTTAATGGACTTGTTTTCATTATATTTAAGATTAAAAAAATTGTTTAATATGCTCATTTAACATTATAGAGATCATCATAAGAAATATAATTTATGTTTGGTTTAAAATGAAATATTTAAATTAAAATATACGAAGATTAATTTTATTAGCTATGGAATCCATATTATCATTAAATTTTTTAAGAGAATGCATTATGTATGTAATTACTAACATGACCATGGAATTTATACAAACTTGCATTTCTAAGATATTGGATACTTACGAATATGAATATATGAATACACTATGCTCGTTCTTAAAGAGTTATGCTTGTTTTTAAAGAGCTATTCGTTGAAGTGGGTACAGAATTAAAAGAAGACACAATTTTATAATGAAAAGTGTTATCTACCAAATAATAAAAAATCTTAAAAATTTAAGATACTAACTTAAAATGAGTTTTCTAAAGTTGCAAATTCAAGAAAAGTTTCTTTAACTAACATGGAAATTACTAGGAACCAAAAAAATAACTGAATAAAAAGATTTGATTTAAAAAAATAGTTAAATATATTCACTAATTCCAACATATCCATGGAAGAGGAAGATCCATGGTAGTGAAAAATAAATGGACAATAATTGTGTAATAATGAGTGCATAGTTTTATTAAATTGCATAATGGACATAGTAAAAGCAAGCATCAATTTAGTGTTCCGAAAATAAAAGTGCAGGGATATGTAGTATATAAATTTTGAATGTAATTATAAAGAATGATTTTGGAATGATAAATAAGGTATGCAAAATAATTGTATTTATTTATTGGGATGAAATTGATAGATAAAAAAATGAAAAAAATAAAATTATAATGAGTTATTAATTTTTTTTTTCAAATTTGAAAATATCAAAGGAATTTTCTTCTTTGTTTTTAGTTTTTAGATTGGAATAAATTAAATAAAAGTGATTATCATTTTATTAAGATGTATTATTTATTAAAAATAGATTAATTATATTGAGATGTAACATTTATATTTTAATTTACAATTATAAATAAATTATTAATGTTTAATAATAGTTGATCAATAATTAAACAATTGCTATGTATATTATATAATTATTTTTTTATTTTCTCATAAAAGTTTTAAAACAAAATATATTATTTAGTTAATCAATGTTTAACTAATATTTCTCATAGGTGGTTTTAATCTTCCACGAAGAAACTAGATATTTTTAACCATCTACATAAACAAGGAATCCAAAAATATGCATTAAAATAAAGTCACTATAATACAACATTATAGGGCCAAACACTAGACAAATAGTCAATCAAGAGTCAATAGATGTAACATACGCCACATCCTTGGCACAGGATCAAGGAGGAGCAGGTGGCTCA
This sequence comes from Pinus albicaulis, assembly GCA_034641835.2. Classification (NCBI taxonomy): domain Eukaryota; kingdom Viridiplantae; phylum Streptophyta; class Pinopsida; order Pinales; family Pinaceae; genus Pinus; species Pinus albicaulis. The sequence goes on along the minus strand of CM076575.1, from coordinate 793,676,171 downwards.
ATTTCACAGTGCAAATGGATTTCCAAATGTACTCCTCGTGCATCAAACCTTTCCAAACAATAACGTTGGTTTCACTAGGCTTGTTTGATATCTTATAGTGATACAAAGATATTGTGTCTCTCATCTTGCTTTCCTTTAAGACTTTGCTTAACAAGGTCTTCATCTTCCAATATAGGAATATGGAATTGAGATATTGTTTCCTTTATTTCATAATATTAGGATTAAAAACCTAGTGGAAAACTTCTACCAAGATCTTAGTTTTTGAAAAATATTGACAATACATATCAACTCAAAAGTTGAAGTTTGAAATTTCATTAGGATTAAGAACCTAGTGGAAAACTTCTACCAAGATCTTAGTTTTTGAGAAATATTGACAATACATATCAACTTGAAACTCGAAGTTGCAAATTTCATTTTGAGTTTCAAGAGGAATAATAAAGAAAAATATGCTAGCTGCTTCTTGAACTTATTGTTGGACCCAATTCTTATCCTAGGACCCTGTCCACCCCCTTCCCTCCAGTTTTTCCTACACTATATTGGCATATCGCACTAAGGGGTTGCTTGTCCAAGTGCCTTACAAGAGTGTGCAATAGAAAAATAATATAAAAATCCAACACCTCATTTTGCTGGTTCATCCACCCCAATCAAGGAAGACTTATCCCATTAAAAAAATTATACCAATTTTACGGAGTTTCAAGCGACCAACCAACTATATTTTTAAATTATTAATACTAAATAACTAATTTCATCTATATACGTAATTTATTAATTTGTTTTTAATTATTTAATTATCTCATTTTTATGTTTTCATTACTATCATTCAAAGTAGTATATAAAATAATATATTCCAAATTAATACATCAAAATTATTAAAAATGTATTATTTTCTTAAATACTTATCTTTAACAAATTGCTTGTTATTTACTATATCATAATTATATTATTCCATTTAAACTAAAATTATATTATTATTATTAGTTTAACTATATAATTATATTAATATATTCTTCATTTCTCATTCATATATATATTTTAAAAATTATATATATTATTTTAAATATATAATATATTAACTTTTATTATTAATAACTATATTAATTTCAATAAAATAAATTTTATTTTAATATTATATCGAAAGCTCTAAACAAATATTCAAAACAATTCCATTCATGCACAATATATTGATTTTACTTGCAATTCATGTGAATCATCCATTCAATTCCGAGTCAAACAAATAAACAAAAATACCTATATTTAAATTGAGCCCACATATAGTAAACAAATAAACAAAATACTTATCTTGTGATAGCTTGGACATGTAGAAGGATGGTTTAGATACCTTTAAAAGTTTTCCCTGTGAGTGGTAGTCATCAGCCCAAGGAGGGTATTAGGTGACAAGGATAACTATTTACTTATTGACGTTTACTTTCAAACCTAACTTAAAGTAAACCATTAATAATTAAAATAGTACAAGTTTAATAACACTTTTATTTAGTTATACGTTTATTTTTATATATAAAAGTAATTTTTTGAGTTTTCGAAATTTTGTATCTTTTTTTAAGTTTGTTTATTTTTAAATTAGTAATAAATGTTTGGTGTTTTGTTTAAAACAATTTTATCTTTTTAAATTAAGGTTTGGACTTTAGTTATGTTGTACAAGACACATTACAAAATTTTCTATAAAATAATGTTGAGTTTTATTCTAATGCATGAATTCTTAAGTTTGTATAGTTATAAGGTTTAGTAACCTATGAGGTAGTTTAATTGGGATTGTTGTGTTATGAAGTATTATGTAAACTATGAAATTCATATTCAAATCTCTCATAGATCAAGCCAAAAAAAACAAGATTTAGTAGGTTGAGTAGTGAAATTTCAATTCTTAGATTAGTGCCTAACATTTTTATATGATGTAGAGAAAATATTCCTATAATTGTACACCAAATTTAATAATAAAATATGGAGTATAAGGGGTACACATAAGGCAAACATAAAGCATGTCAAAATAACATATCACATTCCATTTTAACCTTGTACATATAATACCTGTAAATAAATTATTAAAACTAACAGAAAAGATACAATGGTAATCACATAAAATATACACAAAGATTTTTCTCCTTAGATCCAAAACCAAAAAAACCAGATTGATTTTTCATTCTATTGCTTTACCATGTTATAAGACATTATATACATGATGTATCATTCATAAAACCCCCAATCCATTAAGTCTGTATTAGAATATAATCGCAGTTCCTTTGATCAGATTTACAAAACCATGGACAAAACCAACATGCACTCCAAAATTGTTTGTTGTAAACCGTCGAAAACAGATGAAAAAACTGATCTTTTTGTTTTCAGGGTTCTTCCCCAAACCCCATGTAGGGGGACTATCACCCCCTTTCAAACCCCTCGATAGGGGGTGTTATCACCCCCATTACGATCCCCCAAATAGGGGGGATATTGCCTCCCCATGACCCCCCAAGCACACCCACACATACATATTGTGCGTGAGAATAGCCATGCAAAAAATTTAACACATACACAACATTCCACACGTCGATTTTCCCAATTTTAATATAATTAAATCCTTTGGTTTTTCATTAATTTAGTCTTCTATATTGGTAGTGATAGGTGATCTAGAGACATATGCATAGATTATATACATATAGTTAGGCCTAAGAGTATTGCCCATTTATTTCAAGAAAATGCTATAAGAATAATTGTTATAATTTTTTTGTGTACTTAATATTCATTCTCTATTTTCTTTGTATTGAAATTCAAGTTTTGTTGAGTGTGTGTTATTTATGCTTTTTGTCTGTGATAATATGTAAACTACCTAAGTTTTCATTAAGTGGTGTTAGATTAAGATTGTGTTCCAAAATTTGAGAAAAAGGTGTCCTTGTAATTACGATTGATTGCATTTGGCCTTTGTGAAGACAAAGTATAGCAATATAGTATTGTCAATGAAGAATGTTTTATCATAGAAAAATCATGGAGCTATGGTAATTAGTGCGAATTAACAAGAAGTGTGTTGACATAAGTTTATATGAGAGCATGATTATTTGCTTGACATGAAGGTAAAATAATTCTATAAGAAGAGAAATTTGTATAGAGAGAGAAGACTGCAATGATTGCAATATGGATCAAAAGAGAAAAAATTGCAAAGAAACAAGACAAAAACAAGGATGGAAGAGAGATAAACGAGATAAGGGAAACAAGGAGTGTTGTCGCTCAAAATGTATAGGCACCGTGAGAACGACTTAGGTCAGGGTTTGTTACCTTGATCCCCTAACCTCTTCGTTCTAGCTATCCCCCAAAAACATACTATGAGGGGTAGACCCTATGGAAATGAAATGAAGAAGTATGAGTTGGGAACCAACAAAACCAGGAGACACAATTGAGTGGCCTAGCAATTGTTTTAGATTTATCAAGATATTAAAGATTTGATTGGATTTATATATTTTGAGACCAGTGCCTTATGGAGTCAACACTCTTGCTTTATAGATTTAAGACAAAGTATTGGATGGAAAACTACTTCATTAATTCATAACTATCGTAAATGAAATGCAATTCCTAAGACTTACATGAAATGCAAAGATGTTGGCTAATTTTAGTTAAATGCCTAATATAAGTTTATCTTTCTCTTAACTATTTTGAAGCTGGGGTCCAAGGTAAGTTGTGGGAAGGAGACCAACATGAAGCAAGCAATGGATTTATTAATGATACCTTCTGTTGTGCTCCTATCATCCGATGACTTTGCCGCTGCAAAGACTGTGGCACTAATGAATGCAAGGTCACTATGTTAACTACCGAAGAGTTGCCTTGACCCCTCAAGCTAGATGAGAAATGTTCTCCTAGAAATCTATCAACTAAGCTTATGCTTAAAGGTAAGTTTTAATATGCATGACTAGCTTAGGATGCAAATTCAAGGTGAAATTAGAGTATGATTATTAAAGGAAGATTTCTAATTCTTTATAGTACTTATATTATGGTTTATCTTGAATTATATTTCCAAGTACTTATTTAAGAAATTCGATAGAAAATCTCGATCATAAGAATAATGCCAACTTTGAAAGTTCCAACAAGATATAATAGACGAATGAAATGAAACTTAATTAATTTGATAGTCGCGAGATGCAAAATTTATCCAGACCCCACAATAGAGAACTTATCCAATCCCAATGTAAAATGACAATGACAATTACTTGAAACTCCAAAACTAATTATCCAAGAGATGCCTAATATGAAATTAGATCTCAATCAATCAATTATTTAAGATCACAAACTATTCATTGATGTGAAATTGGAGTAAATCGCCTTCAATGCTACTTATTTTAGAGAGAACTAGATCCTAACACAATGATCTTTCATAAATCAATGGAACAAGAATATCTTTGAGCCAATTAGAACACTAGATACCAATAACTCCTTAAATCTACCTGCTTGACCAAATATGTGAAATAAATGTACTTTAGGAAGTGAGCTTATGTGTGCACAAATTTAGATCATGGTACTCAAAAGATAATAAACATTAGGCTTCTCATATAACTTTACCAATGCCATTAATTCCCATGAAGTATCTAACCAACCTTATTGATGATGCAAATGTTTCCCCTTCACAAATGAGCTAAAAATACTTAAATTTCAGAGATTATATTTAGGACAACAATAAAAAAGGATTGTGTTTTAGTGAATATTTTAGTGGCAAAATAGTCCTAATATCACTTTCTCCTTCTGACTTTAATTTATTGCATTCGAAGAGAGGACCAATCTATGAAAAGCACTTGTACAACTACTATGTTTTAGATCTTTGCAATGACTATTGACAACTATCAATGAGACATAAAATAAGTTCACCAGTAGCCCAATTTACATAATTAGAAATTGGTTTGTTTATGTGACCTGCTAGATGATTTCAAGATACTTAAATATAATTAATGTTTTTTTCACTATATCATAGCTTATTTCATATTTGACAGAGATTAAAACTTGTGATGTAGGCCCAAGAAAGCGAGATTCAGATATACCTGAGTTTCTTGGCAATGCAAAATTTACCTTTCAATTTTATTTTATGATTTCTTTGCCACTTTTATGGAGCTCTTAGTTTCAGTTGTAGATAGACAATAAGTAAATGAAGAGTTTATAGGGCCAAATCTTTAGACCAAAGGCCTAGGACGAGAATAGATATTTTCCCTTGAAATCTCAATTCCTAAGACACATGTAATCAGAGTGATTTGTCCAAAAATGATGCACACAACTGAAATATTAACTTAGAAAATAATATGGTTATTCAATTGCTTGGAAAAGGCATAAATGATAGGTTTTCAAGGGCTGCAAGGATAGAAGAGATACGACTAAGAAAAGGAGGCCTATATGGGCCTACGTTGAGTAAATCAAGGGAAACGTTGAAAGTTGGAGGCCCTTTGAGGGAAACACAAGGGATAAAAGGTCCTTATGAGCAAGGAAAAGAAGGATAAAACATAGTGGCAGGCTTAATGGAGAAATGAGGAGGTAAGACACAAGGATATAGAGGTTTCCGTGAGGGTTTGCAAGGCCAGGGAGGCCTGAAAACAAATGCCTCGGGGAATAAGAGGCTTGGAGAAGACATCAGATGAAGCCACGACAAGGGTAACACCCTTAAGGACTACGCATAGATGAAAAGAAAAATCCCTAAGGGCTGCCACAGGGAGGTATGACGTGGTAGAGGGATAGAATAGGATTTTACCTTGAAAAAAAGGGCCGCGGCTAACTTAAAACAAGCCCCGAAGCGAATGCAGGAAGAAAAGGGGCCATGATAGGACTGAATGAGGCTCACGCTGGGCCTCAAGGTCTAAAAAAGCCTGAAAAATTTATGAAGTTAAAAAAGAATGCCTCAGATATGAAACTTATCTGCCAAAATCCTTTGAAATTGATGTTCTTTCTCTGATCTTGTGCGTTGAGCTTGGAGGGATTAATAGAGAGTGGATCTTGCCTTCCTAGGCCTATATACACCTCTAAACACTCTCTTGAAAATAAATTTTTGATCATCTTTAAATTCACCTGCAAACAATAAAAATTTAAAAACCACAATTCCCAAATATATACAAAAATAAAATTAAAACCCAAACCAGGTTAGAAATTTAAAATTATTTTACAAATTTTCATATTTATACAAGTAGAATATATATCTACTAGATTTGAGGAGTATGAGTCCAAATCCACTCCCATATCTGTAGAAACAATCTTTTCCCAGCCAAATCTATGCAATAATAAAAATATATAGAAGATAAATTAGTTTAAATGAGGCACTAGCCAAGAAACCGTGCAAGAAAATATCTGTTAAATAAGTATTGTGATTCAATCAATAAGGCTCTTCAAATCTTATGCCTTAGGAGTTAGCTGGTCCAACTGAGGAATTCCCCTCACGCCTAAGATTTTGGATATAAAAAAATCTCTACACACTCAAGATCAAGTGGTCATATCGATATAGACGTAAAATGACAATGAAATCCTCGAGAATTAGAGATACTTACTAATTTAATTGAATTAAAATGCTACCTTAGATCATAACAAATGAAAGGAACCTGTGCAATAAGTTATTCCATGAAGGATAATGATCACAACTTCTAAAATATAATTTAGTGGAGCATTAGGAACAATATTACAATAAGAAGTAGGAGAGAAACACCACCATCAATGAAAACCCCAAAGACTTTTGCATTATTATTATTCCATAAAAATTACAATAGAGCTTTGAGAGCTAGTACATGATTCACATATCAGATCCTTTGTGAAGCAAATGACTTCTAATTTATAGATAAATTCTCCAAACGACTAGTTGGCTTGATCCCTATCAAAGTAATATCGACAGTTGATAAAGATTTGATTATCTTTTAATCACCATCATTGAAAATATTTATTTTTGAGGAAATTTCGAATTTATCTTTTAATTCATTTTTAATTAGTTCAAAATTAATTATTTTGAGCTAATTTCCTCAAAAAATTGAATATGACTTAACCACCAAGGCTCAAGAGTCCAAAATTTCTTGAAATTTTCAATATTCTCTTGGTGAAGGACCTCCAAAAATCAATTTCTCTAGGGCCCACGATTTTTTTTCTTTTGGAGAATTTATTTTTCCTAAGAATTTAATTTTCACTATAATTAATTAAATTTTTGGCTTAGGATTTTAATTTATTTTTTCCATAAAATTTAATTAATTGACACATGAGGGGATTAATAATTTTTTACACCCTCTAATATTTTAGCCATGGTGCTAAAATATTATTTACATAAGATAATTACATCTCAACCCTCAAAGGGGAAAACTCGTTCATAATAAACCCTCAATTTCTTAACCAATTCCACGACTGAATATGATCTAGTAAACCAAGTTATTTGTAATAAAATATTTTAGCCAATTAGCTAAAAATTTTCCCAAATCATTTTTACAAAATACTCAATTAGAACGCTAGGACTCACCTAAGATATTAATCACAAAATCCACCCTATCTTTGGAGTGAGGCTGGAGGGAAAAACTCTGTCGATCATCTATATTTAGAAATACAAACGAATCAGTGAGATGAAAAACCTCCTAGGATGAAAACCATCACCAAAATTATAGGCTTGCCTAGGTTTTTACATACATTTGTGGTCTTAATAAGATCATTTCAATTACAAACTTTCATAATTGGTTTAAAAATTTGACAAATTTGTGACTGATGATGATGAATCCTGGATGATCTGAGTGCTCGAACATGACGGAATCCCTTTGTGAAAAAGTGTACTACTATAGGGTAGTTGACACATAGTGGTTAGCATCCGAATCTACCTGGGAACATGTTGTTGCACTAAAGGAATTTGAGAATCCATAATCTGCATCCAAGCAACAAAAAAATTCATATAAGTAGCGTCCATCCAAATACAATCCAAAAATCATCAAATAACATTAAGCACATGAAATAGAAGCTTTGAAATCGATAACAATTCTACTAACATGAAATGTAAATATAATATAAGGAGAGAATGAAATGCTAAAATAACAAGGTATAGGTTTAGAAATACAAACAGAGGATGCCCTATGGCATCAAATGCCATCTTTGAAGAAGAACTTGATCATTTCACCATTCAAAAGCAAGTCAAGTGGTTCACCATCCAATGTGCTCAAGTGAAATGAATTTGGTCCGACAGTGCCTCTAATAATATAAGGTCCCAACCACAAATTGTCAAACTTCCTGTGATTTCCTGGTTTCTCATTTTTTTGATCCCAAAGTAGAATCATATCTCCAACCTTAAAAGATATAGCTTGAGAGTATTTATCAAATATTTTCTTAATATTATATTTAATTTTACACATATTATCAAAGTTTTTTCTTTGGGTTTCATCTAGCTCCACAATTTGATCAACTCTATTTTGGACAACATCTTTATTAGTGGTAAAATGTTGAAGGAGTTCATAAGCTGGTAATTTAAGGTGCACAAGAAAAGTTACATCCAAACCATAAACTGATTCAAATGGAATTTTACCAGTAGTTTTTTTCTTTGTAATTATATATGCACATAATGCATACTTGATTTTGCTATCCAAGGACTGCTTATTATCTCCTACTATCTTCTTGATAATAATTATAAGATTTTTATTACTTGATTCCGCAAGGTGATTACCTTGAGGATAGAATTTAGATGAATGAGATAAAACAATGCCATACTTAAAGAAAAAAATGAAAACTCTGCATAACTAAAATATTTGGCATTCTCAGTGGTAATCTTAGCTGGGATGCCAAATCTAGTAATGATTTGAATTTCAATAAAATCCATAATAACCTTTTCAGTGGAATTCTTAGTAGGAATAACTTTAACCCATTTAGTGAAATAATTAGTAGCAGTTAAAATGCATGAGTAGCCATTGCCAGATTTTTCATGCAATTTCCTAATGAAATCCAGACCCAAATGCTGAAAAGGTGCCTAAAAAAACATATGTTGTAAGGGCAGGGAAACCAACTTACGTTTCCTAGTGAATAATAGATAGGCTTGAAAACTCCTAACAAACTTATGAGCATCAGAAAAGATGGAAGGCTAATAATAACCAACTCTAAGGATTTTGTGAGCAGTAGTTCTTGCAACATAATGACCACCAAAAAATCTTAAATGAAACTTGGAAATTAACTTCTTGGAATCAAATTCATCAACACAACTAAGTACAATACGTGTAGGATTCCTCCATCCGAGGCAATCCTTCATGAGGCAATACTTAGTTTCTTTTAATATAAGAGCCCTTATTTTATGATCAAATAAATGGTTAGGACATGTATTGTTTAACAAATAATAAATGATATCCTTGTACCAATCATGCTCTCCTAATATTTGTAGTTCAAGTGAAGATAAATCATTAAGACAAATCAAACCAAGAAATTTTCATTATTTTCAGTCATCATATCAGCCAATCCCTGGCCTTTGACCAACTTAGTGGGTCTAATTTCCAAGTCATACTCTTAGATCTTAGTAACCACCTAGCAAGAGTTCCTAAGCAATCAATTTGAGTTAATATATCTTTAATAACCGAATGTGGGACAAAAGAAATGATTTTAGAATAACCCATATAAGTCTTAAAGTGCTTAAGAGAATTTACCAAGGCATGCAATTGATTTTCCATAGTAGTATAATTTAATTCAGAATTTTGAAGATCTCTACTCATGAAAGAAATAGGCTGCTCGTGACCTTCCCTATTATTTTGTAATAATAAACCGACAATTGTATTATTTAAAACAAAAGAAAAAACCATGAAATATCTAGAATAATCAGGGCTAACTAGAACAAGAGCTCTTGCAATAACACCCTTGATTTCTTGAAAAGCCTTTTTACCATCTTATTTCCATGAAAATTTAACATCTCTTTTCAGGAGACTTTGAATAGGCCTCTCCATAATTTGGAATATAACTCCTAATAAAGATGGTATTTCGAAGGAAAGACTGAAGGGATTTAAGATTATGAGGAAAAGGAATATTTTGGATTGCCTCAACCCTCTCAGGGTCTATCTTGATCCCATCTTTGTAGATAATGTGACCATGTAACTTCCCTTAAGTTACTCCAAATATAGATTTATCAGGATTCAAGGAGTTTCCAAACTCTCTACATCTGTCAAAAACTTTCCTAAGATGACCTATATGACTAATACCATCCTTAGAAAAAACTGTAAGATCATCTTGATATATTTCAATTATTTTACCAATTAAACCCTTAAAAGTATAATCCATATCCCTTTGAAAGGTAGCTCCAACATTATTTAATCCAAAAGGCATTCTAATATATTCAAATTTACACCATGGTGTGGTGAAAGTAGTTTTTTGTCGATCCTCTTTCTTTACCCATACTTGATTATACCCAAAAAACCATCTAGCAATGACATCATTCCTGAACCCGTTACTCTTTGCAACATAGTCTCCATGTTTGGAAAATGGTAATTATCCTACATGCGAGATTGAGGTTTCTAAAATCGACACAAAGTCTGATTGTCCCATTCTTTTTCCTAACAATGAACAAGCTAGAACACCATGTTGAATGCCTAGTTTGAGCAATAATACCAACTACATGAATCTTTAAAAGTTCCTTCTAAACTAAGGGGGCCAACTTAGGAATTATTTTCGTAAATTTTTGATGAAAAGGTTTAGAATTTTCATCTTTTAAATGGATAGTGTGTTCCATGACATCTTCCCTATATCCTTTTAACTCGTCATATGAAAATGATAAAATATCCCTATATTCATGAAGCAAATCAATCAACCTTTTTCGCTCTTCATCACTAGTACCTTTACCAATTTTCACAATTTTAGGGTCAATAGAGGTTCCAATGTTTACTTCGATGAAATCCCCTGGATCCATATTAATTTCATATTTTTTCTTTGTGGCATCATGACGATCAAAATGTTGCTCCAAAGCTACAATGTTCATGGGAGTAGGATTAGTTATATCTTCATGGTTATCAAATCCGTCTTCTGTTAACTAACCTCAAAAATTTCAAATTCATCCAACTTATTAAGAAAGTGAATCACTTATATTTCATCATAAAAAACCTGCCAATGCTCCATATTATCAGGCACAAAAGGTATAAAAATAATTTCCATTTTAACCCTTTCCTTCAATAATCCATCATATAACTACAAAGTAGATGCTACTACAACAATTTCATTAGCCAATTTATTCTTTTCTCTAGGGATAGCTTCGAGCTCAAGAGCATCAAAAAATTCCATGGTATCCCATACAACGTTTTGAAAGTTTCTTAATATTTTATTTTTGTTGGGGTTCCCATGTTTTGGCCAGGTTGACAGAGACCAAAAGATGAGACAACATAGAACCAATTTGGGACTTTAAGATCTAGCCCTCCTAGGTCCAGAGAGGGATCTCTCTATACAAGTCAAAGGATATGTCTTTGAAGCTCTAAGTTATGATTTTAGGCTAGTTATATGCACAGGGTTTGTTTGTTTGATTGTTTGTGTTTGGTTGGAGGGAATCAGGAAAAGAAGGACCAATATAAGACCAGGATGAGCAAAGAGGAAGCTTAGGCAGAGACAGATGACTCAGGGAACATCAAAGCCATTGGGCTATGGAGTCAAGAAAGGATTTATTTGTAATCAATGTGCAAGCTTTCAGTTGGGCTAGTCATCTAGAGCATTTGGATCTTAAAGGAGATGTTTGGAATGGGACATTAAGGACTGAAAATGAAAGGAGGAGAACCATCCAACTCTGTCTATAGATCAGGCCAGAGGTCATTTAACTCCAGGCTTGCTTGGACAGAATTAGAGGCAAAACAAGGGATCTTGGGAAGGTTTAATTGGGATGGAAAGACCCAAAAGAGGCAGAGACCAGGTTCTAGACCTCAAGGGTTCTCGACACATTCAACTAAATCTTAACAAGAACATCGAAATACAGATTTCATTAACTCATACATCAGAGAGCAGGCAATGAAATCCACTACACTGGTTAAATCAATTGAAATCAACATTCAGATACACATATAAGCAGAAAACATTAAGGGCTGGGAGAGCAGCAACATAAGGTACCTATCAAGGGTAAATCTTATGCTAAACTTTTGATGCAATCCTGAAGAAACATAATGAAATGAAAGCAAGTCAATCACAAATACAGAGAAAGGAGAACATCACCATCTGCTTTAGATTAGGATCCAAAGAAACATGCTTGTCATATTAAAAATAACACCAATCAGGTACATCATAGCCCATAGCTTGAACATTCAGTCTGAATACATCTAGTCTCAGTCTATCTTACAATATTACACAGAGAACTTGTCTCAAGAGGAACAATGCTTGCGTTTCACTGATATCTCATCAACAACCACTACAAAGTTTCCTTCTGTGCTTTATAGCAAAGGATGAACCTAAGATCGACTGAAGGAGTAGGTGAAAATTAAATGTATCATTAAACATAACAATGAATGCAGGGCCGAAACCCATTCTGCTTGACCTGCTATGTATTTAATCTCTGTCACCTTCCTTGTGAAAGAATGATCTTCTCCAGATCTGATCTCGACATTTTTGGCTGAATTACTCCTGGTGTCTTGATCAAAAATAAAATAAACTACTGAAAGGCCTGTCACATAAATGCTACGGTGGTTTTGAACTATTGTCTGGTGGAATTCTTTTCAGGGACACGGTGTGTGAATAAAACAGTATGGGTGCCCTGTACCTGATAAAGAAAAACATTCTGCTAACGAAAACCCTGATATTACCTTTTGCCTGCACTCAGGATCCTTTGATCGATCCTCAGGGTCTGTGATCTGCTACTCTTCCTTTGAAAACACTGATTTAAGGCTCTGGATCTTCGTTAGCGTGCCTTAACCTTCCTTTTTCTCTGCACTAAAACATTCTGCCGCTCCATTTTCTTCTGACAGGGTAGCTCGGGTTTTAATGGTGATGGGAGATTTGCTACAGAGTTCACACTCTGTTCCTTTAATGAACATCTCGTCTCCACCTTCCCGGGCCTTTGTTCATAAATCCAGCCGCTGTGGATGATCTTCCTCGGATTTAGTTGTCTGGGTAGCATAGAAGTTTACCATGGTGGTCATTCTTTCTTTATATCCCTGCAAGAACACAAAAACTGTGAAGAAATCCGTGGACGAGGGTGGCGGGTGATATGGATGGATGAAACGGACGCATTTGGTGACATGGCAGAAGACACTACAGAGGAAACAGTGAAAACTTGCTCTGGTTGGGGTTGGCGGAACACAGAGCGAAAATGCATGAAAAACATTAAAAAACATGGACTTTGAATGTATATATGCAACGAAATGAGAGACTGTACAGGGGGCGCACGTGGAGTGACGTGGCGGGACGGGGTGACGAGGAACGGTCAATGGAAGGCAAACGAACCTGGGCCGTCCATCGGGGTGGAGATCGACGGTTGAGAACGACAGACGGTGGGCCACCGGACGCGATAGGCGGGAGTTAAATAGTGCGCAGCTTCGATGAATGAGCGTCGTTGGATGAGGGCTCCAAGATCTGACGGCCAAGGTGAATTCCGCTGCCCGGCTTTCGTCCGGGAGATAATGCGCGAAATGGGTGGTTTTCGAAATAGTACACTCGGACACGCGTCACCCAGCATATGGAATCACTGGATCCGCGGGAAATACCGTCGGCTGTGGATGGGTGGTGCGGAATGAAACCACCGGTCTTCTGAAACTACGCAGGCGGGGTGGGGACCACTGTTTCGGGTGAGCACCGCGCCGTTGGATCCGGTGGTTAACGGACGACGGAGATGGACTGCGGGGGGGCCAAGGTGTATGGGCACGGGAAACTGGAGCGACCCCCCATAGTCAATAACAACCGTTCGATCGGGTTGTCCCATATCCCGAGGAGTCAACTACGGGGGCACCAAGGTCTGACCCAACGGATAGAGTAAAGCCCCCGCAGGGGAAACGCTTCGGTCGCGGCGTCGGGTCACATGGAGAGAAAAAGGAGCGCGGGGCTAAGGCCAAAGGGGCCAGGGCCCGAAATATGATTTTTGCACATTTTTAAGCATTTTTAGCCCCAAGGAAAGGAACGATAGGGAGGCGAGGTGGAGAATTAGGGAAATAAAGGGTGATGGGGGGTTTAAGGGGATTTTGGAGAATTTAAGAGGGTGATGGTGGGGATAAAAGGAAGAAAAGGTATTTTGACAAAGGAAAGGGGAGGGTAAAATGAGGGTATTTGCAGGGGTATAAAGGGGAAATAGTGGGCCCTTTGAGAAATGGATCAGTAGAGGGGCTATGTTTTAGGCACAGTACACAGAGACTTCAAGGAGGATGGGTTTTCCGGGGAAAGGCATTCCTTGAAGGCTCCCAAACAATCTAGCCCCCAGCTTGCTTGCCAAGAATTTCATAGGGGGGCTAACAATTTTTACAAGTAAATTTGTTCTCAATCTACATGATAATTAAATTAGAGTCTCCCTTGATTCTAAGAAACTTAACCCTTAAATATTTTTCCAATTCAAGAAACAATAATAAAGCTTCATACTCGGAAAAATTGTTGGTCACTTCAAATTTAAATCTGTAGGAAAATTTCAAAATGTGACCAAGGGGAGACTTTAACACTATTCCAACACCTTTACCATGCCTAGAAGACGCACCATCAAAATACATATACCATACTTTAATTTTTAAATCACCCACCTTTTCACCAAGTTTAACTTCTGAAGGCACTCTGGAGTTAGAAAAAATGACATAATTCCCCAGGTTAAGGTTGTTTGGTGATAATATCATTATGGAGTCTCTTTGGATATTCAACAGGGAATCTCCTTTCAGGCTCTCTATTAATTCTAACACATCCACAACCTCTATGAGAAGGAATCGTAATATATGACCAATTAATTTGAATACTTCCTCCTAAATTAGAGGCCTACTTCCTTAACAATAACATACCCCAAGCATCTAGTACATCAACTAAAAATATGTCTTTTACAATCATTATGTGAGGGTAGGCTGATAAATGAACTTGTAAATCCTTGATCAACCCATGAACTTCAATCTTCTTAGAATTCATGGCACATATGTTGTAGTAAGACCTAGAAATTATCAAATTAAGTTGTTCCATGACCCTCTTGGTCATAACACAAGCCAAGGCACTAGAATCCAATATGTAGTTATATAATATATAACCATTAACCATCAAGGTAATAAAAAATGGTCGTCGGTATTTTTTTATCAAAATCCATACTTTGCAAATATATGGGGGAATCCTGATAGAAAATTTCAAGAGCCTTTTGTTGAGAAACATTGAAACAAGGAGCTTAAATGGAATTTAATAACTTAGCCTTTTGGGAGGGAATATTATATATCTCGGTGATAGGAACACATTTTTTTGAATTATTCAACCATCCTCCCAATTAAATATTCAATCTAGAGCTAGAACTCGGATTAAAACTTTGAGGGGGAACCTGGTTTTCTCTTTGATCCTTATCCCTTCTTTGATAATTCAACCCTTTATCTTTCTCAATCTCCAATAATTTATTTGGAGAAGTTTTTTCACCAAATATCTCAGCCATAAAATCCTTTTCATTTCGAAAGTTATTGGTAATATAGGAAGATGTAAAAGGCTTGACATCATGACTATTTTCCTTAACTTCCATCCAATATTCCATAGATAAGTGATATTCCTTTCCAACCACATTTATTTGATTACTTGTCCCAATAATTCCACTATCCATAATTCTCTTAACAGTGGGGCAAGTAGCCTCCTATTGAAGAGCATCACTGCCCCATAATAAGGTTGAGTTTCATCTACGATATTTGTAGATTCAAGAGGATTTGGTGGTCTATGCTCACTAGATGGGCCTTTCTTCTGCTAAGCATTATTATTACAATTATTATTGTTTCTAGGTTGGAAATTCTGTGCTTGAGACCTTTCCATTTGGACCAACCTATACTGCAAGGCACTTATTTTCTTAGCATAGTTCAATATTAAATTTTCCTAATTTAGCTCCATGCTTTCAAGTTTTTGCATCAAATTTTTCATAGGATCATCATCAGATTCTTTAATTTATTTTCATTTAAACCTTTCAATTTTGTTGAACCCCTATTAAAACTTGGGATATAATACTTCCCAGATGCTTTCTTATATTTTTCAAGCTCTTCAGCTAAAGCTAGGAAATCTTATAGTCACAAGTTTTAGCATGTATCAACTCATAAGAAGTGTCAGTATTAAAAGCATCAATGTAAAAATCCAAAAGAGATTTGTTAGGAGGCTTATAATCCTGAGGTAATTATTTAATAATACCATTAAACCTCTTAGTAAATCCTTTTAGATGATCTAAAATACATAAAATTATGTTTAATTACTTAGAATATAATATTCAATTATTTAGAATATTTAATTAGATTTTCGAGACATTTTATAATAGCTAATTGTTGTAAAAGATATGACATCTAGAAAGGTGTTGTTTCTTAGGAACCAATTTAGAAATATAGTTAGTAGTGTTGTTATGATAGAATTAAATGTAAATGGACACTTGTTAATAAAATAAGTGATCCATAACAAATTTAGGTTAGGACATTAGCTTATTTAAAGCTAATTTCTTTGATTGCAAGAGTGTTAAGGTTTTGTGTGTAAACCCTTGCAAATATTATGTAATTTTCTTTTCCTTATTAATAAAATTTGTGTGTGTGAGGACAATTCTACTATTATTGTGGTATCAGAGCTTCAATGATGCAGGTGACATGAAGAGGAGATTCCAGCTTTGTAGGCTTCTGTAAAACTCCATTGAATTGATCAACTATTGATTGGTACGAAAATTGTTCGACTTTTATTAAGGAAAATAATTTTACAATTCTTTTGTTAATTTCATATTTTGAGTCTAGAAATTAATTAATTAATTAATTTATCAAAATTGTATTATTTGTTAAGTTTGTGGCTGATGAAAGCACATATACAAGGGCGTTATTGAAAATATTTCTATGAGCCCTCTCTTATGCTCTCCATTTATCCTCCCTCCCCTGCCTCTGCCATAATATTCAAATAAAATCATAAAGAGACTTGAAACTTCGTACATTTATTCCTTGAGCTTCACATGTCCAAAGGATTAATAAAAATACCCCAATCCCCAATCCAAGACAGGCGCCTAACCCAAGTCCAACACCAAGGCATAGACCAACATTTAACCATGAGAATTGACTACACTTGAAACATTCTACTTCCTTCGGTTCAAACATCTTGATCCACCTTACCGCTGCTACGTCACAAAAAATGGCAATGGAGATATGATATATCTCCACCAAATTTTGCTCCTCGTTCTTACGCTCCAGTGTGTCCTGATCCGCGGTATTGAATAATGAATTTTCGTAGCCCTTGCCTTTTGGAATAACATCTAATATCACTCTTTGATGAACCCATTTTCTCAGTATAAGCTTCTCGGTATGCGTCAATACCTTGGGAAAACTGCATACTCGACCTACAACATACAATTCTAAGTGATGGTAATTTGTCAAATTTCACCTCAGCTGAGCTCCATTTTGACGAATAATCTAGAGTGCAACCAGTCTCTATAGTCCACAATTGTTGAAATATTTATGAGGTGCTAATAATTCGTTATAAAATTTTTCCCCTTACCAAAAGTACAATGAAGAGGTTCACAACATTCCCATCATAAATATTGTCATTCAAGTAATTTAGTGCGAACCTGGGCATGGAATCAATGTGGGAGTGATTGCAAGGAAAATACTAGGTTTAAAAGAAAAAATCGTGAAGCTCCACTCTAAAGCTTGGAGGATCCGTCTGCAAATGTATTTTTTTATATTTCTCGTGGACACTTGCGTGCTGCAACATCGACCACCAATGTATAATCACCGTATAGCCAACATTGTGTGCAGACCAAACAAACATTGCATGGAGAAAAATAGACTTATGTATGGTATTTTGTATGGATATATTATAATTTTGGTATCTGCATGGAATTGTGGATTTGTGCAACGAAATTCGTGTGGAAAACTGTTGAGTTTTTTTGCATTGCAAGCATTGTTGAAAAGTTGCTTAAATTATTATTTTTTGGTCCGCTTTTATTTTGTGCTTTTACATTGAAGTTTTTTAATGGAGAGATAAGGAGTGTTGGTGGAGTAATAAGGTAATTTTTTTATGGTTCGTGTAAATTTTTGGAAAAATAAGGAGTAATTTATTTTTTCAAATTTGGAGTAATAAGGTGTAATTTTTTATTTGAGGGAAACAATTTGTAGTTCAAAGTAATTTTCACTGGGGGTGGGGGTGGCGGTGCAGGTGCGTGGGTTAACTTCAACGAAGGCAAAATTGCAAGAGCATTGTAAAACACCAAATTTTGAAAGTTTCTTTGTAAAATCTCAAAAAAGTTGACTAGAGCCAATTGCAAAGCTCAGTCATTTTTATCCTCTAGAAAATATATGAGGGTAAAGGCCAAGCCTTGATAGATAATATTTTTTTTGTTTGTGGTACTGCGCATGGTGTGTTTTCCATCTTATTTTTTTGGTGCGTGATCCATATTGGTGGATACATTTGTTGGGTGTGGAGCTCGATTATCTTGTTTATTTTGTATCACAGTGTTGGACCCCTGTACCATTGCCGCCCGAAATTAAACGTTGCCTGGGGGTCCACGGGGGTTGGGGGGGGGGGGGGTGGGGGGCGCTGTGACTTTATGGAGCCCCCCCTAGCAAGAGGTTTCGGGGGCGCTGCCCCCGAACCTAAAAACAGATGTAAAATTGCCTTGTAAAAGTATAGTAATTTCTAGTCAATCTGGGCCGTTCATTAGGCGGATGATTTGACGGTAGAAGTTATGTTTGTTTTAGTTTTTCTGCCCTAGAAGGCAACCCCTCGCTTATATGAGGGTATTGTATTGCAGTTGTGTATTGTATGTGTATTCTTGGAGCAAGAAACAGATAGGGAGACTGTGAGAGAGAACAGAGGATATTACATTGGATCTGCTGTAGGTTATGTCTCTTCATTTTTGCTGGATAATAGAAAGGAAGGACTGGCTATTCGAGGTGGAAATAGCCCAAACTGGGTGAACCACGTATATCTGTGTCTCTCTGGTTTTATGTGTTTTGTGTGCTTGTGTTTTCCGCATATTTTATGTGTTTCATTGCTCTGTAATATTTAATTTCCTAACAACTGGTATCAGAGCCAAAGGTATATTTGGCTGATAAACTCGCAGGAAAGAAGGGTTCTTGGTTCGAGTGGGAGCAATGGCAGAAGATGGTAAATTTAGGGTCGAGAAATTTAACGGCCAAAACTTCTCACTATGGAAGATGCAGATGGAAGACTATCTGTATTAGAAAGACCTATACCTACCATTGAGCAGAAAAACAAAGAAACTGACAGCTATGACAGATGCAGAATGGGAGATTCTCGATAGAAAGACACTCAGAACAGTACGGTTGTGCCTCGTGGCATTGGTAGCCTTCAATATTTCGAAGGAAACAACAACAGAAGGTTTGATTAAGGCGTTGGTGAAACTATATGAAAAACCCTCGGCCTCAAACAAGGTATTTCTTATGAAACTTTTATTTAATATGAAGATGTCAGAAGGTGGATCTGTTGCAGACCATTTAAATGATTTTAATACAATTACCAGTCAATTAAGTTCTGTAGGGGTAAAATTTGATGATGAAGTTAGAGCTTTGTTATTTTTGTGCTCATTGCCAGAAAGCTGGAATGGTTTAGTTATGGCCATTAGTAACTCTGTCTCTGGATCTAGTACTTTAAAGTTTGATGATGTTGTCAGTGCTATCCTTAGCGAGGAAATGCGACGGAAAAGTTTCGGTGAGACATCGGGTAATGCTTTGAGTGCAGAGTCTAGGGGAAAAAGAATGGAAAGAGGAAAGAGCTTGGGATATCGCAGTAAATCAAGGAAAGGCAGATCCAAGTCTAGATCGAGGATAGTGTGCTGGAAATGCGGAAAGAAAGGACACCTGAAGAAAGACTGTAGATCTCAGAAGGGAAAAGAAGGAGATGCACAACAAGAAAACAATCATGAAGAAAATGTGACAAGTGATGTGTTACAAGATGCCTTGATTCTTTCTTTCGAAAATGTTACTGATTCCTAGGTAGTAGATTCAGGGGCTTCATTCCATGCCACACATGATAAGAAATATTTTCATGAATATGTTCAAGGATATTTTGGACAATTTCGTTTGGGTGATGATAAACCCTGTAAAATTGTTGGAATGGGTAAGGTTCTTGTAAAATAGCAAAATGGAAACTAATGGCTATTAAAGAAGGTAAGGCATGTTCCAGATCTGAAGAAAAATCTGATTTCAACAGGGCAGTTAGGCAGTGAAGGTTGTGTGACAACTTTCACAGATAAAACTTGGAAGGTCACCAAAGGAGTGCTGGTAATAGAAAAAGGCGAAAAGGTTGGTAGATTGTATTTATGCAATGGTATTTATAACTCTGTTAATGCTTTAACTTCCAAAGGAGCAGATGCAACATTATGGCATCATAGGCTCGGACACATGAGTGAGAAGGGGATGAAGATTCTTCACTCAAGAAATTTGTTGCCGGGTTTGAAGAACGTTGATTTGGATTTCTGTGAGAATTGCATTTATGGAAAAAAAAAGAGAGTCAGATTTCTCAGAGTTGGGAAAGAAAAGAAGAGCGAAAAATTAGAGCTTGTGCATACAAATGTATGGGAACTTGCTCAGGTATCATCTCTCGGTGGCTCTCATTATTATGTTACTTTTATTGATGATGCAACTAGAAAAACTTGGATTTATTGTATTCAGAATAAATCTGATGTATTTGATACTTTCAAGAAATGGAAAGCTTTGGTTGTGATTGAGACAGGAAAGAAGTTGAAGTGTCTCAGATCAGACAATGGAAGTGAATATTGCAGCAAAGAGTTTGATAGGTACTGTTCAGAGCATGGAATTCATAAAGAGAAGACAGTTCCAAGAACACCACAAGAAAATGGTGTGTCAGAAAGGATGAACAGAACAATCATGGAGCGTACAAGGTGCATGAGATTGCATGCAGGATTGCCTTTAAAATTTTGGGCAGATGCTGTAGATACTGCTGTTTATCTAATAAATATAGGACCTTCAAGTTCCTGGGATTGTGGTATTCCAAAGGAAGCATGGACAGGTAAAAAGGTAAACTACTCTTTTTTAAAGCCTTTTGGTTGTGAGGCCTTTGTCCATATTAATAAAGAAAATAAAACAAAGCTTGAGGCAAAATCGAAGAAATGTACCTTTATTGGATATGGTGTTAATGATTTTGGTTATCGCTTATATGATTATGAAAATTACAAAATCATTAGGAGCATAGATGTAATATTCAATGAAAAGGTATTGTATAAGAATTAGTTGCAGGAAAAGAAACAGGAAAAAGAAAAAAAAGAATACATAGTTCTTGATGAGATCAGAGAAAAGGTAAAGGTGCTTGAAAATAATAATAATCAAGAGCCACAACAACAACAACCACCACAACGGAAACATGCACCTCAGACACCTGAAAGTGGTGTTAGAAGATCTACCAGGATAAGGAGATCCCCTGAACGATACTCTCCTTCATTATATTATTTATTGTTGACTGATTCTGGTGAACCTGAATATTATGAAGAAGCAATGCAGGTTGAAAGTAGGAAGAAGTGGGAGCTAGCCATGGAAGAAGAGATGGCCTCCTTAATGCATAACCAGACTTGGGACTTAGTCAGGTTGCCTGCAGGTAAAACTACATTGCAAAATAAATGGGTTTACAGGCTGAAGGAAGAAGATGGAGGAAAACAAAGGTACAAAGCTAGGTTTGTGGTGAAGGGGTTTGCACAGAAGAAAGGTATTGATTTTGATGAAATATTTTCTCCTGTTGTTAAGATGAATTCAATCAAAACTATTTTAAGTCTTGTAGCAGCGGAAGATTTACATCTTGAACAGTTATATGTAAAGACAACATTTCTCCATGGATATTTGGAGGAAGAGATCTATATGGAGCAACCAGAAGGATATGAAGTCAAAGGGAAAGAAAAATTAGTGTGCAGGTTAAAGAAGAGCTTGTATGGCTTAAAACAGGCTCCAAGGCAGTGGTATCTAAAATTTGACACGTTTATGTTTGAACAAGGTTATACTAGATGTCACTCTGATCATTGTGTTTATCTGAAAAGGCAAAATGATGGCAACTATATTATATTGTTATTGTATGTAGATGACATGCTTGTTGCAAGGTCTAACATGCAAGAAATAAATGTGCTCAAAATAAAATTGGCAAATTCATTTGCAATGAAGGATTTGGGAGCTGCAAAACAAATCCTTGGTATGAGAATAACTAGAGACAGGAAAAATCACAAATTAACACTGTCTCAGAATGAGTACATAAAAAAGGTGTTGAAAAGACTTAATATGCCATTTCAAACTTAGTAAGGAGATGTGCCCCAAGACCCAAGAAGAAATGGACTATATGTCTAAAGTTCCATATGCATCAGCAGTTGGAAGCTTAATGTATGCAAGGGTCTACACAAGGCCTAATATTGCACATGCAGTGGGAGTTGTAAGCAGGTATGTGAACAATCCAGGAAAATAACATTGGATGGCAGTAAAATGGATTCTCAGATATTTGAGAGGTACCACAAATCAAGCATTATGCTTTGGTGGCTCAAACACTGCTCTACAGGGATATGTTGATGCAGATGTGGCAGGTGACAAAGATAACATGAGGAGCACTACAGGGTATGTATTTATTGTAGGTGGAACAATTTTCAGTTGGGTTTCAAAAATCCAAAGTGTTGTTGCACTTTCAACAACAGAAGCAGAGTATGTTGCTGCTACAGAGGCTAGTAATGAATGATTTGGTTACAAAGGCTTATGGATGAATTGGGTAAGATGCATGATATGGGCACATTATACAGTGATAGGCAAAGTGCCATTCATCTTGCAAAGAACTCAACATTTCATTCCAGGATTAAAAACATACAACTCAAGTATCATTTCATATGGTCAGTATTGGAAGATGAACAATTGAAGCTGGAAATGATACACACTAGCCAGAATCTTGCAGATATGCTAACAAAAGTTGTAACCAGGGAGAAACTGAGAATATGCTCAGTTTCAATTGGTCTTCAAAGATGACGATGAAGATGAGAAACAGCCAGGTCCAAAGAGGAGTCATTGTCCAGCAAATGAAGCAGTAGTGCAATTGCTACAATCAGTCTCCAAGTGGGAGATTTTTGGGTGTGGAGCCCAATTATCTTGTTTATTTTGTATAATAGCGTTGGACCCTTGTACCTTAATGGGGTGGAAATGCCGCCCGAAATTAAACGCTGTCTGGGGGTCCAAGGGGGGGTGGCTACGACTTTATGGAGCCCCCCCCCTGGCGGGGGGTTTCGGGGGCGCTGCCCCCGAAGCTAAAAACATATGTAAAATTGCCTTGTAAAAGTATAGTGATTTCTAGTCAATCTGGGCCGTTCATTAGGTGGATGATCTGACGGTAGAAGTTATGTTTAGTTTAGGGTTTTTTTCCTTAGAAGGCAACCCCTTGCTTGTATGAGGGTATTGTATTGCGTCTGTGTATTGTATGTGTATTCTCGGAGCAAGAAACAGATAGGGTGACTGTGAGAGAGAACAGAGGATATTAAAGTGGATCTGCTGTAGGTTGTGTCTCTTCATTTTTGCTGGATAATAGAAAGGAAGGATTGGCTGTTCGGGGTGGACGTAGCCCAAACTGGGTGAACCACGTATGTTTGTGTCTCTCTAGTTTTATGTGTTTTGTGTGCTTGTGTTTTCCGCATATTTTGTGTGTTTAATTTCTCTGTAATATTTAATTTCCTAACAACATTTACTTTTACTATGTTCAAGTTGGTAAATTAATTTTCTGATTCTGACAAACTTGAAGGGTCAAAGACTTAGAAGAGATGGAAAAGGCACATAGAAAGCACTTTGATTTATAATGAACTTTGGCGAGAAGTATGTGATGGTGATGTTAAACCAAATAAAAATACACATGAAACTTTACTAGCTAAATGGGAGATCAAAAATTCCAAAGCATTAACATTAATATAATCTTCAATTAATGATGAAATATATGTTCACATTAAAAATGCTTCTGATGCATGGTATGCTTTGAGAACATTTAAAGATTTGTTTGATACACAACCTGAATCTAAGAAAGTTTATTTTTAATTGAAGTTGCTCCAACATAAATTCACTGAAGGGGGATATGTACTTGAATACATTTCCATACTTAAGAACATTAAGCAGGAAATAGTAGATGTTGGATTTCAAGCAGTGGATGATAGTTTCATGACTACTATTTTGATTGCTAGTTTTCCTTCTTCATATACACATTTCTTGGAAACTTTACTAGTAACTGGAAAGCTAGAGAAGTTAATATTTGATGAATTAAGTTAAATGTTAGCTCAACATGACAAAATTTTTGGGAATAAGAAACATATCGGGGAAGGTTTCTTCTTCACAAAAACTAGCACTAGTAAATATTCAACTAATAATTCTAGAGGTAGAGGAAGAGGGCACATCAATCAAAATCAAGGAGTACATAAAGGACAAGGTCGTGGTAGAAGTCAAGGCAGAGGGAACAACTTTAGTAGAGGCAACAGTTCTCACAGAGGCAACATTCAAGGCAGAGGAAATAATCGAGGTAGAGGTAACAATCAAGGAAGAGGAAGAAGTAAATGCAAAGGACAAAGTTAAGGCATATGACAAAACCAAAGTAGAGGAAAATGTAGAGGCAAAGGACCAAGTCAAATAAGAGGCATATATTTCAGTCAAATTGTTTTTAGAAGATGTAACTGAGTTGGTCATTATGATGAAGATTGTCGAACTTCTATTGATGAAATTCTAAAGTTTCACCAACACATGGCACAATTTTCTAATGATCAAGTAGATGATGGATCAGGATATGTATTTAGTACATATCAAAGTTCAAAATCAACAACATTACATGTCTCCACATATCTTAAAAGTTATTATGAAGATGATTGGATCTTAGATACAGGGGCAACACAACACATGATTTTTCAACGTGACTTCTTTTGAAATTTTCAACAATGGAATTTCAATTCAATCTTTCTTGCAGATGCTACAAGACACACTCCTTGGGGGAAAGGTGTAGTAAAATTTTCTCTTCCTATAATTGGAGAAAAATTAATTTCAAATGTTTGGTATGTACCAACTTTCAAGAAGAATTTATTGTCTTTAGTCAAGAATCGACAAGCAGAACACCAAGTTGTTATGGATGATCACTTAGTAAAAATAAAATCCATTAAAAAATATATGAAGATAGTCATGACAAGATATGAAGATGGAAAATTTCTAAGGATGAAACGAACAATAATTCCATGAAATTCTGATTTTGTAGGTGCAACAAGTACATATATTTCACCAAGAAAGTTGTGGCATGTTCAATATGGACATTTAAAATTTGAAAGTCTCTCTCAACTTCAAAAGTAGAGAATGGTTAAAGGACTTCCAAATTTTAAGAAAGAAAATGAAAAATGTGATGCTTGCATTTATGGGAAACAAAGTTGAGAGTCTTTTCCAACAAGTTCATGGCGTGCAAACATGCGTTTGCAATTGGTTCACAGTGAAATTTGTGGACCTCTACAAACTTCACTAGGAGGTTGAAAATATTTTTTACTCTTCATTGATTATTTTAGTAGAATGACTTGGGTTTATTTTTTGAAGAAAAATTCAGAAGCATACGAAAAGTTTAAAACTTTTCGCCAACTTGTTGAGAATGAAGTCAAAGAGAATATTGGCACTCTTAGGACATATAATGGAGGGAATTCACTTCCAATGAATTCCAAACTTATTGTAGGAACAATGGTATTAAAATACATCTTACAAATGTCTACACTCCACAAAAAAATGGAGTAGTAGAGAGAATGAATCACACCTTGTTAGGAATGGCAAGATTCATGCTAAATTTCAAAAATTAAAGTCCTATATATTGTGCAGAAGCAATACATACAACAATATACTTAAGGAACATGTCTCCTATTTCTTCTTTGGATGGAACTACACCATATGAAGCATGGTTTTGTTTGAAACCTCGAGTCAAACATCTTAGAGTTTTTGGTTCAGTGTGTTATGCCTTAGTTCCAAAACAAACACTAACTAAGCATGATTCTCGAAGTTTGAAGTGTACAATGATTGAGTATTTTGATGAAAAGAAGAGATATTGTCTTTTGTCAAATGGAAAGTTTATTTTCAGCATGGATGTGATTTTTGATGAAACAAAGAGCAAGAGTGCCATATAGATAAAAAAAAATATTCTACAAAAGTTAGAAAATAGGGAGATAAAAAGAGAATAAAAATGCAAAATCAACCAAATACACAACTTTGGTATGATATTGAATTACCTTCATCCAAAAATGATTCATCCATCTCACCTACTTCATCTTCACTATCTAGATCTTCCTGCAGTTCATCTGAATCTTCTAGCAGTAGTTCATCTGATAGTGACTCTCCACCCCCTGAATCTTTAGTTGATCGAAAAATATATGTTTATATCAATCCACTTTGCAATGATGCTTATTATTTAGATCCACAAACAAGTGAACATCAACTGCCAAAATGGGCCATTCAAATTTTGAAAGATGTCAGGCCACATGAACAAGACAAAACATGAACACGGGGTTCACATAGAAATGAAGAAATTTCTTCCTTAAAATCAAATGATTTTACTGAGCCTTCCACATACAAAGAGGCAATAAAACATACAGAATGGAAAAAGGAAATGATTGAAGAATGCTAGGAAGTAATGGAAAACAATACTTTGAAACTTGTTGATTGCCCTCAAAATTTGAAACCCATCGGATGCAAATGTGTTCACAGAATTAAGTATAAGCCAACTGGAGACATTGAAAAATACACAGAAAGGATTGTTGCTAAGGGTTTTGCACAAAAGGAAGTCATCGACTATGAAGATACATTTGCACCTACAAAAAAATGGAACACCATCCGATTAACACTTGCATTAGCAACTCAAAAAGGATGGAAAGTTCATCGTATGGATGTTAAAAGTTCTTTCTTCAATGGATATTTACAGGAAGAAGTATATATGACACAACCTCTAGGTTCTGATATTGAAGGGAAGGAACATTAAGTTTGCAAAATCATCAAGGCTTTATACGGATTGAAACAAACTCCACGAGCTTGGTATGCCAAAATTGACAAGTACCTTCACAAAGTTGGCTTTAAGTGAAGTGAATTTCATGATACTTTATATTTAAGTCAGCAAGGAAAAAATATGTTGATTCTTGTTATGTATGTGGATGATTTAATCATTACTGGAAACAATAACGATCATATTTTGCAGGTAAAGAAGGAGTTTCGGGCTGGTTTTAAGATGAATGATTTGGGATTACTTCACTATTATCTTGGAGTTGAAGTATTCCAACATCCAAACCATATTTTCATTTTTTAAAGTAAGTATGCATCTAAAATTCTTTAGAGATTTGGAATGCAAGATTGTAGGCCCGTTCTCATCCCCATGGAAAAAACTTGAAACTTTCAAAATTCGAAGGTGGAGAAATGACGAATAGTACTACTTATAAACAGTTGAATGGAAGTTTGATCTATTTGACAACCACTCATCCATATTTATCTTATGCAGTTAGAATTCCTTCACGCTTTATGCATGAACCAAGGAACAACCATTGGAATGTAGCAAAAAGAGTACATAGATATATCCAAGGGATGAAATGTTTTGTCTTATTTATAAAAAAAATAACAAATTTATACTTGGTTGATATTCAGCTGTAGATTTTGCTAGTATTATTGATGATTGGGCATCAACCTCAGGTTATTTCATGAACATAGGGCCAACTGCAGTTTCTTGGAGCTGCAAGAAGCAAGCTACAATGTCCACTTCTTCAGTAGAAGAAGAATAGATATATCAACATGGGAAGCAACATGTGAATTTTTTTTGTTGCGTAGATTTTTGCAGGACTTGGGAAATCCTCAAGAAGAAGCTACATATTTATTCGCCGACAGTGAGTCAACCATAAAGATTGCCAAAAATCTAGTTTTTTCATTCCAAAACAAAGCATGTGGACACAAAGTATAATTAAATTAGAACACTCATTTAAAAGGATGTCATCAAGCCGATATATTTTCCTTTAGAAGATTAGATCTTCGATATTTTCACAAAACCACTTGGCAGGATCAAATTTACTATGTTCAGGGATAAACATGGTATGTGTTGTAATGTATCTTTGGATCAAAGGGGGGAATGTTAGAAGATCCAAAATACATAAAATTTAGTTTAATGATTTAGAATATAATATTAAATTAGCTAGATATTTAATTATATTTTGGAGACATTTTAGAATAGCTAATTGTTGAAAAAGATATGGCATTTAGAAAGGTGTCGTTTATTAGGAACCAATTTAGGAAAATAGTTAGTAGTGTTGTTATGGGAGCATTAAATTTAAATGGACACTTGTTAATAAAATAAGTGATCCATAACAAAATTAGGTTAGGACATTAGCTTATTTAAAGCTAATTTCTCTGCTTGCAAGAGTGTTTATGTTTTGTGTGTAAACTCTTGCAAATATTATGTAATTCTGTTTTCCTTATTAATAAAATTTGTGTGCCTTAGGACACTTCTACTATTAAAGTATTCTACCATTTCATTTTCTTTCTTCTTTATGAAATTTATAGCCTTAACTAGATTCCTTTCTTTGTATTTTATCTCCATATTTTTCCTTAAATGCATTAATAATCGATTGTATTGAGTCAAATGAATTATCAGGCTTTTCCGTGAACCAATCCAACTAGTGTCTTCTTCCAAGGTAAGAAAAAATAGAATCATCTTCACACATTCATGAAAATAATCAACGCTACTATAATGTTTACCCAACCAAGAAGTAAAATATTTGAGATGAGCTTGAGCGAAAAGAGGGAAAATTTTCAATCCCCTTCTCCGGAAGATCTTTGGGATAGCATTGAATGTTAGAAAATTTGCAAGGGGAAAACAATTCCATGATGTCTTGCTTAGCTAATTCAGGAAAAAGAAAATGGATATCAGAGAGAGCTTCCTGCCCGAGATTAAGAAGAGGTGAATGAGAAGAGAGATTGTGTAATCGAACTTTGAGAGCCTTTTCAAGATCCGGAGAAGGATTAACCAAGCTACTTGGATTCCTTCTAGTACACAATATTGTATAAGATGAAAGAAGTGGAGTCTCCAACTGAACAAAAATATAACTTTGAGAAACCCAAGATGCTAGGAATAAAATTCATAAAATAAACCAAGGACAAGAAAATTATCTAGGTGAATGAAAGATGAGAGATGAGAAGATAAATATGATTAAGACGGATGTCACAAAGCCAAGGTCCAATAAATTGGTCCCCAAAAACGACACCAAAAATGTTATGCTGCTTGACAGGATAATGAATGGTAGGAAAGATTAGAATATTTGAAAAAATTTCGTGACGACCAAGGAAAAAAAAAATATCCCCATAAATGGCGCCAAAAAATGTTGTCGCTCAAAATGTATAGGAACCACGAAAATGACTCAGGTCAGGGGTTGTCACCCTCATCCCCAACCTTTCTGTTCTAGTTGTATCCTAAAAACATACTATGGGGGGTACACCCTATGGAAATGAAATGAAGAAGGATAAGTTGGGAACCAAAAAATCCGAGAGACATAGTTGAGTGACCTAACACTTGTTTTAGATTTAGCAAGATATTAAGGATTAGATTGGATTTATATATTTTGAAATGAGTGCCTTATTGAGTCAACAATATTAATATATATATTTAAGACCAATTACCATATGGAAAATGCTGCTTTAATGCGTAACTATCCTAAATGAAATGAAATTCCTAAGACTTACGTGAAATGCAAAGATCTTGGGTAATTTTAGTTAAATGCCTAATCTAATTTTATCTTTCCCTTAAATATTTTGAAGTTGGACTCCAAGGTAAGTTGTGGGAAGGAGGCCAGAGGAAGCAAGCAATTAATTTATTAACTATACCTTCTGTTATGCTCCTATCATCCAAGGCCTCCAGCGCTGCAGATAATTTGGCTCTGATGACTGCAAGGTCACCATGTTAACTGCCGAAGAGTTTCTGAGGCCCCTCAAGTTAGATGATAAAGGATTTCCTAGAAATATATCAACAAAGATTATGCTTGGAGGTAAGCTTTAATATTCACAACTAACTTATGATGCAAACACAAGGTGAAATTAGAGGAAAATTATTAAAGGAAGTTTTCTAATTATTTAGAGTACTTAGATTAGGGTTTATCTTGAGTTATATCTCTAAGTACTTATTTAATAAATTTGATAGACAATATCTATCATAAGAATAAATGGAAAATTTGAAAGTGCCAACAAGATATAATAGATGACCGAAATGAAACTTACTTAACTTGATAATCGCAAGATGCACAAATTACCCAGACCCCACAATTGAGTACTTATCCAATATCAATGTAAAATTCCAATGAAAATTACTTGAAACTCAAAAACTATTTATCCAAGAGATGCCCAATAAGAAATTATATCTCAATTAATCAATTATTTAAGATCACAAATTATTCAATGATGTGAAATTGGAGTAAATCACCTTCATTGCTACTTAGTTTGGAGATAACTATATTCTAGCACAATTATATTTCACAAATCAATGGAACATGAATATCTTTGAGCCAATTAGAACACTAGATACCAATAACTCCTTAGATTTATCTACTTGACCAAATATGTGAAATAAATGTACTTTAGGAAGTGAGCATATGTGTGCACAAATTTAGATCATGGAATTCAAAAGATAATAAACATTAGGCTTATCATATGACTTTACCAATGCCAGTAATTCCCATGAAATATCTCACCAACCTTATTGATGATGCAAACAATTCCCCTTCACAAATGAGCTAAAAGTACTTAAATTCCAAATATTATATTTAGGACAACAGTAAAAAAGGTTTGTGTTTTAGTGAATATTTTAGTGCCAAAACAATCCTAAGATCAACTTATCCTTTTGACTTGAATTTATTGCATTCGAAGAGAGGACCAATCTATGTAAAGAACTTGTACAACTACTATGTTTCAGATCTCTGCAATTACTATTGACAACTATCAATGAGACATAAAATAAGTTCAGAAGTACCCCAATTAATACAATTAGCAATTGGTTTATTTATGTGACCTGCTAGATGATTTCAAGATACTTAAATAGAATTAATGTTGTTTTCACTATATCAGAATTTATACTCATATTTGATAGAGATTAGAACTTGTGATTTAGGCCTAAGCAAGTGAGATTCAGATATACTTGAGTATCTTGCTAGTGCACAAGGTACCTTCTAATTTTATTTTATGATTTCTTTGCCACTGTTATGGAGCTCTTAGTGTGTTGTAGATAGATAGTAAGTAAATGAAGAGTTTAGAGGGCCAAAACTTGAGGCTAAAGGGCTAGGATGTGACTATATATTTTCCCATGAAATCTCAATTCCTGAGACACCTTTAATCACAATGATTTTTCCAAAAATGATGTACACAAGTGAAATATTAACTCATAAAATAATATGGTTATCTAGTGGGTTGGAAAAGGTGGAAATGATAGGTTTTCAAGGGATAGAAGGATAGAAGAGAAATGATTGAGAAAAGGAGGTGACGAAAAGCCTGAATGAGGCTTCTTTGGGTTTGCGTTGAAGATATATAGGGAAAAATTGAAAGTTTAATGCCATTTGAGGGAAAAATAAGGGAGAAAAAGGCCTTAAGACCAAGGAAAATAAGGAGAAAAGACAGCGTCAGACTTAAGGGAGCATGGGGGAGGCATGGCGCAAGGATATAGGGGATGTCGTGAGGGTTTGCAAGGATAGGGAGGTTTGAAAACAAATTTTACGAGGAATAATTTTCTTGGATAAGGACGCGGATGAAGCCACGAAAAGGGTAATACCCTTAAGGACTGCGTAGAGATAAAAAAAATCCCTAAGGGTTGCCGCAGGGAGGTATGAGGTTGCGAAGGGCTATAAGAGGTAGAGACCTTGAAAAAAAGGGTTGCGACTAACATAAAACGAGTGCTAAAGATAATGCAGGAAGAAAAGGGGCCACAAAAGGACTAGATGACGCTCATGTTGGGCTTCAAGGTCTCATAAAGGTTGGAAAATTTAGGAAATTAAAAAAGGATGCCTCAGATCTGAAATTTTTTCGCTGAAATCCTTTGAAATCAATGTTCTTTCTCTGATCTTGTGCATTAAGCTTGGAAGGATGAGTAGATGGTGGATCTTTCCTTCCTAGGCCTAGATCAACCTCTAAAAATCGTCTTGAAAATAAATTTTAGATCAAATTGAAATTCACCTGCAAACAATAAAAATTTGAAAACCCCAATTTCCAAATATATACAAAAATAAAATTAAAACCCAAAACCCCAAAGGTTAGAAATTTAAAATTAATTTACAAATTTTCAGATCTATACAAGTAGAATACAAATCTACTATATCTAAGGAGTATGAGTCTGACTCTTCTCTAATATCAGTAGAAACAAGCTTTTCCAAGCCAGATCTATCCAATAAGCACAATATATAAAATATAAATGAGTTTAAATGTGGCACTAGCCAAGAAACCTTGCAAGAAAATCTCCATTAGATAAGTCTTTGTTGGAAATACTA
This sequence comes from Pinus albicaulis, assembly GCA_034641835.2. Lineage (NCBI taxonomy): Eukaryota > Viridiplantae > Streptophyta > Pinopsida > Pinales > Pinaceae > Pinus > Pinus albicaulis. Next base: position 793,643,620 of record CM076575.1, on the reverse strand, counting down.
AGAGGGGGGGTGAATCAATATTTCTTTTAATTAGAATTATTATTAATCTTTCAGAGCATTAATTAATCGTCAATTATTATCAGTGTTTGTATAATGATAGCAGTAAAAAAAAGGAACACACATGCACACAATTTTTAAGGTGGAAACCCTCTTTGGGAAAAAAACCAACTAAATTATTTTCTAATAATTCTTTAATATTCAACTCCAATTGAAAATAAAGCTCCAACTTCCTAGAATCTAGAAAATCATTCCTCTCCAGCTCCCACAGGATGGATGCTCCAACGCCCGAGATTCTTCAGTAGTCAACTGAATGGATGCCCCAACACCCAATGAGCTATAACTCACCCTAGCACCACCCTACCACCCTAAAGTTTTCATAGGCTTGAACCTGTCGGTGACTTCATGCACCAACCTAGCACCACCCTACCACCCTATAGAAGAATAAAAGAAGAATGGACTCCCGTACTAGGGAAAATGATCCACTTTACAATGATATATAATTATGTAGAAGAAGAAGAAACACTAGACCATAACCCCAACTATGACACAACCACCTAATGATGATCCTAGACCTCCCGACATTGCCTCTTCAACTCTTGGCAGATAGACACTTGTACAATTTTTACAATTATTCTTTTATAATGACTCAGTACAATGATACCTTTACAATGAATGTATGCAGTGGTGCCCTTGTGAAGACTTCATGTGGTGAACTTCTTGCTGTTGTTCTACACCTAGATTGCTACTCTTGTCATGCTACACTTTCTCACTCTTTAGAACATTAGATCATGCATATATTCTTATCTTTATGAAAATATAATACCTACAAAAATTCTTCAAGGAAATATCCATGACATGATAATATCAAAATTACCTCATCCTGTAGAGCATATGTCAGTGCTAAACAAAAAAAGGAAATTAGAATACAAAAAGCCTAATGTAATTAAGATATGAACATGCATATACAAAATATACTTACCTAGAGCTTACCTCTTCTGCACCTTGGTTTTCTTTGCTTCCCTAGAAAGTCTAGTCCTTTGCAGCCATTGACAACACATGATCTAGATTTTTCTTGCCTTTTATGAGCTTGATAGTGAATATGGTGTATTTCAGTTATTTTAGATCCCCAATATGTGATTTTCGGTCCTGTATTATTCCTCTGAGTCCTTTTTCCAATGCCATAGGTTCAACCCAATTTGGATTCTTCAAGGCAAAGTTATGCTCAATCTCTCAGAATGACCTAATTATGGACTGGTTTAGTAGAGCGCAATTGTAAGGCGTGCCACATGTCACCGTTTCTTCAATCGACTCTCAAATTGATACATAGAAAACTAAAATTTGTTCCCTATCTACCCCTTTTTACATAATTCCAATCCGATACTCAGAGAGAGAGAGATTTATGACGATTTTACCAAGGTCACTTTGAGATGAAGTTCAGGAGCCTGCAAAAACATTGACTTCCACAGATAATATATCCGAAAATATTGCACATCTTGATCTGAAATTTTTACAGGATCTTCCTCAGGATTTCGGATTTGTTTCATAAAAATTTCAGCTTCTGAACCCTCGTATAAAAACAGTTATAGAAAAAATTCCACGATGACCTGTTTCAAGTAGTGAAATTCCTACATGAGGAGGATACGAGGATCACAATTTATATAAATGCTTAGGTTGAGATGGTATTCAACAAGCGAACGTGGGAGGGATTTTAGGAGCTTAAAAATTATTAATTAATGACTTTTCAATGACCCATGCTACAACCCCATGGGGTTTTAGCCCACTTACTGGGGTTACAAACTTCAAACATGAATATCTCTCAAACCGTGAAAAATTACATGGCATGCCATATATCAACGGAAACATCTTGACAAGTAGAAACCATAAAAAAAATTCTTGACCCATAATATAGTAATTTGGTAGGTCAAAATTCCCATGAAATATCAAGGTAGCCCTTCGTGCTGCTTGGGTTGACATCAATGACAACCACTGATCAACAATCTCCCCCTTTGTCATTGATGGAAATACAAGTACTCCCTCTGCGATCATGACACCTCTTCCTACAACATTCTCTCCCCCTTTGACATCAATGGCAAAGGGTAACTCCCCCTGACACACAACCATCCTGGGGATCTGTACACACTTCCACTCTCCCTTTATATTATGAATAAGGAAAATCTAATGAGAACTTGGGAGAATCCCAAGCTTCTAGAGAAGATATTCAAATGCTTCACGGGGTAAAGGTTTAGTGAAGATATCAACGATTTGTTCCTTTGTACCAAAATATTCAAGTTTGATATTCTTTTCAACGAATTTTTCTCTAACAAAATGATATTTGATTTGAATGTGTTTTGTTTTTGAATGCATGACAGGATTCTTGGAGATGTTGATGGCAATGGTCTTGTCACAGAATATGGGAATAGGTTCACTGAATTGTACTTTAATATCTTGCAAAGTTTGTTTCATCCAAAGGACTTGAGTACAACATGTTGTCACTGCAATGTATTCTGCTTCCACTGTAGATAATGAGATTGAGGTTTTCTTTTTGCTCAACCATGATACAAGAAAACCACCTAGATAGAATGCTACTGCACTAGTAATCTTACGATCATCAATGCATCTTGCCCAATTTGCATCTGTAAAGGCTTGAATAATGAGATTGTTACCTTTGGGATACCACAAGGCATATTCTTCTGTGCCTTTTAGATATCGAAGAATTCTTTTGACGATAATAATATGTGATTCTTTTGGTGCTGCTTGGAATCTTGCTACTTGTCCAACTGCTTGCATAACATCTGGTTGGGAGGCTATTATATATAAGACTACCAATCATATATATGTACAACCTCTGATCCACATCCTTAGATGAGTCGTCTATGCTCAATTTGTAACCTGTTACCATCAAAGTAAGGGCGGGTTTGCAATCTTCCATTTTGAATTTCTTGAGCATTTCCTTGATGTACTTGGCTTGACATATAAATATTTCTTTCTCTTGCTGAGATATTTGAAGCCCTAAGAAGTATTTCAGCTCACCAAGTAAATACATCTCGAACTCACTTTGCATCTTTGTAGAAAATTTCTTGCTTAGTCGATCATCATTGCTACCAAATATTATATCATCCACATATACCTCAACGATTGTTAAATTATCTTTATCTATTTGTACATAAAGATTGATATCAACAATACCTTTCTTGAACCCTTGTTGACGTAGATATCCATTAAGATGAGCATACCATGCTCTGGGAGCCTGCTTGAGACCATATAGAGCCTTCTTTAACATGCAAACATAGTCTTCTTTTTATGATAGTAGAAAAACTTCAGGTTGTTCGATGTAAACTTCTTCTTCGAATTTGCCATTCAGAAATGTTGACTTAACATCCGTTTGGTAGACTTTGATTTTTCTTGAACATGCATAGGCGAGAAACATTCAGATGGCTTCCATTCTGGCAACTGGTGCAAATGTTTCTTCGAAATCAATTCTTTCCACTTGTACATAGCCTTTGAAAATCAATATTTCTTTGTTTCTGGTAACGTGTCCATCTTCATTCAATTTGTTCCTGAACACCCATTTAGTCCCAATGACATTTTTATCTTTTGGTCGTGGAACTAATTCCTAGGTGTTTTTATTTTTATTTTTTATAGAAACGGTTATGGAATATTATTGAAGACTTGGCCTAAATGCCAAAATTTTGTTTACAAAATGTAGAGCCATAGCCCAAAGTACATCACCACTCAGGATAATTATGGGGCTTATGATTAACCTCCATCTCTTAAAAGATGCTACTATGAGATCAATTTCAGAATTTTTTCCAAGTTTATGGATACAAACGAACTGACTTAGAAGAAGACAGTAAAACATGACAGCTAGTTAATTTAAGGAATAGGTTCCCATGTTTCTTCTCCATCCCTCATCATGTCCCCAGCAGAAAGAAGGGTTTCTTTATTGGCTTCTAGATCCGCGTCCTTGTTATTGATTCTAAACACATGGAATAAATTCAAATTCTGGAAAGAGTTTCCCAAGTCTTTGATTCTAGTAATCAGCCTTGCCAGTCTTAAGTCCAATGGTGAAGAATTTGACACAATAGAATTTATGATGATCTGAGAGTCGCCTAAAACATTTGCTTCCCTGATGTTTAAGGCTTTGAGTAACTTGAGGCCTTGAAAAAGAGCCAATGCCTCAACTTGGATGCTGGATGAGTGGCCCAAACCCCAGGCAAAGAAGTGAGCCTTTTTTCCATCTAATTTCAAAATGACACCACCTGCACCAGCCTTTCCTGGATTGCCCTTTGCCGACCCATCAAAGAAAAGGGAATGTCTCGATTTATTTTTAATCCAATCATGAAAATATTTTTTTGTTTCCCAGGTGTTATTATTCTCGATTTGATCCAATTCTTCATTCATAGCTGCTACCCAATGTTCATTCTGGTTGGCTTCATAAAAACTTCTAGGATCAAAGTTTGCTAGAAAAGCAATATGATCTTTTTGTGATGAACGAAGCTGTCGACCTTAATTTATGCCACCAATGATTTGATTTGATGGATGGTTATTTTGAATCCATTCTTTTTTTATCTTTGGAGGAACTTCTTGTTTTTGTTTTGGTATATCTTGATGATCATTATTTAATTCTTCCTGGTTGATAGTTGCTTCTTGTTCTAGAATTTTCTCTGTGTTTTTTTCAGCCTCTGTCTCAAGTTTCAAATATTCTAGACCCTCATCATTATTCATTAGAACACCATCTTCGTCAAATGTAACATTTATGCTCTCCACTATCTATTTTCATCTTAGATTATAACATTTATAGGTATTTATTTTGCACGAGTAATCAACAAAGATACCTTCATCAACACGTGATTCAAACTTACCCAAATTTTGATCTTCTATTTTGATATAACATTTTCTTCCAAAGATTCTGAAATATTTTACATTAGCTAGTTTTCCTTTCCATAATTCATATGGGGTCTTATTGCAATTATTTCTGAGAAGACTTCAGTTGATAATGAAGACTTTCGTATCAATTTCTTGAACCCAGAAAATTTCATCCAATTTTGAGTCCTTCAACATTGTTCTACCCATTTCCTGTATGGTTTTGTTATTTCTTTCAGCAACTCCATTTTGCTGAGGTGTTCATGCTGTTGAAAACTATCTTTTTATTCCATTTTCGTCACAATATTTCTGAAATAATTTGGAAGTGAATTCTCTGCCATTATTTGATCTTAGGCACTTTATTTTCAAATCAGTTTCATTTTCGACCAACTCCTTGTAGATCTTAAAGCACTCAAATGCTTCAAATTTTTTCTTTAGGAAACTATCAATTGTCATCTTGGTATAGTCATCTATTATTAACATGAAATATAATTATCCATCTAAGCCTTTTTTTCTCACAGGACCACGTAGATTAGTATGTATCAATTCCAATGGGTGTGATGCAAAGTCTTGTTTTGTTTTAAATTGGACTTTTGTCTACTTTCCATGCCGACAGACCTCACATAGTGTGTTCGAAGGTTTAGAGATTTTCGGCATTTCTTGTACAACTTCCTTTTTGCTTATCCTGACAAGATTTTCAAAGTTTATGTGACCCATTCGTTTGTGCCATAACTAGCTTTCATCTTCTTTAGCTAGTAGACATGCTTTAGTTGCTTTATCCAGAACATATATGTCGTTTGGAGCTCGACTTGTTGTAGCCACAATTTACCATACCTGTCTTTCCCTTTTTCACATTTTGTGGAGTTGAATAACATTGTGTGTCCTTGATCACACATTTTTCCAACACTAAATAGATTGTGATTCATGTTTTCAACCAATAGAACCTTCTTGGCTATAACATATTTTCTTCCGAGAGTGACATTACCTGGTCCTATAACATTTGAAGATTCATCATTTCCAAAGGATACAATTCCATCATTCTTCTCCTTCAAAGATACAAATTTCTTTCTATCTCCAGTCATATGCGTTGAGCAACCGTTATCAACATACCACACATCTTTGTTGTTTTGAGCCTTGAGAGCAAGAGCACAATTATCAGTCTTCTTCTTCTTCCATGTTCGTTCATTCTATGGTTTCGAATATTCTTCTGGAGTATTTCAAGTCTGCAGTCTCTGGCTATGTGTCCAAATTTCTAACATTTGTAACATTCGATATTATTTATTAAATGTTCGAATCTATTGAGGTTTCGTTGAGCCCTGGGAGGTTCATATTTGAAGGATCTCCTGGAATTGTATTGGTTCCTAGGGTATGTGCGACATTATAAAACTTTATGACCAAATTTTCCACATGAATAACAATAGCCATGAAAAATATGTTGGTACCTGGATGGAAATATACGTCGAGGAATCACCTTCCAAGGATGTTCTTGTGAATCTTTTCCAATGAATTCTACATGCATGTCATATCTCATAGTTTCATTGTATTTTGTTATAGAAGGTCCTTCTTCTTATTCTTTGTAACCGAGGCCAGTTCTGTCGTTGTAAGATCGTTGATTGTTGATGAGTTCTTCCAATGCCCTTGAGCTGTTGGCATAGTTTTGGATAGTTTTTCCCTTCTTCACTTCCTTACACAGTGAGACTACTTTGGCTTCTAATGCTTCCCTTTCTTGGTTTCTTTCTTCCAACTTATTTTGAAGTGACTCTTCAATACATTTGTGTTCTTCAACTTCAATTTTGAGACCTTGAACTTGTTCTTCAAGGGTATTGGAACACATCTTCTCATCCTTGAGTTCTTTTATAAACCTGATTGCCTCCTTAGAAAATTCTTCTATGGTAAACCCTTCTTCTTCATTGTTTGATACCTCTTGTTTATTGTGCTTGGCCATAAACAATACTCTCTCATTGGCTTCTTCTTTGCTGTCACTGTCTTCATCGGATGATGAGATATCTTATTTAGAGAGAAAGTTTGTTTTGGATCCTTTCTTTTTACCTTGCTTGTTGAATTTCTTAAAGCCTTTCTTTCCTTTTGAGTTTCCATTACTTCTGTTCGTACATTTTGTTGCGAAATTCCCAACCTCACCACATCCAAAACATATGAATGGAAGTTTACCTTTGAATTTTCCCTTACCAATTTTTAGTTTTCTCGTAAAGTAAGCATATTATTCATCTGAAAGACCTTCTTCATCATCTCCCTTTTCTTCACACTTGCAAGTGCATCTATTTTCAATTGAAGGTTGTTTGTCCTTATTGGTTTTCTTAGACGTGAAGTACCCTCTTCTTCATCAAGTCTCATTTCATATGCTATGAGAACTCCATGTAGTTCCTCTTTGCTGAGCTTGTCCAGATTTTCACTGTATTCTAAGATCGATACCTTTGGGTTGAATCTCCTTGGTAACGTTCTAAGAAATATCGTATAATAGTCTTCTTGTCAACTGGCTCTCCTAATCCTTCCAAAGTGTTGGTTATTTCATCAACGTATTGGAAGTATGCAACAATGTTGCCATCTTCTTTCATTCTGAGTTGCTCAAATTTTTATCTATAGATTTGAAGCTTTGCTTCTTTGACATTTGAATCACCTGCATATATATTCTCAAGCTTGTCCCATACATTTTTGGCGGTTTTACAACCCAACACCTTATGATAAGAAGATTCAATAAGTCCACTGATAATAATATTCTTTGCTTTTGCATCATTTACTAAATTCTTCTTACCTTGTTCATCTGTGGTTGGTGTAAAGCCATTTTGAACAGTGTCCCATACTTCGTAACCTTGCACCAAGAGATATACCTCCATTCTTCCTTTCCAGAGTGCATAATTATTTTCACTGAACAAAGGTACACCATTCTTGGTATGCTCCATGACCTCCTTCCAGCTGTTAAACTACTATTGAAGGAACCAAGCTCTGATACCAATTGTTGGAAATACTAGGGGGGGGGGGGTGGAGGGGTGAATCAATATTTCTTTTAATTAGTATTATTATTAATATTTCATAACATTAGTTAATCTTAAATTATTATCAATGTTTGTACAATGATAGCAGTAAACAAAAGGAACACAAATGCACACAATTTTTTAAGGTGGAAACCCTCTCCAGGACAAAAACCACCTGAATGTTTTTCTAATAATTCTTTAATATTCAACTCTAGTTGAAAATAAAGCTCCAACTTATTAGAATCTAGAAAATAATTCTTCTCCGGCTCCCACTAGATGGACGTTCCAACACCCGAGATTCTTTAGTAATCAACTGAACAAATGCCCCAACACCCAATGAGCTACAACTCACCCTAGCACCACCCTACCACCCTAAATTTTTCACGGGCTTGAACCTGTTGGTGACTTTATGCATCGGCCTAGCATTTCCCTACCACCCTATAGAAGAATAAAAGAATAATGGACTCCCGTACCATGGAAAATTGTCCACTTTACAATGATATAGAATGATGTAGAAGAAGAAGACACACTAGACCATAACCCCAACTATGACACAACCACCTAATGATGATCCTAGACCTCCCAACACTGCTTCTTAAACTCTTGGCAGATAGACACTTGTACAATTTTTACAATGATGCTTTTACAATGAATCAATATAATGATACCTTTACAATGACTATATGCAGTGCTACCCTCGTGAAGACTTCATGTGGTTAATTTCTTGTTGTTGTTCTACACCTAGATTTCTGATCTTGTCATGCTACCCTTTCTCACTCTTTAGAACATTAGATCATGCATTGATTCTAATCTTGATGAATATATAATACCTGCAAAAAGTCTTCAAGGAAATACCCATGACATGATAATATCAAAACTTACCTCATCCTGCAGAGCATATGTCAGTGCTAAACAAAAAAAGGAAATTAGAATAAAAAGAACCTCTTAAAATTAAGATATGAACATTCATATAAAAAATATACTTACCTGGAGCTTACATTTGCTGCACCTTTCTTTGATTTGCTTCCCTATAAAGTCTAGTCCTTTGCAGCCCTTGACAACACATGATCTATATTTTTCTTGCCTTCTAGGAGATTGATGGTGAATCTAGTGTATCTCTATTATTTCAGATCCCCAATATGTGATTTTTGGTCCTATAGTAGTCCTCTGAGTCTTCTTTCCAATGCCATAGGTGTGACCCAATTTGGATTCTTAAAGGCAAAGTTATGCCCAATCTCTCACAATGACCTAATTATGGACTGGTTTAGTAGAGCGCACTTGTATGGTGTGCCACGTGTCACTGTTTCTTCACGTGACTCTAAAATTGATATAGATAAAACTACAGTCCATTCCCTGTCCGCCAAATTTTACAAAATTCCAATCCGATACTCAGAGAGAGAGTTATGACGATTTTCCCAAGGTCGCTTCTTTGAGATGAAGTTCAGGAGCCTGCAAAAACACTGACTTCCACAGATCATATCTCCGAAAATGTTGTGCACCTTGATCTGAAATTTTTATAGGATCTCCCTTAGGATTTCATCTTTTCTTCATAAAAATTTCAACTTCTGAAACCTCGTAGAAAAACAGTTATAGTGAAAATTCCACAATGATCTGTTTATGGTAGCGAAATCCCTACATGAGGAGGATATGAGAATAAAAATTTATATAAATGCTAAGGTTGAGAGGGTCTTTAACAAGTGAACGTGGGAGGAATTTTAGGAGCTTAAAAATTATTAATTAATGACATTTCAATGACCCATGCCAAAACCCCATGGGGTTTTAGCCCACTTACTGGGGTTACAAACTTCAAACATGAATATCTCTCAAACCGTGAAGAATTACGTAGCGTGCCATATATCAATGGAAAAATATTGACAATTAGAAACCATAAAAAAACATTCTTGACCCAGAATGTAGTAATTTTATAGGTCAAAATTTCCATGCAAGATAGGGGTAGACCGTGGTGCTGCTTGGGTTGACATCAATGACAACCACTGATCAAAAATTCATGTTGGAATCACGATTTCCGTTAGACCAAAACCCGTAGGTGTTATTCTATGCTACAATCGCCAGAGTTAGGATCCACGAGAGGTAGTTAGTCCATGTCGCGAAACACACGGGGAGCGTTGAACCCAATGTCCAACAATCTGCCCCCCAACGCGAGCCGGGTGAGTTTCAAACTTGAGAGTTGTCGCTCTGCTACCACTTGTTGGAATCATGATTGCCGTTAGACCAAAACTCGTAGGCGTTAGTCTCCGCTACAACCGCTAGAGTTAGGATCCACGAGAGGTGGCTAGTCCATGTCGCGAAACACACGGGGAACGTTGAACCCAATGTCCAACAGTCTTGGGATTCAATCATGAAGGGTCTTCATATTTTATGCCTTGGGAGTTGGTTGGTCCAACCAAGGACTTCCCCTCATGCCCAATATTTCGGATACAAAAAAATCTTTGCACACTTAAGATCATGTTGTCAAGTCTATAAAGACATAAAATGAAAATATAATCCTCAATAATTAGAGATATATTCTAATTCAATTGAATTAAAATGCTACCTTAGATCCAATAACAAATGCAAGGTACCTATGCAATAAGTTATTCCAAAAAGGCTAATGATCAAAAATTCTAAAATATAATTTAGTAGAGCATTAGGAACAATATTACCATATGAATTAGGAGAGAAACACTACCATCAATGAAAACCCGAAATACTTTTGCGTTATTATTATTCCAAAAAATTACAGGAGAGCTTCGAGAGCTAGTACACGATTCATAGGATCCTTTGTGAAGCAAATGACTTCTAATTTATAGATAAATTCTCCAAATGGATAGTTGGATTGATCTGCGTAAAAGTAATCTTGATCGTTGATAAATATTTGAATATCTTTTAATCACCATCGTTGAAAATATTTATTTTTGAGAAATTTTCGAATTTCTCTTTTAATTCATTTTTAATTAGCTCAAAATTAATTAATTTGAGCTAATTTCCTCAAAAAATTTACTTTAAGTTAACCACCAAGGCCCAAGTGTCTAAAATTTCTGGAAATTTTCAATATTCTCTTAGTAGGGATGTCCAAAATTAATTTCTCTAGGACCCACAAATTTTTTCTTTTGGAGAATTTATTTTTCCTAAGACTTTAATTTTGATTAAATTTCTAGCTTAGGATTTTAATTTATTTTTTTGCACAAAAGTTAATTAATTGACACATGAGGAGATTGATAATTTTTTCCACCCTCTAATATTTTAGTCATGGCGCTAAAATATTATTTACAGAAAATGATTACATTTCAACTCTCAAAGGCGAAAATATGTTCGTTATAGACCCTCAATTTCTTACCCAATTTTGTGAATCAGTATGATCTAGTAGACCAAGTGATTTGTAATAAAATATGCCAATTAGCTAAAATTAATCCCAACTAAATTTTACAAAATACTCGATTAGAACACGCAGAATAACCTAAGATTTTGACAAAAAAAATCCATCCTAGCTTTGGGGTGAGGTTGGAGGGAAAAACTCCACCGATCATCTACGTTTAGAAACAAAAATGAATCAGTGAAATGAAAAACCTCCTAGGATGAAAATCGTCACCAAAATAATAGTCTTACCTAGGTTGATACATATATTTATGGTCTTATTAAGATCATTTACACTACAAACTTGGAGAGTGGGTTTACAACTTTGACAAATGGTCAATTGATGATGATGAATCCTAGATTATCTGAGTGCTCGAACATGATGGAATATCGTTGCAAAAAACTGTACTGCTATAGGGTAGTTGACACATAGTGTTCAACAAGGAGCATTATATAAGTCACGTAAAATATTCCTTTTAAAACTTTAAGTTTGTAGGAGATAATAGATTTGTGAAACAACTGATTAAATCAATGCAATAAAGGTTTGAAGTTTTTATAGAAACTCAATAGAGAAATAAGTTTGTAAATATGGCATGAAAAAATAAAGAGTTAGAATATGTATATATAGAAAACACATATTAGGTCTCATTAGAAAATGAGAAGAAACCACCTATAGGACATACGAAAATATAAAAGGTTGATTAATCTATATAGGAGATGAATCTGATTGAAAATATTGTAATAAAATGTTTTTCTAAAAAAGAATATGAAGATGAAATTGTTCATAATATCCCATGAAAATTAATTGAAGAACATTGTTGAAGCTATAGGTTCCTTTATAACTCATGATTGTTTTAAAGCTATTGATATTGTTGTTTCTTCATGTTTGTAAGAAAACATTGGTGAATATGACCCTAGAGGTCATGAAATTGTTGATTCACAATTTGAAGATGAAAAAGGAAGAAATGAGATCATTGATGAAGTAAAATATGGGAAAATAATGGATGTTGTAGAATATAAACTTGAATATTATGAAGATGTTGTGTACAAGGAAGTTGGTATGATCAAAGAATTCTCAATAAAAGTGAATGATCAAAGATGAAATATATTTGAATAAGAAACTGTTGGGGTTCCCATGTTTTGGCTAGATTGGCAAGACCAAAAGATGAGACAACAACAGAACTGCTTTTGGGGCCCTAGGATCTAGCCCTCCTGAACCTGGAGAGGGATCTCTCCAATAAAAAAAAGAATGGTATATCTTTGGAAGCTCAAATGAGATGTTAGGCTAGTTATGAAGCACACAGGGGGTTTTAAAATGATTTGGTTGGTTGGTTGCTGAGTTGTTCATGAGATCATGGACTGAGAAAGTGATGGGAGGAAAGGAACAAAACAGCAGGATGCTTCAGCAAAGAGGATAGGTCAAGAAAGTGCCATCCATTGGGCTATGGATTCATGAAAGGAGAATTACTTGCAACAACTAGCCAAGGCTTTCAGAGGGCAAGTCATCTACACTAAAGGATATTTTAGATAGATGATGGGGTGGAACATTAAGGATTGAAAGTGAAAGAAGGAAAGACTCCCGATTTCTGTCTATAGATTAGGTCAGAGGTCATTGAACTCCAGACCTTCTTGGACATACTCAGAGGCAGCTTTCGATGGAGGGACAAAGGGGCAGCTTATAGATCGGACCAGAGGTCATTTAACTCTAGGTCATCTTTAGCATGCTCCAAGAGAAAAACAGAGATAAGTTAACAAAGCTAGAATCTGTAGATCAGAGAAGGACTTTGAACCTTCAATGCTTTGACACCAGAAGGAAACATCCAAGCAGCAAACTCCAAATTCATACATCATCTAGCAGGCAATGACATCCACTACACTGGTTAAATTAACTGAAATCAACCCTTAGACAACACATTAAATAGAAAACATCTAAGGCAAGGAGAGCAGAAACATAGGGTGCCTAACAAGGGAAAATCCTATGCCAAATTTCTGATGCAAGCCAGTAGAACAATGAACAACATGAAATGTAATAGAAAAAGTAAGAAAAACATCACCAATAGTAATAGACCAGGATCCTGTGAAATGTGCTTGATTAATGATGCAAAACCAGTCATATACACTGAGCTCAATGGTTGTTACAATCCCAACTTCTCCTCCTAGCCTATTACAATACAAACTACTCTGCTACTCACTCCCAAGATTGTTCTAACAGTCCAAAATGAATCCCTCTAACAGCAACGGCAACAGCCGAACAACAACGGCCCAACAAAAACCATTTACAATAATTTTCTTATGATTTTTATAGCAGAAGATGAGCCGAGGAGGTAGGTGGAAACTAAATGAAACATTAAATTAGAAAAGAAAAAGAGGGCCAAAGCCCATTCTGTTTTAATTCTCCGCATTTATCTCTGGTATGGCTTTGGTGCATTCTGGGCAGAAATCTCTTCTGGAGCATGGCGTACAATAAAAAAAGTATGGGAAACCCGGTCCTTTCCTGGAGAAGAACATGCTGCTGATGTAGAAAACCTGCCATATATTAATTCATGCATCTCTGTATCCTCTGGTGGTCTATGATGTCTTTGACCTGGTAGCTTGCCTTGAAAAACCTGGTTTAAGGCTCAAAGATCTTCGTTTGCGTGCCTGGAACTCTCTGCCGCTTCATTTATACCTCTGTAGGTGAAAAATTGCCGCCGTATCAACACTGTGTAATTATGGCAGCGTTTTCACCTTCTGTACCCTGCAGAAAACCATAACTATGTGAAGAAATCCATGCATGGAGGGAGGTGGATGGTTACAGAGGATAGGCAGAGTGGTAGCGCGGCGGTGGCGGAATGGTGCTTTTGGTTAAAACAATGGTGAAAATGCATTGAAATGGTATTAACAGCGAACAAATAGGGTTTGATGGTAGAATGCATGTGATCGTTCGATCGTGATGTGGAGGCGTAGATCGACGACGGAGATTAACTTGCGGAATGATATATGAAATGGGCGAAATGCATATGAAACATAAGATTTTAATGAAAAAATGCAAAAGTTTGGACTTTGGCAGAAATACACAGAAAATGCATGAAATGCAATGGAATGCGATGGAATGACGTGCGAGGTGGGACCCATATGGAATCGCAAATCGCAATCGGAGCGGGGCGGAGAGTTCTACATATGAAACCAAACTTCCAATGTGATTGGGGGAAAACCATTTGTAAAAACAAAACAAATGAATTCTCGACTTTACAAAGGAAATAGAGGTTTTTGCTATGAAAGGCGGAGGTATGGTACGGTGGGCCCGGGGTCTAATCGCAATTGGATATCGGAAGCAGGGGTCAATCGCAATCGCAATCGAGGGAATGCGCGATGCGATCAATAGGAGGGAAGTGCGATCGGGCAATCAGAAGAGAAGAGCGATCGGAGGATTGGAAGAGGAGTTGCGATCGGGGAAAGGTGCGACCAGGCAATCGGAGGAATGGAGCGATCAGCAGATTGGAGCGGATTATGCGATTGCGATGATCGGGAAAGGGTTGCGATCAATCGCATCGCAATCACTTGCGATGGACCAATTGGAGGGTGCACATAAAACATTGTGATTTCGATTGAGCGGGGGGTGCGATTGGCGCTCCGCCGTCAGATATTCGTAGTAGATCAACGGTGCGAATCACCCCGTGGGACTTAACGGAAAAATACAATCGCATCGGAGTTTTGCAGTTTTACAAAGGGCTGCGCTTGTTTGCAAGTCGCGATTGCAACTATCCCCCAAGGCATTAAGCACTTGGTCTTGGGTAAGGGTTACGTGGGGAATTGGTTGAAGAGGGCTGGCGGAAAGAGGGGCTAAGCCCTATTACAAGGTCGGAAAGTGGGTTTTTAACCCATTCTAATGAATTTTGAAGGTTAGAGAAGGGAAGGATAGAGGGGTAAAGGGTGAATTAGCCCAAGCAAGGGATATGGGTAGAAATTGAAGGGGGTTTTGGGAGGTTTAGAGGGTAAAAAAAAGGGGAAAAAGAAGGGGAGACAAGGGGAACAAAATAGAAGCTAAGTGGGGGGGGGGGGGGGGAAGAGAGGGAGAAGGGTCTTCTAGGCATTCTTTTTCACAACAGAGAGGCTTTAAAATGGAAATCAGCAGAGGGGGTTTTATCAAAGGAAAAAGGCACAAAGAAGCTTCAAGGATGATGTGTTTTCAGGGGAAATGCATTCCTTGAAGGCTCAACAACATTTTAGCCCCCTGTTTGCTTGTCAAAAATTTATAGGGGGGCTAACAGTGGCTCCACATGGGGATGGCTTCTTCTTGAAGGAGTCAAGAATTCAGAAAATGATCTTTGGTGTGGGCCAGATGCCTGCTGCTTGACTCATTCATTTCTTTCTTTGATCAGCTGCCACAAATCATGGAGACACCATATCAGCGGTACAATTTCTCCCAAACAACTACCTACCCACACTATAGTCCTAACATTTTTCTTCTAGGTGCACTTGGACTTGTAGACCCTTTACATCATCAATTTTTACAGACAGGAAAATAAACCTATTCTACTTCTACCCTTATTACTCCATGAGACCAGATTAGACTGTTGGTCTCATATGTTTCTCTACCTATACTACTACCTGCTAGGATTAGACTGTCTAGCAGGTTTCTTATCTACATTATAAGACAGAAATTGAAAACAGTCAAGCCAGGATTAGACTGTCTGACCTGCTGGACTTTACAGAAATTAAAACAACTAACTACATGCTCACTGACTGAGCTGTATTTCAGACTTCCTACCTACCCTACTCTAACTGGAATATTTACAAGCCTAGCTTACAAACATTGTCTTCCAATGTAACCAGTCCATCAAATGATCCCATGACTGGTCCTCTCTGCTCAGCTCCTTGAGCAGGCTGGATAAGCAGGGCAGCTCCCACTCTTCTTGTTCAATAACAACAGCTTCGAAAAATTTTCTTTCTGTTTGCAACGTGCTGCTCAAAAAGACCTTTGATCCTTCCTCAAATGTTTGCAGTAAATGAGCATAAGGATCATGAAAAGATACCTAGCTATGAATATTTGGCAGCGAGGCTTCAACCAGAATCTCTTCATCTTCCACTGGATTGAGAAGAAGACTCTCTTTATGGGGAGAATCTCCCTCATCTTCTTCATTTTCTGAACTGGAGGGCTCATCATATATTGGAGATGAGTCTCCTTGGAGCTCTGATATGTTCTGCTCTGATGTGCTGAGCTCCGTGAAAAGATCAATGTATTCTTGAGCAGGGGTATGTTCTATTGCTTCCTCTTTTTCAAGAGAAAGTCCCTTAATTTCAATCTGCTCAAAAATCTCTTCTTTTCTCTCCTCCTCATCGTCTGAAAAGGAAGGCTGCTGGTTTCTATTCTCACTGATGATCTGTGGTAGAGAAGAATGAAGATTCAAAGAATCTTCATCTGTTATTATACTGTCGTAGCTCTCCCCATCAGTGTCGTAAATAGGTTGGCTCGACCAAGTCAACCATTATGGATGCTCAGCAGGTCTTTCTTCGTCCTTATCCACAGAGGAGCTTTCTGGATCTGAATCATCAAACTCAAGAGATGACTGAGAAGGAGCATGTGTTCTATAAAAGATTTCTGAGGTGGACTACTGATTTAATATCTAATCAATCTCTTTTTCTGTCAAAAGAGGGGTTTCCCTCTCATCATGGACAGAAGAACATCAATCCTCTTTCTCTTATATTAGCTGATTTGGAGGCTGGATGTTTTCTTGAACCTCTTCTTCCACATCAGATTCTGCCTTTTCTATGTGGTTTCTTGTTTCCTCGAAGCGGCATTCCCTATTAGCCTTTGCTATTAGGTCCTGATTTTCTCTAATCAGCGTAATACAAGACGTAGGTAAGCAATCAGGCAGTCCCTGATCACTTTCCTCATCATCTTCCATAGTTTCTTGAGCATCATACATATCTTTCTCATCTTCTAGGTCTTGAGTTTGTTCTTGTTCTGGGAGAGGCATGGGCTGTTCTAAATAGTCATCATTTGCATTCAGATTAGCCATATACATCTCTAGCACTTTACCAAACATTTCTGCTATTCCATTGAGTTGGTCATATAAAGCATCATAATTTGTATTCCTGTCCATGTCTGGATCCATATTTATGCAAAGAAGGCTACTTCTTCTTCTCAACTAGTTCAGAGTTCTCCACCAGTGGAGTCATCAGGTCTTTGGATCATAGGGAGTGTGGAGTCGCCAGGTGGATGAATTTGACTGTTTGAAGTAGGCTGCTGTCCACCATCAGCAATTAAAATCCAATCTAAAGGCAAAGTGGTCTGTCCCCAGCGGAGTCGCCATTATGTTGGGGTTCCCATGTTTTGGCCAGATTGGCAAGACCAAAAGATGAGACAACATCAGAAGATAAGTTAAGTTAACAAAGCTAGAATCTGTAGATCAGAGAAGGACTTTGAACCTTCAATGCTTTGACACCAGAAGGAAACATCCAAGCAGCAAACTCCAAATTCATACATCAGCTAGCAGGCAATGACATCCACTACACTGGTTAAATTAACTGAAATCAACCCTTAGACAACACATTAAGCAGAAAACATCTAAGGCAAGGAGAGCAGAAACATAGGTTGCCTAACAAGGAAAAATCCTATGCCAGATTTCTGATGCAAGCCAGTAGAACAATGAACAACATGAAATGTAATAGACAAAGTAAGAAAAACATCACCAATAGTAATAGACCAGGATCTTGTGAAATGTGCTTGATTAATGATGCAAAACCAGTCATATACATTGAGCTCAATGGCTGTTACAATCCCAACTTCTCCTCCCAGCCTATTACAATACAAACTACTCTGCTACTCCCTCCCAAGACTGTTCTAACAGTCCAAAATGAATCCCTCTAACAGCAACGGCAATAGCCAAACAACAACGGCCCAACAACAACCCTTTACAATAATTTTCTTATGATTTTTATAGCAGAAGATGAGCTGAGGAGGTAGGTGGAAACTAAATGAAACATTAACTCAGAAAATAAAAAGAGGGTCGAAGCCCATTCTATTTTAATTCTCTGCATTTATCTCTGGTATGGCTTTGGCGCATTCTGGGCGGAAATCTCTTCTGGAGCACGGCGTACAATAAAAACAGTATGGGCAACCCGATCCTTTCCTGGAGAAGAACATGCTGCTGATGTAGAAAACCTGCCATATATTAATTCATGCATCTCCATATCCTCTGGTGGTCTATGATGTCTTTGACCTGGTAGCTTGCCTTGAAAAACCTGGTTTAAGGCTCAAAGATCTTCGTTTGCGTGCCTGGAACTCTCTGCCGCTTCATTTATACCTCTGTAGGTGAAAACTTGCTGCCGTATCAACACTGTGTAATTATGGCAGCGTTTTCACCTTCTGTACCCTGCAGAAAACCATAACTATGTGAAGAAATCCATGCATGGAGGGAGGTGGATGGTTACAGAGGATAGGCAGAGTGGTAGCGTGGCAGTGGCGGAATGGTGCTTTTGGTTAAAACAGTGGTGAAAATGCATTGAAATGGTATTAACAACGAACAAATAGGGTTTGATGGTAGAATGCATGTGGACCGTTCGATCGTGATGTGGAGGCGTAGATCGACGGCGAAGATTAACTTGCGGAATGATATATGAAATGGGCGAAATACATATGAAACATAAGATTTTAATGAAAAAATGCAAAAGTTTTGACTTTGGCGGAAATACACAGAAAATGCATGAAATGCAATGGAATGCGATGGAATGACGTGCGAGGTGGGACCCATATGGAATCGCAAATCGCAATCGGAGCAGGGCGGAGAGTTCTACATATGAAACCAAACTTCCGATGTGATTAGGGGAAAACCCTTTGTAAAAAAAAAACAAATGAATTCTCGACTTTACAAAGGAAACATAGGTTTTTTCTATGAAAGGCGGAGGTATGGTACGGTGGGCCCGGGGTCTAATTGCAATCGGAGATTGGAAGCAGGGGTCAATCACAATCGCAATCGAGGGAATGCGCGATGCGATCAATAGGAGGGAAGTGCTATCGGGCAATTGGAAGAGAAGAGCGATCGGAGGATTGGAAGAGGAGTTGCGATCGGGGAAAGGTGCGATCGGGCAATCGGAGGAATGGAGCGATCGGCGGATTGGAGCGGATTATGCGATTGCGATGATCGGGAAAGGGTTGTGATCAATCGCATCGCAATCACTTGCGATGGACCGATCGGAGGGCACACATAAAACATTGCAATTGCGATTGGGCGGGGGGTGCGATTGGCGCTCCGCCGTCAGATCTTCGTGGTAGATCAACGATGCAGATCACCCCATGGGACTTAACGGAAAAATGCAATCGCATCAGAGTTTTGCAGTTTTACAAAGGGCTGCGCTTGTTTGCAAGTCGCAATTGCGACTAATCCCCAAGGCATTAAGCGCTTGGTCTTGGGTAAGGGTTATGTGGGGAAGTGGTTGAAGAGGGCTGGCGGAAAAAGGGGCTAAGCCCTATTACAAGATCGGAAAGTGGGTTTTTAACCTATTCTAATGAATTTTGAAGGTTAGAGAAGGGAACGATAGAGGGGTAAAGGGTGAATTAGCCCAAGCAAGGGATATGGGTAGAAATTGAAGGGGGTTTTGGGAGGTTTAGAGGGTAAAAAAAAGGGGAAAAAGAAGGGGAGACAAAGGAGAACAAAATAGAAGAAAATGTCAGACATTCCACCCAACTTGACGATTTGTTGCAAATTATTTTTACAATTGGCCACCATTGAGTTGAATCTATGAATCTATAAGGATGGGTGCCTATTCCAACTCTATGTCCTAAACTAGTTCAATTATCAAACTACTACAATTATTCTCTCATTCTTGCACTCACAATAATCCTAGTTTACTACCTCTCTTTCCCCCTCAACTCATACAACCCAATGAAAATAATTCCCTTACCCGTAATGCAATCAAAAATGATATTATTTTCATAGGGACAGTTATTTTTATAGTGTACCAACCTTTATTTTCCTTTAAATATGAAAATATTTGAATACATTTGAACTTAAGTGGAAAGAGTCTTGATTGAGGAATTGGACCTAATTGGGAAATTGGGTCAAGGCATGGTTCAGACAAGGTGAGACGGGGTATAATTGAGAACTTGGTCTTGATCAAGGACACAAACAAAGCATGGCTTGAACAAAGTGAGAAGAGGTCCAATTTATGAATTAGGCTATATGAGGAATTCAAGCCAAGCCATTGTGTGACTAGCTAAGAAGGGTTTCGGTTAAGGAATCAAGCGAAGACATTGTTCAAACATGTGAATGAGGCCCAATTTAGAAATTAGGACAAAGAAAGGTATAAACAAGGAAAAAAAAGGTAAAGGTTTCAAAATTTTGAGAAGGTTTCCAAAAGGATAAAACATCAAGGGAATTTGGTTAAGTGTGAAGAAACTATTGAGCATGTTAAAACTATGAAGGAAAGTCTTGGTTTAAATTGTAACTTTCCATGGAAGTTCTTTAGGATTAAGGTGATAAAAAGTAATACCTAATTGATTCCCTAGCTAAATTGAATCTTCCTAGACCAAAACTCTATAGAAATCCTTGATATTTTTGTTGAAAATGCAGCAAGATGATGGAGCTTAGTGAAATGAAGTCGCCTTCACTAAGTGGGCCCGCAGGCAAATTCTGGCGCAAAATCTATTTTTAGACTATGTCTATTTTTAGACATATGGAGCATGGTTCGGGGATTCCAGTTTGAGATTCTTGGAGCATTGGTCATGTTGGTAAAAATATATGAGACTCTGTTTTTTAGGTCAAAGAGGTCGAAGTCTATTTTTAGATTGCCTCTCCTTAAAACAGGGAAGTCAAATATTATTTACCCTTAATAATATTTAGACTATAAACTTCAGTTTACTCTCTTGGAGCACTTCAGTTCGAGCTACAGAAGTGGCTCATGCATCCGACAGAGGAATTATGCTATTCCCAAGGGTTTGATGGCATCATGCATGGTTGACTTCAGTTAGGACTTCAGTGGCAGAAGTTTGGTGGAGTTAATGAGACAGATAGTGGAGTTGTGTTCTGTTTATTTTAGTTGAACTAGTTGAGATTAGTTTAACTAGCTAATCAATTAGTTATGAGAGGAGTGAATTAAATATTATTTAATTCATTAATTAGTAACTCATTATTCAACTCAAGAACACATCAGTTCACTACAGTGCATGATCAGTTCAGTGGAGACCAGTGAAATAGGTAGATGAAAGGGTGGAGTTAGCTATCAGTGGCGACATCAGTTGTGCATGAGATTTGCACCACACTTGGAGGAATTTCCCATGATGATTGCGTTTTCAAGCCAAGGGGATTTGAACCTTGGATCTCTATTTAGATAAGCCATGATTGCGCAATAGAGGCAAGGCAATTAGTGGTGAGTTTTGAACCAGTAACCTGTTCAAAACCAAGCTAGTTTGTGTGTAACTTTATGAGAAAGTACTGAGTACTTGTGAGGAGTATTGTACCGAGTTTGTTACATGATTTCTCCATTATAATATACACAATAGCTGCGGGGTTTTCAGCTATAAGCTTTCCCCATACATACTGTGTTAATGTGTATGATGATTTGATGTGTTATCGCTTGTTTTATTTCCGCATGTTTGATGATCTGAGTGGAAGAGATTATGTGCTGCATATGAATTCGAATTGTATGTGATCAGGATAGTCTCGGTGGATAATTAATCATTATTCAGCAAATTTCTACATGGTATCAGAGCTATTGAAGCAGAGATTGATCATCACAGTGATTACAAACTTATTTCGGCAGACAGAAATCGCATATGGGCTGTAAATCTTCGAATCCATCCTTTCTTGAAAGGTGATATTTCCATTAAATCTCTGCACACTGTGCTAGAAATAATTTGTTCTCACGATCTAGAGCGGTTGAGCTTTGAGGTGGAATTCGAAATTTTGCAGCAGTTTTGTTTTCTTGGTGCCCGTGTTGAAAATGTCTTTCAACGGTTTGCGACTCGAATATGCTCTTGAAGGCAGTTCGAATTATGTTGCATGGAAGGATCGCATGGAGGCAGTATTAGAAGATAATGGTCTGAAGGATTTCGTAGATACAGATGTCCAAAAGCCCACTGATCCTGCTAAAGTTGAAGTCTGG